>CM070700.1:21191444-21809361 GCA_036346265.1 Melocanna baccifera | reverse complement strand
GCTAATGTTTTATGCTATGTTGTACCATGTGTTTGTTGTTATCGTGTCGTCTCATCGCTGGAGAGTTCATGTATGTGCATGTAATGCAATGAAAGTACTTGTCATATTAAAATGATGCCTTTATTGTAGTTAAAATAATTTCACAAGCGCATGACAAGATTTAACACAACAATTGCATAAATGATTGCGAAACCATGCGACGTTACAACATCTCAATTACAAAAAGCATTCGAATATATTATATCGTGTTAGTCGAAATTTAGGAGCCATCGTAAACACAAATAACACATGAATATAACATATACTCGTATGTACAACAAGTAGCTCGTTATAAAAACCACACCGCCTCCTAGCCTTACCCTTACCAAGTGCATCGCTGCACGGAGTGTAACGCTAGGCTCGTGGCGGCGTCTGCGTGCATAACATCGAGTCGAAGGCGCCAACGAGCCGAGACGGGCCTATCTCATCGTAAATACGCTCCACCTCGTCCCGTCGTGCCGTGGTGACCGCCTGGCTGGGAAAGTGTCACTCGCCGTGGGGACGAGCTCGAGCTCGTGGACCCCGCGCGCCGGTCCGCAAGTCAGTCGGAGGCACGAGTACGCCTCGCCGCGCCGTCCCGCAACCACAACGGCCACCGCGGCGAGCGAGCCGACTGCTAGCCTCTGTCGCCCAACATTTTGTTAACCAACAAGATACGAAGAATGTAGGTGAACAATTTTGTGAGTTGCTTTGTCGAAGCTTACCTCTAGGAAGCTACGCGTCCCCGCCGCCGATTGTCCCGAGAAACTCTCTTTGTCCTCAGACGGATCGCTTGAGGTGTTGCCACGCAAACAAGCACAAGAATGGATATTTGGCTATATGTAGAGGTTTTTATGTCTATTGGAATATAAGCAATGAGATTGAACATTACCACTCGGTCCAGATCGGTGCCGTCTCCACCGCGCCCCAAGTCGAGTAGATCGATCGAGGCGGTGTCTTCATCACGAGGACTCAATGTCGGCATAGTCATCTTGAGTCCATTGTCCCTTGCTTGGTCGGCGCCGAGCTCGGTACCAAACTTGGTACCGCCGGAAGTGCGCGTTGCTGTGCGGCTCGTCGTTGTCGTCCACGTTGTCCTGAAAGTGTCCCCACTCCTGAACGTACACGTGGTGGTGCTGCTCGAAGTCTGTGACCTTCTTCTGTCGTTGACGATCAAATCTGCATGTCACGTAACCAAATAAGTACAATTAGTGAAAACTCAATTAGAATCCAAGGTTAGAAATGAAATTGCATGGCACTTACTTGTGCAAGGCCACAGACGTGGAGAACGGCGCTACTGGCCACAGCTGCCTCATACCAAACTGACGTGCTACTCTCTGTGGCAGGTGATACTCAACAAAGATAGAAACAGTTAGTGGGCACCTCATCCCGTAGAGGGCCTCGTCTATCTTTGCACAGCAGCGCTGAATGAATGGCCTCCACCTCTTGCTCGGCGTACGGCTCCCACTTAACCTGCATAGCAACAATTAACTTGTTAGGTACTATACAAACAAATGAAAATCACGATACCAAAGGGAATTAACTTACATTGGAGGCCGTGAGCGCATCTAGCTCGTTCGTGAACTCTAGGTAGGCACGCTTCGTCCTGGCGTAGGGAACTGAGACCTGGTCCCAAAGATATGCCAATGTCGGACGTCGACGAAGAGGAACCTCTGCGAACCATGGACGAGAGGCAAAAGCGTGGGACGACCAGCGGTAGGCGACACCACATCCACAGCTGGAGGAGGTAGAGGCAACCACCTACTGACGAGTTCGCCGAAGTCCGACGACACGCCTCGCAGAGGTGGCGGTAAAGGAAGGCCAACACCCCGGAAGCCCAGCTGTACTGCCCCGCCGTGTCCCAGTCAGTGAGGCAGTGGATGTACATCCACGACGCGCTGTCCCCCGTTCCGTCGGGGAAGAGAACGCAGCCAAACAAGTGAATGATCCATGCCCTGCAAGTATATGTAAAATGATATTAAATCAAACTAAGTATATGTACAATCAGACGACGAGTTGGAACGATATCCACCCGTACCTGCAGTAGTAGGCAACCGTCTGCTCGTCCGCACCTTCAGGACACATGCGCGAAAAGTCCGCCGACCGTGTGATTGGAACTCCGTAGTGCGATGGCTCGCTCGGCAGAAGCTCTCTCCGAGGAAGGCCTCTACTCGGCTCTCCAACGATGAGGCACGCACGGTCCGATCAACGGACGGCCGTGAATGGCGACACCAAGCATCTTCCGAGTGTCCTCGAGCGTAATAGTCATCTCACCGAAGGGAGGTGGAAGTCGTGAGTCTCGGCCTCCACCTACATGATACCAAAAAGAGGACGACATGTCGAGAATTTGAGGCGCACATAGCCGATAAACAATGAACATGCAAGTGGAGCAATGGTTTACGAGAATACATCAGCTTGATGCGGTGATGGCCGGGGTTGAAGTTGGGCAACCCACGGCGAACTCGGTAAGAGATGACGTCTAGGCCAGCCCTCTCCGGGAAGGGAGTGTACCTCTCGTCGTCTCGCATGTCCGGGAACCCGCCATGGGTTCGAGGACGAAGGATGGGCAGCTCTGTATAGAATACACAAATTTTTTAGTTAATCCATCAACATAAATCATTAATCAGATAAGAAGTGATGAAGGCAGTACCATCCTCCGCGGTGAGCCGTCCTCGGTGGTTCTCTCGTAGTACTGGTCTAGCAGTGTAGTTGCGCCATCCTACAACAAAATTATAATTTGTCACCCAACATAAAAGAAAACAAAAATTTTAACATTTATAAATTATGGAAGCAACTAGACGAAATATGAAACATAACGCATAACAAGCACTCGCGACTGACTAAGTGGCCAATGGCATGTGCGTGAATTGTGGCCAAGTCTACCACATCCGCTACATTGGTTCTCGCTCAAAATTCGAAGAAAGGGGTTGCTCTCCCTCGCCTCGTTCTTCCCGAAGTGATCCATAACCATCTTGTGTCTCGTCCTCTTCCTCGCTCCACGCTTGTTCCAACGCTACCGGATCCGCAATGTATTTGGGCCGGTGTATGGTGGCCACTCTCCTCATCCCGTGAAGGCTCAAACGGGAGACCACGTAAGCACAAGGTTGTCAACACCGAACTCCCGAGGTATCTTGCTCGTAGTCAAAGTTGCGATGCCTTGTCGCTGCCACATAATGAGAACATGGAAAGTGGTGCGCCTCGGTTTACCACATGTGCATGAGAAAGCAATAAGGACAACCTTATGCCTCCTCGTCGGCCGGAGCTCTCCATCGGTCGTTGTACCACCCTTTCTACAACCTCGTAAGTGCCCGTGGCGTTGTCAAAACAATGTACCTCATGTGCCTCGGCCCTCGCCTTTGCCTTTTCAAGGTGCCGCCGGTTTTGGCGCCCATCTCACTTGTTTACTCAGAGCGCCATTGCATGTGCGTATCTTCGTTGAACTGTGCAACAAGCTTGTAAAAGGTGAAGGATACGATAGCATTGACAGCATACCACGTATACCCCTAAGCAAATTATTGAAGGATTCGGCCATGTTGCTTGTTTGAAACTCGTACCTCCACCACCATCGCCATGAGCCCTTGTCCATTTGTCGACATCTCTCATCAATCCCACAACCACCGTCTACCTTCCGAGTTTGTTGCAGATTAAGTCGTTCCAACTTCTCCGAAAGAACTTGACCTCAAGCATTCGGCGACCTCCTCGAACGGATGAAAGTTATCCTTCGCACCATCCTTACGGAGAAGATTCTCGGCAAGATGCCGAGTACACCAACGGTGGTGCAAAGTCGATACCCCAGATCTCGCCTCCCAGACGGCAGTAGTATGCCCCGGTGTCTATCGATATGACACCAACCTCCCTACCGGGCCGACCACGTGCCTCCGAACGAGCCGCATGAACCATCCCCAACCGTCTTTGTTCTCCTCTCAACCAAAGCAAACGCCAAAGGAACCAACGCGTTGTTCGCGCCACAGAAATGGCTATCGAAGAGTGCCCTGGTATTTGCTAAGAAGAAACGCATCGTCAATGGAGAAGACGGACGACAATGCCGAAAGGCCTCGATGGATCGAGCAAAGCACCGAAAGCACGGAAGAATATCGCATCCCATCTTGAGTACATTCGCTTGATTTTGGGACGTACTCATAATGCATGCCGGGATTAACCGCTTTGATTGCATTGAAGAGTGCTCGCAACTGCAAGTACCCATCTTCCCAGTCCCCATATATCATCTTCCAGATGCGTTGCTTTGCCCTCCATGCTTTCCCATATCTTATCTCGTATCCAAATTTCTCCTTAACAATCCCAGCAAGTGTCTTCACCTTCATATTGGGTTCTCCCTTTACTATGTGACACAATGACTTGGCAATAATTGTAGAGGTCAATCGCGATGCTTCGCTTGAGCTCGTCGCACAAGTATGTGGGCCAACGATTCTTGTGATCTTGAACTTTCCTGTGTCCTTCTGTTTGCTAGCACAAACCCTCCATCCACATGTTTCCTTCTCGCACACAACTGTGTACCTCCGCTGCACATAAGAATGCCTCACCTTGAATGGCCTTTTACGAATCACTGCATACTCCTGCAGCCACCTTTTCAATGCAGACATGTCCTCAAACACCATGCCCTTCTCAATTGTCATGCTTGACCCGGCCTCAGGAGCATCTAGCAACTCGTCATCCCTTCCTTCTGCATAAGCCTCATGAGAATGCCGAGATCGCTGAATTCATGAACCGATGGATCCGGCGAGGCAATAACGCCTAATCAGCTCAATATCACTTTCGGTCAGCTCTCCAAAAGGGCGGTCATCATCGGAATCAACGGCCCTTGCGATCTCGTAAGGCTCTAAATCATCCACAATTTGAACATCCACACTGTTGGAGTCCCACAGACTTCTTCAACGTTGCGATGGAGCAACGGGAGGAACACCCACATTATAAATAATGTCTCCCGCATCATAAGCACGAAACGATGGGATCGAGACAAAAGAATGGAATGATCGGAAAAGGCTACTGTGTTGCTCGACACTTACCGGGATGATCCGGAGGGCCACCACGGCACATTCAACTCGAGCTGGTTGAGAAATCTGAACCTCGTTCGAGGCAGATAGAGCATCAGGCACCTCAGGCACTTCTTCCACATCCACCGCAAGGTCCGGCAACGGAGGGTCAAAGGGTGCCTGATCACCTAGTTCCGGTGAAGAACCATGAGGGGTGGGATCAATCGACACCTTCCGCACAACAAGGTCCAAACATTGGAACTCATTCCTCATAACCAATTTGACATATTTGTCCCACTGATCCTCACAACCAATTAAGATCAACCGCCTTAGAATTGTGTCTTTCGAACCGAAGTGAAGTAACCCCTCAACTGTGATACTCTCCTCGTTTGCATCACAATGTAGCTCCTCCCGGGTCCTGGCAACCAACTCACTAAACGACGGCCTATCACTGAATATCAGAGGCACCCTTTGCATTTCAACAAATCGAACATTTCCATAATCATCACTTGTCACACTGCCTCCATGATATAGGGTCACTAGGTTGTCCATCTACTTCATACATAAAACATGTTGAAATAACATCAGTAACATGTTGAAATCTAGTTGTTCCGAAATACCAAATGAGGTAATGCGTGATTCGAATGGAAGGCTCAACAAAATGGAGAAACGAAGTAACATTAGGCATACCATTACATCCTGGACCTGCCCATTCCCATTTTAGCCCATCTTTCCCTCTTGTTAATTGAAAGAATCAAGTAGGCAATAATTTTTCACACATACGTATCAATCTCATGATCGATGTAAGACTCGTATCTCTAGTTAAAAAGCATGCTCATGCCATGCAAGAAAGGCCACTAATATATGGATATCTTCATCAATAAACATTAGCATATGACCATATCATCACCAGCAAGTATATTAATCATCCACAAATAATTGTTACAAATTACTTAAAGGTACCTTGAAAAAATAGATATCATCTAACAATCTTAGCGTATGAAACATTCATCGAGGAATTGCCGCTTTGCAATCATTAACAAGCATCGAAAATAAGCATAGCGTGTAAGGAAACTAACTATTAATCATAGCGTATAGAAAATATCACTTGTCCTAACCACCGCCAATCATACAACCGTTGCATCATCCAAAGCAGATAACGATAGCTTAATCCCTAAAATACTCTTCCTCTAGCGATACGCAATATAAATAGGACTTAGATAGCCGACACAAGACAACGAGTCATACATAGAGTTTAGCATTTCCATATAAACATTAAATATCTATTGGAACTCATTTCTTGTCTACTGCACCTAAACAAGCGACAAAAAAATCCGACACACGAAGCTCAGCACATACAAAAGCTATGTATGTATATTGATGTTGCTCACAACATATCGTGACAACCTACAAATGGATATTGATTCAAATGGCAATGGGCGATTGTTCAATTTGTAGCATTTATGCTTGCACTCGTTGGGAAAATGCTCGTGGGAGCGTGCAGGTCGCGCAACACGCACGCAAATGACCAAACTAACGAGCCAAGAGGGAGGAGAGTGGTGGGGTCATACCTGAACGCGAGTTCGGTGCACGGCTGGAGATGGCCTCGGTGAGGAGCTCGGGAGGAGGGGTCGGCAGGGGAGGAGGGGCGGCGGGAGAGGCCGGGAGGAGGGAGGAGGCGGGGAGGCCGAGGAGGGGAGGTGGGCGGAGGGGCCGTGGGAGGCCAGCGGGGAGGAGGAGGAGGGGGGAGGGAAGAGGCGGGAGAGGCCGGGAGGGGAGGGGGCGCGGGGGAGACCGGAGAGGGAGGAGGGCGGCGGGAGGGGGCGGCGGGAGGAGGAGTCGGGAGGCCGGGGCGGTGGAGGCCGGGAGGGGGAGGCGCGGGGAGGCCGGGAGGGGAGGGTGGGCGGAGGGGGCGGCGGGGAGCCCGGGAGGGGGAGGAGGCGCGGGGGAGCCCGGGGGGGGAGGGAGGCGGCGGGGGAGCCCGGGAGGGGGAGGCGGCGGGTCCGGGGCGGGAGGGATTTTTCATTGTTTAGGGTTTAGGAGCTCGGCGCCAAGATCCACGCGCCGAGCTCGGCGTCACGACATACGGCGCCGAGGTCGGCGCCAAGACCCACGGCGCCGAGGTCGGCGCCACGACCCACGGCGCCGAGGTGGTGCCACCACGGCGCCACGCAGCCGGCACAGCGGTGCGCGACCTCGGCGCCATGGACCACGGCGCCGAGGCGTTTTATCTCGGCGCCGTGTCCCACGGCGCCGATCTTTGGGTCCAAAAACGGAATTAAAACTGTCAGGGGTCTAAATGTGAATATTTTTCGAAAAAAGGGCTAAAATAGAAAAATTTCGGGCGACCGCGAGCGAAATGGTGGCCAAGTTAGCCACGAGCGGTAAGAATCTGCGAAATTGAGTACGACCGCTCGAGACGACAAGGGTTTGGCTGGCTACGCCAACTCGGTCTCTGCGGCGAAGCGCAGACGTACGCACGTGTTCCGGTGGAATGGAGCATTCAAGCTTATATGGTCCTGTTCTTTTTTTACTGTACATAACAATTATTTATGATTTTATCTGATATTTTTTTTTATTTAATACAAGCGTTTATGCAAATAAACCAAATAACTAAGTTGATAAGTCGTTTCAAAAAGACTGTCCTAATAAACCATTTTGAAAAAACGACGAAAAAGATGTTTCTTTTATTTATTCGAGAGAAAACATAAAACAAAAACTGTAAGCTAAAAAGAACGAGACTTGCCTCGATCGAGAAGCAAAGGGCAAGCATCATAAGGGCATCTTCCATAGTACCATCTTAACCGCTTTTTAGCTATATTAAATGAGCAAAATCCTATGTAGAGAATAGAGGAGGTGATAAGAGATAATATATTATCTTTTATACAAGAAACGACTTGAACCCGCAAACCAATGCAAATAATGGTCAAAAGGTGTGAGACAGAAAGTTACGATGAAAATAGTATTGACAAGGATAGAATAATCCTTAAATTATTACGTTATTATATAATTTAAATATACTTTTTATCAGTAAGAGAGAAAATTCACAGAGTAATTGTAAATTCTTCTGCAACTATCCTATAGTCATAAAGCTAGTCGTAAGCTCTTCTGCGACTATCCTATAGTCATAAAGCTATCCTACGACTACCTAGTCTTAATCTTTATATGACCATCTTATAGTCGTAAGTTTTTCTGTAACCATAAGTTAGTCGTAAGTAGTCTTACAACCACCTTGTGGTTATAAACCTTCCTGTGATAAGAGTATTTTCAACCAACTTGTGTACGACGATATACCACGATGTGGGTTTGTCTGATAAAACGGTTAAAATATGTGTTTATGCCTAATAATTGCACACGACCTCTCTCTAACAACAATCGTCACACGGCGGACGGCTAGCTACGTTTTTTTGACAATAACTTCCCTCTGACGATTATATCTTGAAGAGTTGGGACGTCTCTTAGCGCGGGAAAACAGATGTTTCGTAAGTTATATAAGGGTTGATGTCGGAGGAAGAATGGATCAGATGAGGGAGGTTGAGGAGATATTGCAAGTCCTTTTCGCATTATTTTGTTGTAATAATCATCTTTGAGCAATAGTGACACAGGACATATGATTGTTATTCTCCAGGAGAATAACAATCTATATAAAAATTTCTATGTCTTCTGTGTACTTGTAGCCTGTCTCTCGAGAGAGTTTCTCCCTAATCTATATAAATAGTACGTAAGATCAATATTCAAACATCAACAAGTATAAAATAGTTAGAGAAATCATTTACTGTTGAAGAGATTGTTTTAGTGCTGTTTTTATATAAGATAAAAATCTTAGAAATAATCTTAAGAGATATATTATTGTATACACCCTAAATCGACTGTTCACAGGGTTACCTGGTGTAGAATCCTCATAATTAAAGTAGGGGATTTTATTAACACGTGTTCTCCATGTTCTGTATTGTCGTGATGGTATGAATGTATGTATGTATCAATTGATTATTCTTCCGTACATGGCAGCAACAAAGAATAATACAATGCACTGGCATAAGATAGCCAGATAGTCAAAGAAGCCGGCTGAACTGAGGATGATCAGATGGGTGACCGTAATTCGTCAAAATCCAACACTGCTTTCTATCGATATGGCTTCGCCATTTATGTTTGATGATTGCAACCACCGCGCTCTTCCGTTTTCATTGTTCCATCATGTCAGTGCTTTCATGCCGTGTACAGACTCTTCGGTGTTTTTTTTTTTCAAATGGGAATGTGACGACTCTTCGGCGCTGGATTGGAGTGTTTGTTTTCATGTCAGTGAGCAGTGGCGGGGTCTAAATAGAGGGTCTGTTTTTTTTGTTGTGGTTTGTGATTTTTGATTGAAATTTTTGAATTTTAGTTATTTGTGATAAAGATTACGGAGAGAGATACTCGCTTACGATTTTAGATGGTACAGATGTTAGGATTTTAACGTGTACTATAATTAACTTATAGACTTCATCTTAAAAAATACTCCGTTTGAAAGTTAGGTACTGAACAAAATCAAAAACCGTTTTGAAAAGCTGAAAAAAATAGAGCCAGAGCCGGACGCCACGCGGGAGCATGGGCAAAGCCAGTCGCTGTGCGGCGGGAGACGGCGTGAGTTCAACGGAGTTGCTCGTCGGTAAGTCCGTGCAACTATCCGAGGTCGTCTAGGAGGTGGCTCCGCCAATGTCACTGAGGAGATTTGCTTGAAAAAAAAAGAGGAAACAAAAAAACAGAGAGAGAATAGAAGAGCAGAAATCCATGGTCCTGTCCGGAATCAAAGGAGGCCCAACTGAAGCCAAGCTTGCGATCTGCTCCTTTTTGGAGTCTCACATGGTGTAGTCAAGCTATACCGAATCACGAAAGGCTCGGTTTGCCAGGAAGTTGTGGACCTGATGTTAGCTTCATCTGAGCGCAACAAGAGCCTAGTTAGACTCATATGGGCTTAGAAGATTACACCACCAAAATAACCCGTACCAAGAATGCTCGCGTTGATGGACCAAAACTGATAAACCAAGCAAAGTCCATCTAAGCCCATTTACGGTCAAGATGGGCTTCTTTTTGTCGAACCCAACATTGAGGATCGCTCGGCAGAATTCACAAATCTCAGATTCCAGAAGAGGGAATCACCCAAAATCTCGTACGTGTATATGTAATTTATGCATTTTACATACCCTTTTCTTATCTTCCACTAATCATCGGGGAGGCAAAGAATTTTAAAACTTTTTTTTGTAACTAGTTGTGTGTACTATGGTCATCTCTTTTTTTACGTCAAACAACCTTTGCCTTCTAAGATATCTGCAGGGGCGGTTCTAGCATAATTTAAAGGCAATCACATGAATTCTTAAAGTTTTAGCAAAAAATTTACTATATATAAAATATAATACATATTTATACTAGTAATCGGACCAAATTCATCATATTCATACTCAGTCAGCCTAAATTGGCGTCGGATCCTTTTGGTTTATTTTTCTCTTCTAGGCCTAAATTGGCGTCGAACACTGGACCAGATCCATTGTCATGATTCACACGACATACAATAGAAACTCTAGGTCTCACTTAAGTCTCTCCTCTTTTGCTCTCTTCGCCTAGGAGCATAGGAGGCTTCTGATCTTTTGAACTTTGGACTTCTAGAATCAGAACTCAAGAGGCTACATAGAAGCGTTAGAGCGGCCGTCGGGCAAGTCACAAGTTATCTCACTGTCGTTGCGGCACAACTGCGCAGGTTCATCCTCTCAGACCCAGTGACCCCCATGGTGGCATAGCCCCATATCCCTAATCCGGTAATCCCTCCATCTCTTCCTCCCCTGGCGATCTCCGATTTGAAGCAAAATTATATGTCTAAATAAAGATGTGAGTTGTGTTTTACTTAAAGAAGTGATGCATCTATTTAACGGTTTTAAATCTTTTTTATAGTAGTTGATTATATTTTGATGACTGATGTATCAAGTATTTAGAAACTATGCAAGTATTGTGAGTCTTTCTTGTAGTTTGATGTGTTAGACACTTGGATAATTTGATCTTTTTTGGTGCTTGGCTGTACGATCCATGTTTTGTTTAGTAGTTTAGGTAATATTGCTTAAGTTGTTTAGCTAGAAATCATTCAACAAAGTAAGCTCATGATAAAAATACTTTCGAACTTCTACTTGCAAAACACAAAAAGCTGACAAATAGAATTGTCTTTTCACTTGATTAAAGCATCTCGTTATGATTGTGCAACTCTATTGTGAAATTATTCATATTTGAATTTTGACTCGAGTTAGTAGTTTCATGGAAACAATTTATCTCTAGTTTCAGTCATTGTGGTTAAAATTACTAGCTTTGAGTTCTGTTCTTCACTTATTGATGAAGTTATTTCTTTTTGTGTGCTTGCCTACATGACATTATATCTCATTTTCAAGTCATGAAGAATCGTCATGTTAATTTTAATTTTTTTTTACAATTTCTTTATATTATTTAAGATGTTATTTCTAGTATAAATATTTGTACTTTAATTTTCGCTATTGTGAATTTTTAGATTTTCTATTAAATAATATTTTTATAACTTTGAATACCCATCCTGAAATTTCTAGGTCCGCTATTGGATATTTGAGTCCCATCTTGTGATGATTAACCAAAAGCAAATAACATTATGCCGGATACGTACAAAAAGGGATCGCTGATTGTTTGGAAGTTGTGAGAATTCAAGAAGAAAATAAATAAATAAAACAATCTCGTACAAGAAAAGAAAGAACTGTTTCAGTGTGTCTCGTGCCATCGTTCGTTTCACCCTACTCCACTCCTAGCGCCATCAGCGCCTGGGACTTCCAATGCTTAGCCTTCTCGAATCCATTGATGTAATATTCGAAGTCGTTTATGGTCATGTCGATCTCCTCCTCGGTGTTCATGACGAACGGGCCCAGCTGCGCCACGGGCTCTCCGATGGGCTCGCCGCCGATGAGCAGGAACCGGAGCGACTTGTCCGACTTGTTCCACACCTCGACGCCGTCGCCCTGCCCGAGGAGCAGCAGGTGGTGCGGTCCCGCCGGCGCCGACTTCTCGGTCCCGAACACGCCCTCGCCTTCCAGGACGTACGCGAACGCGTTCCACGACGCGCACACGGGCTGCCGCACCGCGGCGTGCGGGCGCACCGTGAAGTCCAGGTACATGGTCGGCGTCCGCGTGCACACCGGCGACCGCACGCCCATCGAGTTCCCCGCGATCACGCGCACGGTGACGCCGTCGGCCGACGTCGACGCGATGTCCTTGCTCTGCATCTCCTGGTACCTCGGCTCGATCCTGCACGTACGTTGTTTTTCACACGTGTCAATCTAGCTAGCGTTTTTGTTTCGAAAGAACGTGACGCTTGGCTCGGTGCTGTGTCGAAAGAAAGAAAGAAAGGAAAAAACGCTCACATTTTGTTGTGAGAGGAGAGGTTGACCCAGAGCTGCAGGCCCTTGGAGGTGCCGGGCCCGGCCGGCATCTCCGAGTGCACGATGCCGCGGCCGGCTGTCATCCACTGCACGTCGCCCGCCTTGATCGTGCCGCGGTGGCCCTCGAAGTCCTCGTGCGTCACGGCTCCCTGAACAGTGTTGAACAAGGGCAGGAGTAATTACTTCATTAGGCCATCATTTTCTTGTAAAAATTTATACTTTCCGACCCTTTTTACACGACTTTTTTTTAAGCGGGCAGAAGGCTTGCCTTCTTAATTCAAATGGAGAGTTTAAGCACAAAAACAAGAGGAGTAAAGTCCGGGGGAAGAGACGTATGGCCAGGAAATGGCTAGAAGGAAACAGAAAAACTAGTTTGTCATAGGGATGATTGATAGGCCCACAAGCTTGTTGACACCTGCAATCACCCAGATGCCAATCTCCTCATTTACTGCAGAGAGCAAGGGTAACAGAGCGGTCCTCGTCGCACGGAACACCCTGGCATTCCATTGCTTCTAAATATGTCAAGAGATATGTATTACTAGCGATGTTGTTGCCTTTTGGGATGCTCTAGGCTTAATCATCACGGACTCCCATCAGTCGCTTCGCGGATTGAGCAGCCAGCCCTTCAGGACACCATGCTCATTGAATCACAAGCATTCCAAAGTGCTATGGCTGTCCGGATTCTTCTGGTGTAGCGGCACTCAGCCAGGAGTTATATAGAGGACTCCGGCACTTGTCTCCATAGTGGACAAGTTTGGTGATTTGGCCAACCACACTTGTTGAGACAGTTTGCCGTTCATAGCCTATTTTATATAGCTAACCAGACGAAGATTTTGCATCATTAAAATGCCCAATTCTTCCAAACCAGGAGATTCATTGTAGTTTTAACTATCCCCTAGAAACTGCGCTCTGTAGGCAGAAGCGGCCGTTTTATACGACTTGATTGATGGGATTTGGGCGAAGATATATCAGTGTCGATTAACTCGACTTTCCAATGATGAATTCCGGTGTGGTGTTAATCCTTTAAGCGGTCAAGGAAAAGTATAGGCGACGCGGGGTGGTTGACGTAGGGAGGCTACCAAAACCAGGGCCCCATTCGGATGGATTCTTCAAGTGAAGGCGAAGAAACGTAGGGAGGCTACTGGTCGGCGTCGTTGACAAATGGAACACGCTTAGTTTCTCATGCCTGTTTGGTTGTCAAAGACGCTGCTGTCTTTACAGCCCAATGGGAATTAAGTAACGAATGCTTGAGGATGCTGATAGCTGCAGAAGCTGCAAGGAATTTTCATGGCTGCTCTATCGATCTGCAGGTTGCGCAGTTCCATTTGGCTGTTCTACTGCCAACGAACAGAATGCCAGCCAAAAACACACTAGAATTGGTACTAGAATCGGGCGTACCTCAAGCATGTACGTGACGGTCTCGAAACCCCTGTGTGGATGGTCAGGGAACCCAGCCGGAGCAGAAACTGCGGCAAATTCGGACAAGGAAAGGAAGAGACCATCAAAATCTCATCTTTATCACTTCAATCGAAATGCGACATCTGAAACAAAACCAAAAGGACATGAAAGAACCAAACGCCGCCTCACCTGAGAACTCGTCCAGGACCAGGAAAGGATCGAAGTACCTCAACTCAAACCTGCACGAAAACCAGTTCCATCCCAATCAGCAACCAACCCAAGAAACGGTGCCCTGCAGCTTCTCCATGGCAGGCAGCTAAAATACGCTGATACTGCTCACCTCCCGATGCTGCGGCGGACGACGGCGCCGACGCCCTCGTGCTGCGGCCGGGCCAGGAACTTCCTCACCACCTGCCGGGGCTTCTCCATCGACATGTCAGGCGACGATCCTCAACTCCTCGTCGCCCCCAAACGTTCCAGCTGCTGGGATTTGTATGGAAGCACGACGGCTTCGCGGGCTCTTATATATGGCAGCACGCCTTGGGCGCGGTTTCACCTTGATTCCGTTATTCCCGGGGCTCCCCCGGCCGCTTTTCGTGGTCAAAAGTGACGGCTCGATCGCTCCGTTGGTGCGGCAAATTGCCCTGCCCGTTTCTTGGCCTTTTCTCGTAGAAAAATATAGTGCCTCGCGGTGCATCTCTCCAAAGTCGCGTCTTCGACAGCTCGCTGTTGCTGCTGCTGCTGTCGGTCACGCTGACGCCATGCGCACGCACGCACGCTCGTCGTCCCATTCTTCTCCCCCGTCGCAGTTCTGCATACGTGTGCCTGGTGAGATCGTCGCATCAGCATGTGGTTATCGATCGCCTCAGGTTTAACTCCTCGCTGTTAAAGCGCCACGTTACTGCTGCAAGTCCTTGTTCTTTCAGGCAAATCGATGTGGTATTCTGACAATCTTACTGCTTTTTTTTTGTTGAATGGTACTGCTTCTTACTTTGGGGATTAAATAATTTACCAGACGGTAAAAACTCGCTGTGGAACGATTTTACGCCACGCGGTTAATGGAGTGGAAAATCGACAGCCTTAACTTGGACGGGCACCCGGGAAGAACGACCGATCATTTGCCTGAGTTTCTGTTCTTCCAAGCAACGGCTGCATGGTCAGGTTCATGGCTCTGACAGAAGATTTTTCACTCGACTGGCTTGTGATAACATGACGTACAAGTGAGCTCACCGGCCGGCTCTGGCTCCTTTTACCTGTTCTTTCGTCTCCATCTCTTCAGCTTCTAGAGCTTTCGTGGCTTCGCCAATTTGCCATGTGCCTTGTGGTGCGATATATGATCCACTTGCGTTGACTCGATGCCACCCTGATCACATGAAACAGCTTTTAATCTCCGGTTAGTTTCATCAGTTTTATAATGTGCAGGTGAAGTATCTCGCTTGAATTTTTTTATGGTTCATTTCTTTTAGTAAAGTTTGTGAACTATTTAAAATATAAAAGCGGGGAGCACAAAATAATTAGCCGGTAGATCCTTCTTTTCTGGCCACCAAACGGCCCCGCCCATAGATTAGTCTTGTCTACTACCTTTCGAACATCTTACAAATTTATTCTATGGGCATAAAAAGCAGCCCTGAAAAGACACCTAAAGAGAGGTTTTCATGGATTTTGATTGAAATGCGTAAAATATCACCAAATGATCAAAGTGGCCACAATCTTATGCTGTGAGTCTTTTTGACTGGATTTTTTTTCTAATTCAAACACTAGCCAAGAAGACGGTCACATGCATGCCTGGAAGTGACGCCGTCAATCATCAGACCACGACGAACGGACTGGACAATTGGCAAATGGCAAGAAACTTTCTTGAAGGCGAAAATGAAAAGGAATATGGCAGCTAAGAATCAATACTAGTACGTGTTCTTATCAGCTTACCCAACAGGGCATAGCTTGACGTCTCCATGAGTCATGCCTACGTTCTCATGCTGGATACGAAACCAACGAAAAACAATGGGGTGCTTGCCAAAGAAACCATGAAAAATAATGTATGGGGTGAGACGTCCATGTCTATTATTCGAATTTTTCTCTTGTCCAGACCATCACCATAGTGACCGATCAGCTTGCTACAAAAAAAAAAAGAGATAATCTGCGTGTTGCTGCTTAAAGGCATAAGCTTTATGCGACAATTTATGCATTGAGCTCATAGTTTCACTTATAACCCGGAATAATCTAACCTACCTATAATCCCAAACGGCTGCATGCTCAGGTGAACCTAGTTCATGAAGTAGCACAAGTTGAGATCTATTTATTACTAATAGTCCATAACAGAGCTTCTAAAGGTACTAAGAAAAAAACAAATATGCTAGAAATTCTCAAAAAGGTAAAATATTCAGCTCTTAATTTGGTGGACCCAAGTTATCACGGCTTAGATTAAAAAAATTCATATAAATACAATTAAATCTGACCCTTAAATATGGTAGATCCTAATTATGAAGGAACATCTTATACGGTAGATCCTAAATATGGTAGATTCGGCTCGTTCATATATGATAGTTCAAGATAAAGATAGTAACAAACTTAAAAGAAAAAAAATATAGACATGTTTTTTCAGTTTCTCAAACCGATTTTTAGCTTTGTTACAGTACCTAACTTTTAAATTGGGTATTTTTTTGAGATACGATCTATAAGTTAATTGTAGTACACATTAAAAGCTCAATATCTGTACCATCTAAAATCACAAACGAGTATCTCTCTCCATAATCTCTGTCACAAACAGTTAAAATTCAAAAATTTCAACCAAAAATTATAAGTCACAGTTATATCAAACATACCCATATGGAAGCCTTCCCCACGTCCTCTCTAATTAATCCGCAGCCTGAAACCCGGTCCCCACCAAGGCAATCAACACATGTCAAGGTGCTGCAACGTTGCAATGCATCAAATACCATGGAGAGGATTCCCTTGCCGCAAGAATATATAAGATTTTCTTATCCATCTTCTACCTTCACCCTCATTTATTTAATTCAACAAGTTATGTTTACTTACAATACATACTACTTCTCAGGATTTATTACGTATAGTTAATAATTTAAGTATTTAACTCTTCTATACCCTAAGATGTGTAGTGAGTTAAGGATTATCTGGTACAAAAAAAAACAAGATCTTGAATAAGAGTGATTTGCAATGCTATGAATTTAACTAAAACAAAGCAATTTAGATTTTTTACTGATAAATCATTTGGGAGTAAGTAGAATCAATCATAACTAAGAGTAATTTTTAGTCTATTTATACATTGTTGCTAAAATCGATAGAGATTTACTATTTCGTCTTTGGTCAATTCCCACCGTTTTTTGAATGTGATGATCACATGTGACAAGAAAATTATTAGCATGTAAAGTTTTGTGTTTTTTCTTAATGTCCAACTACATGAACAATAACAAATTTTACTCAATCAAGGAAATTTAGAAAATTTTATCAATAAATAATTTGGGAGTAAGTAGAATTAATCTTAACGAGTAACCAAGTTACATATACCTATTATATACTAAAAGTTGATGATAAGTTGTTTACAGTTGCTAAGAAAAAAGATAAATAGTGTATAAATTTTCACAAAAAGAAAAACAAATGTGCCCTTAATTTGGTGGACCCAACTTATGTTTATAAGTCAAAACCATTAGATGCTATTGTGCAACCTATTTAAACTCAAAAGATAAGAGATAATGGATGCATTTTAAGATTAAAAGACAAAAAGGAACTTACAGTACAAAAAATAGGGTTTAGCCTAAATAGACCACACGGGAACACAAGAAAGGAAACCCAACCCACGTATGTCTCACTCGGCTGTCTCTCTGAGCGCATCTAAGAGTTTTTGTAACAAAAACAAAAATAGAAACAAAGAATAAAATGTTTTTTGAGAGGATACAAGGTGGACACACACACATTCACACCACACACATATGACACACACATGTTCCTCTACACACGTAAGGAATTTTGAAATCCCTAAGGTGTCACTGAAAGACGGGTGCTCGTACACGTGTATGTACTCAATCTATTTAGGTGAGATACACTGGGTCGATCGGAACCTAAACAGGTGGTATGTTCACCCACTTCTCCACCACTGAGCTATTTCTCAAGAAGAAAAGAATTTTTATAAAAAATTTTTGTCGTTTTGCCTAATTTCCAACTATATTTTTCCGAAGACAGATTTCCAACTATATGAACATATGATACACACAAAAAAGGCATCTAGGTTTAAATAGAAAGCACCTGTATGAAATACATCTACATCAGTATGATTAGAAATTAGTAATATTTATGCACATTTAATAATACTTTACCAATTTATAACAATAATGTCCGTGCAAAGACGTAGACCACCTTACTAGTTAACAATAATTGCCGGTAAACCCAGCAGTCACCAGGAAGAATCCTACTCGTCAGTGACGACATCCAAGTCACAACGCTGTGGCTTTAAGGGTAAACACGCTCGATGCCCAAACGCCTCAGGACTAACCGTTTCGGTGCTCAACACAGACGCTTGATATTTTGTGGAGCCGGAGTGCCGGCGTCACGGGGTCTCTGCCCGTCCCTGTTCGGCTCGACGAATTTGTGGCGCGCATGTAACCGCGCGCGGACACATAATAGATGTGCCGATCCATTCTTGGTTACACTTCAGATCCGGCTCGCCCGTGGCGTGGTGACACGATCCTTCCTGGGTCGTGTCATGCTCACCTCACCTGCGGAGCTAGCTGTAGCTGTCGTCCTGGTGTAACTGCGCGCTTGTCTCTTCTAGAAACCTTTGGGCTCACTCGGATCACAGCGATTTGGCGGTGATTAGGATACTCCCAGGTCCCATTCACGAATATTGGATAGGAAATATTGCTGCTGATTTGATCTTGTAGTGAAGCATTCGGGGACTGTAAAGTTGCTGCTTGTTTGGTCATTCTCCGGTCCCGTTTCTGTCGAGCCGTTATCCGTAAGATAGAACAATGTTTTTATTTTTATTTTATTTTATTTTAACTGATTACATTTAAAAGTTAACGGTTGTTATAGTGTTATTTTAGATAAAAATAAAAACCACGTCACTTTAGAACAAAGCCCTTACGGCACGGTAGGATAGCACCTGGGCGACGGCTAGGGGTGAAAAAAAAGCTCGTTAGTGAGATTCGTTGGCTCGATTCAAAATTATTTTAATTGCACTCATTAACTGGTTAAACATTGAATGAGTTGATTTTAGATGAAATTAAATTTTATTTTGACTTGACTTAGCTCGGCTCGTTACCTCGATTCTAAAAATACTTTGAACTATCGATAAAATAATATGAAATTAAACTATGTTAATTTTTAAAAATGATAAAATGAGGAGCTCGCTTGATATCTACACCTAGCAACGGCACGCACAGCGCCAAGCCCGCGGCCGCTAGGGATGCCACTGGGTGCCCATTACCCTTATCCAAACCCATTAGCACACTATTGTATAGGGTATGGGTAAGAAATAAAATATCTATTTAGATTTGGGTATGGCAAGAGTAATACCCATTTGCCCATCTTTACCCATACACATTCAAACGTAAGATTGAGAGTGTATTTAGACTATCCATGGGTTTGAACTATTTATACTCAATTATAGATTCCTATAAAAGCATGTGAAACCACCTATGCACCCATGCATGCCAATTAGCACAGAGTAGCTTCATACACATATAATTATTTTAAGCAAATTTCAATCGATTTCATAAAAATTTTAAGTTTTAAATACCGGATTTTTACGAAAACTTCCTATAATGGGCCCCACGTGTGCGTTTAGCCTTGCCAATTTGCATAGAGTAGCTCTTCCATATGCAGAATCATCTTCAACAAATTTCAATCAATTTTGGAAAACTTTTATGACGTGAATAATATGTTGAAATTTCAAATATTAAAATTTTACAAAAATTTTCTTGATAAGTCTCTTTGACTTAGCTCCTCATTTCCTTCTCCTTTACCTGCTAGGTTACTTAAACCCATTGAATATATCTTTTTATTTAGATATGGGTAATATCACTTTAAATAGATATAACTAAAATTAAATATAAATTTATGTTATATGTGTCCTACCCGGTGGCATCCCAAACGGCCGCGTGGAACAGGTGCAACTGCGGCCGCGGCCGCGGCGCGGCAGCCATCCGACTCCCAACCCACCCGCAACCGATCTCGCGTAGTTGGACTCATGCCAATCGGGCCGCGACGGTCAGAAGTTTGGGCGGCCACGCGGCACGCGGCTGCGGCTCCACAGCCTGGGAGCGGCGGGCCGCGAGGGATTTTGTGGACCGTGCGGGAGGACGCTTCAACCTACGGACTTCGTGGGCGGCGCTCTAGCAATGTGAAGTTGTTGCCACAGGCCGTTCCTGGGCTTGCCCTCTCTTTATATGTGGCCTCATGTGACCCTCTCTTTAT
Organism: Melocanna baccifera; assembly: GCA_036346265.1. Lineage (NCBI taxonomy): Eukaryota > Viridiplantae > Streptophyta > Magnoliopsida > Poales > Poaceae > Melocanna > Melocanna baccifera. The sequence goes on along the minus strand of CM070700.1, from coordinate 21,789,107 downwards.
ATGTGGGCTCATGTGACCAACCTATTTCAGGGTTTTTGTGCTTTTCTTTTATGGTAGAAACACTGGCCTGTGGTTGTTGGTAGAAATCGAACTACACTTATCAGACAGGAGAGTATATCTGATCACACCGCTCTATCGACGGATTATTGTGTTTATACAGCTCCATCTCAAACTAATCGACTAATTAGGTCATCTGTATCAGATTTGAAGACAACAGAAACGGCAGTTTGATATTGCGGTTGGATCGGGAGAACACTTTCTAATACTGCGGTGTACCATCTGACAAGCAACATGAACCCAGCCCATACACTACGGATCATCCGTCCCTGCTGCTCGCGATGAGCCGCCGTCCACTCAAGCCCTGGCCGTGCGTTCCCTGTTTCCCTGTGCGCTACTTGCTCCTCCTCCGCGTTCATGACGAACGGGTCCATCTGCGCCATGGGCTCGCCGCCGATGAGCACGAATGGCTTGTCCGACTTGTTCCACACCTCGACGCCGTCGTCCTGTTTCGCGCCGACTTTACGGACCCGAACACGCCCTCGCCTTCCAGGACGTACGCGAACGCATTCCACGTCGTGCGCGTGGGCTGTCGCACCACGGTCGGCGTCCGCATGCACACCGGCGACCGCACGCCCATCGAGGGCCAACATGGCCGTGATGCGGCGAGAGCCAAGCTCGCGTTGCGTCATCGCACCAGCACTTCTGTGCCAACGTCTTCCTCTTCACTCGCGCTGCATGAACGCCCAGTTAGCTTTGGTCTAGTACATATGCAAGCCATGAGCTTTGGTGAAAGAAACTAGTTAATTGGCTCCATATGTATATGTGTGTGTATGCTACATAAAAATTGAGTTGCCTTGCCATGCCACCTTATGATTCCCAACAGTTTTGTACTTTGACTATTTTAGTACCCCTCTAATACCTCACTAGAGTATTCTAGAGAGAACGAGTGTTTATCTCAGGACTTAGCTAGAGCGATATTAAGCCTAGGATGTTTGAGTGTGTAGTTTAGGTTCAATTGTGTCCATCGGATCTAAAATCGAACAGCGGAGAAAAAAGTGGTCATGCGGTGCTCCCTTGTAATTCATGTTGCACTCAATTTTAATAGAAGACTATGACTAGCTAGTATATCAATTTTAAAGCTCACAGCCCGTAGGTTTACTAGTAGAACATGAACATAAATAGTCCACCCAACCTATGATTTGTGGGAATCATACTCCAGTCATGTGATAAGGTGTTACACTGTTAGCCTATGCTGCAGTTGGCCGTGAATTCACGTATGTGCTAGCCATTGCATATAGTAAAAAAATTTTTGCTGTCGTTAGAGTGGCTTCAACATGTGATGACTTGCTATCATTACTTCAAACTTACACACAAACATCAGATACTTGGAAGCAATATAGGGGAGATCTTGTAAGCAATATATGTGATGCCTAACAATATATTCACCACCATCATCGTACATGGTGTCCAATTTAAGGCACTGCAGAGCAGAAGCCAATGATCTTCACATTCTAGATGTTGTCATGGCGGTGTTCTGGCATCTGCCTCATATACGAGGAGTCTCCAAAAGACATGCTTCCTGCGAGTCTGCGATACCTGCATAGTACCAAGAGTAATGTCACTGTTCACAAAAATTACAATAGAGAAAAGGCAAGACAGTTGAATTAATGGCTCGACCATAGATACTAGATATCTTTCCAAGATGAAAAGTGGCTTACACCCAAGATGAAAGCCTCCAAGACAGGAGAAGCATCCAGAAAGGAAACCAGAGAAAAATATTCATAGGCTGGGGAAAAGGCCCCATCTCCACAAAGGCAAATATTCAAGTACTTGAGGTGGATGAATTTTACAGGTACCATTGGTGAACTGACACACTGCATAAATATGCCTCAGGTTAATTATATTCCAAGGTAATGACTACAGCTATATGCATAGTACTGGTATCTAATAATCAGAAGTTTCAGAGTATACCTCCCTAGCCGAATATATGCTAAGAGCTTCAAGATTTGGTACAATGGTTGGAAGCTTGGCACGGGCACAATAAATGATGTTAGATTGAACTAAACATGACATATGAAAATTCTTCACTTGCTCACATGAGAGTTGAACTAGCACACCATCGAAGTGAAAGGTGGTGAGATTTGGAGCTCCGCTCTCAGCGTTCTGCATTCAAACATCATCAGGTAGCTGAACCGCTGCAGCTGGAAAGGTATCTTCAGGCAAATGATCTCGCCGCAATAGCTGAGTTCCAACTGCTCCAAAGCCAAAGAATTGGAAAGAAGGCACCATAGCTCGCCCCCGTAATACGCACTTGTGACAGATGAAGCCTTCTTAAGCAACCAAGTCCGGCCATGGGACAGAAGGCACAACGGCTGAGGTGAAGATACCAAATAGAGTTTCCACTCAAACCAAATAAAAGTCAGCATGGGAAGTTGTAATCTGCCTTACAGTTCGAAGGCGGCAAAAGGGTGAGTTCTTCAATCCCTGGTGTAACAGCAATCTGAAGCCAATTATTGAGATAACATGCGTTGACATTGTTGCAATCATAGATTACAAGCTTCAGTGTCTTCACGCCAATGTCTGAGTGGTTTTTCAGAATGTAGTCAACTTTGCTGGTCAAATCCCTTGCTATTTCATCATTTCCACGGGCATTTCCATTCAGGCCCAGTGTTTTTCTTACTGAAGGTGAGGTTGGGATGGCATCTCTAGGAACGTAGAAATGCATGAGACACGAGACCGTGGAGGGATAATATTCCGAACAAGTTATAGATGCTAGGACATGTACATATCATAGCAGAGAGGCAGGAAACTAGAATTAGCCCCGCTCTAAATAATTTCAACTTCTTTTTTTTTGCTTTTAGCTTGTTTAAACCAAAAATCACTTAAAATATGTCAACTTCTAATTTTGACTTATTTAGGTTTTTTCAACCTTTTTTCCCCCCTTATTCCTTTGTATTATTTATGATGATATAATAGATTTTTCTTTTTTCTATTCTTTTTAATTTTTTAATTAAATGATCTAAAAAAACTACCAACCGCTACGGTCTAATTTCAGACAAGAGCTAACAGTCAAAACTAGAAAGTCAGAAGTTTAAACTTCTTTAAGGACACTTAAGTTGTTCATTAGCTTGTGCTGTTGCTCCCGTCTTGTACACGTATTTTTTACTTATTTTTTTTACCGCTTATATTTTTATTCTAAAACTTCTCTAAACTACTGCTATTTATTTTTAACTAAAAACTATAATATACCTGCAATGGGAAGAGGAGCTGTTACTCTGGGCTCGTTGGGTTATTGGGCTGCTATGTTTACGTGCTTGTGTGTTGGTTTAGCAAGAACGTAATTCCTCGAGTAATTTGCTGGGCTACCAAGTTTTGGCTTATCTCTTGATTACCTTCTCTTCATGCATGGGCCTCCTAATCACATAATTTTGGCAACGTTGCAGTTTCTTTCACCACTGTTGAAAATTTATTTATTTTGCTTTCTTGTATAAGATTTCGCGGAAGACGATCTATCAATTTTTATCGCCCCTGCATGGCTGCATAGGTTTAAAAATAAAAATTATCGCTTTCGCTACCGTGTCCATGTAATGCGCTTTAGCTATGTGCCTGTAGTCGCTCCGCTTCAAGCAATGTAGATGTTGAGATAGCTTAAGAGTCCGTTCGAATTGCTTTTAACTTCTGTTTAAAGAAATCAAAGTCAATTCGAACACTTCAGTTTTTATAAACTATTTTTATCAATCACTTCTATTAGGCACTTTATCTTTCGTATATTATGCCGTACTATGTATTTTATTATGTCATAATTTCGTAAATCATATAGCGATTTGAATGTTGTAGTACCTTATATTACACTATCATTTACTCTCTTTTTTACATAATGCACTTAGTAAAAATCAAAATCCATAGACCAATACGAATGCCTCACTTTCTATAAGTCATTTCTATTAGCCACTATTATTTATCAACCAAACACAAAAACTATTGGCAAAATTCAATACGAATAGGCTCTAACTGTCAGTTGCTCAGAAAAAAGAAAAGAAAACTGGCATCCCTATAAAACATATATGTGTGGATGCACCTACGGTAAATATGAGTTGGTTATTGTAAATTCTATAAAAATCAAGTAAGAAAGTTTTAAAAAATTAAAAAAATCATTTAATACAGCGTGCAGGTAGGGGAGGCATGTTTCATATTTAGCCTCGCAAAAATTTAAAATCAAACTCAAACGTAGTTTCAAGATAAAAAAGACAAATACCTACTTAATATTTTGGGTTTGATTTTGAAGTTTTGTAAGATCCAACGTGCCCTCCCCTGTATCAAATAATAGTTTGAGAAATTTGCAAAACTTCTGTAACACCCCCGTCTCCAGGGGCGCGTACGGACACGACCTTCCGTACGAACCACGCATCGTTCAGTACGGAATGTCGCGCAAGAGTGAACCATCGTATGCTTACAACAAAAATCCAGCATTTATTACGAGATAGGGTTGTCAACCCGCTTTAGTGGCGCGGGCGCGCAAGCCCAAAATATAATACGTAACAAAAGACCAACTCCTGTGGAAGACTTGAGCGCGGCAAGGACCTAAAGCCGGGGTCTTCGCCGAAGAAGGGCTCCTCCGGGCTTCCTCCACGGGAACTCACATCTGCGTCTTGATCTTCGAATTTGTTCGCAAGCCGTGAGCTAACCATTTCAAAGAAATCACAAGGATTATCTATCTTAACTACATGCACGAATTATCAACTAAGGGAATATACTGGTTGTATTATCTTATGTGGATGCGTTTTATTTCATAAACAGTTTTAAAACACATGAAATGACAATTACTTCTTAAGATTAGGTTTTCACGAAGAGTTAATTAATCCACTAGTCGCTTAAAAACGCTTGTAAACACTACTTAGGCTTAGCAACCGAATCACCTAATCGACACGGCTCCGTTAACCGGAGCACGGTGTATTCGAATACCATTTAGTTGACTCGCAGAGCTGCCAACTTTACCCACACGCAACCTTAACCCTCATGACTGAGTTAAGGAACCAGGTATGTTCGCTGCTCAACCCTAGGCAGTCCGCAACTCCGACTCTCTGAGCAAAGACACCGCTTGAGTTGAGCAGTATTAAACTGTGGTTGACACGCCAACACCGTGGTCGAGCGGTTACTATGTCATTTGCTTGGCATAAGGGTCTAGTCCTTATATTTTCACGTGGTCCGCAACCACCAACTACCAGTAAAGCGGTGAGCGGGGACCGCCTCGCGGTGTCCCACCACATCTTTACCCTACACTGCACACTAGTTCGACCATTCTAGAGCACGGTGTCCCATACCACCCTATCCTAGCCTGGGTTTTATCACCATCGCCCACGGCCATGTCCTTATTAGTGTAAATAAATTTGCATAAGATGATAATAAACTACATGTGATAATAACACACTTAAATTAATCCTAGGGCTAACAATGGTGGGGCTATAAATTAACATGGCATTTAGCGGTGGTAGGACGTATCTAGAATAGCATGTCATTCTAAACAATTTATTTTACGCAAACTAACATTTTAGAACTAACCATAATGAAAATATCATAATTACATAATTTAATAACATGGGGTACAATATGTTCAAAGGGTGGCGACTTGCCGTGAATCTGGATGACCTCAGCTAGCTCGAACGAAGCAACTCCTGGGTCCTGAGCCTGCACCGTCACCTCCGGGACTTCCGACACTAGCGCAAAAACACAAGAAACAGAAATAAATCAAAAAGAAAATAAAAGAAAACATTTTATTTAGAAAAAGGAGGCCCTAAATAACAAAAGGGAATTTTTAGAATTTTTCTAGAAATAATCTGGAGGGATGGAGGCCAAAAATAGGTTAAGGACATTAAACTGAGCAAAATGGTATAATTTGGTGATTTTTGGGATTTTCTGGAATTTTCTTAGAATTTAATTGATTTTCGGATTTGAAATTGATAAATGGGAGGGAAAAATCGGGCACAATGTCGGGCCGCCTTAGCCACATATGCGGCTCGCCCGACCTTCGCTGGTTAGGCAATGGGCGGGCGGTGGCGCGGCCCACATGCACGCCGCGGCCAAGGCATACAGCGCGCTCGCCGAGGCGATGAGCGACGCGTGGAGGAGCGCGGCGCGCCGATGCGTGGGAAGGGCTCCCGACCCAACGCCGTCCGATCGCGAGGGGCGCGACGGATTCAGCCACGCCGGCGCCGCTCGTCCCCCTAGGGTTATCCCCTCCGCCACTCCTCGGCGGCAGAAGCGCGCGCGCCGCCCGGACGACGCCGATCAAGGGAAGGGAGAGGAGGAAGGGTCGCCGCGCCGGGAGGCGCCGAGAGCTCGGGAAGAGAGGAGAGCTCCTCACGTCCCCGGGAGCGCGAGGAGGGCTCCGGGAGGAGGCGCGCGCGCCAAGGGAAGGGCTCAAGGCGCTGGGCCAACCGGCGCCGCTAATGCCAAGGTGAGTTGGGCTTCGAGAAGGGGGGATTATGGGGAGGCTTGGGCTGCAATGAATTGGGTTAATGTTGGGTGGAGGAAGATCGGAGGTGGGGCCACTGCCGGGAAGGGCTCGGCGGCGGAGCTAGGAAGGGAGCGGGCTCTAGTGGCTTCGGGAGGAAGAAGATGGGGGTGGTGCGGCTGCCCGAGGAAGCACCGGGCTTTATAGGGGGGGGTAAGGCGGTGGAGCTCGCGAGCGGTTGAGGCGGTTCGGCGGAGGGGGAGGGTTCCTTCCCGAGGTGGAGGTGGTCGTGGCAGCCGTGCTCACAAGATCGGCGAGGCGGGCGACGCGGGCGCGGGTGACGTGGAGCGTCCGTCCGGGAGGCGCTGACGGCGGCGCCGCCATGGACCGTCGAGCGGGAGCGGGGCGAGGCGGTTGGCGCGAAAAAGGAGGTGCAGGCCGGATGACGCGGGGTGCTGACGAGGGCGAGGCGACGGGGCGGGTGGCGTACGCGCGACGGCCGGGCAAGGACGTCCGGCGGCCTGGGCGACGCGACCGAGCGAGGGAGGAGGCGGCTTCGGCCTGGCGCCAGCGGGGAGGGAGGGGAGAGCAAGGGGGAAGGGCGCCTGCGAGGGGAGAGGCGGGAAAGGGGAGGGCGCCATCGGGTGGGGAGGCGGTGCCAGGAGAGAGGGAGAGAGAGCTCCAAAACACAATTTCAAAAAATTTTGAAATTTTGGGCTTTTCAACCTACCCCCTTAAAAGAATCTCGACCTCGAGATTAACTTGGTCCAGGAGCAGTTGGGAAATCTCATTGCAAGTCGACGACTTTCCCAAGTGGACTCTTCTGTGGTGATTCTTCCATCGAACTCGCAGAATCGACGCTTTTGCTTCGAGTTGTCTTTCCGATGTCTCCAGATTCTGTAAAGGCTCTTCGTGATAGGTCCAATGCCTTGTAGTTCAATATCCGACAATGGAACTTCATCCAGAGGTTGTCGAGACATTTCCGGTTGCGATATGTGGAATACATTATGTATTCTAGATAAGTTGGGCGGGAGCTGCACTTGATAAGCTACCTCCCCAACTCTTCCGGTTATTTGGAATGGTCCCACATATCTCGGAGCTAACTTTCCTTTCATTTGAAACCTTTTGACTATCTTAAAGGGGGTGACCTTAATATACACAAAGTCTCCAACCTCAAAGCTCAGATCCTTTCTACGATGGTCTGCATAGCTCTTCTGTCGGTCTTGGGCAATCTTGAGTCTATCTCGGATGATCTGGACATGTGCTTCAGCATCTTGAGCAATTTGAGGGCCAATAAGCTGTCGTTCCCCTGCCTTTGACCAATTTAAGGGTGTTCTGCATTTTCTGCCATACAGTGCTTCGAACGGGGCCATTTTAATACTGGCTTGATAGCTGTTGTTATATGAAAACTGAGCAAAAGGTAAACAAGTGTTCCATGCCGCTCCATATACAATAGCACAAGCTCTCAACATATCTTCTAAAATCGATTAGTTCTTTCGCATCGCCCATCACCATGGATGGTATGTCGAATCAAATTCAGATCGGCATCTATAGCCTCATGTAGTTTCTCCCAAAACTTAGATGTAAATCGTGCTCTCTGTCTCGATACAATCTTCTTAGGAATTCCATGAAGTGTCATGATCCTTGTCAAATATAATTCACAAGTTTGTCTTTCCCATAGGTTTGCTTAATCGAAGAAAATGAGCCACCTTGGTTAATCTATCAACGATAACCCGGATAGCGCCATATCCTTCACGAGTCTGGGTAGTCCAGTTGATGAAGTCCATACCAATGCTATCCCATTTCCACTCGGAATAGGCAAGGGTTGCAATAGTCCTGCGGGTTTCGATGGTCTATCTTGATTTGTCGACAAACATCACACTTGGCTACATACTCGCCACTTCTTTCTTCATTTGATTCCACCAATACTTCTTCTTCAAGTCCTCGTACATCTTGGTACCTCCGGATGAATTGAGAATTGGGATGAATGAGCTCGATAATATCAAATCTCTTAATTCCTTCTTGTTGGGTATGCAATAGCGACCACTAAAAGTAACAATTCCATGTTCGCCCATTGCATAACTGCTAAACTCTCTTCTTGTATTTTCTTTTTAAGCTTCGGATTTCCTCATCTTCATCCCGTACGCTTTGATCCGATCCGCCGTAGGGGTTGGATTTCTAGGCTGCCATAACGCCTTGTTCTGTGATTACCGATTTAATCGTAGTATGTCCTTCTCGTAATCTCGCGAATGCTCACAAACCGGTTTCTTTGTGTCGCCTTCCGACTAAGGGCATCGGCAACCACATTTGCCTTGCTCGGATGGTACCGAGTTCTATATCATAGTCTTTAATTAACTCCAGCTATCTTCGCTGCCTCATATTTAATTCCGGCTGGGTGAATAGATATTTCAAACTTTTGTGGTCGGAGAATATCTCACAATGATTTCCTAGCAGGTAGTGTCTCCAAATTTTGAGTGCATGCACTACCGCTGCCAATTCCAAATCATGTGTTGGATAATTCTCCTCATGTGGTTTTAGCTGTCTTGAGGCATAGGCCACAACCTTACTGTCTTGCATGAGCACACATCCCAAACCTTGCTTAGAAGCATCACAATAAATTTGGAACTCCTTCTCTGGGTTGGGTAGGATCAAGACTGGTGTCGTTGTTAACTTGGTCTTCAACCGCTGAAAGCTTTCCTCACAAGCACCTGTCCATATGAAAGGCTTATCCTTCTTTAGTAGCTGAGTGAGTGGACGAGATATGCTTGAGAATCCTTCTATGAATCGGCGGTAATAACCCGCTAATCCAAGAAAACTTCTTATTTCTGTCACTGTCTTGGGCTGCTTCCATTCCATGATCATGTGATCTTTCTCGATCCACCTTAACTCCATCTCACGATATAATATGACCCAAGAAAGCAACTTCTCTTAACCAGAAACTGCATTTATCAAACTTAGCATACAGCTGATGCTCTCTCAATCTTGTCAATACCCTGTGCAGGTGTTGCTTGTGGTCTTCCTCATTTTTGGAATAAATTAAGATATCATCTATGAAGATTATTACAAATCGGTCCAAATGGTCCATAAGCACCGTGTTCATAAGATTCATGAAATATGCGCGCATTAGTTAGACCAAAGGGTACGATCAGTAAACTCATACAATCCATATCCGTGATGAAAGTCGTCTTCTCTCGATCTTGCTCACGGATCTTGAGTCGATGATATCCTCGAGCGCAGATCGATTTTGGAGAACACCTTGGCTCCTTTGAGCTGATCAAACAAATCATCAATTCTCGTGGAGTGGATATTTGTTCTTGATGGTGACAGATTTAATCCTCTCAGTAATCCACACACATCCTCGTTCTCACTCTTCTTCTTCACAAACAGAATGGTGCCACCAAGGTGAAACACTTGGTCGGATAAACTCTTTTCTTGTAGTTCATCTAATCGCCTCTTAAGTTCCTTTAACTCACCGGGCCGACATCCTATATTGGTGTTTAGCAATTGGCTTGGTGCCTGGAACTAATTCTATAGCAAGTTCTACTTGCCTGTCAGGGGGTCTTCTTGGCAGTTCTTCTGGGAACACATCCGGGTACTCTTGCACTACTGGCACTTGGTCTGGTGTCATTGTTAGTGCGTTGAGTACGCGTTTCTTTGTATTCTTTATTAGCTCTCAGTCCGTTTTTACCACCACTTCCTGACCTTCGTGGCTAATCAATGTGACCTGTCTTGACTTCACAATCCACTTTTTCTTTATTCCTGCTAGCAGATTCATGCCTGCACGGCATCTAGCCCTTTCATATCTAGTTGCAGTAGATCTGCTTTAAACTCTACCCCTTGAATTTTGATACTAAGTCCACCACACCCACTGTGGGACTCCATCCTAACCCAGGGGTTTCAATCACATAGGGTTTTGGCAAGGAAACAGAAGGTAACTTATTTCTTGAAGCAAAACTCTTGGAAATAAATGAATGCGTTGCACTGTGGTCAAATAAAATTAGTGCGGGTATGGAATTGATTGGGAACATACCCGCTATGATGTCACCGTCTCTCGCTTTGCATCTCTCTGTCATCACATGGTTCACCCCGCTAAGAAAGTAGTTTTGTGCGGCCTCGACCTTGCCTGCCGAGGTGTAATTTGTCAGTGCTCTTTGGTGATCGAGGTCCCACCGGCTTTATTTGCGTAAAACCTCCCTTTGAAGAGCCGAGCTGGTTTGTGATTTTGCTTCCGCCGCTGACCTTGGACTGTAGCTTTGCCGCATCGATGGCGATTCTCCGGGACATTGATATTCGTAGTGACCAACTTCTCCACAATGAAAACAAGCATTTGTCTTTCGCGACGCTTGTTGGCGAGGTGGTTGCCACCACAAGTGGGGCACTTTATGGCTAGGGGCAAGGGTGCTTTGCATAGTGTCGCGATCGTTGGACTGCGCTTTTGGTAGGATCACACATCGCGCCGAGTTTGGGGTCGGGATGAGGATGACCACGAGGTGCGTCCTCGTTGAGCACCAGTGAGGACGATTGTGATTTGCGCATTGCCTTGCGTTTCTTGTAGTCCTCCATCTCCCCTCCGGCTTCTTCCGAGTTGATAAGGTCAGCCCACCATTTCGGGAGATCTTTAAACTTCAAAGTCGAAATGTGAAATTTCAATGATCGTTGTAATCCCGCCCAAACTTTTCCATTTTCTTCTCTTCCTTGTTGACGTCTTCGAGCAAATCTAGAAAGATGATTGAATTGGTGCAGTACTCCATGATCGTATTTCCACCTTGCTTAAGCGCTAGAAATTTTCGCGCTGGCTTCCATGACTCCATTGGGTATGTGAGCTTTGGAAGGCCTTTGTGAATTCTTCCCAAGTAATTTCTCCGTCGGTCAGAGAGGCGTTGGAAGTTTATCCACCATGTTGCCGCAGGACCACGCAACCGGTGGGACGATACAAAACCTTCTCTCTATCTTCACATTGTATCGCTCGAGCTTGCGCTCTACATCTAGCGACCAATCCTCCGCCTAGAGGGTCTCGCCGACGAGAGTAGGTTGGAGGCGGATTTTTGAAAGTCCGTCCATCGGTGGTAATTGGGGTACCATCCCGATTGGCGTTGCCTCCACCTGAGAAACCTCGGGATCTGGCTGCAATTTGCTCGAGCAGCTGTGTATGCCGATCCAACATCTGCGCCATATTCTGTTCAGCTTGGTATCTATTGTGTTCCATCATGGCGAGTACACTGGCAAGTGTTGTTCGATCATGGCGTGTGCACCGCTCACGGTCTGTCGCTCTCACGCCTGATTGCATCTTGGAAGTCGCCAATTGAAACTTGAAGTTAGCCTTGCAGCGGTTTTGGGTGAACAAGAGTAGATAAGTAAGATACTGAATTTTTCAAGGCAAGTATAGGACGAAATAAGATAAGAGCAAGAGCGAAGGGGACAGGCGAAAATTTGAAGGTAGAGGGAGTACTGATAATTAAGCAAACAACATAAAGGATAATTAACATATTTTTACAATAGACAAGTGGTACATAGACCACTTAGGGTTTATGTTACAACTTGCATTACAATACCAAAAGTACTACTATTTACACTGGTCATCTAAGCTTAGCGGACTCTTGCCGACGACTACTCCTCCATGGCATCCGGTGGTAAGGCAGAGGAGCTGCAGGCGAAACCGGCGCGGTACTTCCTCCGCAGCCGCCCCACGCCTCGCTCGATCGCATGAGGCGCACGAGGAGGAGATGCTGGGGACTTCCACAGATCGAAGCCGCCCGCTTCGATCGCTCGGCGAACCAGGCAAGCGAAGGTCGCCGCACCACCTGCGAGCCTCCATCACCGCGAATCGAAGGGTCCCGACTCCTTCACGATGACGCTCATACCGATACTCTCGCCGAGCCACAATGCCGCGATTCTCGCAAGCGGGTCGTCGACCTCTGAATCGAGGACGGCGATGGATCTCGCCCCATGAAGCGATCTCGGGATCGGTCGAAGGGTGACTCGCCACCCAGTCATAGTAGTCGCGAGGTAGATTACGACCTTTTTGGTCGCATCCCGGATGCGTCATCTCGATCGATCCTCCCGGTGACGAACTTCCTTCGATATCGGGCGGATTGGCAGGGGTGTCGTGGTCACCCATGCCTTCCACTCAGACGCCTCCTTCAAGAAGCAACCAACAGCGTGGAAGATCGGCCGTGATATCTTTCTCCTCCGAGGTATCTGCTGATCTCCCAAAGCTTAGAGGCCACCTCCCAAGCGCCACGAGCGAAAAACACGGTTAACCATCCGCGAGAGACGAAATTTTTGAAGTTAGATAAGTAAGCGGTAAATATTTTGCATAAACAAAATTTAAGCAGAAATAAAACTAAGATAGGTAAGGTAGCAATAAGAGAGGACAAGACAGCAATAATACTTATATTTTTCAAAACTCCTTTTTAAAGTTAATTTAGGTTTTGCGATTAAATTGCTTCCTAGTTTGCCTTAGGTCTTAACCTACGGTCAAGGAGCCCGCTCGATACCACTTCTTGTAACACCCCGTCTCTGTAGCGCACGGACACGACCTTCCGTACGAACCACGCATCGTTCAGTACGGAATGTCGCGCAAGAGTGAACCATCGTATGCTTACAACAAAAATCCAGCATTTATTACGAGATAGGGGTTGTCAACCCAGTTTTAGTGGCAGCGGGCGTGCAAGCCCAAAATATAATACGTAACAAAAGACCAACTCCCGTGGAAGACTTGAGCGGCAAGGACCTAAAGCCGGGGTCTTCGTCGAAGAAGGGCTCCTCGGGGCTTCCTCCACGGGGAACTCACATCCGCGTCTTGATCTTTCAATTTGTTCGCAAGCCGTGAGCTAACCAAATTTCAAAGAAATCACAAGGATTATCTATCTTAACTACATGCACGAATTATCAACGGAAGGGAATATATGGTTGTATTATCTTATGTGGATGCAGTTTTATTTCATAAACAGTTTTAAAACACATGAAATGACAATTACTTCTTAAGATTAGGGTTTTCACGAAGAGTTAATTAATCCACTAGTCAGTTAAAAACGCTTGTAAACACTACTTAGGCTTAGCAACCGAATCACCTAACCGACACAGCTCCGTTAACCGAGCACGGTGTATTCGAATACCATTTAGTTGACTCGCAGAGCGCCCAACTTTACCCACACACAACCTTAACCCTCATGATCGAAGTTAAGGAACCTGTATGTTCGCCGCTCAACCCTAGGCCAGTCCGCAACTCGACTTCTCTGAGCGAAGACACCGCTTGAGTTGAGCAGTACTAAACCGTGGTTGACACGCCAACACCGTGGTCGAGCGGTTACTATGTCATTTGCTTGGCATAAGGGTCTAGTCCTTATATTTTCACGTGGTCCGCAACCACCAACTACCAAGAAAGCGGTGAGCGGGACGCCTCGCGGTGTCCCACCACATCTTTACCCTACACTGCACACTAGTTCGACCATTCTAGAGCACGGTGTCCCATACCACCCTACCCTAGCCTGGGTTTTATCAGTCTACCGGCCCACGGCCATGTCCTTATTAGTGTAAATAAATTTGCATAAGATGATAATAAACTACATGTGATAATAACACACTTAAATTAATCCTAGGGCTAACAATGGTGGGGCTACAAATTAACATGGCATTTAGCGGTGGTAGGACGTATCTAGAATAGCATGTCATTCTAAACAATTTATTTTACGCAAACTAACATTTTAGAACTAACCATAATGAAAATATCATAATTACATAATTTAATAACATGGGGTACAATATGTTCAAAGGGTGGCGACTTGCCGTGAATCTGGATGACCTCAGCTAGCTCGAACGAAGCAACTCCCGGTCTCGAGCTCGCACCGTCACCTCCGGGACTTCCGACACTAGCGCAAAAACACACGAAACAGAAATAAATCAAAAAGAAAATAAAAGAAAACATTTTATTTAGAAAAAGGAGGCCCTAAATAACAAAAGGGAATTTTTAGAATTTTTCTAGGAATAATCTGGAGGGATGGAGGCCAAAAATAGGTTAAGGACATTAAACTGAGCAAAATGGTATAATTTGGTGATTTTTGGGATTTTCTGGAATTTTCTTAGAATTTAATTGGATTTTCGGATTTCTGGAAATTGATAAATGGGAGGGAAAAAAATCGGGCACAGTGCCGGGCCGGCCTTAGCCACAGTGCGGCCCGGCCCGACCTTCGCGCGGGTTAGACAGCGGGCGGGCGGGGCGCGCGCGCACACACGCGCCGCGTCGAAGGCCGTACGCGCGCGCCGCCGAGGCGATGAGCGACGCGTGGAGGCAGCGGGCGGCGCCGATGCGGGGAAGGGCTCCCGGACCCAACGCCGTCCGATCGCGAGGGGCGCACGGGATTCAGCCACGTCGGCGGCCGCCTCGCCCCCTAGGGTTATCCTCCGCCACTCGGGCGGCAGCGCGCGCGCGCCCGCCGGACGACGCCGATCAAGGGAAGGGAGAGGAGGAAGGGTCGCCGCGGCCGGGGAGGCGCCGGAGAGCTCGGGGAAGAGAGGAGAGCTCTCACGTCCCGGGAGCGCGAGGAGGGCTCCGGGAGGAGGCGGCGCGCCAAGGGAAGGGCTCAGGCGCGGGGCTAACCGGGGTTTGCTAATGCCAAGGTGAGTTGGGCTTCGAGAAGGGGGGATTATGGGGAGGCTTGGGCTGCAATGAATTGGGTTAATGTTGGGTGGAGGGGAAGATCGGAGGTGGGGCTTACCGGCTCGGGAAGGGGCTCGGCGGCGGAGCTAGGAAGGGAGCGGGCTCAAGTGGCTTCGGGAGGAAGAAGATGGGGGGTGGTGCGAAGCCGCCCGAGGAAGCAATCGGGCTTTATAGGGGTAAGGCGGTGGAGCTCGCGAGCGGTTGAGGCGGTTCGGCGGGGGGGAGGTTCCTTCCGAGGTGGAGGTGGCCGCAGTGCCGTGCACGGCATCGGCGAGGCGGCGACACGGGCGCGGGTGACGTGGAGCGCGTCCGGCGGGAGGCGCGCTGACGGCGGCGCCGCGTGACCGTCGGCGGAGCGGGCGAGGCGGTTGGGCGCGGAAAAGGAGGTGCAGCGGGATGACGCGGGTGCCGACGAGGCGAGGCGACGGGCGGGTGGCGTACGCGCGACGGCCGGGCAAGGACGTCCGGCGGCCTGGGCGACGCGACCGAGCGAGGGAGGAGGCGGCTTCTGGCGCGGGAGGAGAGGAGAGCAAGGGGAAGGGCGCTGCGAGGGGAGAGGGGAAAGGGAGGGCGCCATCGGGTCGGGGAGGCGGGTGCCAGGGGAGAGAGGGAGAGAGAGAGCTCCAAAACACAATTTCAAAAAAATTTTGAAATTTTGGGGCTTTTCAACTTCTACACCTGATTTTTCATGTATTTACAACATTTAGTACATCTTCACGTATACCCTTTTCAAGTTGACAAATACTAATTTCTTTTAGCTTATTGAAAGGCAACATCTCCACCTAGATATTCAATGCACGCTTGTTGATTGTTCTACATTACGCAGAAACTTATCTGCCCAAGCATAAAAAATTGAAGTTGAGGTAGCTAGCGTAGTGAATGACGAAGGGCGACTCTGACCTCCCAAATTGCACTTGTATAATCCATGCCTTTGCTTGTAAATTAGTATAGTGTGACTAATGCGTACCTTTGCCCGACATTTTTTTGACACTTCACACGAAGCCTTTTGTGAGCATTCTAATCTTCGGGCATAACGGAGGCATGTTTGAAGCTATTTTTAGAAATTGTTTTTAGTTTTTGTTATAGTACCTAACTTTTAAACGAAATATTTTTTTAAATAGAGTCTATAAGTTAATTGTAGTATACGTTAAAAGTTCAATATCTATACTATGCAGAATCACAAGTGAGTATCTTTTTTTATAATCTCTATCATAAACGGTTAAAATTTAAAAATTTTAAGTAAAAATAATAAGTCACAACTAAAAAGAACAATACCAGAAATTCGTAGCACCTTTTTTGTTAGATCACATTCACTGCAATCTTGGTGGTCTCGAAGAAAAGTAGAAGCAGAGCTCCTTTGTACGTGCGTTTGCTGCAATGCTTTTCCCTCGCGTATATACTTATAGATCTCCTTCTATCAACTTAATTTCAATTTTTTTGCGACGAACTTAATTTCAAATTAATTCTTTATGGTATCTCTACTTGAGATATCCATCCTCCTATCAATTTAATTTTTTAAAAATTAATGCTATGGTATGTCTACTTGCACTCAAACGCAAATGTGGTACGAACTTTGAATGCGGCGAGTTAAAAAAAGGTCCCAAGCAGATGAAGGAAAATGTTCGAAAAGCCATGTTTTTTATTTTTAATTTTGATTTCTCCAAAAACTAAAATAAATAGATAGCTTCTCTCTAAATGACTTTTCGAATAAAAACTATATACGTTATTCATATCAATATCTATGTCATCCATTTCTTAATAAAACACGGATAAAAACCGTGATAGAAAAACAACGGGCCTGTTCTATTTGATTTCTAAAAATGATTTTTGGCTTTTGTTACAGTACCTAACTTTTAAATGGAGTATTTTTTCAAGATAGAGTCTACAAGTTAATTGTAATACACATTAAAAACTCAACATATGTATAATCCAAAATCACAAACAATTATCTCTCTATTTGTAATTTTTATCATAAATAATTAAAATTTAAAAATTTTAACTAAAAATTAGAAACTACAGACATATCAAATAGATCGGACATTGGCCGCCGCTAAGAGAAGCGGGCAGAGTGGTGGACGCAAATCCAGCGACAAGATCAATGCATCCTCGAGCGCAAGGCGGCGACACGACACACGGCGCCGCGAGATCGAGACAGGCGAGACAAACAAACAGCAAGCCAACACGATCAAAGCCCACGCGAAAAACCAAGGGAAAAAACTCCCGAAAAAGCCCAGGGGAAAGGAGAGGAGGCGAAGCAAAACGCCAAAGCGATCAAAAGAGGGGGCTGAGAGGCAGAGACCCGATCTCTCTCTCTCTCTCAACTTCTCCCCCAAATTCCCTCCTAAACCCTCATCCGCCGCCGCTCCCAGAGCTCGCGATTCCTCCCCACCCCGATGCTTCCGATCTAAGTATGTCCGCCGCCGCCTTCGCCTGCCGCCGCCGCCCCTCCAAGCGCCGCCGCGACGCCCCCGATCATGCCCTACCGTCCTCCAAGCAGCCGCTGATGACTCACTCCGCCGCCTCCTCCTCCAAAGGGGCGACGGCCGCCGCCGCCGCCTCGGCGTCGTCCTCCTACGCGTTGCCGCGCAGCGTCCATTTCTTCGTGCGCGCCACCGACTCGAAGACCATCGCGATGCACGCGGGGTGGGACGACACCGTCGGAGCGGTGCTCGGTCACCTCGCCGCCTGCGGCTACGGTCGCGACCTGCGCCTCCTCTACGCGGGGAGGCAGCTCTCGCCGGAGGCCACCCTTGCCGCGCTCCGCCTCCCGCCGGACTCCACGCTGCACCTCGCCTCCCGCCTCCGCTCCACTCCGCACCCCCAGGCGTGGCAGCTCGCGTCGCACATCGCCGCCTCCGCCGCCGCCGCGGAGTCCGAGGTCGCCGCCGCCACCGTCGCCTTCTCCCTCGACGACCTCGTCAAGGAGTACATCTTGTGCGCCCACCGCGCCAACCTCTGCCCTCGCCATGATCGCGGCGCCCCCGGCGACGCCCAGGCCACGGGGGACCATGCGGCGGAGTACATCGACATTTTCCTCCAAGCGGGCGCCCCCTTCGCGCTGGTTCGCCTCTACCTCTCAACGCCCCCTTTCTTTCGCTCCTACGCGGAGCGCGCCATCAGATGCTTTCTCACCACGGACCCTTTGTCCTTACCGCCTGACGTGCTGCCTGTGACGGCGCCAGTGCTGCTTGAATTCTGCCGCTTGCTTTCTTTGGCTGTGGGCAACAAGGATGTACTCTATAGATCATGCCGTTCTACACTTGCATCAGTACTCTGCTTGCGCCCCTCGCTCCCCCCTTCCATGAAGTCGCCTACCAGGGTGATCGAGCAGGTCCTCCCGTTTGCCAGAGAAATAGTGGAAGTGGTCCTGGACGGACTTGCATCGGAGTCCATGACGGTGTCAGCGCTAGACCTTGAAGAGTTCTCAAACTTCTTTAAAGTGTTGCGCCAGCAGGTATGCTGTTGGATGCCCAACGGGCCAATGCCCAAGAATCTGTACAGCAGGGAGTGTGAGCATGGTGACTCATGGGTATGGAAGTTGCACGAAATATCGATGAACCTGTTGAAGAGGGTGGATGAGTGCTTGAAGAGGTTGGAGATGGATCTGTCATTGTCATCGGAGAGTAGGGGGGTCATGGAAAGTCAATCCCGATGGACCAACCGATCACATATCCTGCTCATGTTGACAGAACTAGATTTCATCTCAGCGATTTACGAGGATGTGGCACACAACCTACGGTTTGTGTTGCTGGCACACAAAGCACCACTCAATGCCCTCGTGCGCTGTTCCAAGAGGAACGAGCATCTCCAGTGGCTCAAGAAGCATAAGGATCTGCTTTGCTTTGAGGCAAGAAGGAATTTAGTCTTGATGATGTTTCCTGAGGGGAAGGATGACTATGGGGAGCTGCATGAGATGTTGATCGATCGCTCGCATTTACTGGATGAGTCCTTTGAGTACATCATAAGGGCAAAACCCAGTGAGCTTCGCAGTGGGCTGTTTATGGAGTTTAAGAATGAGGAAGCTACTGGCCCCGGTGTTCTGAGGGAATGGTTCTGCATGGTGTGTCAAGCTCTGTTCAGCCCACAGCAAGTTCTCTTCTTGCCTTGTCCTAATGATAAACGGAGGTTCTACTTGAATGGAAGTAAGTTTCCTCAGTATTAACTTATCACTTTCAATCCTGCTCTATTGGTATGACACTATGACTGGGATCAATTCCCAGTAGTATAAACTAACTGAAAAATCCTATACTTTTCAATTGAAAAAAAATAGTGATTCCAAAATTTGTTTCTTTTGAGCAGTTTATTGAAACATTTACTTTCTAATCGTAGCATGTTCTGCAAGTTATATGTCTGCTTAAGGGCCTACATTTTTACACCAATAAATGAGTAAAGGACTGCTGTTGTTTTGTTACCCAAACCATGTAGTAGTACTATAGTTTGTTGCCATGCATTGTGCTGCCGATCTAACATACAAACCGAAATTGGGCTCATAAAGCCTTACCTTTGCTTTGCTGCTTGGTTTAGCATATGATGCCACTGTTTTGTGCGTGTTTGTGCCTATTACGCTCTCTGATTACCATATGTATGTTCTGGCACTTATTTATCTCGAATACAGTGTGTCCCGGTCATGGTAAACTTTCCCTCGCGCACGCAGGGTGTGATGGTATAGTGAATGTTGTGACTGTGTTCTGGCAACTGTGCTCCTTTTTCTTTATCAAAGCAACTGCTTAATCATAACTCATAAGTACCCTTGGTTCATTTGTTTTTAGTACTTGACTACTCAACAAAAAAAAATCATTTTATTTCTTGTTCGAATATGTAATGGAGGGATACTCAGATGATCTCCATTTTTTTTTGTCTTTTTTGAATAATGAGTTAATTCCTTTTCACCCAAATACAATGGTAACTTTTTGCTTGGCATGGAGCCAACATGAAAGTAAATATCTGGCTAGCCAAATATCAACTCAGCTGTTTACCCTGAGACGTGTAGTAGCACAATTTATTTTCAGAAATGAAGTAATGCCAAAACTACAGCCCCAAACCATCACCACCCGGTTTATTGTCAATATTGATGAAGTTCAAAAATTAATCTTTCTAGATCAGTATTCCCATGATTATTGGCATTTTAAAACTCTTGATTAACTCGGACCTATCATTGGTGCAAAGGCTTATGATTTTAATATTACATACCCCTCCCGTCGCTTGTTTATCTTTATTGCTACATATCCGTTTGTGTTATGATAAGATGCCCTCTGTCAAACTCTTTTAGACTACACTTTTCACTGTTAAATATCATTTTTTAGTGTCAACACTCCATAGTAACTTTGTTGAAGAGTTTTTGGTGAGTTTCACATATTTCAAATCTTATTATAAATAGATTATGTTACTTGCATGTAAAATCTTTTTTCCCCAGAGAAAGGAGGATAAACTCCTGGTTCCCATTTCCTGTAGAAACTAAATAATCTCTTACAATCTGGTACTGTTATAGAGGAACAATAAATGGAAAGCATGTGAACCCCATGTTTTGAGCCTAGCAGTCTGCAACAAAAGCTCCACTACTTCTAGTGATGATTATATCATTGCAAACTTCAAAGATAACAAAAGGCAGCAGTGAATATAGCATTCCCAACTTAGCTGTCTCTCCATCGGCGCCCAACCATGAGAACAATGGAAAAATTTAGCTGCTACTTGCCATAGCTGTGGCATGCTGCCCTTAAATGATTTCTTGGCCTTCTGAGACTGTATTAAAGCTCATTGTTGTATGCCATGATACATAGTAAATCACATAGTTGGGCCCAGCTGCAATACATGCTCATTCCCCATTGCGGATTTTCCAAATACTCATAGTCCATCAGATCAAGGCAATCCCAACTGTTTCATGGATAGCATCTCTGTCAATTGGATAAGAAGTTGCTATGGTAACAACCTTCAAGATAGACGACATCATTGTAGTGGTTCGAAGCTTGCAATCTGTCGCACCCACATCATGGTGTTCAGAGGACTTCTTTGTCTATGACAGACGTTCTTGCACAAATATGGGCCCATTTGGCTGAGCTTAGGTGTACCTTATTCCAAGAAAAGCTGGTATGCTCCACCAAATGACATGCTTATTTGAAGCTTAAACGGACAGCTCCAGTTTATGTTTGGCAATAAGCCATAGCCGCTCAAGCCCAACCTCTTGAGCTTACCAACAAGTCGATCCCCAAATTGCTATCTCACCTGTCTTTATCTGTCCTACTTCCTCTCCCTCACCTCCCTCGCTTTCTCTCCCATGCACGTGTGCCATCCGGCCTGCTGTCACACGCACCGAAGCCACTTCATTGTCACACCCACAAGAGTCCACACACTGTCACACCCATCGGAGCCGCTACGCTTGTTGCTGAGGCCTGCCGTTGAGTGGAAAACGCAAAAACTTTATCCTGTGGGGTCAATTATCACTATGATGTATTTTATTGCGGTCATTACTCATTTGATTTCTACAAGATTTATATGTAAATTTCAAGAAGTAAGGTGTTTTGTGAAAAGCTGTGGGGTCAGTTGAACCCAGAGCTATTACATGGTTCTTCCATTGCTGCGCCACACCCATCCACTTGTGTGCCCGTTGTCGAGGCTTGTCCCACACCAGTGGGAGTCACCATGCCCGCCGTACCAAGGCTGGAGCTTCTTTGTAGGTCGGTTGGCGCCTGGTGCATTTGCAATCTTGAGCCGCGACACAACTGCCCAACTGCAACTGGTTGTTTGGCTATTACCTGCATTGCAGTCACATCTGTCTCCATTGTCTTCTCAACATGCCTCCTAAGTGTACAAGTGATATGAATGGAATAGGAACATCAAGATTAAGACAGGTTTCCAATTTTATGCTTACAAAACAAAAGGCGAAATTTCCAAACTTTTGGCATAGAAGCTGCTAGAGAAGAAAAAAGTTCTACCAAGTAGATTATTGAGCTTATCATATAAGTCGTTTTTTAGCTTACGAGTTATAAGCCTGCTGGGCTATCATATTTGATAAGGCTAAGCTTGGCCAAAGAGGCACTATGACACTGGTTTTAGTTGATAGTGAGGTGTGCTGCATTCTACAAGGAAGATGAGCCCTTGCAGCTGTAATAAGTGTTTTTTTCCTTGGAAGGGGGCAGTGAGTATTATGATGTAATTTTTAAGATGGCAGCCCACTGAGAAGGAAATAACCACAATTTATTCTATTTGAGGCAACTTCTGGCTTTCTTTCTTCTATTTAATTGTGATTCTTATTTATTCAGTATCTGTGAGATAACTTATGTCCACAAACCATAATGATGTTGACTGAGTATCTTCTGATCTTTGATACTTATCTGTACATTGCAGCATCTTCTGTGGATCCACTGCACCTGAAATACTTCATTTTTTCGGGACGAGTAATTGCATTAGCGTTGATGCATAGAGTGCAAGTAGGCATTGTTTTGGATCGTACATTATTCTTGCATCTTTCTGGGAGAAGTATTACGTTGGAGGATATTGCTGTTGCAGATCCTTTCACATATGCAAGTTGTAAAAGAATTCTAGATATGGGTGCTGCTGAAATTGATGATCTGACACTAACATTTTCCCGAGAAGTTCATGAACTGGGGTCACGAAGGACTATTCAGCTTTGCCCAGAAGGGCAGGACATCTCTGTGAATATCAGGAACAGAGAGCATTACATTGATCTTCTTATAAAGAATATCTTCGTGGACTCTATTTCAATGCAGCTAACCCATTTCACGCAAGGATTTAGTGACATACTAGTTGATCCAGAACTCCAGAAAGTATTTTTTGAGTGTTTGGATCTAGAAGACTTCGACCGAATGCTAGGGGGAAGCAACAACACTATAAATCTGAAAGATTGGAAATCACATACTCAATATAATGGCTACAAAGAAAAAGATCGCCACATTATCTGGTTCTGGCAGGTATGCTGTGTAACATTGTATAAATGCATTCAGTCATGAATTTTCATCTGTATTATGCCATGTTTTTTGTTGTTATCTCTTCCCATGTTCTCAATCTATCATGGGCAACTTAGTGCTTACCATCTCTTACCAAACTCCATGTTAAAGATTAGGAGGAAAACACTGATAGCATTACTGTAGACCAATGAGATCTACACATTGGTTTATACATGTTCAAGAGATATGTGGGTCCTAATCCTAATATACATGTATACACTAACAGCATCCATTCACTTTTGAAACCTAGGTTTTTTATATGTTCTGTTCTATACATTCCTGTCCCAATAAAGATGGTTAAGTAGGTGCTATCACTGCAGAAAATTATTATTTTTAGCAGAACGGTTTCTTTTTCTGTCCTTTTCTGCTCTTTTCAGTTGTGCTTTTGTTGTGCTTCTATTGTGGCTGCAGAGCAGTTCACGAATTTATTGTGTCTTCATATATTAGCTGTCTCTTCCAACATATGACACAGCCATTATGTCATAGTATTTGTTTTTTGGTTAGACCTGAAATGCTTGTAGGATTTCCCTGGAATTTGAATATGGCTTTTCTTTTTGTTGTCTTTGTTCACAATCCCAACAAATTCTGAACCTGTAGGGCATCAAATGGAGCCATGTGAAGACTAAGTCAAACAAAGGCAAGTCTTGTTTGTGTCCGTGGCATCTTCAAATGGAAGTTCTTTTTAAAATGACTTGCCATGACAGTGGATGCTAATGTTATGGCATGTTTAGTCGATCCCATGTTGAGTTGCACTAGTTGGTCAGGCTTATCATACAAGGATTTTGCATTCGTTGCCCTTGATCCTTGTAGTTCACACTTCATTTTTTATGAGAGCTCTTAGCATATTTTTCACTCTGCTGCTCCAATCAGTAATTCTGATTTAGAGGGTGTGCTGGTGTATGCTCATTATCTTTATCCTTTATTTGTCCCTAAACCTGACCGATAAAGCAACCAACCAAAGCCTGGCCATTGGCCTTGCCACTAGGTGAAAAAAAGTTGAGGTCAATTGATGACATCATGTGTTGGGTTCACTGACATGACTCGTGTCTCTGTTAACCATCGACATGTGGTTGTGTACCTTAAAGCACCATCTTTCTACCTTCTAGGAGTTATATGTATAGAAGATGGGTGTAGTGGAGATGAGAATGTTACGGTAGATCTGTGGTCACACAAGGCGGGATTGAATCCGCAATGATGATATATGTGATAGGGTGGGGTAGCATCAATTGAAGAGAAGCTTGTCTAATATCACTTGAGATGGTTTGGACTTCTCTAACGGAGACTTTCTAAGACACCGGTACGTAGTGGAATTTTAAGATATACCAAAAATATAAAAAGAGACAAAGGCCGATCAAGACTGTTGTGGGAGAAAATAGTTAAAAGAGATTTGAGAGATTGGAATATATCCAAAGAGTTGGCTTTGGATAGGAGTGCATAGAAGTTAGCAATCTAATTATTAGAACCATGACATAAGAAGAATATTTAGGAGCGGTGATGTAGACTCTCGGTTCAGATGTCAAGATATAGAGCTTAGGGTTTTAGCATTGTAGGTTTTATTATAAGGCTCTTGTTTTTTTTACCTTAAAAAGATTCCATTCCTAGTCTACTATAATTTATTTGGGACAAAAGGCTTTGCTGTTGCTGCTGCTGTTGTTGTTTGTTACTCGACCCAATCCTTGTTGCTCCTTTGTGTAAGTGAGATGAGTACAACCAAACAGTTTTTCTCACTTTTTGTGCGTGCAACCCGGTAAGAGCTCCCATCTCCAGTGTTTTAAATATAGTGGATTGCACAAGTGTAGTGGCAAAGTGTCTACAGGTTGCTTCTCTTTGGCATTGTTAAAACACCAGGTCACCGATATCAAACAAAAGATGCCCCTTGTTGTCTTGCGTCCATATCTGTCTTTACTTATCTTTCTTATCTAGCATAACCATTATGTATTTCCAATCAGTTTTGTTTATGCTTGGATAAGGAAACTTATTTATTCACACTACAGGCTGTTGAGAGCATGCCAGTTGAGCAACAAAGGCAGCTCCTCTTCTTTTGGACTTCAGTAAAATATTTGCCCTCAGATGGTTTTGGTGGGCTGGGATCAAAACTGTACATATACAAGACATCTGACTCAGCTGACCGTCTCCCATCATCGCATACGTGCTTCTACCGCCTTTGCCTCCCTCCTTATCCAAACTCCAAGACGATGCAAAACCAGCTGCAGAAGATCACACAAGAGCATGTGAGCTACAGCTTTGGTACATGGTAGATGCTGCCCTTATGGAATCCAAATTGGTATATTTTGTACATATATCCAAGTTAGTGACAATCCTATCTATCTCATTAAATCTGTTACTATAGATTAAAAGTAATATGTTGTCATGGTTTGTTTTGTATGTATGGAAAGTTAGTGTTCTGGGTCATTTAACCTAATGTAGGTGGAATCAGAAGAGAGCAGGTTCATTTCATTACCCCCTCTTTTTAACTGGTCACGATTTTCTAAAGAAGTGAAACGGGCACAATTTTGTGATCCTTATAGTCCCGCTGGTACTATCCCAACAACAGATGCATTTAGCTGCAAGCCTGCAGCATGTTTCTCAAGCACCGGCTACCAGTGAATGGATGAAGCCGTGCCATACAGGTAATTGCAATGGGAAGTAGCTCCAGTATAGAGGCTGCTGGTGGATTTGATCTTAGTTGGTCCTTAATGATGTTTCACATTGTTACTGGACATTATTATGATATTGCCTTACATTCTGAAGGAAGTTGAATATATGGTTAACACTAGTGTACTTTTTCTCCAGTATTATGATAGACCAAAATTGCTCGGTTAGCAAGTAGTTCTATTAGTAGTTTTCTGCCAGTTTTTTTTGTTGTTGTTGCAAATTCATAGACATGTTTTGTCGGGGGTTGAAGACAGGTAGTAGTTCATGCTAATTATCGACAGATGTTGGCTGAGACTTTAGATTGAAATCTGTAGCACGGCCGTGAGAACTGATGGCTTGGGAGTGAGTTCTCAAGCCTTGGCAATGAATTGCCTGGTTTCTGAAATTCTGAATCACAACCATGTGCTTGGTATCTGAAGCACAGATATACGTGTATGTTCAATGCAACTGGATGCCTAGTGGATGTATTTGCGTTTTGTATGTTTTGCGTGTTCCACTGGAGTGAAGAACTTTCAGCTAAATTCTTGCAACGAATTTCCGTTGTATTCCATGGATGTTTTCCTGAGTGCTATAGCACCCTGCAGTTTCTTCTCAATTGGACATGGGACTGGACTACTGGAGCAGTATTACCGATGGGGTGATCACGAGGGTTAAAGCCATCGATGGAGTACTAGAACATTACCGCGATTGTTTGTACTAGGATACAAACCTGAATGGCATCAGTAGAATTGGGCTTTTGTGATCATGTCCTCGATGAATCGCTACTGGCTGTGCTCGGCTAATTCAGAATCCTCAGTTTCAAGGTTTTGTAGTAGCCTTGGTAGCATTTTCTCGCACCTTGGCCTCAAATTTTGCCCGGCCAATACAGATATTGGTGGTGTTGAAACACAAATGCCGCATAATTCTGTAACTAAATTTACACCAAACCGAGTCCAGGGAGTTGGAATACTGTTAGCACAGCAATGGAGTTTTTGAATGAAGGCTCTGGGGGATGTTCAAGCAGCCCATCTGGGACGGAGAAACACTGAAACAGCAGTGTCAGTGAGCGGCTAGCATTCACGATTCACGAATGCTTGCGAGCTAAACTAGATGGAAGCAGAAGGAAATGGCATTCCCTTGCGAAATTTGAAGACAATGCCATTGCCACACCCATCATAGGGTCATGATTGCAGCTCATGCGACGCTTCTGCAAGCTTGCAGACCTACTAATGAATAATTAGCTCAAGATCATCTAGGACATATCACACAGCACGACGCACCAAGTACAACGATTGCCCATACATGATGAACCAACACATAACAAACAAGCTGCAACGACACAGGCATGAGACACTGCGTCACCGACACTGGGCCCCAGCACCCTCGACACACTTTATTTTAGCCCGCGTCACGCGACCCCGTGCACCCAACACCTACTAGTACACACATTACACGGCAAGCCGTGCCATGTACGTAAGCACACGGCTGCCACCGTGCCACGGCACTGGCATGCGACGCTGAGCCACCACCTCGGCGCTCGCGCGCGCGCGGGGCCTCACTCGCTGGCCTTCTCGGCCTCCGCGGGGGCCGGCTCGTCCGCGGTCGCTGCCGCTGGCGCCTCCTCCTGCGCCGGTGTCTCGGCAACGGCTGGAGCTGGCGCCTCTGCCTCGGCCGGCGCTGCCTCCTCCTTCACCTCCTCGGCCACCGCCGGCTCCGCCTCTGCCTCTGCCTCCTTGGTCTCTTCCTCGGCCACGGCGGGCTCCGGCTCTTTGGCCTCGGCCTCCGCTGGCTCGGGCTCCTTGGTCTCCGCTTCGGCCGCGGCTGGCTCCGGCTCCTTGGCCTCGGTCTCGGCCGGCGCGGGGACCTCCTCTTTCGGGGCCTCCTCGGCAGCCACGGCCGGCGCAGGAACCTCCTCCTTCGGGGCCTCCTCGGCAGCCACGGCCGGCGGCGTGGCCTCCACGGGCGCCTCCTCGGTCAGCACGGTGGTCGGGGTCTGGACCTATACAACGCGTACACATATTAGCACCATACTTTAACCTTATTTAGCTCATCGTGTATTGGAATCAGGCTCATCAAGATGAACCGTGAGATAGATCACACATACATATGGGATTGATAACAATGATGCATGTGCAAACACAGCAGAATCATATGAAAAGATGGATCGATCAAAATGATCCAAGCATATATATATGAATCAGATCGATAAGCTAGGTAGCTACCTCGGCGGTGGCCATTGGTGATGATGTGGTGGTTGCTGGTTAGTGTGTATCAAGCGTATATGGAGAGTGGCTAGCTAGAGCTAGTGCGACCGATCAAAGAATGGGAGCTGTATTTGTGTGGAGCAATGGGTTGAGATGGAGGCCTATATATAGTGGCCTTGGAAGGCCAAAATGGGGAGAACACAAAAGGGAATTATAATTGCGTACAAATCAAATTAAGAAAAAAAATAAACAGTGAACTCTAGTTCATCTCATGATCAGGAATCTAGTGCAAATGCCCATTTCAGTGCTAAAATGCAAACAGCATGTAGAACCATTGGATTTGCCTCGGGCGGCCGCGATCCACTCGGGCGGGATGCACTCGGCTGACTATGCATTTTTCCGAAAAAACCCTCGCACTGATTTCCCTATTTCCAGTTCGCCTCCCTCCCGGCAGCTCCTGCGTGTTAGGGTTAGGTGACGTGCAATCCTCCCCCGAGCGCCTCCGCCTGCCTCCTTGAGCGTCACGGACTCCCATCCGACCTCCTCCTCGAGCGCCGCCGCTGACCTCCCTCCCGGCCTCCCCGAGCACCTCCTTCCGCCAACCTCAAGTGCATGCTGTTGCGCCAGAAATGAGACGAACCTAATTCATTAAAGAATTGTTGTATGCAGAAATTGTTGTCATTGATCAATCGAAAAATTATTTAATGCAAATGTAAATGCGTAGTGTCAGATTGTTGAATGCAGATGCATGTTTGACTGATTGTTGAATGCAGATTTCAGTGTCAGATTTATCGAATGATAATGCAAACTTCAATGATTGTTGCATGGTGCTGCTACCTTTTGGAATAGGACTATAGGAGCCTTTTGCACTTTTGGAATTTGGGTGAGCCACTGGTAACTGACCCCACCTACTGACAGTAGGAGATTTGAAATCGTCGGCATGGATGATGAGTGTGTGAAACAACGAAAGATTGTTCTTTGATTAGCTGAGTTCTATGTTGATTTTTCATTTTCTATGGTTCAGAAATAGTAAATGCATGGCCATTATTTACTAGGCAGTGGCATGGTTGCTTGTTCTCTTCTATGTTACTACTCTAGAAGGAGATCTACAAAGAGTCCCCAAAAAACTAATTTCTCATTGGGCAGGTATTCTCAACAATTTTTGTTAGATTCAGTTACCAAATATGTTCCACTCTCACTTTTGGACTTCGACTGGTCAGTCAAAAGTAATTTGGACAAAAGCTTCTATTAGCAACAGTGAGTCCTGTAGAAGATAGGTAGGCGTGATTCATTTCAGAAAAATTAAAGAAGCACCAGATACCTGAAAAGCTATGTAGCTGAATTCTGAAAACAATTCATACTTTCAAGTTTGCTGATCGGAATAGCATATATAGGGCAGCTTATCAGGTTCATGAAATGCTAATTGCTGCCGCTGTTGTGTGCTTGAATGCCAAACCATGACAAGAGTTTAGAAATATGAAATCTGAATGAAATCTAGAAGAATTTTCTATACTCTGTTGTTTGTTTGTGCTGGCTGGTTGCTCACAATGGTGCAAGAAACACACTTGGCATTGTTTGCTCAAACAAATCACATTATATTGTCATTCTCAAGGACATCTCATTTTAGATTAAATTGCCAAACTGATACATAGCAATTGTCATTTTGAGTTACATTCATCCATTGAAATAAAAAATTGGGGGAAAATTGAAGTGAGGCATACTTCCATCCACAGTTACATACATCCATTCTCATTTACACAATGCATTTACAGTTAGAGGCGCTCAGGGAGGCTAGGAGGGAGGCGGAAGGAGGTGCTCGGGGAGGTCAACGGCGGCACTCGAGGAGGAGGTCGGATGAGAGTCCGTGACGCTCGAGGAGGCAGGCGGAGGCACTCGGGGAGGCCGGAAGGGAGGCTCCTCTTGGGGAGGATTGCACGTCATCTAACCCTAACACGCAGCAGCCACCGGGATGGAGGCGAACTGGAAAGAGGGAAATCAGTGTAAGGATTTTTTCTGAAAAAGGCATAGTCAGCTGAGTGCATCCCGCCCGAGGCAAATCCAACGGTCCTGTGCGATGTTTGCATTTTAGCATTGAAATGGGCATTTGCTCTCTCTCTCTGTGTGTGTGTATATATATATATATATATATATATATATATATATATATATATATATATATATATATATATATATATATATATATATATATATATATATATATATATATATATATAGGAAGCCTCTTTTCTACACCCGGGTGTAGTTACACCCTATGTCG
This sequence comes from Melocanna baccifera, assembly GCA_036346265.1. Lineage (NCBI taxonomy): Eukaryota > Viridiplantae > Streptophyta > Magnoliopsida > Poales > Poaceae > Melocanna > Melocanna baccifera. The sequence goes on along the minus strand of CM070700.1, from coordinate 21,758,920 downwards.
TTTCTCACAACGTAGGGAGTATCTCACGCAACGGAGAGTATGTACGTATAGTATACGAGTATTTAAGATTATCTAAGTGGTATGAATAATTTTTTAGAGGTAATATGTATATTTTTTTAGACATACTCCTTTTTATGTGCATATATGAAGGTATTTACAAAATACGCTAAAAACTATGGACTCCCTTGCAATTTTTTCATGTGGTTCACATTGAAGTATCTTATAATTAGTATACGAGTATATCCAAAGTGATAAAGGAGTATTTCAAGTTCGTTTAGGTGGTATATTAGAGGTGGGTGTAATTACACCCGGGTGTAGAAAGTATTTTTCCTATATATATATATATATATATATATATATATATATATATATATATATATATATATATATATATATATATATATATATGGTTCTATACTCATGAGAGTATGTATTTTCACTTTTAATATACTTCTTTAATGGTGTTGTTATACCTCTTTATCTATTTTAACATACTTTAATAGTAATTATAAGATAAATCAAAGTGAGTTCCATCAAAAAATTTTATCAAAATTCACTTTTTATATCGTAATTTATGTATATACTCTTTTTATATATGAAAAAGTGTATATAGCAAAAATAAAGTGCCCTGATAAAAAATTTCAGCAAAGTCGCATTGGAGTATCTTAGAATTAGTATTTAAGTATACTGAAAGTAATAAAGATGTATAAAATATTCGTTTAAATGGTATATTGAAAGTGAGAGTATATACTTCTAAGAGTATGGAAAAGGCTTCATACACACACACAAATATACCTTTTACTCCTGGTGTAATTACTCTCATCTCTAATATACTACTTAAACAAACTTGAAATATTCTTTTATCACTTTAGGTATACTTATATACTAATTATAAGGTACTCCAATATGAACTATACGAAAAAATTGCAAGGGAACTCATAGTTTTTAGCATATCTTATAAATACCTTTATATACACACATAAAAAGAAGTATGTCTACAAAATATACATATCACATCTGAAAAATTGTACATACCACCTAAATAGTCTTAAATACTCATATACTACACATATATACTATTTGTTACGTGAAATACTCTCTATGTTGTGAGATACGACATAGAGAGTAATTACACATGGGTGTAGAAAAGAGGCTTTATACACACACATGCACACGTCATGCAACCAAAAAGTTAAGGTGGTCGTGTATACAACAGTGCGTGGTGCGTTGTTTATTTCATTGAACATGTTGAGAGATCGAGAGGGACCAGAAGATTCAGGGTTATTTATGATGAAGCATTATCAATGAATGTTGAGTTAAAATGTAAATTTATTATAGATTTAGATTTTTAGTTTGTTGGTTTCAGTATCTGGCGGTTGGATCGGCTCTTCTGAGCTGTTAGATTGAATCTAGCGATCAGACCGACTCTTAGAGCGGTCGGGCCATCTATCCTCTAAATTTCGACTTAAGAGTTCAAAAATTTGGAAATTTGATCGTGGATTGGATAATTTGGTCCTATGTCAGTGCATTCATGTTATTTGAAGTATGTTTGAGCTAATATGGGTCAGGTTGTAAAGAACTTATGCTCGAAAATTATTTCTTAGTCTTTGAATGTGTAGGAAAGTTTGGAGTCAACTATGGTCAACAATGAGAACCGGAACTATGCTGTGGAGCCGAGGTTTAGAACAATCAAGAATGCTGAGTGACATGGTTGAGCTAAAGTATGGCACAAGGAAGGCAAAGAGATATTAAAGAAAAAGTTCGAGTAACATGTTGCACCAAGTGTCTTGGTCGGTCTAAGTGAGGCGTGGTCCGGTAAGAACGGGAGCGAGAGAGACTCACCGATCCGTGGCAAACCATTGATACATCTACACGTAACAAATATGATGATTACTTGTAAAGAAAATAAAAGACCAGATTAAAGCGTGGGTATTTTGTTAGTTGGCCAAATACCGAAAACTTTATTGTATCAAAATTGCGACACTTGAGCGGCATTTGGGAAAACGATTTAGGTCAAGAAGATGTTGAGAAGATGAAGTGAATCAAAGGCTAAATATTTAGCGGGTTGGGATGGAGACTTGCAAACTAACCATCCTAACCAAATCATTCTTGAGTTCTAAGATTAGTGTTTAAGAGAGAAGGGTGAGTATTGTGGTGTGCTCTTTTGTCCTTCTTATGAAGTGGCTGTGAAACATTTATAATAAAGTAACAATATATTCAACTTTATTCATCTTTCATGAAGTGTTTTTGTCTTAATTAATTTGCTTCTGTTCTTGTTGGTTTTTTGACTACTTCTCTTCTTGATCTTGTTACGTGTCAAAGACATATAAGTGATGGAAATTACTCATATATATATTAGATCCTATTCATCTAGACACTGTGGTTTGCAAGATTTCAAAGTTACTCGGTCTTTATTTAATTTGGAGCATTTCTTGAGATTCTTGATCGAATATTTTTGGGCTGTTATTGTTCCTCTCTCGTGGCAACAATGAATGAAAATGTGAATCTGTTCTCAGGATCCTATAGAACCCATTGCCCAGCATGAGGGGGAGCAAAAACAGCCTCAAATAGAAAATATACCAAATGAGAAGGCCCGAGAAGGTCTCAAAGAGTAAGAAGATCATTATTTCTATGATTATCAGACGATCATACGGAGGAATTTCAAATGGAGGATGATCCAACCTCATTTGAAGAAGCCATGAGAAGTTTAAATTCTCAAAATGGCTTGAGGCCATGGAAGAGGAAATGAGGTCCATGAAGACTAATAAAGTGCGGGACTTGAAATTATTCTAAAGGAGCCAAAGCATGAGGTGTAAATGGGTCTACAAGACAAAACTTCGACTCTCAGGGAATATAGAAAGATACAAAGCGCGACTTGTGTCAAAAGGCACAAAGAGAAGGGATTGATTACAATGAGACCTTTTCTCCGGTCTCATGTAAAGACTCCTTGAATCATAATGGCATTAGTAGCACATTATGATTTAGAGTTACATCGGATGGATAAAGACGGCATTTCTTAATTGGGATTTGAGGAAAATGTTTACATGGCACAACCGAAAGGTTTTGTCGTGGAAGGAAATGAAAGAATGGGATGCCGCCTAAAGAAATCGATTTGTGGGTTAAAGCAAGCTTCAAGAGCAGTGGTACTTGAAGTTTGACATGATACAATAAGAAAATTTGGGTTTAAAGAGAATGTAGAGGACAAGCTGTGTTTATGCAAAGTTTAAAGATGGGAAGTTTATCTTCCTAATCTCGTATGTGGATGATATCCTACTAGCTAGTAGTGATGTGATGCACTCTATGGAGACAAAGAAGTTTTTGTCCTCAAACTTTGATATGAAAGATCTTGGTGAAGCCGTTCGTTCTAGGAATCGAAATTCAGGGATAGAAACAAAGGGACATTGGGACTATCGCAAAGGCATACATAGAAAGTCTTAAGAAATTTGGTATGCATAAAAGTAGTCCTTCACCGCACCTATAGTCAAGGCGGCAGATATGGGGATTTTCAATGCCCGGGAACCAAGTCTGAGCTCGATCAAATGAAATCGGTTCCATATGCTTGGTGCCGGAAGCTCGATATGCTCAAGTGTGCCGCATACGACTTAGCGTTTATCGGGTTATGGCGATTCCGAGCAATCTGGAATAGAGCATTGAAATTGGTAAAGAAAGTCTTCGTTATTTGCAAGGAACAAAGGCCTCATGATGACATATAGAAGATCGATTTACTCCATATAGTGAGGTATATGATTTCGATTATGCGGGAGATGATAGAAAGTCAACATCCGATATGTATTCACTCTCAGCTGGAGGAGCTATATCGTGGAAAAGCTCAAAGCAAACCGTCACTACATCGTCCACAATGTATGCTCGAGTTTGTAGCATGTTATGAGACTACGGGCAGGTGAACTGAAGCTAAAGGTTCATACCCGTTTAAAAGTGGTTGCGACATCAATAGACCACTTCGATTCTTTGGATGATTTTGCTTACTGTGACATATAGAAACTCATCTTAGAGCTATCTTGGATGTTCTTAACCCACAAACGAATTATTTTTTAAGTTTTTAAGATTTGCTCAATTTTGATGCAATCTTACATGTTTGGAGGAAATGTTATAACTTTGGCTAAGATCCATAGGATCCTTGGATGAAATAGTTTCCTAAGACTCTCAGTAAGATGTGTGCAAAGTTTAACTTCATTTAATCATAGATTTTGAAGTTTATACCAAAAGTGATTTTTATTTAGACTGATTTTCTGTTGTGAGAACGCGAGAGCGATTAGACCGCTCTTAGGCCTAGTCAGACCGCTTGTTTGTGGCTAGTCAGACTGCATACTAGTCAGATCATACATCCAGTGACGATCAGACCGATTAGATGCTGAATTTATGAGGTTTTGTTATTTTAGGTTGTTATTTAGATTTAATTTGTGAAATATAATCTTCTTAGCTCGCAAGCTTTAGAGTAAAAGAAGATATTATTCACCCTCAGTGTTGTTATCGTCGGTCCTACATGGATCGTACCATTCAGAGACTCACACAGAACGGATCGATGGATGTGCCAGGAAAGGGCCAAGCGATGGAGAGCTGGCCAAATCTGGGAGCAGCGGCAAGTGGACCTAGCTTTTGCGTTCTCGGGTGGGGCCATCGTGCTCGACCAGTGCGTGCAGGGCTCCGAGCTGAGGTGTACATCTCATCGTTCCTGCACGTTCCGCGCCGTGCTTGCCATCGATCGATCGAACCTTACTTAATTAAACCCCTTAGTTAATCCGTGAGGGAGATTCGATCTGCAATTTCGATCGATAAAGCTATCGAATGGTACTGGAGATCCGTGTTTGTTTTGTACGTGATTAGGACTAGAGGCAGCGTGGACAGAGACGGCTGTCTAGCGTGAAGACAATGCAATTGGAACCAACGAATGTGCACCTGAATAGTACTGGAGGTGATTTTGGAGTTTATGTTAGCTCTCCTCTCAAGGTGGCCACCTACACATAGCCAGATAGGCTTTTTTTTTTTGGGGCAATAGATATGATCTGTAGCTTGCTTTGTTTTGAGATATAATAGTTGTCAATCAAAGGCCACATAGATTATGTAGGAATTATATTGTTTTATGTGAGTTTTTTTGGTGCTTCAGAGGTACATCAAGCCTCGCCGAAAGAAATGCCGCAAAAATAAGGCCGAAAGAAATGCCGCAAAATTGAGACCAATAGAGCATGACGAGCTATTCGTCAGGTTCTACCGATATGGTTTGGCAACGTTGAAATACTCCAGTATCTTGCAATGGTGCTAGTTAGAAGGGATGTCCCTATAAGGATCGGCATGCACGATGGGTTGGATTGATCAGCCTAGTCTCCTTGGAAATGTGGCGCACAAATTAGAATCGAATGAATCTCTATGTGTTTGGATAGAGAATAGGATTATGATGCTAAACCCCACCTCATCGATCATAATTGTAGTGAAAGCAAAGAGCTCAACGCTATATAGACATTTGGAGATGCTTTTATTGTTTTCTAGGATTGGTTGTGTCCTAAGTATTCCAATGGATAATAGTTTATTTTGAAAGCACTTCCAAATTTTTCAAACAAGTCAGAATTACAAACTAGCAACTTGTCCCTGGTAAGTGCTTGCATGTGTCATTCTCGAGACTTCATCAGCAACAATTATTACAGCAAATGGAGACCTCTATTACCTTTCGACTTCGTCCTCTTGCTTAGGCAGCTTTATCAAAAAGCTAACATAGAAATAGGTAAGACGATTGTACAGTACCGCAGGAGTAGTTGTCGATCGATCAACTTTGTCTTGCAAAGTAAAGAAAAAGGCAAAAGGGATATCATCAGCAAGACAGCGAGATTAGACTCATTTCTAGTACTACATTGCAAGGGGGCACCTTGCCACCTCGTTATCGCCAAGGCGAACGAGCATATGTACCACACTACATATAACCTAAAGGTGATCAAGAGACAAACATGTACATGGTAGCTCATGGGCCACTCACTTCAATAAATTGGGTCAAAATGCAGAAGTTTTAGATAAAAACAGTTTAATTTCTACGTGAATATACAGACTTCGTATATAGTGAAATCAAAGTTATCATAGTGCATACATAGCGCTCTTACGTACTCTTGAGAAAGAAAATATTATTGTTCATTTCTATAGGTAATCTTCTTTTCTTCTCTATTTTCTCTCAGATGATTTGAGTACCAATTAATAGAGGCCGCTGAGAATACTGAGTTGGGCAGCTCTCTTTTCATGAATTCTTTTGTGCGTGTCGTTTTCCTTCCTCTTAGGAGGTATTTATATTGATTGCAGCTAATAACTTTTGACTGTAATTAGTGATTTTTAGCTAAAAATAAATAGTAGTAATTTTTAGAAAGAAGATGCAAATATTGTGAGAAGTGAGGAAGAGATACGTATACGAGATGAGAGTGAGATCAGTGGTTACATGATATATCTATGACCCTCTATTTTTATCCTTATAAGAGACGTAAAGAGAAATGAGGGGCCTATTTCAAAAAAATTGGATATCTTTATTGATTTTTGTTTTATATTAACTTTTCGTTTTTTAAGGTAAAGGTAGGAATACAATCCAATTCGAACACCCCTCGAACCGGCCGCCGGGATGAGGTGAGACGTAGAGACTGATTTGGGAAAAAATGATGTGCATCTTTCGGAGAGAGAGTCCACACCGAACGTCCAACATGCCTAGTAGGATGAGCTGATTGGTGCCAAATCACTGAGAAATATCGCCATGGCCGGCTGTCAGTGCGGGCCCCTCGTGCATATCTACCCGGATCTCCCGTGGCAGCAGCTCTCTTTCGGTGTTTATGATCACTACCTTGTCTGTTTTACGTGAGAGTAGTGTGTGTGATCGTGACTAATTAACTAGCAAAATATTATTAAATATAATTGTGAGTGATGTTGTATCATATTAAACTAACACTTTTAGTGCTAGCAATCATGTTTCCCAAAACTAATGGCCAATAGATAATTTATAGTGGTGTTTTAACATCATACATTTCTTTCTTGGGTATTCAATAAAATCAAAACGGAGTTTTTTTTTTCTCTAATACATTACATACCTTAGATATGTAGCAATCTATCCTAAACATCAGTTTTCAACCACACAGTGAATAAGAACCGAATGACAAAGTTCACATGCCATGGATGAAAGGTCATACCTATTGATCGCTTTATTTTACAATGTTTTCGTTGCAAGGCCACATTTGTCGCCACGAAATTGCTGGCCACAGAGAACAAAGCGGCATAATTGGAGCCCATGACCCGGAAGGCAATCGTGACGTGGCTGCAGAGCTAGGGACGGTGGAAGAGGCCCCACCTACAGGTCCTCTCGAAACAGAGGTCTCCTCTTGTGAATGACGTGGAATGCCGCCAATACACGTGCGACGAGGTTATCCTGCCCACCTGATATCTGATATATCAGCTGTATATAAATTTTTTTATATAAGAAATAAGATGATATAGGGCAAAGAGATAGAGCATAAAAATTAGATTTTCTCATATAATAGTTTTATGTAACACGATAAACAAAATATATTATCATAAAAAACTATCTATAGAGACATATAAAAATACAATTTATTGTATGAGCTGCTTATAGATGATATAAAGAATATTATAAATAGCAGTTATCTATATTATTGTATATGCTCTTAGGCCATTAAAAATGGTTTTTACCGATGACTTTTAGCTAAAATAGGTATCGTAATAGCTGTTAACTTTTGATTAAGCCATTTAATTAAAGACAAATAAAGAAAAAATAAAAAATATCTCGACAAATAATGTAAAGAAAAAACCGTGTTCAGAAGTCAATGCGTTCATAAACAGCTTTCAACTTTTTGAAGCTAAAAAACAGAAACTAAAAGCTATTTTAAATGGCGCCTTAATATGACCAAATTTACTTGATCGGTTGATCTACGGAAACGACGAGCCAAAATTTCTCCAAGAAGACTAGGATTCAAGCCAAATGTGGTTTTGTTACTTGGCAATGTGTCGTGCTATCAGGCTACATTTTGTTTGGAAACCGAGTGATACCTTGTTGGTTTAGGGGGTGATCGGAATAGCGATGGCTTTTGGCTTTTGGCTGAAAAAACACTATAGTTTTGAAAAACATCAGAATGTGAGTTAGTGGATAGTGTAGTGAATAGTGAAAAAAAAGCTGAAGCTAGAAGCTGAAGCCGAAAAAAGCCGAAACGATCACCCCCTTAAACTTCTTTAGGGCCTGTCTAGAAATAAAAATTTCATAGGTAACAATACAATTTTTACACAAATTAACAGATTTATCGGTTGATTTCTGCTATGGTAAGTTCAAACATGGTTCGTAGGTCATACACCATTCAGTTAAATGTGGATGGTCCCCAGAAGTGGGTTCGAGTCGAGTACGGATGCTACTCTCTACCTGATCCAAAGGCACTAAACTCTAGTTATTACTCTACCCATTGTCATTTTTCAATCAGTACAAAAAAAGTGACATGTTTACGCTCGATGAAGACGAATCGTATGAATTCTACTACGTCAGTATAAATTCACCCTTTGCCTTTTGTCTGTACATCAGATGAACCTGAGTTTTTTTTAGTTCGAAATGTAAATTGATATGATGACCCTGATTAGCAAACTAATCTTAGTGAGCTTGATAAAGAAAACCGTGTTTAATTTGTACTACTAGCAAGTAGCAACAATACCATGCACAAATGGAGCACCGACACGTAGCTAACATGTAGTACCTGCTCCTTTGTGTTTGGACGTGCATGAGCTCACTGTAAGTAGGTCATCCCCATAACTAATAGATGCTCCACAGGCTTTCGCAGACAAATGGATGAAACAAAAATTATTTTCAGGACATATATCTGTCGAGTACCAATCGACAACGCATGGTTAGGATAACCATGTTTATGTTTGCCATGCCAAAATAATAGAGTTGTTTAACGAATGATGAAGCTATATTTAACCATACATCCATGCATGGAGCTATTTGATCCATCATTTCCGAGAAGTCAAATAGATAGGTGATGCATGCGATGCGAGTTGGTGCTCGCGTGGCGAAAGTAGCAGTTGGCGATCGAAGATCTTATTGGGCTTGCATGACATCTAAACTTGGCTCAAGTAAACTGCTGCTCAAGTTGGCATCTACTTATGCGTGAGCAAAGCTAGTGCCACTGTCCTAACTTAAATCACAATAATTTAAATAGCAAATACTCCTAGATTTAACTGGAGAAAAAGACCATTTCTTTCATACGAATGAATGAATTCAATATTCAGATAATCAGATTGCCACAAAGTTTGCACTCATGGGCTGCAATGCAGACCCCCTCATTTGGCACAACCTTATAGAAGTAACAAGCCCAACTACTACATGCTATCTAAGTTGAAAATCCCATGAAAAAACAGAGACCAATTCATGGGACTTAAAAGGCCATGAAAAGCCCAAAAAGAAGGCCTATAGGCTATAAAGCTGGCCCGAACAACGTACTCTCCTACCCCTTGAACCGCTTCATGCGCGTGGCGCCGCCGGCGCCAGAATCCGCAAAACCAGCGGACTAGCGGAGCAACCTGAAATCGATGGAGCACGCGGTGCGGTAGGCTGTGGGCGGAGTCACGCGACCTGCTAGGTCTCCACTGCCCGAACGACGCCTCGGCCGTGCCGCGTGCCGACCTGCCGCTCGCCTTCCTCCTTGACCACGCCTCCCCGGGTCGCCCTCTCACTGTCTCCACCTCAGCGATAGAGGTGGGAGTTAAACCGAGTTATTCTAAGTTAGTCCGAGACCCGTTCAGTCTAGTACAGTCTAAACACGACACGAGCATGCTATATGATGATTAAGCCTAGAAAATCAGCCTGTTGGGCGGCACGGCACGGGCGGGCACAAACAAGGTGCTTGACCGAAATTGTGCTATCTTTGTTCTTGCATGCAACTATTGCTGATTTCATTGTTCTTCCACTCTGTTGATTTGAAGTTTAACAAATACAATAGCAGTTCTAAACTTCAGGATCTTAACATCAAGGAAAGATATACTTGCCATTTCACACTTTCTCTAATAAACACTTAGTATCTATACAAATATACAACATACAATACAATTCCATTTCGTATATATCTACATTTAGTAAGCACATATGTATGCCACAAGACTAATATACTATACGCATGTTGTTGCTTTTCTTTCAAAATATTTATATGCCTATGTTTTACACAACTAATTCAATTTTAACTAATTTCTAACGATGCGGATACAAAAGAAATGAAGATGGTAGCTGCTGCCACCATTATCGTGACTGTCTTCATCGTGTATAACTACTTTAGTCTGGACTTAGGCTGGCACAGCACGAACACTGACGCGACAGGCTTTGGGCTATGCTTGAGCCTAGCCGAAGACAAGGCAGGCTGATACGATACGGCACGATAGAATGACTGGGCAAGTCGGCATAGCACGATACGGCTCGAGGCATAGTGAGCATTGGGCGGTGCCGGCACCTCTACTCGGCGACGCGCCACTGGCCCGCCGAGTCCCTCTAGCCCACCGCTCTTCACTCCACCTCACCCCCGACGGCCACACCGACGCCCTCGCTTCACTCCCGCAGCTTCGGGCTCCTGGTGCTTCGCATCCGCGCACGTCCGTGACTAGCCCGCCGCCCGCTACGTCGCGGAGTAGGATGGAGAGGGGGAGTTGAGGCTTAAGCTGGAGGTGGAACAACCTGAGAGGATCGTGCAGTGGAGCAGCGTGGACCCATGCCCGGCATCACCGAAGGAGATGGTGGCGAAGGTTGTTAGTGTTTAATCTTGTTGCATGTATTTGCACGTTGTAGGAGTGCATGCATTAGTGGTGAAGTTAGTTATCCTAGGAATAAGTCTAGCTTGCATGTAGAAGGCATTGTGCGCATGCAAGAAATAGTCTAGGTTTGCATGCATGCATTGGTCATGGACGTGCACCGGTTAGTTAGTGCTTTGCATAGATGCATTAATTAGTTCATTAGGAAGTCCTACGTGCATGTATGAGTGTAGGCACTGAGCTAGTCACACTCGTGATCCAGTTATTGTAGCTAGTGGTGCATGTAGCGTAACGGGCTCATTAGCTCGTGTGTCTTTAAATACCAGCTCTGTAATCAATTTACTCAAGTTGAATAGGAACAAAATGACACAAGTCGAGTTGAGTCTCCGGTGTTCCCTGTGTTTCATCTTCATAGAGCTTAGTAGTACAAGATAATAGGGTTCTCTCCGTTGTACTCCAGTGTAGCTCTAGAGTGTTCTCTTAGATTAGTTGTGTCTACAGGATAGCGTTGAGTATCAAGTGAGTGCTCAAACCCAACATTTGGTATCAGAGCAAGGTCAATGACAGGAAGCACCAGCAACCACGAGATCGTGGCATCCAAGGCGCCGACAGCGGCGAAGGTGTCCATGTCGTTCCAGTATCCGTTGTTGACGAGTACAAACTATGCAGCATGGAAGACGAAGATGAGGGTGCACATGATCGCACAAGGTGTATGGGACGCCATGGAGGGTGACGGCGACATGACGAGAGCCATGATAAGATGGCATTGTCAGCCATCTACTAAGACGTCTCTGAGAAGACACTCCTCATGATCATGGAGATGGATTCGGCAAAGGAGGCATGGGAGGCGATCAAGTCCATGCACATGGGCGTGGATCGTGCGCAAAGGGCAAGAGTCTAGACGTTGAAAAGGAGCTCGAGAAGCTGAGCATGAAGGAGAAGGAAAGTGTTGATGAGTTTGCTGCACGGCTGACAACCATTGTTAGCCAGATGAGGATTCTTGGTGAGAAGAAAGAGGAACTGGAAGTCATGGAGAAGATCCTTTGTGCCGTCTCGCGGAAGTTCTTACCGATTGCCCCCCACCATCGAGCAATTCGGCAATATGAAGAAGATGACTGCATAGGAGGTATTTGGCCGACTGAAAGCTTTTGAGGAGCGCGTGAAGATCTATGAAGATGATGAGAATTAGGAGAAGCATCTGCTGCTCACCCAGGCTCAGTGGAGGGCTAAGGAGAAGAAGGACGGGCTCAAGCGCGGCAAGTTTGACAAGGCTAAGGTGAGGTGTTATGGGTGCGGCGAGTACAGTTATTTCTCCTGGGAATGCACTGAACTGAAGGAGGAGAGGAAGGAGCAAGCGCTGCTTGTTGAGGCGGATGCTGACGGCGAACCAGCCCTGCTTTAATGCAACAAGATTAGGGGAGAATGTTAGTGTTTAATCTTGTTGCATGTATTTGCACATTGTAGGAGTGCATGCATTAGTGGTGAAGTTAGTTATCCTAGGAATAAGTCTAGCTTGCATGTAGAAGTTATTGTGCGCATGCAAGAAATGGTCCAGGTTTGCATGCATGCATTGGTCATGGACGTGCACCGTTAGTTAGTGCTTTGCATAGATGCATTAATTAGTTCATTAGGGAGTCCTACATGCATGTATGAGTGTAGCGCTGAGCTAGTCACACTCGTGATCTAGTTATTGCGGCTAATGGCGCACATAGCGTAACGGGCTCATCAGCTCGTGTGTCTTTAAATACCAGCTCTGTAATCAATTTACTCAAGTTGAATAGGAACAAAACGACACAAGTCGAGTTGTGTCTCTGGTGTTCCCTGTGTTTCATCTTCATAGAGCTTAGTAGTACAAGAGAATAGAGGTTCTCTCCGTTGTACTCCAGTGTAGCTCCAGAGTGTTCTCTCAGGTTAGTTGTGTCCATAGGATAGCGTTGAGTATCAAGTGAGTGCTCAAACCCAACAAAGGTGTCATCTTTCCCGCTCTACTTCGAGGGGTCGAGGCCGATACGCTGCACGGTCCGGGCCGGAAGATGCTCTACTTGCCGAGCATGTGGTTTCACCATGTCATAACTACTGGTATGACATGCAATTTGACATCAAGTGTGCCTACTTCAACTTGAGGGCACTGGAGATCAATGGTTGTTCGTCGGACAAAGATGATGCTTTGGGAGGTGATCTCCAGGAGAAGAAAAATTGACTTGACGAATTGTGATTGTGCTTGATTTCTGATCGATGCAGCAAGGCCAGTCTGAGCACTATATGGGTCAGTTTTCTGTGGCCATTATGTGACAGTTCTTCAAAGCTTCAAAAGTAGTTGCTCAGTGCATGGATTTTGATAACCTGCCGTATATGTTGTTGTTGGAATAGTCCCATATTGGTTGTGGAAGAGCAAGAGACCTAATTTAAAAATGGGGGAGTCCCTCATCTCATTGGCTAGCTTTTGGGGTGAGAAGGCCCTTACGATCCAACAAGTGGTATCAGAGCCTGGTTCTAACATCTCTGGCCCAATGGACACTAGGGTGTAAATGCCTGATGGACTGTGAACCTGAGAGACCATCGGTGTATGGTGAAGGAACCCTGAAGGACTGTCGGTGTACGGTGAAGAGGTAGTGAATGGCTGAGAGACACCAATGTGTGAAGGGAGAGATTGTTGGAATAGTCACACATTGGTTGTGGAATAGCAAGGACCTAGTTTAAAAGTGGGGGGAGTACCTCATCTCATTGGCTAGCTTTTGAGGTGAGAAGGCCCTTACGATCCAACAGTTGTACAACATTTGCAGCTGCCAAATGGCCTGTCAGGTTTGATTTGGTTGCAAATAGAACATTTTGATGGCAATGTTCAACTGTTTATTCAGAAAAGGAAGATGAATTCTGCCATGTTTCTTCTTTCTGTTCCAATGGTCATGCACTCATACTTACATTATGCATGTCTAAAAATGGCATCTTGCGCAAATTATGCATGTTTCAGCACTAGATGGATAAGAGGGAAGACATAGATAATGTTGGATATGAGCACAGGATTAGCACGCACAAAGAACACACACAGTGCTTAGTGAAAGAACACACACAGAGGATGGATAGGTAATTAGCTTCTTATATTACTTTTTCCACACCCCTATGGTAGGTTCAATCGACATGTATATATACTAGTAGCTAGACTCTTTGGACTTTCTGCTCGCATTCACACATGACTTATAGACTTCCTACTAACATTCACTCATGACTCATAGACTTCCTACTAGTTGTGCTTTCACACAGACTCTTGAATACTTGTCCATCTAATGCAACTCTTTGATTTTAGTGCAGTGTCATGCACGCAGGCATTCAGATGTTTGATAAGTATGAAAGCAAAGTCTTAGATTATTATTAACAGATAATATCAATAGATGAGATCTTTCGGGCCCGCCAGAGTTAGTATCTGGTACCGTAAACATGCTACTAATTCTACATTGCGCATACATATTTGTGTATAGTTCATTTGGGTCTCACGCTCCTAAGATTGGGAAAATTAAGCGTGGCCGAGGAGTATCGAAAAGGCCAGATGGCCGAATTACCATCACGGTGGTCTCTCCGGATGGGGTCCCTCTACAACCGAAGAAAGCAATTGCATCATTTCGGAGTACCTGCGGGATAATTGGAAGGGAACGGGTCCCCATCACCATAGCAAGCTAGAGAGATTTGTTAAACGATCAGAAAAATCAGCTATGGGAGGAAGTTACACATTCGTTCGAGATCCCAGCAGAAGTACAGGGACTCGTGCGACGGCACGCGCTCCTCGCAATGGGAAAAGCATGGAAGAATTTTAAGAGCACTCTTGTGACGCTGATGCGTGGCCAAGGATCTTACGCCTTCACAAAGTATCCTTTCGTATCGCCGGAAGCATGGGAGGCCTTTGTGCAGATGAAGACAACGGCTGAATTTGAACAACAAAGTGCGGCGCACAATGCTATCCAATCACAAAACACTCACCCTCACAGACTCGGCACCGCTGGTACGCGGGTAAATCCCGCGAGAGGATGCGGGACGAGGTCGCACTCGATCGGAGGCCTCCCGCCATTTGTCGGATCGCAAACGAGCGTGCTCGGCTGGTTAAGAGCGAGGTCATCAACCACATCTTGGTGTCTCTTTCAAAACCTCGCAGATGAGGAAGTGTCCCAACCACCGTAAGATAAGTTAAACTATATAGTTGTTAACACCTCTTGAACTTAATGGATTCAAAATAACATGATTAATTACCTCTTGCAGCAATCATTGACTACCGAATATTCTCGTGGAACCTTTCAAGAATACAAATGAGAGATTTACTATCACAGCCCCGGGAAACAAGGAGCACCAGTCGCACACGAGGTTTGGGGTTTACGATCTTGGAAGCACGGATTTCCAGTTACTCGAGACATATAGGAGTAGGAAGATATCCAAGGCGCACCGCAACGACCAAATAAAACAGGAGTTTCGTGCTCAACTTCAGAACAACTCTGCCTCACTTCAAGAGCGATCGCTCACTTCGTGGAGAGATAGATTCATTGAGGGAAGAATCGAGACAAGTCCGCAACCAATCGCAACCCACCCCTACTACTCCTACTATTGCGTACCAGCCCCCTCAACGCCGCAGAGAGGCGTGCGCCCACACCAAATATCGAACATAGCGACGCCCACTTACCTATCGATGACATTCTGTAATGCACCTCTTTAGAATGCTGCATAGATCTCTCTCGTGGACGCCTTAACTCATCTTGTGTCGTTATGTAGGTGCCCATGCCTTGCATCCTCAAAGTCGCTTATTGGCTCTATTCCCGCTGTGGCTGGCGGGGATGGTGTATCCATTCTTTGTCATACGCTGTTGGTGCACGGTGTACAAGTAGAGACCGGTTTCATAAAGGTCCGGATGGACATGATTAATGATATTTTTAACACCGCCCTCTTGAGAAGCCCCCAAACGAAGAGATTAAGACATTAGGGATGCTATCCACACATTCGCTCGATGGCCCAAGAGGACATTGCCTCGACTTGTCCGTGCCACGATCTCCACCTCCGTGTCCCAAGAGGACATCACCCCGACCTGTCACATCGGCTCGGTGGCTCCACCTCCGCTGTCGCAAGAGGGACATCGCTCGACCATCACATCGGCTCGGTGGCTCCACCTCCGATGTCGCAAAAGGACATCGCTCGACCTATCACATCGGCCCGGTGGCTCCACCTCCAGCCCGGTTCGAAGCCTATTGCATCGGCTCCCGCCGAGACGCCACCGAGAACGTATCGTAAGCGAGGCTATAAGACTCAAGGGAAGAAAAATAAGCCTCCTGCCATGGAAGTTCACTCTAGGAGTGTCGTTGGTCCCCGAGTCACAATTACCTGTGCTTGGCATGATTTGCAATACATTGCATGCCCGTACATGGAGAAGTCAAACATGAAGCCAAACCGCAGAGTGCATTCATCGTGAAATATACGAGCAGCATTTCCTCCACGACACAAAGCTACATCGCCGTGACATTCGATGACTTATTTTTATTATTCAATCTCGACGAACTCGACGCTCGCTTCTACGCTCTTTGGACATCGTAAGTGTATCTTGACAATGAAGTTCTACATTCACGTTATACCGATAAATGTCATCACTCTTTCCTTATGTATAGATGCATGATCCAAGGAGTCCGCGATCACGACAACCGGTGGGTTTCTCGACTCACTTGGTCTCGATCCGATTATCAAAGATAATGAATCCTTCGTGCAAGATTACATAACGAATGGATTGCTTACTCACATGGACAAGGAGTACATCATGTTTCCTTTCAACCAAGGGTAAGTGCTTCACTAGTTGCCACATATGTTTCATTTGTACTTTACATGCAGATGAACCTAGGATTAATCACTATGGTGTGTACATGACTAGGCAACACCGATTTCGATTGTGATTATACCAAAGTGGAGCAAGGTAATATACCTTGATTCCCTACTTAGAGTAACCATGACTTCATCGTGTGCAAGAAGTACTTAACAAGTAAACTTATTTCCTCCATACATAACTTTATTGTAATATTTCCTTCGCTTGCAACGGCCGAGGCTAACTTTTTGAATCACGAGGTCGCTTGCCGCTTATGTTGCCCAGGAGGAAGACACGACAAATCTAGTGACACGCGACACAACACGCGATTTCCTGACCGCTACAACACAACAATCCTATATCACACTTTGTTATAATGCCTCTAGAATTGACAATACCTATGTACGTAATGCAATTTTGCGTTGTCACCAAGAACTACTGTGGCAACGATGTGGATTCTACGCTTGCCGCCATATGAAGGAAATCGTGGATAGTAAGATCGATGATCCGAGCTTTGTCATGTTCTTGCAATAATTATTATTTTTTGATTATATATGTATTTATACACACATGCTAATTAATGACTTATTACTCCTAGCGACAGCGGGTGGACTTCGACGTAAGTACATATGATCTTGAACAACTCGTCGAAATTCATGCAACACTCTCCGGGTTCTTACTAGCACAGTGTATAAAAAAGGCTGGAGAGTTCTACCCCGGCAATGGTGATCATTAGATGTTGAAACATTACATGCAATTGTATAAATCACTCAGTTGTGCGCTTAATCAAACATTAGTCGTAATAAAGGTGACGATTTTCATTCTATATTTGTATGTCATCCGTTGGACGCTTGTTACATTTGTAATTCAACGATCGCTTGCAATTAACTTATCTGTAACTTTTAGTTGCAAAATTGTATGTGATTCTTTTGTCAGATCTGTGTATCTACAATGTATGTGATCTTGTTACACAATGTATATATATGTTGTAATCTTGTTGCTTGCTTTCAGAGGGTATGGCTAGCATATCCTGAGGTTAGCCAAAAAACGGCAAATAAAACTGCTGTTGCAATCGCTATCACAGACGGTTTTTGCAAACAACTGTCGTGATAGACGACTTTCACTGACGGTTACATATAACAACCGCTCGTGATAAACGACTTTCGCAGACGGTTACACACAACAACCGTCGTGATAGACACTATAGCACGGTTCTCGTTCGCACCGCTGCGTGATATAGGAAATATCACGACGGTTTGTTACACGACGGTGCGAACAGAACCGCTGTGATATAGTGTCTATCACGAGACGTTGTTGTGTGTAAATCGTCGCGAAAGTCGTCTATCACAGACGGCTCGAGCCGCTCGTGATAACCACCTATTATCATCGACGATAAAAACATGCGGTTCGAAAACCATCGTGATGACGGTTCGAACCGCTCGTGATAGGCCCGCTCAGAAGCGATGATGAGCTTTTGAATTGAAATGCACTTCCTTGATCCAATTTGCCTAATTGGATTCTTCGAGATGACTGTTCTTAAATCCATTTTGAAGATCTTTTTGTTTAATTGTTCTCATCATCATAACATAATCACGATTCCAGATTACTGAACATAGAATGCTTCCTGATCACTGAACACAAAATACTCCAATCCAAAATCCAAAACTGCTAGTTTTATTACCTCATGTAGGCTTTCACAAGCATAGCCACACAACATTGTCATTTGCGCTAGTTTTAATTTGCTTGAACTGCTGTTGATTTGACATAAACATTGGCTACGGTTCTGCCACCAGAAACAGTAACGTGCAATTTGTGAGCATGATCCAAATGTGTCTGTTTTACCTGTTTGCTGCAGTGACAAAAGCGCAAAAGAGATCATGCTTGAGTCCATTAGTTGACATTCTAGCTACAGCTTGTTCATGTAATTGAAACATGCATCTTGTAAATTAAATATGTGAATCAGAGAGTTTATGTATTCTGTGTGTGGAGTTTTGAAACGAGTGCATTTAAAGTGGGTGTTCTTGTGAAAGCTTGTTTACCTCAGCTTGAGAATGATTGTTTTTTAGCAATTATGAAGGTAAGTTAATTAGATGCCACATATATGTCAGGAATTATGACGCTGATTCAGTGCCGATCAGAATGGCTTTCAGTCGCTGCGATGGACGTTTAATTCCCTGTAGCGGCATGTTGTGGCACTGTAGCAAATTTGTTTTTATTCAAAATTTTTTTGTGTTTTTTGGTTTTTTTGAGTTTTGTTTTTTTCCCGTATTCCTTTGCATCGTCCGCTCTAAATTAGTGTGCCGCTTTTATTTTTATATTTTTTTAGATTTAATTATACCCAATAAGCCAACTCAGCTACAGTGTTTTTTCAGCCAGCTACAGTGTTTTTTCAGCAAAAACTAAAAGCCATCGCTATTCCGATTTGTCACGTTTTTTTTGTTTATTGCCTGTTTCCAAACACCACATAATAGCCATTACAAGAGAGAGATAATATTGCATTTCAGGCGGAAAAAATTACAAAGCTCCGAAGCAGGGCCTACATGGTTCGGAGGACGCGACAGCAATCAATGAGTTACAGGGGTACTGTTCCGATAGAGACAAATAAAGGGTTCGTACATTTTGATATTGAAAAAAGGTGGGGTTTTTTTTAATAAACTGTAGTATAGAGACAGGTTTTTTTAGAAGATACAAATAGGCTATGCTAGTTCAATAAACTACGTTTTGCACGATGGAATTAATCTTGTTTTTGGTAGGGTCTTTTTATTTTTGAAGAGCTTGTGTCATATTTAGGAAGTATTAGTTATGAATACTAGAGTTACTTTGTTGTTCTTTTCGGATACGTAAAGCCTTTATCAAATATAATTAGCCATTTGCATTGAATAAAACGACACATGTGTAATCGGTTTTAGTGGGGGGAAGCTAGTGATAGAGAGAAAAAGAAAAACGAAAGTGCTCTGTGCTTCCGGGGAAAATATGATCTACTGTGTTCGCGCTGTGTTCTTCTCTCCAGCAGGTTCACACCTAGACAACAGGCGGACGCATCACGCGAGGGTTGAGGCCGCAGAGGCACTGCACACAAGCACTGTTTCATCACGTAAACAAGGATAGGTGCCGCTGCATCACGTGAAGGAAATTTGGACACAAATAGCTTGTTTATTCCCCAAAATTCCAAAAATAGCCCCCAGATCACCGGAATTCCAAAACTAGCCCCTTCCCGATCATGAACAACGGGCGAAGCGACACGTGGGCGGTGGTGCGCCGGGGCCGCACCACCCATCAGCGCGAATCGGTGGTGCGCCCGGCCGCACCACCCATCGTTCATGCGCGCGTGGTGCGGCCCCGCGCACCACCCCATCATTTCTCCGATAATTGGTGGCAGACGCTCTCTCTCGCGCGAGTGATAATTGGTGCTGCTCCTCTCCGCGTGTTTGCTCTCACCCGTGAGATTCCATGCATGCATACTGATGGGGAAAGTGGTGCACTGTACATCTTTACATCATATCATATCACTTTATGTCATGAGAGAATACGGAGGCATGCGATAAAATCATCGCCTCATTCCTCCGTTGCTCGCTTGCTCATTTCCTTCTTCTTCGCAAGGCCCGAGAGAGCTTTGCGCGTCGAGAGAGTGAGAAA
This sequence comes from Melocanna baccifera, assembly GCA_036346265.1. Classification (NCBI taxonomy): domain Eukaryota; kingdom Viridiplantae; phylum Streptophyta; class Magnoliopsida; order Poales; family Poaceae; genus Melocanna; species Melocanna baccifera. The sequence goes on along the minus strand of CM070700.1, from coordinate 21,738,687 downwards.
GAGTGAAGAAACTCAAGGTTTAATCGCGCGCACGATTAATTCCGTGCGCAATTAGGAGTTTGTGCAATTGAGAAAGTTATAGATCGCCTCGTGGGCTTCAAGAGGAGGTAAATTTTTATGTCACTGTAATTAAAATTTTTTGTGTGATTATTAGTAATTAGGCAAACTCTCGTTTGTTCGTTTGCAATTAGGAGTTTTTGCAGTTAAGTAATGGTGCAAATCGTCGCGTAGGTTTCAAGAAGAGGTAATTTTTTGTCCAAATGTAACTAAATTTTTTCCATGAGATTATTACGTAATTAGGCAACCGATGCTTTTTGTTTCACTTAGGAGTTTTGTAGTTGCGAAGTTGTAAATCGTCTCGTGGACTTCTAGAAGAGGTATATTATTTTCCCCGTGTAACTATAAATTTTTGGACATGTCATTTTAGTTTTAGCAATGTGTTTATTTTGTAGTTAGTGAATGACGTCTTCTTAGTGTAGAAATATAGTATTAGCCTTGTGTAGTTGGTCTGTGCCCATAGTTAACTTAGAAGAGCAAGTGTTATTATTATCATTAATTAGTTAGTAGTCACTATGACTTAAATTTAGGTAAATGACTTTGCATGCACCAAGTAGTTGTATTTGGTATTTAGATTGTTATGTAATATTTAGAATGTTATTTTGTACATAGGACTTAAAAGTCGAAAACTAAAAATGTGAAACATAATTAGCTGAAAATACACAAAGCTATTAGATGAAAAATTTTACAGAAATTTTAGTAATTTCAAACATTATTACAAGTAAATAATTTTTATGTTACATGATAAATAATATGCAATGTGTTGTGTAAAATTTATTTCAAGTATATATGTTGAAAGGTATGCATATCATTATGATAGGTTATTGATGGATTTATATTGTAAACCGATATTAATAATCACGGTGCCCTAAAAACATGGTGGCCTGTTGGAAGGGTTCACATAACCTATTATAATTTTTGGAAATCAGTTGTTATATGTAACAACTTATATCATGTTTATATCGGATAAATTTGTGCAAAAGTTACAAAATTATGTACGTTGTATCGGAGTACTGTAGTTAATTTTTTGTAGATTGTGTACTATATTTAAAACTCAAAACAAATAATACACATAAAATGTGCAGTGTTTAATTGTTAAATTCTTTGGTGTGAAGTTATTTTGTACACATATGATGCATAGAGAATTAGTAGTGCAGCAGAGATAATTTTGTGGGCTTTTGTTTTGTTAAATTTCGTTGTGTACTAAGGTATTTTGTACGGAATAATCATAGGTACCCATGGCTAACATTCAAGACTTACTCGTGTTCTTTGGGAGTGGGCTCGTACGCGATGGGCCGTGCGGGGCGGACGTGTCAAATTGTGAACGGACTGTGATCCATGCACCGGTTTGAACACCATGACCCCGATGATCTTCTGAGGTGTGTCCGTTATGCGCTTGATCGGAGACCGGTCGGAAGAAGTTGCGGATCGAGGCGTTGTATGCTACTCCGGAGATGGGGCCGAGAGATTGTGTGGCAACTTATAAAGGTGACCGGTGATGCTGCATGGGCCCGTACATGGAGGTCGATGCAACCCGCCGCGATCGATATACGGCAGCCAATGGTGTACATTCACTTCGTGGACGGGACGGAGTCATCCGTCGTTGGTGGTTCTAGTGGTTGTGGTGGTGGTGGCGGAGATGAAGCGCCGAGGCTCACCGGCGGTCATGAAGATGGCAATGCGGAAGAAGATCTCGCGAGCAAGTGGGAGATGGAGGCTGCAGAGGCGTGTGGAGGATTTCCAGCACCAAGGTGTTGGGAGGTGGTGGGCGCCAGATTGATTGTCACGAGTACCTCGCGGACCATTTGGAAGAAGTTGAAAGTGAGGAGGACGAGAAGGATATGGAAACAACGGGCCTGGGAGGAGGAAGATGACGAGGCTTCAATGGGAGGTGTTGTAGGTGGTGTTGTGACCACGGACGTTTCATACGTCTCCTCCGCACTTGACGACATCGCAGCGGCAAGCCTAGTCCTACCACAGCAGAGGGTGCGGAGTGGGGTTCAATGAGGGCGCACTCATTTTAGGGAGTGCTTTCGCAACAAGAGTGCCGCCAACAGTTATTGCTAGACATGCCGCCGGCATTAGCCGAACTATCGGTGTATAGGTCCAACCCGACACCTACATTGTGAAATGTGTTGACGACTCATGTCCCGTAAGGTCCGTGCGCAGCGGTTCAAGGGCACAACCTCGGAGTTCCGGATTACGGGCCGAAGATCACGATTGCGAGCTTGCGGCGCTGCTCGCGAGGCACCGCAACATGAGATCGGCGATGTTGCGGGCTTATAAGCCACCTCGTGGTGGCGATGTGTGTATTTCTCCCAAGTTATTGTTGGTGAAGTGGCTAACATGGTAGGGTTCAAGTCGGCTACAAAAAGGTGTGGGGCGAAACGAAAGGTGCTAGAGCGTATGTTTGGAACGCACGAGGAGGCGATGACCTGGTCCCAAGAATGCTTCATCGATTGCGAATAAACCCAGAACATACATCAACAAGAAGGAGCGGGTTCATCCCAACCAGGCCCGAATTGTTATGTCCTTGATAGAGTGTTTCGTCATTCCGACAGCGATCGAAGGGTTCGGTGGTGCCGCCCGTGCTAACAATGGATGGGACATTTCTAGCCGGGCAAGTACAAGGGTACGATCCTCATCGGTTGCGGTGATGCAAACGACGATTACTCCTCGTGGCCTTCGCAATTGTGAAGAATGAGAACACCGATAGCCGGCTTTGGTTCTGGTCAATATGAAGCGTGCCGTGGTGCAAGATCGACCGGATGTGTGTATCATCTCGGACCGCAATGCGGCTTGTTGTCGCGTTGCGCGCAATGCATCGTGCACAACCCCGCTCAGTGGAATGATATGAAGAACCGTTGGTGCATGAGGCATCTCGCGCGAACTTTCACACAAGGTTCGTGAGCAAAGAATTAATGAAGATATTCAAGAAGCTTTGCATGCGAACCAAAAGCGGAAGTTTGACTCATTGTGGAGGTCGCTTGATCGTGAGACCAGCAAGCATGGACAACAACCCGCTGTGGTGAAGCCGGCCTTGTGGAGGGGGTTCTACAAGAGTCGGGAGTTTACACGGTGGGTTCGATCGAACGCGCCTCGACTTGGCGATATGGTCCTGTTACATGACACCGCGGAGCAAGGTACGGAATCATGACAACAAATATGTCCGAGGTGTACAACGGTGTGTTGAAAGGTGTTAGATCCCTACCCATCACGATGCGTGGAGGAGACTTGGAACCGTCTTGTGGGGTATTTTGTGAACAGAGCCATGATGGCGAAAACATCTAGACGAGGGCAAACAATTCTCTCAAGTTTTCCAAGCACATATGGACAAAAAGATAGAGAAGGCTCGTTGCCATAATGCTCGTATCATGGATGGCATTAGAAGAAAATTCGAGATACGCCTTAGACGAACTACATGAGGGGTCACACAAGAGGATCGCAAGGTGTCCGCACGATTGATGACAACGCATGTTGCACCCGTAATAAGCCGCAACTTCTACATAAGCCGTGCTCCCATGTATACGCGGCATGCGCGGTATGGCGTCGAGCACCGACTTACATCTCCAGGTACTTCGATATTCAGCAGCTGTATCAGACCTGGAGTACGGAGTTCCATTCGTACGGGGTGGACATGCACTACAGGGAGCTATGGCTAGGTCAAGTGAAGTGGGTGCCCAACGAGGCATTGAAGCATGTCGGCCGAGGAAGACGGCAAAGCCGTCGCATCTACAACGACATGGACGACAGCCAGCGTGGGGATCGGCGTCGACGTCCGAGGTGCAGACTGTGCAAGACGATTGGGCACTCGTTGAGGCAGTGCCCAAACAGGCCGACGTCAAGCAATGCTCCGCCGTAGTGAGCTCATAGTTATGCAGTGTTTTTTGCTAGTTGTTTTTATGTGTGTGTTGTACTATAGTCAAGTGATATGTTCTACAATTTTGTATGGGGCTACACTTGTTACAATTCGCTATCGTGCCGTTATGGTGCTATGTTTGTATTTTATGGTGCTATCGCTACACAGGTCATGTTACAATTTTGTATTTTATTTACTTCATCGCATGGGTTTGTTGGTACGTATATTTATTTTATGTCTTGCTATGTTTGGTACATGTCACTGTCGTTACGTTTGTTCCACATTGTGTTATCGTTTTGGAATAACATTCTTTGCTTCAATGGCAGGACATGGCTTATGAGATGGTAGACCGCGTTGGGATGAGCACCACCGATGTCGGCGTGGATATCGGGTGAGGTCCCCACCTTCATCCTTAGGGGCCCCGCGAGTACTGGCCTCGACGAACGGTACATCCCACTTCTGCGGAACACTGGTCACTGCCCATTGCCCTCATGGTAAATGTACCACATGCATTCCAGTTCGATGCGGCGTTGTTGTCCGCACTTGTTGATCGCTGGAGACCGGAGACTCACACCTTCCACTTCCGGTGGGGTGAGATGACGATCACTCTTCAGGATGTGTGCATGATAATCGACTACCACTACGTGGTGCCGCAATAGTGCCACCCGACATCGTGTGATGGAAGGAGCTTCGGTCGGGCCGTTCCCTATCGCGATCCCGCGCAGTGCAGCACGTGTCCATCTTTCTTGGCTTCGACGGTACATGACCTGCCCCGAGGATGCGCCTAACGACGTGGTGCGGACTCACTTCTTCGTGTACCTGCTATTCCTCTTTGGGTGGGTCCTATTTCCTACCACCACCGGGACTCCGTTCACCTAGCTACATACACCTTGCGGAGTCCTTGGCGTATGCCTTGCCACACCAGGTGCCCGAGTACAGTTGGGGGTCTGCAGTGCTTAGCTCCACATACCGAGGCTTGTGTGATGCCTCGCAGCGTACTGTGGCCGCCGAGCCGGTCCTTGCCGTGTGTTACATTCTACTTCAGTTGTGGTCGTGGGAGCACTTCCCGGTTGGTAGGCGGACTTTCGCGAAGGTCGTACACCCTTATGCCCTCAGTCCACATTTCTATGCCGAGGACCACGACCCCATTCATGGGCCCACAATGGGTAGTCGTTGGACACACGCGCAGCTTCGATGGGCTAAGGACAGACCTCGGCGAGTGTACACAGAGTTCCACAACCAGTTGGAGAGTCTCCACGAGAGTGAGATAGTCTGGTTGCCATGGACTATAGAGTTCATTGCGAGGGTGGCCCCGCACGGCCTATCATCTCAGTGCCACGTGACCGATCGTCTTGGGCCGACGACTTGCCACCTCGTCTTCTCGCGACTTCGTCGAGCCGCACAACCCACAACGCGCCATGAGGCGCTTTGGGCGCACCACCGGTTCCACCCCGCCAGGACGGCCACTTGCCGCAGACTCCCATCGGTATGTATCTTCAAGGTAATTGTGATTGCTTTATGTATGCATAGTAATACTAACCGTGTTATGTGTCACCCAAATTGTAGGCAAACGAGGAGAGGACGACAGGAGAATGACTGGACAGCCACACAGCAGCTGTGGACAGACTTGTGGCGTGACTACGGGGACACGGAGGTTGTGTACGAGCCACGGGCCTACGACCTCGCGACGTACACGGAGTACCTTAAGTGGTATGTTGAAAACACCGCAGCAGACTTCATCGGTCGGTGCCACATCGCCCGGTGGAGGTCGTGCACGAGGTCGCAAAGATAGGCAGTCCGCATCGCCACCGAGCCTGCACGAACGCACGAAGTAGTAATTGTGTTTACTTTAATAATCCATGACATCTACCACGCCACACATAGGCTTGCACATTCATCGAATGGGTGGATCGGGTGTCGCCGGCATGGCCAAATAACCGGCAAGTGCGGTGGAAAACAAAGGACAATACTTTGTCAAGATGACTCGAGCTCGCGAGGTGGAACAGCGGATGCGGCTTGAGCAAGAGCGCCGCGTGAGAGTGGACCAAATCCGTCCAAGGGCAAGGAGGATGAGTCGCAAAGGAAGCGGAGCGATTAAGTCTGCGTGAGGCGGCCATCAAGCGTTAGGAGGAAGAGCTTCAAGCTCGTGAGGCAGCTCTCAAGACCAAGAGTGACAGAAGAAGGATGCAATGAGCCATCTTCAAGGCGCGACAAAAGGGAAAACATCCACGCTACACCCAAGAGACGAAATGTAATAGACCCAGAAGTTATTTTCCTAAGGCATGCATGTTAGGACTAGTGGTGGAGAGTTCCACACATGCCACATGCCAATGGTCACATCACTTACCACTTTATGTATCGAATCGTTCCTAAAAAAATTTACCCAATTTTTTTATAAATCTACAACTTACATTGAACATAAACTTCTATTACACCTTTATCTTATTTTCCCGCAGTTTATAATTACAAAATTGACAAAACATACAAACATCACGCGGATTGCAAACCCTTAAAACAAACCAAACCTAAAAGTCACTTACCACTTTATATATCGATCGTTCTACGCACAATCGTTCCTAAAAAAAATTACCATCATTTTTTATGCATCTACAATGAGCCAATGAACATAAACTTGTTTTACAATTTTAACAGATTTTTTCCTGTTTCACAACTACAAAATTAACAAAACTTATAATCATTACAGTTCCTGCACTCATTCCCACGTGTTCAATATCACTTTCATTCATTTCGTCCAATTGTTCATATCACATTTGTGCTCAAAAAAATTTTCATTAAATTGCTTCTAATAAAACAACATACCATGATTGAAATTTGTTATTGCCACTTCAACACATTTTTCACGGTCGGCAATATATGAAAATCACCAATACACTAATCGTTACTTCACACAAATTTCGTTCGTACTCTACCAAACAATATTTTAAATTTTCAAAATTGCACAAAAATTAACACAACTATTACAGTGGACTCCACTTCAAATTTATATTTTTCCACTCATTTTATATATGCACATAAATTTTTTTTAAATAATTACTTTATATATATATATATAAGTAAATATATATTTTGGGTGGAGAATGCATTTCAGGAGAGAGGAATAGCAAAAACTGGATGATGATGGGGTGGTGCGCCCGGGGGCCGCACCATCGCAAGATGAACATGGGTGGTGCGCCGGGGCCGCACCACCAGGCACGCCTGATGGGTGGTGCGGCCCCGGCGCACCACCGCCCACGTGTCGGTCGCTCGTTGTTCCCATGATCGGGAAGAAATTTAGTTTGGAATTCCGTGATCTCGGCTATTTTGGAATTTCGGGGAATAAACAAGCTATTTGTGTCCAAATTTCCACGTGAAGACGAAGCGAGGGCGCATCACCCTGGACCGAGTGGCGACAGGGATAGATCAGCAAAAATTTCAATGGTGCACATGCTTTTTTTAATGCCCCGTGCGTGGACCAAGTATGCATCCTATCCACCACTACTTTTTAATTTGACATATTGTAACGTATTTTATATTTTATTATATCATAATTTTATAATTTGTAATATTTACCATCCACCAACTATTCCATCAGAGGATCTCCAAATCACCGCTCCATTATTGTTCTCACTACATATACGCCTTATCCTACACACAACGTGAGCTTTTCTTTTCCTAACTAGTACGTTTGCGATGAAGAAGACCGTGGTTCTTTACCCCGGCCTCGCCGTGAGCCACTTCATCCCCATGATGGAGCTCGCCGACGTCCTCCTGGAGCACGGCTACGCCGTCGACGTCGCGCTTATCAACCCAGCCGTCAAAGGAGACGACCCCGCCTTCACCGCTGTGGTCGACCGCGTCGTCTCCTCCAAACCCTCCGTCACCTTCCATACGCTCCCGCTCATCCCGCGCCCTCCCTCGCTGGCCTACGACGACCGGTTCTTCATCAACTACTTCGACCTCGTGCGCCGGTACAACGAGCACCTCCACGACTTCCTGTGCTCCGTGCAGAGAGTCCACGCCCTGGTCGTCGACGCGTCGTGCGTTATGGCCATTGACGTCGCCAAGGAGCTCGGCGTCCCGGCCTACGACTTCTACCCCTCCAACGCTGGCGCCCTCGCCGTGTATCTCCAGCTTCCTGCGCTTGATGCGGAGTTGAAGGAGTTAGGAGAAGACACCCCAGTTGAGTTCTTGGGCGTTCCACCCATGGCGATTTCTCACCTCCAGAGTGGAAACGTTGGGCAGCAGCAGAGCGTGGAGTTCAAGGCGGCCATGATGGACAGCATGCGCAAGATGGCGGAGTTCGATGGCACCCTGATCAACACGGTGGTGTCGTTGGAGGAGCGTGCGGTGCGAGCTCTCGGTGACCCGCGCTGCGGTCTCCCCGACGGTCGGGTGCTTCCCCTTGTGTATTGCGTGGGGCCACTGGTCGAGAAGGCCGCTGCCGCAAAGAGCAGTAGGCACGAATGCGTCGTGTGGCTAGACGGGCAGCCCGACCGCAGCGTCGTGTTCCTCTGCTTCGGGAGCGTCGGCGCAGGCAGCCACTCGGAGCAGCAGCTCAAGGAGATAGCCCTCGGCCTGGACAAGTCCGGGCACCGCTTCCTGTGGGTGGTGCGAGCCCCCGGCCCTGACCTCCTCGACGCGCTCCTGCCGGAGGGCTTCCTGGAGAGAACCAACGGCCGCGGCCTCGTCGTCACGTCGTGGGTGCCTCAAGTGGACGTGCTCCGTCACAGGGCGACCGGCGCGTTCGTGACGCACTGTGGCTGGAACTCGGTGCTGGAGGGGGTCACGGCGGGCGTGCCGATGCTGTGCTGGCCGCTGTACGCGGAGCAGAGGATTACCAAGGTGTTCATGGTGGAGGAGATGGGGGTGGGCGTGGAGGTGGAGGGGTGGCTCCAGGGACTGGTGACCGCCGAGGAGGTGGAGGCCAAGGTGAGGCTGGTCATGGAGTCCGAGCAAGGGAGGGAGCTCAGGGCGCGGGTGGAGGCGCACAGGGAAAGAGCGGCCGTGGCCTGGACGGACGGCGGCTCGTCGCGCGCGGCGTTTGTCCGTTTGCTGTCAGACGTGGAGGGCACACGCACTGTCATATAGCAACCGAGTCTACCATGTCTCGTGATTGTGCCTATGGTTTTGCAATACTTGCGTAAACAGTTCCATGGCAGTGTCAGAATCAATCAATTCTGCCCTGGTGAACTTGCGTACGCCCTGGTTTAAATAAAAAACTATTAAAAAATTCTACCATTTTAGCCCTCTTTTATACTGTGCGTGTGGTGATAGTTTTTTTGCTGTATTTTTTGAGACAGTGATAATCGATGAAGATGCTAATGTAGATGGCATATATGCAGGTGGGCTCAAAAAAACCTGAAGAAGCGACTTCAAAAAACCGTTTAGAGAAGTCACTCTGTTTATTTTAGTTTTCGGAGAAGTTGAAACCAAAGACTAAAAGAACGGGCTTTTAAAGTGCATCTACAGTAGCAGTCTATACTACTAGTGATTTGTGAACGGTGAAATGTACGGTTTATACCGAGAAATTGCTGTAGTCCTCTGTATTTATTCTGTTTTTCACTGTTCTTTGCATTTAAACTTCAAGTAACTGTAGATGATCGGTGTTCCCGTCACTGTGATTAAGGAACTCTCCAAATCGTTACGGATTGTACAATACCGTGCCACTCTTTTATCGCCATCTGATTAAGGAACGCTCCAAATCGTTACGGATACTAAAGCAAGTGCATACTAAGTTAATGATACTGCAGTAATCCTTGTGGAACTTAAATTAGTTGGTACTCTGGTTTGCAAATCTCCAGACAGTCTAATCATTTTTCCCCCAGAAAACAGAAGAGGTGGGGAATTCAGGGTGCAGAGGAAGTAAGGAATCTCCAAGGAATGGAGTTCTGCCGCAACAGCTTCACTGAACCTTATTGTAGTCATTATTACATTTCGTAACTGATTGCTTAACTTGTAAAGTTGTAAGTAGAAAGTTGCAACGGCTGGTTGAAACACAAGGACGCTTCAGTTAACCTTCTTGGCATTTCTGAACACATGAGCTTGTATTCTGGTCATCAGGTGGCATGAGAACTGCATCTCTGTCAATTTTGCCTGTGGGCACGAACTCTGAATTTGTGAAGTTATTTATACTCAGCCAATCTAACGCAATTCGTTGTCAAATGGATGACAATAGAAAGGTTTACGGAGTGTGGGGATTGATTCGTCTGTTGTTCAACATGAAAACATTTAAATAGTCCAAAACAAAGAAATTCATAACATCACTGTCACATAGCTAGCTGAAATATCATTCAGCATTAGTACGCACTCAGTGTACTAAATTAGTCAACTCCGAAGTACACAGGACTCAAGTCTCAAGACACCTGAAACGCTAGGCAAGTTCAACAAGAACACAGAACCTCGGATGAACAGTAGAACGCCATGACTATGAGCAGCCGGATCAAGCTCAAGCGGCTCTGGCCAGCTCCCTCTCCACGGCCCTCCTGAGGAAGCTGCCCCTCGACCACCATCTGCACTGGCAGGAAGCCGAGTCCGCTGGCGACGACGAGCATGACCTTCCTCATCTCGGCCCGGAACTCCTCCAGGTCCACCGTGCCGTCGCCGTCGCGGTCGAACCGTAGTTAAAATTTTATGTGGAGCCTTTCAACACAGCATACTTAATTATGTATTTTTATAATTTTATCCATTCTGAATTTCACTAAAGAATTTATTTAAGTCTACTTATTTCCTATGAATAGTCTAATTAAATGAATTCTTCAATGAATTCAGTATGGATAAAATTATAAAAAATTACACAATCAGGTATGCTGCGTCAAAAGGCTTTACATAAAATTTCATAATTTTTAGAGCTCATTTGCTATATTTAAAAATTTATACAAGCAATGTACCTAAATGAACCCCCTAATTATGATTAGAATAGTGCTAATGGCCCTAGTTAATTGCCTCACACATGGTGGCCGTGTGGCAGAGGTCTCTGTAGCACGGTGGCCATGCGGCCTTCGCGCTGCCACACGGTAGTCGTGTGGCAGAGGCCATGTGTCGCCCTCTGGGATTGCTGCATGGTGGCCCTGCGGCAAAGACCACGTGTCACCTCCCGAGGCTGTCGCACAACCACCGTACATTAGAAATGATATTTTTGCTAATTCAGTATGACGACTACTATTCTTGTAAATACGGATTCAAATAACGTCAAATATGCCAAAAACTCTTTCGAGACCTACCCCAGAGATAACCATCTCTTCACCAGATCATCTATGGAAAACTGGTACAGAAGCCCAGCCCCAAAATTCTCTAAGACAAGTCCAAACAAACCTGGAAATGAAACAATTAAAAAGGATATGATCTGTAGTTCCCTCCACCCCACACAAAATGCAATTAATGCTCCTTGCCAATTTCTTCTCTTCAGCTGTTCAGCAGAAGGGATTCTGTTTTTGGGAAACTTGCCAAAGGAAGATTTTGATCTTCAAAGGAACTTCGCATTTCCAGATGTCCTTCATTCTAATTGCTACCACCCTCCAAAAGAAATAGCCTGGTAAAGACACCTAGTAGAAAACATCCCTGTCTTTTCCTGCCCCCAAGTAGTTTGATCAGGATCCCCATTCAAGCTCACTGACCCTAGTAACTGCAGCATGTTGTTCCATTATGTAATCTTATTTTGACCAAAAGATCTTCTAAATTCAAGCCCCCAAGAACCATTTGAGTGAGCTTCATCAGCAACTAGGATATCAGGGTTATCACAGATTTTGTACAGTTTTTTGGACAAAACTTGCCTGCACAGTCCATTGTTTTGCCCACGTATGCAGAAATCATCACATCGCATCAAATCAAAGGCTAGGATTCTTAGGGGGTGATCGGAATAGCGATGGTTTTTGACTTTTGGCTGAAAAAACACTGTAGCTGGCTGAAAAAACAATGTAACTGAGTTAGTGGATAGTGTAGTGAATAGTGAAAAAAAAAGCTAAAACTAAAAGCTAAAATCGAAAAAAGTTAAAATGATCACTCCTTAGAAAGGAAGAAGAATCAAAGGCCATATTATTATCCAGACGTAGGGCGAGCCGGAGGGAGCGCATCGAGATGGGCGCAGCGGTGAATGCCTGAATGGAATGGAAGTCGCCGACGAGGCGGCCTTCGTTGGAGGAAGAGCCGGGCCGATGTTGCGGGATTCGGTCCCGGAAACGTAGGACCGAGCGCCTCCGGGCGGCGAGACCCGCACGTGAGGAGCTCGCCGCGAGGCTGACGTGGGCCTGAGACTGGGCCCACAGCCCACCACCGGGGTGTGGTTGAGTCGGACCCACATGGCATGTGATGTGGCAGAGCTGCTCGAGCGCTGGTCCAGGAGGCGTCGGAAGGGTCGGCCGGCCCCGCCAGGGCGCCGATCCATCGACCTGTGCACCGAGTGTTAGTGTGGTGCATGGTGTCATCCTTTTCACAGACTGCACCTCTAATTAACCGCTCTTTTTAGACTTCGTTCTAAAAGATTTTATCACCGAGAAAGCACAAGCCATGTACAATAATCTATTTTTAAGATTATTTTAGGATTTTTATCTTATCTAAAGACAACATTAGAGATAATATATCTAACAGTAAATCATATCTCTAACTATTTTATATCATTTTTATCATAATTTATTTCCTCACACTTTCTTACTATTTATGTTGGTTTGCAGGGCCAGCTGAGTTGGGAGCTCGAGCAGAGCTGATGGTCATGCGGAAGCCTAAGCAGAGCTGGCCGCTGTGCGACAGAAAATGGACGTGCTCAGCTGGAAGGGTTCAATGAGTAGCTCGCCAGCGAGTCCGAGCAGCCGCCATGGTCCTCGAGCGATTCACGTTGTTCCACGCTTTCCATGACAAAGATTTGAGGAGCATAACAAGTCGCCGTCACCCTGGAGTTCTCCACTAGCTAGGTCGATAACCTACCAGCCGAAGAAAGTCCCCCTTTCACTGTGGAAAAAGATGTGTTTTCCCCCTTTATTATTGCGGCCCCATGCACGCAACCTCTCTTTAATCTTAGCAGCAAAACCGAAGCATCAATAATCGTCTCCGGTCTCCCTCTCTACCAAATGCATGGCGTATCGCTACGGATGAGCGGGCAGGCGAGTAATCGTCTCCGGATGCGTCACGCGCGCGCGCAGGACATGCCCGTGCGGCCGTGCCCGCCACACGCACGCGCGGCCGCAGATGATCAACACGCACGCGCGGCCGCAGATGATCTCGGGGACGGGGAGGGAGATCGAGCGCGATCTCCTGAGCCGGGCGCCTCCTCGGCTTTCCCGCCTTTAAAAGCCTCTGAAATATTCCGAGCCAGGCAAACGCAGCAGCGTCCGCATCAACCCGCAAAGCGACCTTTCCTTCTTCTTCTCTCCCCTCTTTCTGTGCCTCTCACCGCGTGTGTGTTTCGCTTTGACATTTGTAGCCGCGACGACATGAGCAAGGATGAGGAGGGTTTACTGCTTGCTACTCAATGCCACCGTCTCTTGCGAAGCACATGAGGCGCCTCTCTTGCATGGCTCCTTGCTCGCCGTCTCGGCGGGGAGGCCGGCCGTTTGGGTGATGATCTGTTCGCCTTCTTGTCCGGTGTCGTAGGATCTGGGGATCTGCAGGCAGCATAGGCCAAGAAATGGAGGGGGAGTTTTGGTGATGAAAGAAGTTGTTAGTGATAAAGGTCGGTCGATCGGCGGCATACACGGTAAAGCCAGGCATTTTCTCTGCAGTTCAAGCACCTTTCTTTAGCTTTCCGCTCCATGGTAATGGTTGTTCTTTGTCTTCCTCTCTTTTTTCTGAGGTTTATTTAGGTTTTAGTTTGGTTAAAGGTGGCCATTGAGACCAAAATTCGTGGTCATGTATATCTGTATTGATTTTCCTGAGGTGCGATGATATGATACAACTTGTATCTCAAGATTTCAGATCTCTCTCTAGTCAACACATGTTCTTGGAAGAATTAACGATCAAGGAGCATGAGAGACCCACGTATTTAATTAGTGCCAATGCAATTGTGGAACTGTACGTAGCTTGTACCTACTACTAGTATCTTGTTTCAAGCTACTGTGTACATGTATGGAGCGACAAGTCCAATTAAGCTAGATCGTTAACATACAGTACATACGATTCCTGCTCTCCTTTTTGCTCCTTTTTAGTGCTTGCATATACGTAGCAGTACTACGTACTGTACTATTACTACATTTTTCATTTAGAGGAAGATCTGCAGGATTGTTATGACAAGATTTTGCGGTGCGTGCGGTGCATTAGATCCCCAGCTCGTCCTTGGAAGCTCCATTAATGGAGCAAAGATAGTGTTGGCTGGTACTTGTTTTGAATCTTTTCGATCTCCTTACTTTTGTCTTTGGTTTAGGTGCCTTCAGCGTGCAGTCTTCACTCTTGACTAATGAACCCCAGTACCACCTACGCTTTGTTTTTAGTTGGGAGGTTCATGATTAGGTGGTAGTTGAGAACTAGTTAGTTCGTAGTTCAATTATACTGCACTTTGTTTTATTATGACCTTTTGATGTTAGTTTTCCAGCTTTAAGGTACATGCTGATGATGCACGGGCAGTTTCTTTCTACTGTACCTCTGCAGCTCCATGCCTTTTCATGTCTCGCACAGAGATCGTGATCTTTGATGATACTAAAGAGCTTCGGAATAACATGATTTTTGATTTTTATTAAAATTTTACTGTAACTAGCTTATATTTTTTACTGTATCTGAATTGGTTTATTAGGTATAATTAAATTTAAAAAATATAAAAATAAAAACGGTACGCTAATCTAATGCAGACAATGCAAAGAAATACGAGAAAAAAAAATAAAACACAAAAATTCAAAAAAACACAAAAAATACTATGTGACAAATTGCTACAGTACTGCTACAGTGTTGCTATAGCACTTTCAACACAGAAGCTTATCATAATCGCTAGGAAAAAGCTGGATTGAACGTAGCTTAAGAGATATCCCTCAATACACGCTTGAGAACCAAAAGTAATTTGCAGGGCCTAGTAAGCTAGCTTAGGAACCTTAACTTTGCTGGTATTTGAACACATACTACTTTCAAATTAACGGGTTGAAAGGGCTTAAGTGCGCTAGTATCAGATTTATTTTAAGGCCCTGTTTGAAAAACAAGGATTTTGTAGAATTTTGAGGATTGAGAACCTTAACTCTCTCACTGAATGTAGAATTCTCTGGAAAATTCTGTTAGAAGTTTGTGTTCCAAGCATGGTTCTGTATGAATTCCTCTGCTCCAACAAGACTCATGAATTTTTACTCAAAACTTCATAGCAACAAAACCATGGTTAGAATAAAATGATATTGCCGTTCTACACCGTTACTCCCCTGCAAACCCTTCACCGGTCAAACCACAACGGTGGTACTTCACTTACTGACCGCTCAGAATTCGCTGTCCTCGGGATCCGTTATCCCTGGACAAACGTTTGGTGCCGCGAAATTAGTACGCGCGCTGCCGCAGCACACGGAGCAAGGAAGATGGATCGTTACTTCACACAGTAGTAGTCTCCTTTGGTTTGTTTAACTTTGTTGAGCTGCTGGTTTTGACTTTGTTGGCACCAAGATGCCATGAGAATTGGTGTCGGCCGAGACTCCAGGGTGGAAGCTTGATTTGACACTAGCTTTTAGGGTTTGGTTGGTTCGATCGGCAAGCTCGTCAGATATGTTTTGCAATGTTGCATGCATCAGCTGCTTCCTATGTCAATCCATCACGCAGTATTTTATCTCCTGGTGTTATGTGTCGGATTGGTCTGGATTAAAAATTTCTTCCTATCGAGAGAGGGTCATCTGGTTTTAATTAGGCACTGTTCTTTCAGAATTTTGCGGCTCTCATCACGCACCGCTTTGACTTTCTGCCTCCATCTAGTAAAAGCGTTTCTTTTATATTTAGGTGTGAAAGGTTTCTTAATTGATGTGCCATGTTTTGGATTAATGGGGATAGGTGTCATGCCATAACTTCCCACTGATTTCTACGGGAAACAATTGCTTCATGGGTGCACCGGAGGATCAAAGCATGTATCCACATAGCTTGAGTACTACGTGCCTATCTATTGTGATTCAGTTGTGAGAAGAAAAAGAACTCCCAAGTAGTAATATACGTTTCACCAGCCCAATAAGTTGTTATCTTGCTGAATTTGTCACTGGAAGTTCAACTGTCCTTCGGATCAACGGAAGCTCAGCTTAAAACCCTAAGACACCTTGTGTGTGCATTCTACTGGTGCGGCAAAACTCTGGGTCCCCGGCATTGGGATCCAGCCCGTTCCAAACGCAGTGATGTGTGATCCTGCACGAGAGGAGAATACGTGCGTGCTGGCTGCTGCGGCCGGTCGCCGGACCGCCGAACGTTTGACCCGATCGAACTCGTTGGCATCGCATCGTCCTCCAAAAAGGCGTCGCGCCACCCCCATCACCGCGCGCGTCCCGTGAGGAGGTTCGAAAGCAAGATGATATTCCACGACATGCGCGCGCGCGGCCAACCGGAGCCGAAGACGCCAAGCGGACGCGCCGGAACGGTCGTATCACTCCGTGCACGCGCGCGCGCATCCGTCACTTCGGCCGGCGCGCGCCCCAGCACTGAGCCGACGGCCGATCGTACGGCTGCGAAAGGTGTGCTTCCGGTTTCTTCATGCGCTCACTGGGAAAATGCGGCATGACAAATCGCCAGCCTGAGCCGGTTGGTCCGGAACTTCACAGAGGCGAGTAATTTTCTGGGCAACCGTGGAGAAATTTGTACGTAGCTAAACTGCCAAGCCAACACTGAAAGCCCAAAGCCGGCGAGCTGTGACATCGGCTGGAAAAATTTTTTTGAGTCGCCGCGTTTCGGTGAACAGGAAACGCCTCGCCGCTTCACGTAGTGGCCTGAGAGGCCATGTATACAGTGCTACAGAGCCCATATGAATCGGTGCGTGCCCGTCGTGATAGAAGATGGGCTACAAAGTACGAACTGATGCAGCAGCCTCCGTCGAGGTCAGCGACTCAGCGTCAATGCCCGCAACATTATCCAGAGTATTGAAACAAAACATTTCTACGCCACTGACATAGCATGAGTTGACTTTGGATGCGTGGTTCAACAATAGTCGCGTGAATTTCTCAAGACACGATGGAGCGCAACCCACAGAAAGAATCCAGTGTTGTCCTCTTATGCATTCATGTTGTTCACAGGTTGCATCTTGGCTTCCAGTTCATGTTATTTACAGTAAACAGGAAAGGGAATTTTGTTCAGTTTGTTAATTTCTTTCCAAGATAGGTTCATATCATTATGGGAAAGATATGACAGATGCCATGTGCACTCGATACATAGGGTCTGTTCTTTGCGGCTTCTAAAAGCCGCTTTTGGTTTTTGCTACAGTAACTAACTTTTAAACGGAGTATTTTTTAAAATGAGATCTACAAGTTAATTGTAGTACACGTTAAAAAACTAATATCTGTATCATCAAAAATCGCAAACGAGTATCTCTCTTTCCACAATCTTTATCGCAAACAGCCAAAAAGCCATCAGCTGCAGCCAAAAGCCATCAGCCGCAGCCAAAAAGAACAGGCCCATAGTACCTTACCTTCGCGATGAATATAGTAGTATAGTACCTTACATGATCTCGTTGAAAACAATATCTGATCATCTGTAAGTCGCGTACTTCTGTGCATTGGAATTAGCAGAATTTAAGAGAGAGATGGCCGAGGTAGCGGTTGCTGCTGTGTTGCAAAGGGTAGGCTGCCTTGTGGTTCATGAAGCCACTTCTCTGCACGAAGTTCCTGCCAGGTGGAGACCCTGAAAACCGAGCTTCAGCGCATGCAGTGCTTCCTCGCGGATACCGACAAAAGGATGGAGAGAGGAGAAATGGTGACCAACCTGGTATCAGAGGCCAGAGATGTAGCTTACAGAGTAGAGAACATCATTGATAGTGCCAACATCTTGGCGAGGGAGAACAGCTGAGAAAGGTCCTTCATGGGTGCCATATCGAAGGGTGCTCATTACCCCTTCCACTGCATGAATCTGTACAGAATTGGAAAAAAGATTGATCAAGTGACAGCAAGAATTCACGCAATCCTCCAGGAATTCACAAAATATAGCATTGTTAGTGCTGGCCTGAATGAAATACCAAGATATAGCATGGAAGAGAATGAGAATTTGCGCGTTAAGCGACTCATACTTCCGGATTTTGATGATAAGGTCGATGTCATTGGCTTTGATAGTGAAATCAACCAAATCAAGGATGAATTGCATGGGCATGGCCCAAGCACGGCCCAACCAAATCAGCTCGAGGCCAGGCTAGCTCAGCACAACCCAAGCACAGTATGGCCACACCACGTGGTGGGCCATGCCGGCATGACATGAATGGCTAGTCGGGCCAGGCCTGGAAAGTTGGCCCATCGGGCAGCACGAGGGCACGACCGACACACCAGCGCTTGCGGCCGCCTCGGCCTCCTGTTGCTCTCCCATTGCCATCCCATCATTCCATGGATTCCCACCCCACAAGCCATCACAGAGCAGAGAGAGGAGTAGAGGAGTAGAGGGGAAGGAGCATACTAGAGCTCGGCGTCATGCTGTCATGCTTGGACATGAGCAGCATGAGCTCCTCGCGCTCCTCGAAGCCCTGGTCGTAGGTGTCGACGTCTGTGTGGACGGTGGTGAGCCCTGAGCTAGCGGCGCCGTCATGAAGCCACCGCTTCTTGCCAGCCTCCTCCTCCTTCTCGTCACGGCGGCAGCACCATTGGCCGCCGCAATCTGTGTGCCACGTAAGCTTAGGCCAGGAAAGCCTAGGAGCCCTGTTGGCCTTAGTGTCCCTGCCTCGGCGCCGCCAAAGCTGAAGTAGACGCTCGCACGCCATGCCTTTGAAGCCGACGTCGATCACCCCGGCGATGACATTAGGAAAGCCCTGAAAGCCAAAGCAACCGGCGGGAAAGAAGCTAGAAGGCGACAGCGTGTTGAGGCTAGCGATGGGATCGGGGGAGGAGGGGTCGCCAGGAGGGTTGGGGAGGAGAGAGGCGAGGGGTCACCCGGTGGGCTAGGGGAGGAGGGAGGTTGCTGGGGGGTCGGGGGAGGAGTCGATTGGGGGTCGAGGGAGGAGGAAGGTGAGGGGTCGCCAGAGGAGGGAGGATGAGTTGCAGGGGGGTCCGTGAGGAGGGGTCGTCGGGGGGCTGGGGGAGGAGGGGTCACCTAGGGGCCGAGGGAGGAGGAGGCAACCAGGGGAGGTGGGAAGGAGGGAAGGGGTTGGGGAAGGAGTCGATTGGGGGACGGTGAGGAGGAGGGAGCCAGGGGAGAAAGATGTGGCCGAGGAAGGTAAGGGAGGAGGGAAGCGATCGGGGGACAGGGAGATGAGGGAGGGGGCCGAGGGAGGTGTTGGAGGAGGAGACGGCTGGGGGAGGTGGGGGAGGAGGGAGGCGATCGGGGGATAGGGGAGGATGGAGGGGGCGGGGGAATGAAGAAGTGGTCAAGGGAGGTAGGGGAGGTCGGGGGAGGAAGGCGGCCAGGAGGTGGGGGCAGTAGTAGGCCGGGGGAGGTGTGGGGAGTAGTAGGCCGGTAGTCCCTCACTCCCTCTGACTCTGGCGGTAGTAGTAGTAGACTAGTAGGAGAGCAGGGGGCTGTGCGTCTGATTCCTTGAGCTGAGAGTTGATTGAGAGAGACAACGGTCCATATAACATTCAGACTTCAGAAGAAACGTTCGGGAGAATCAACGTTCAGAAGTTGCAACGTTCGGGACTCGAGAGCAACGACTTTTTCTTGGTGCATATAAATTCACAAGCTCAGACTTCTCATTTCTTCTTACAACAGTCAAACTTCTCATTTCTTCACAAGCTAATCAATCTATCACTTCTTCAACATCCCTATATACTTATTTCTTCAATATTCCTCTACACTCCCTATTTCTTCAACATCCCTCTATGCAAGCAATTGGTGCATATTTGAATAGTATCCGTAATACCATTTGTTACCTCACAAGTTTTCCACAAGTGGTAGCCAGGTTCGTGGAGTACTATGCAGCCAATGGGAAAGAGCCAAGAAAATTCGATCTTTGACATGAAGGTGAGGTGAAATTCGACATACATCATGTTAAAAAAGTTATAAGAGTACGAACATATCATATCCATTTTTGTCAATGCTAACTCTCAAAATAATGAAGTGATAGTTACTTATTTAGATTGACAGATTGCTAGTCATTTTTGATAATTTTTAAGATCTTTTTATAAAGTAATAAAGGTTCTATCATGTGTTTATTATCCTACATCTTACTTAGTTATAGAATTTATTTGGCTAATTGCGGATAAGATTGCCAAATCTAGTGAGGATCCCTTTTAGACCATGCCGTCATAGCAATGGAGGAAAAAGTTATTAAATATTTTGGTTTTATTTCACACTTGTATTGTTTTGCTATTAAAAAGTTATTTCGGACTGGACTTGAGCTGACACGGTATGAACACTGGCATGGCGGGCTTTGAGCTGTGCTTAGACCTAGCCGGAGACCGATATGATAAGTTGACTAGGCAGAACTGGTATGGCATGAAGTGACCCGAAGCATGATGAACTAGGCCGTGCACGAATAAGGTTAAAATGTTTGTCTGGTGTTTGGCGAACAGCCTACCACTGAGAACATGCATAAATTGTCGAGCTGTTGATTCGGATACTTTGTGTCCTGTGTGCCGATGAATGGACGAGCATGCTGGCCATTTGTTTCTGGATTGCAAAAATAAGAGAAGACATGCTATCATGTACTAATGCCAACGTGATGTTCGAAACTATTTGGCGACTGGATCAATCAACTCAGGCTGAAGTATGGATCTTTCTTTGGGTCTGGTGGTCCAGCAGAGAAAAAAACGCTGGTGGAAAGGGGCACAGCGTTGAGGAAGCTTGTCAACAAGTGACATACTTTGTAGAAGAATTGAAGAGGCTGGAGGGAAGACAGTCTGTCACTAAAATTCCCAGGCACAGAAAATGGGAGCCACCACAGGATCCTTCCCTAAAGATAAATTGCGACGGAGGCTCTGATCGAGCTAATCTCACAGGAAGTTGGGGGTTTGTAATTAGAAACGAGTGTGTGCTAGGCAGCTGGCAGTGAGCTAATCTCACAGGAAGGCTCTTCTGTGTGCTAGGCAGCTGGGTATGGAACGAATCACAGTGGAGATGGATGCTACGAACCTAGCTAAGGCAGTAAGGAGGAGTGAGTTTGATAACTCTGAATATGGTGTGGTCTTTAAAGAGATTAGGAACATGCTTATATCTGATTATTCTCTAGCTCTAGTCACAGTTTGTGATCAAAGTTGTAACAAAGAATATAGAACGCAGCTGAGGCAGGAATTGACGTAGATGTTGAGCGATTCCATCACGACGTGCGCATAGACTAAACAATTAGCACCTAAAAGAAACTGATATAATTGCTAAGAATATAGAACGATATACCCGGATTGAAAAGCTATTGAAGCTGATAATGTGTTGAGATTCATCGTCATCACGATGATGACATATTGAGCAATCACATAAACATAGGAACACAAGATATGAGAGAGCAAATGGAGAACTCTTTATTAGATTATCGTTAACCTCTCTCAATACACAAAAAATCCTACTTATAGACTACAAGCGTCAAATCCTTTTACATGTATTTTGCTTTTCAGAACAAGTTCACTTTTCAACCCTTAACTATTGTGTTGATTTGGAAATCAACTATGAACTCTGAAACCGTTCACTTTCGATGGCGCGACATCAGAATGGGCACCACATGGTTGACTTGGATGACGTCGAATCTTTGCTGTTAAATGAAAACAAATTATCCCTAAAAATGGAACAAATTTTACGTGACATCCAAGTCAGCCATGTGGCGTTCATTCCGATGCCACGTCATCCAAAATCAGTGTGTTTTAAGGTGGAGGTTGTGTTTTAGATGATTTTAAGAGTCTAAGGTTGTAAAGTTAACGGTTTCAAAATTTAAAGTTGATTTCAGATCAAACTAATAGTTGAGGATTGAAAATAAACTTGTTGCCTGCGCTTTTGCTATTTTGCTCACAGCTTTAAGGTTTCTTAGGTCCCGCTTGTTTCAGCTTTTTTTCAGTTTCAACTTCTAGCTTTAGCTTTTTTTACTATTCAGTAATTCGTCTCTTTCTGAATTTTTAGATTTTTGGGCTTTTTTGTATTTTTATTTTTTTCCCGTGTTCCTTTGCATTGTTCGTGATGAGCTAACATATTTTTTCTATTTTTACATTTTTTAAATTTAATTATGCCCAAAAAGCCAAATCATTCTGATAAAAAAACCATTCTGATGAAATTTCATCAAAAATCGTGCTCATCGTTAAAACGATCACCCCTTAACAAGGCGGAGGCTTGGTTGGCCTAACAATTTTCAGACCAACACGTGTGAACCGAGCATTTTTACCGCTACTCACACCTGGCGACCTCGCCGCCACGTCAACCGCGGCAAAACCCACCTCCATCCCCAATCATTCCCGGAGAAGACGACCATTCAAACCCGTCGCGAGCTCGCAAGCTTCCCACCACCGCCTCCCCAAACCCTAGCCTCCTCGCCTCCATGGGCATCCATCTCCTCCTCACCGTCGCCCTCCTATTCTTCACCTCCTCCTCACCCGCCGCCGCCTCGCCGCACATCTCCGCCGTCATCTCCCAGTCCGGCCTCGACTTCGCCAAGGACCTCCTCGTGTCCCGCGCCGCCGAGACCCTCACGCCTCTGAGCGTGCCGGACATCGAGCGGTCCATGAGCATCCCGGTCATCGGCACCGTACGCATGGTCGCCTCCAGCATCGTGCTCGACGGCGTGGCCGTCGCCAACTCCACCGTCGCCGTCGGGGACACGGGGGTCGTTGTGTCCGCCTCGTTGTCCAACGTTAATCTAACCATGGAGTGGAGTTACTCGTATAGCGCCTGGGTCGTTACGATCTCGGATTGTGGGAATGCTTCGATTCAGGTATAACTCCCGGGCGTCATGGCTTCATGTATTGGATTGGTTTTTTCCTCCTGAGAGATGTGGCTAGCTGATTGGTGGCTCAGTTCTAATCAAATTCGGTGTTGCTGGCCGAGGGTGCATCATTAAAATGATTGAAATGTTAATGCTCACAAGTACAATTAGCTGTAGCCTAGAAAAGAAGTAAATTTAGTTCTAGTCTAAAAAAAGAAGTAAAATTAGTTATCTGAGAACTAATTTACACTTGTCAACATGTTTGTAATGGAACATATATGTACGCTAGAATCCAGGATGCTACGAAATTGAGTGATACTGACGGCACTTTTAAATTTCAACTCTTCAGTGAGTACATGGGTAACTTACAAGCAAAGACAAAATGGACTGGTTACCTATTTGCATTCTTCAGTACAAATTATTTTTTACTAAAAGTGAGATCTTGGCTACCTTTCAGTAGCAGTTGTACTTAGGCTGTAATTCAAGATAATCCTAATTAACTTTTGCAGACAACCTGCAGGATTAATTTGATCAGCTCCACATCATTGTAGCTCAATGGAGTTTATGAAATTTGACGAATTAGATGATGCATGATGCTAAGCACCTAGACAGAAGCAGCATTTCAGTAACTTTGAAAAGCGTACAAGCAGCTAAATTAAATGGATTAATAATATATGTTGTTTTGC
The DNA here is from genome assembly GCA_036346265.1 of Melocanna baccifera. Classification (NCBI taxonomy): domain Eukaryota; kingdom Viridiplantae; phylum Streptophyta; class Magnoliopsida; order Poales; family Poaceae; genus Melocanna; species Melocanna baccifera. Next base: position 21,715,193 of record CM070700.1, on the reverse strand, counting down.
AAACAATTGCAGCTGTAAATATGCAATGTTATCTTTAACCTAGAAGTGGTCTGAGCACATTGCTGAATCGTATCTATCATTTTTTTAAAAAAATGTACGTGCATTTTTTGGTAGTTACACATTTGTTACATGTATTCTTTTTAGTAGTAGACACTCTTGACATATAAATGTAGGAAGGTACAAGGTATATTCATGACCCCTTTTCGCTAAGGTTGAAGGAATGGATGTTGGGGTTTCCATGGAGATGAAGAATCAAAATGGATCTCTCAAGCTGTTTGTTATGGAATGTGGCTGTTATATGAAGGACCTAGACATAACACTGAATGGAGGAGCATCTTGGTTTTATCAATGGTACGTGGTTCACAATTTTATATATGCAAAAACTATTTCAATTCCTTCAAGGCGACTCAATGAATTGATTTTTTTCCCTACATCTGCAATACTGGACAGCTTGTACATATCTTTGCATTTAGAATATCATGTGAAGCTTTCAACTTTACTCTTGTTATGACAGGAGATCACAGTTTTTGAAGAAATATCTGTCTGAGTTCTTTGGGATTAGAATGTGTTTGAAGTGAACTAGGTGTTTTTTTGGCTAAATGAATTTTAGTGTGCACATGTTCTTTAAATCACATGAATTGATGTTTCTTCCTCTTCCTTCTCACAGGTTTATAGATGCTTTTAGCAATCATATTAGATCATCAGTGGAAAATACAATTACGAACAAAATAATGGAGGGTGCATTGAAGCTTGACTCATTCCTGGGAAGCCTTCCAAAGAAAATTGATGTTGATAATGTCGTCGCGATGAACGTGACATTTGTTAATGATCCAATCTTCAAAAGTTCCTCTGTTGAGTTTGATATAGATGGATTATTTATTCCATCTGATAAAATTGCTCTTCCGAGACATAGGCTTCTTGGAGATACCAACTTTTCACCACCTCTTGTTAGCTCTTCAAAAATGCTATGGATTTCATTGGATGAAGATGTTCTCAATTCTGTTTCAGCTCTCTACTTCAAGGTATATTAGAATTCATTTGGTATAATTTAGAGAAAACACTTGTTATCATGGTTAATGTAGATATGTAAAGTGAATGGTCATTTGAACTTTTTTCTTCAAAAGAAGAATATTTGTTGACTTGGTCAGTGCAGAGTGCTTACTTAAACCTAGTTGTTTTCCATGTTTGAACTGTAACTGGTCTATTCTGACTGACATGATGCCTTTGATCATTCAGGCTGGTTTACTGCAACGTATGGTGGACAAGATTCCCGATCAGTTTCTTTTGAACACTTCTAGCTGGAGGTTTTTGATTCCCAGGTTGTATCATAGATATCCAAATGATGATATGGTGCTGAATATTTCTGCCATTTCACCTCCCTCTGTGAGGATTAATGTGGGTAGAATTGATGCCACAGTTGACTTAGATGTCACAGTTAATGTTTTGGATTTTGGTGAGATAGTTCCAGTTGCATGCATATCAGTGGTGAGTTTTTACTGTTCATTTTCCTTTTACTGATTTTGTTTGATGTTATTGCTATCTTTTTGATTCATGAAAGGTAACCCCTTTGAAATGAAATAATGTTGCACTTGCACCATCTGGTTGTATTACAGTATATTGTCTTTGTTGTTTCAGGCCCTTAGCATTTCAGATATTCATTTAATAATAATTTTAGAAATGAAAACTACAGTTGTTTATACATTTTTGGTGCATTTTGTTGTGACTCCTAACTAAACTATCTGTTTGATACGCTTAACATTTCATCCATTGATTTACAAGTGTACTCTCATTATATATCAGAACTTTTTTTTGTGAAAATGCATGCATTTTCCACCTCTTACTGTTATCATTACCATGCATTACTTCTGCAGTCAGTTGCTGTTTCTGGAGCTGCAGTGGTGTCTGGGAATAATCTTGCTGGAAGAGTTGAGTTAAATTATTTCTCGTTCACCTTGAAGTGGAGCGAAGTTGGCAAACTCCATACATTTATAGTTCAGGTAATTTGGCCTGTATTATATGGTTATTTTGTCTTTCAGCATTTCTTTTTTTTTTGTCTCCTAGTGGCATGGCCTTCAATTGCATGCTACCCTATGTTTAAGAAGATATCTGGTTTTCTAAGAAAGATCCTATGGTGCTAACTCTCTGAAAAAAACAACATTTTGTAATTGAAAATGCCTTCTTCATAGAGGATTTTTTAACCTGATGTCAGAAGAAACACCTACCGCATTTGAGCATTCGTATCCATAAGATTTTACTTGCCGTGAATATTATTTCTTACTTGTTGGATGTCTGATCTGAATGCTAATTCTGGTATATTGGCAGAGTGTTGTGCGGATCTTCCTGAAAAAATTGTTTGTACCCTATGTGAACTCGTATCTCGCACAAGGCTTCCCATTGCCTATCATCAAGGGTTTCTCTATCAGAGAAGCATATATCCTCACTTCCAACTCGAGAATAATTGTTAGCTCTGATGTTGCCTTCATTGAACCAGAGGTTCTATTCCCTGTCTAAACCAATGGAGTTATCTGGTATAAAGTAGGTCTGCTGTTCAATCTGCGAAAATATGGCAATCACCATGAAACGAGTAGTGTAAATTCCTGTACATAGTAGTTTTTTCTTTTGCAACGAACATAGTAGCGTTATTTCATTGTATAGTATATTGTTTTGGTTGTAAATTAACCTTACAATGTATACGCGTCTATGAATCGATACAACTAGGTTTATAGGATCCATACAAGTTGGTTGTTTAGTTGAATTATTATACTACGTGTACGTTGGAGAATTAGTGGATTGTTGTATATCTGCGATTCTTCCGAATGAACAGGCAATATACCTGTACACGCATCTGTATACAATCTTTCAGTTCTGGAAGACTGTTAAGTTGTGCTGAACTTGCTTTGATGCTTGCAAAGCTGTAATAATAATGTGACCAGCCAATACGGCAACCTACTGTTATTTGCTCTTCGCCGCTCCAGTCAATTCTATATTGCTGTATGATTGTATTAGCATGATTGTATTAGTACCTGTTAGTGGTAAGATCTTAGCTGAGTACCTATTTCTTCTTGATTAAACCGGTACCTAGTTCTTCCTAGATATCTCATTGTAATGCCTTTACTGTTCTTCATTTGTACATTCTGTCAGTTCAATGCATGTTTGTTTGGCATTTTACAGAAAGGTCCCTCACTAATCACTAGCCATTAGCCACGTAGCCATTGCATTTCTCCACCGCGTAACAATATTGCACCGAGAAGGGGGCTCTGGCGCGAAAACATATGATGATATAGGCCCTGTTATTTAAGGACTTTGGTTTTTGTCTTCTTGTTTCTTTGAGAGTAAAAATAAATAGATGGTTTTATGAAGTAAAATTTTAAACAGGATTTTAAATCTAAAACCGTAAAATCATATACATTATTCACATTAGTTTTTTTATTACTATTGTCTTAAAAATTACATACAAACATCATCCATCACAGCTAAAATCGAGAGGCAGAGCCGCCTCCGAAAATAACAGGCCATCCTCGGAGCACACCAAAACCCAAAAGCCCCGCACTATCGCCCCGTTTGTCTCCATCCTCACTCTTCAAGTCTCCAGCAGAGCACTCCCCATGCCCTCTTCCCTCTGAATCCTCTAAATCCGAATTTTGAACGTTTCTAACACTGTGCATCCTCAAAATTCTAAAAACAGCATCTAAATTATAAAAATTTCAAAACTAGCCCCCTTCTCACATGTGGTGCAGTTCCCGACTGCACTATACTACCACGTGTCGCCTCCACAACCGCACCACTAGTAGGGAGGGGGTTAGATTTAGAATTTTCGTGTTCTAAAAACTATTTTCAGAATTTCGAAGATCACATATGCTATATGTGTCGGTGCTACCCCAAATCCCAGCACCGAGACGGCGACCAACTCCCTCTTCTCCCTCCCCTCGATCCGCCTCACCCACCGCCTCTCGCTTCCAAACGCACGCCGCGAAGAAGCAAGTTGTCTTCCACCGGCGTCGATGTCGGAGGCGGAGGAGGTGGGGGGAGGCTGGTTGCTATCGTTGCTGGGCGCTGGCGGACGAGGAGGAGTACCGCCGCGCGCGCGCCCAGGTGCAGCGCAAGGCTGTGGAAGTGGAGGGGTACGCCATTGAGGGGGTCTCGGTGGGCGGGCACGAGACCTGCGTCACCGTGCTGTCCCTGAACGTCGCCTTCGACATCGGCCGCAGGCCGCTCTTCGCCGTGCGCCAGGACTACCTCTTCATCACCCACGTACGCCTCGACCACATCGTGAGCCCCGAACCCTGTTCGGACTTGTCTCATCTCTATTCTACTTGGTTAATTGGTTTGCATATGTACCTCTAGCTAAGCTTGGATGCGCCATTGCGAGGTACAGCTCTTAAAGGTCTTATAGAAATAGCCTATCTAAGGATGGTGTTTCAGTACTTGTACGGGGGAGATGTTGCGTGCGGTGCATTAGTAATAAGTCATCCTTTTTGCATCTAGAATGAACTATCATTTGTTAACCGTCTGGTTAATATAGTATTTAATCAGCAGTCCATAGTAAGTTAATTTGTCCAGCAAGGTACTGTTGTGAGGGATAAGATTTTCATCACCAATAGGCAATAGTTGTGGTAAGTTAGCCTAAGTTAGGCTGCTTACAATGTTTGAATAATCTCATCTTATTCTATCACTTGCATTTTGGAGGGATAGCAAGTGCTTCTTAATTTTGCCCTCATATTTCTCCTCTGCACAGCAAGGTGAGATGTTCCATTGTTTGATTTTCAGTGTCACATATGCTTCAGTACCAGTGTTACTATTGCTGCTGCAATGTGATACCACCATATATTTTCTCTTGCTCGACAAAAAAATAGTGACAATTTATAATGCATCCGCATTCACATCCACTTGCACTATAACAAGATCAATAACACATCAATTTTTCTGTGGTAATTGTTCAGGGTGGTCTTCCAATGTATGTAGCAACTCGTGACCTCTACAACTTGAAGCCTCCGGCTGTATTTGTACCACCATACATTAGGGATGATGTTGAGGAGCTGCTTCAGATCCATCGTAGAACGAATTAAGTTGATCTGAAAGTTGAATTAGTTGCACTTGATTTGGGTATGGAGATCATCAAGGTTATTAAGGCGTCGCCTAAGCGATGCTTAAGCGTTGCCTAAGCGGTAAGGCGGTCCCAAGTGGCAAGGCGTCGCCCCCACCTTGCCGTATGTGACTAAGGCGTACCTCCTTGACAGCGGTGTGAGCTCCTCCTCCAGAGCACGGCACGACCTCGACCTCCTGCTGCGCATGCAAGCTCATCCTCTGGCGACGGGCAGCGCTAGCTGCTCCTCTGATTGCGGCAGCACAAGATGACGAGGGTCCTCGGACGCCGTTGGTGGGCTCGCGGCCGGCAACCATATCCTAGGCTTGCCAGCTCGCTTGTCTTTCTCCCTCTCCCATCTCTCACTCTCTCTCTCTCTCGTGACGACGAATGGGAAAAGATGGAAGCGGGGTGCCTCTCTCTCTCTCCCCGTCGGTGGTAGATGGATGTGGCCGCATGGGTGCTCTCTCTCTGTGTCGGTGGACTGGTAATAATGATAGGCAAAAAAGCAAAAGGAAGGTGGACCCGCCACTACCACCGTGAGATACTTTCAAAATAATGTACTACATGGGAGAAGAGCAATTGGAAAGGAGATGGTGCCATATAGGCTCAAGAATTAGCAATAACAAGGTACATATGTGTTGTTAAAATGCTCATTTTATTTGCTGCCTTAGCGCCTTAGAATGTGTGTAAGATGTTGCCTCGCCTCACACCTTATTGCTTAAAAGGTGTGAGGGGGTGGGTTGCCTGCCTTGCCTTACCGCTTAAATAACCTTGGAGATCATTTCACCATTGCCTTGTGTGTTTTCTCCTCGTTTGCTTCTTATAATGTAGCAATGTCTTTCAGATGAGACATATGAAATACGTAATGACCTTGTTGCTAGACCATTTCAAACTCACCATGCTATACTCAGCTAGGTACCACCCCTTAAATCAATTGAACAATTAGAGTTACCAGGCATGTACTTTTAGTTCTTTAACATAATTTAATGCTTATTGTCCATCTTTTTCCTTGTGAATATCGTAAAGGGTTATGCCATCTACTCTGTTCAAAGAAAGTTGAAAAAACAATATGCGCACTTGAAGGGTAATCAGATAATGAAATTGAAACAATCAGGCGCTGTGGTGAGCTATTGACCTACTCTCAATTAGGAATATTCCTTACGTTGCTATTCACTTCAAGGTTTTGTATTAGATTACATATACCATACTATAACCAGAAATTGCCTTCACTGGCCTTACTCTTGGTAGGGAGGCAATGAGGAAATGAGTTGTGAGCAAGAAGGGGTATGCTGGCTTATACTATGTGGCATAGCTGTGAGTCTCATTGTGCATTGACCAGACTGCCCCTCCTTTTTTCTATATGACTCTCAAGTTACTGTGGGCTTTTAGGATCTTTTGGTCTAACAGGTGGGTTTGCACTGTTTAATGGCTCTTCTACTGTGGCAGGTAAGGTGAAATAGTAGAAAGGTAAGATTGGAATCTTCCGCCGTATGATGAAAATCCAAAACACGAGATGATGTCAACCGTCCCTGGAAGGTCTGGGAGCCTCAGTTAGTGCTAATTCATTTGGTATTTTTAAAGTCGATGGGTCTAACGGCAAAACTCTACTTTAATTCTTTTATTCTTCCTTGGATTATTTTATTTTCTTGCTTTTCCTCTCTTTGCATTTTTCTGGTATTACAACCTATGCTTAAAATGTTCTGCCTAAATCAGTTGTAGTCAGGTAATAACGAGATGCTTCCCCTCCTAAAGACGCAAACCAAAACAATTGGCTCACTTTATTCCTTCCTTGCTCAGTTGCTCTCCGCATCTTTAGATTGGCACTTTATTAGCTTGACTATGCCTTGTGGACTGACTATTGCTCTGGGTGAATGGCAAGATAAAACATTGAGGATATCTAGAGGGCCTAGAGAATTGGAGGGCCAACTGCAAACCTGAGGTGCCAAGCTTCGATGGATTCACACAAGCGGCTCTCCGAGTTGGTGAAACTGCAATTGCACATTCAGACTAGGAGCCAAAGCAGAGCAGTGTGGGTCCGGTTTCTCAAATTGACTTCTGATTTTTCAGTATCTAACTTTTAAATCGAATATTTTTTCGAGACGGTGTCTATAAGTTAATTATAGTACACGTTAAAAATTTAATATCTGTACCATCCAAAATCATAAGTGAGTATCTCTCTCTATAATATCCATTGTAAATAGTTAAAATTTAAAAATTTTAGTCAAACTATAAGCTACAGATATATTAAATAGGCCCTATATGTCATACTACTGGATAGTTCAACGACATGTTAGTTGAGAGTATCGTACGCGGAATTTACTAGGGAACCTGCTTCGTTTCGGGCGGAAGCTTCAAATTTTGTTCTGCTCTCTTCCTTAAAGTTGAAAATTTGCAAGTGCAGGTGCATTTGCCTTCCCGTGTAACTGCACCAATTGCAGGTCCCAACCTTCAATTGCGATCTGATCTGAATTACTTCATGAAGGCTATGCCTTGTGGGTCAGCCAGTGGGCTGCAGGAATTGAAATGTTTCGCGTAAAATTACTGCATTCCAAACGGTCGCGAGGACCGTCGATGTACGGATCTGTTCCGGCAATAGAAGCTTCCGAAGAAAAATGAACACTCCGTCTAAAATAGGACTCACGACCGAGTAGCAGAATTTGCTACTGCATTAGAAATAGATAGGACGATAGAACGAGTTTTTTTCAGTCTATGGTTAATAATGTATGACTTATTATTTTGAAAAGATTTATGGAGATAATTTTTAGAACGATTTATCGATATTTAATTTATTCATATAAATACTTATTTAGAGTTAAAAACCTATAAGCTATAGTTGAAAAAATCCACCATCTAAAACTACGAAGATATACTACAAATAAGAGTTTCTTTTTTTTAAGACGGAAAACAGGGGTTTCCCTCTGTTACAATCCACGTACGGTACATTTCTACGTAGACGTTTTCCTTCTCACAACGCAACGGCCCCACCATCCAGTGTCGCTCCCAACGTCCAGAAGCTTCTAAAGCACGCCAAAAATACGGAAACCGCCGAGGCTTGGTAGGCCACCTAGAAACCCGCGGCCCATTACCATCCCAAACGCGCACGAAAACTCTCTGCAACGCCTAGTCAACGCGCGCTCCGGCCTCGCCGGCTTCCAGGCCCATGTGTAACCTTCCAGAACTGCACTACCCGATAAATACTCTCCCACCCCACGATCTCATCGCCCTCCCAAAACCCCTACTAACCCTAGCCGTCTCCAGACGCTTTGCTTCTTCTCATCGAGAACTCAGGACGGGCGCCATGGCGACGGAGACCGAGACCTTCGCCTTCCAGGCTGAGATCAACCAGCTGCTCTCCCTCATCATCAACACCTTCTACTCCAACAAGGAGATCTTCCTCCGCGAGCTCATCTCCAACTCATCCGATGTAAGCACCCCAAATCCCTCTCTAAACTTCTCGTCGCATCCCGAAATCTGCATTCTGTTTTGTGTTTTTGCTGTTTCGCGCGTTGATCTGCGATTACGATGACATCTGAGCACCGAGAAGAGTATAGCGTTGTCGCGCAAAACTATGAGTTAGATGCGTTGAGTTGTGAGAAGCACTTGATTGTGGTGTAGATCTCTGTGTGTGCGGGCTAAATTGCTGTGTTTTTGTTGTGATTTTCGCAGGCGTTGGACAAGATCAGGTTCGAGAGCCTCACCGACAAGAGCAAGCTTGATGCGCAGCCGGAGCTGTTCATCCACATTGTCCCCGACAAGGCGAGCAACACGCTCTCGATCATCGACAGCGGCATCGGTATGACCAAGTCGGACCTCGTCAACAACCTCGGCACGATCGCGAGGTCGGGGACCAAGGAGTTTATGGAGGCGCTCGCCGCCGGCGCCGACGTGTCCATGATCGGGCAGTTCGGTGTCGGGTTCTACTCAGCCTACCTCGTCGCGGAGAGGGTCATTGTCACCACTAAGCACAACGACGACGAGCAGTACGTGTGGGAGTCGCAGGCCGGTGGCTCGTTCACCGTTACGCGTGACACGTCCGGGGAGCAGCTTGGCAGGGGTACCAAGATCACCCTCTACCTCAAAGACGATCAGGTATGCAAAATCCGTCCAAGCCTATCATGTGATCTGTGTTCCATAATGTGTTTGGTGTACTATTCATGTGATCCCATGATGCTTGTTGTTAATTTAGTTGCCTAGCTGCTGCGATTGTAGTCGAGGGGTTTTTGGCAGAGCTAGATTCATATCAATGATTTTGTCTCTCTGCGATGGTTCTATCTAGGATGATTATTATTGCGTCAGCATGCTATTAGTTGAGCTCTACCTGTCTCAATTGTTAGTTGATTATACTGCTAGTTTGATTATAAGAATTGTTCTTTGGGATTGGCTATGCGTGAGGGGTTGTTAGTTTGATGCTGTGCTCTTTGTCTGGTACTGTTAATGGTATGGAATGAGATTTGGAAGTTGGAACATAGCACTGCTATAGTGCTCATCAAAAGTGGAATTTTAGTTGCCTATCAATTATGTCCTAGCAAGTTGTGGTCTTAATTCCAAACTAGTACCATGTGCCATGTATTATGTGGACGCTGCTCCATTCTTTTCAGTTCTGTGTTTCTTGTATATGTCTGGGACAAGGGAGTTGATAAACATCACCCGGATTTTTCTTCCAAACAATCATCGAAATTTCTCACCTTAGATGTGCGTGAAGATTCGTGTGCCGCCACCTCATTCCCTCTTCTATAGCCCCCCCTAAAAGATCGTCCCCCGTTGGATCTTAATCTAAAGGTCATAAATTTGGATGATTGTTTGGAAGAAAACATCTGGGTGATTACTAGACACACCCAAGGGACAATAAGATCGATGGGTCAGTTGGTATGTTACAGTTTCTCCCTGGTTTCAGTTACTGATGAAACTAGTAATGTGCTAAAGTGAGTGTGATGTAATGTACAGCGCCACAGAATCAATGCTTTGTGCTTCGTATTGCCTTTTCGTTTCTTTTTAGTATGGATATCTGTTTCTGGTGTTTTGCAAAATAGTATATACTTGTACACCTTATAATCAGTTTCAGGGTCCATCGGGATACATTGAACTTGATTATTAGATTATTGGTTAAGTGAGTGCACATATCTACATGAAATCTCCTGCTTAAAGTCTAGTTCCCTGAATTACTGTTATCTTTTGTGGTACTTTAATTCCAGTTCCCTGAATTGATGATGTCTTATGTCTTTTGTGGTACTTAATTCTTGTTATTGCTGTTACTTCATTGCGTTCATCTGTTACTGATTTTCTTATGCATTACTGATCTTGGTCTGATTCATCCTTGCCATTCACCTGCAGTTGGAATACCTTGAGGAGCGCCGCGTCAAGGATCTGATCAAGAAACACTCTGAGTTCATCAGTTACCCGATCTCCCTGTGGACTGAGAAGACCACTGAGAAGGAGATTTCTGATGATGAAGATGAGGAAGAGAAGGACACTGAGGAGGGCAAGGTTGAGGATCTTGAAGAGAAGGAAGAGAAGGAGAAGAAAAAGAAGAAGATCAAGGAGGTTTCTCACGAGTGGTCCTTGGTCAACAAGCAGAAGCCCATCTGGATGAGGAAGCCAGAAGAGATCACCAAGGAGGAGTATGCTGCATTCTACAAGAGCTTGACCAATGACTGGGAGGAGCATCTGGCTGTCAAGCACTTCTCTGTGGAGGGTCAGCTTGAGTTCAAGGCTATCCTCTTCGTTCCCAAGAGGGCCCCCTTCGACCTCTTCGACACCAGGAAGAAGCTCAACAACATCAAGCTCTATGTGCGCCGGGTCTTCATCATGGACAACTGTGAGGAGCTGATCCCTGAGTACCTGAGCTTCGTCAAGGGCATTGTTGACTCTGAGGACCTTCCCCTCAACATCTCCCGTGAGACGCTCCAGCAGAACAAGATCCTCAAGGTCATCCGCAAGAACCTTGTCAAGAAGTGCATTGAGCTTTTCTTTGAGATTGCTGAGAACAAGGAGGACTACAACAAGTTCTACGAGGCCTTCTCCAAGAACCTCAAGCTTGGCATCCATGAGGACTCCACGAACAGAAACAAGATTGCCGAGTTGCTGAGGTACCACTCCACCAAGAGTGGTGATGAGACGACCAGCCTCAAGGACTACGTGACTAGGATGAAGGAGGGGCAGAACGACATCTACTACATCACTGGTGAGAGCAAGAAGGCCGTGGAGAACTCTCCCTTCCTCGAGAAGCTGAAGAAGAAGGGCTATGAGGTTCTGTACATGGTTGATACCATTGACGAGTATGCTGTCGGTCAGCTCAAGGAGTTTGAGGGCAAGAAGCTTGTTTCTGCCACCAAGGAGGGCCTGAAGCTTGACGAGAGCGAGGATGAGAAGAAGAGAAAGGAGGAGCTCAAGGAGAAATTTGAGGGGCTGTGCAAGGTCATCAAGGAGGTGCTGGGCGACAAGGTCGAGAAGGTCGTCGTCTCCGACCGCGTAGTGGACTCCCCGTGCTGTCTTGTGACCGGCGAGTACGGCTGGTCTGCCAACATGGAGAGGATCATGAAGGCCCAGGCCCTGAGGGACTCGAGCATGTCCGGCTATATGTCGAGCAAGAAGACCATGGAGATCAACCCGGAGAACGCCATCATGGACGAGCTGCGCAAGCGCGCCGACGCTGACAAGAACGACAAGTCCGTGAAGGACCTCGTGATGCTGCTCTTCGAGACCGCGCTGCTCACCTCCGGCTTCAGCCTCGACGACCCCAACACGTTCGGCACCAGGATCCACCGCATGCTCAAGCTTGGCCTGAGCATCGATGAGGACGAGTCAGCCGAGGCCGACACCGACATGCCGCCGCTGGAGGACGACGCCGGTGAGAGCAAGATGGAGGAGGTCGACTAAGCGCCGTGGCTGTCTTTTGCCCTCGCCCTGCACCTGCACCTCTAGTTTACCTGCTAGTGCTTATCTGACTACATTTCGGTAATTTTTTGGGACGTTCGCTGTATCAGTTTTGTCTTTTGCTCGCCAAACAATGTGTGTGGTTTGCTGGTATGGTCGAACAGTTCGTCGTTGTTGGTGGTAATGCTAGATGTTATTTCTAAGTTGTGCTACTTATTGCCGTTACTTGCCTAAATCAACCCATGGGCTTCCGCTATTTGTGCTTTTACTCAACTTATAATCCAACTAGTTAGATGCATAACAACAGAACTATATCTTAAACAATAATAATAATGAACCAGATACGTAAATGTACTTGTAATACGCTTAGAATGCGGATAAATGGAAGGCCTATTTTTGGTGATACATGTTCATTGCCTCAATAGCTAGGAAGTCTTGCGACTAGTTGTAGGTTGCATTATACAACTCGATTCGTCGGTATACAATAGTTTTTTGAAAAAAAAACAGGGGAGTGCACACTGGGTTAGCACAGCTATGTTAGGCCCTTAGCGGCAATGCTTATATGTTTGAAAGCAGCGTTTTGCAGCACCTTCATGCAATCATGCTGTCTCTCCTTCAGCATTTTGCACCATTGCAGGTTTAGCTTCAGAGGGTGTTTAGAATGACGGTGGCTTATAATTTTTTATTGTAGTTAACTTATTTTTTACCGTAGTTGAGTTGGCTTATTTGATATAATTAAATTAAAAAAATTTTAAAAATAGAAAAAATGTTAGCACATCACAGATAATGCAAAGGATGCCGAAATAAGAAAAAAAACCCTAAAATTTAAAAGATCAAATTTAAAAAAATTAGAAAAAACAAAAAAAATAGCAGTGCAAAAAAAAAAAACGCACGACGCAGGCTAGCCATGACGTCAGATCAAAGTTATTGAAACCGACCGAGATCGAATCGGTGAAGTCACCGGCTCACACGGTTCACTGGTTCGACCGTCGGTTCAACCGGTGAACCACCGGTTCAACATGAGCAGTAGAAGTGTATACACCCATATATGAAGATATATACACTCATGCAAATGTATATTTAAAAATGTGCAAAGACATCCAATTAATCCTAATGCTAAATTATTAACCTTACCAAATTCTCACATCAATGCAAATAGCAATCAACAACAAGTGAACAAAAATTAGGATTTAAATATAAACACCACAGTTGATTGTGAATCCACCAGAGGTCAACATAGAGATACGTTGATGTAGCATATCTTTATATGTATGTAAATTAAATCGTAGCTAATTGAAGGATCAAGTAGTTACCATTGTGTATGGATCACCGGATGATTGTGACGCGGCAGAGGCGGAGACGGCGATGGCAACCACCCGGCGGCGGCGGCGGGGGGGGCGTGGATCGCGTGAGGAGGAGGCCGCCAAGAGACGGCGAGCAGGGCGGTGGCGGCGCGGAGGCGGGCATCGGCGCCACCGCCCCCGCACCAGAGGCGGACGCCGCGAGGCAGCGCTCGAGCGAGGTGACCCATCACGCCCACCGCCGAGCGAGATGCGGCGAGGCGAGACAACGAGGGCAACTACCACGGCCGGGCGCGCGCGAGGGGAGGAGGCGCTGCACGGGTTAGGAAGGGGCGCGCAGCGACAAGGGGGCGGTCGGCCATGGGGCAAGCGCGAGAGGAGGAGCCGCCGGCATGGCTGTGAAGGGCGGCGGCGGCGCAAGCGCGCCGGCGGCGCACTAGGGCGACCGCGCGCCCGGCGGGTGAAGGCGGGCCGAGGCCTTGAGGCAGGGGGATTTTGTTTTCATTTTTTTTCCCGTTTTGCCCTTAAACCCTAGCACAACTGAGGGTATTTTCGTCCTACGCGAAAACCGCTCGGTTCATAGAAAACCGTCCGGTCCACCGGTTCTTTTAAAAACCGGCCGGTTCGCCCGGTTTTTTCCGGTCCAACTGCATGAACGGTCTTTGAACCAAACCAAACCGGTGCACTACCCGGTTCCGGTTTTTTCCGGTTCAACCGACGGTCCGGTCCGGTTTTCTTAACTAGGCGCTGTATTGAGCGGGACCATGCTTCGGACAGAAATTTCACGGTGGAAGATTCGAATACCACTACTCAGTTATTATATACAACACTTCTCAGTTTGAGGTGTACTTCCCCGCATAGACCTCTGCCTACGACACGGTGGTACCAGTAAACATCCTACGTAACTGCGACACTGCAGAAATTCAGTGGCGTGTGAAGACTGCTGCATATGCTTCAGAATTGGAGAACAAGACTACAACACACAAAGTTCTGTTCTTTCGTTCTCTTCTTTCTTTCTTTTTTCTGCCACAGCCACCGGAATCATGGCCAAATCTGAAATTAGTCGAAGGCCGTGTCCATGGCAGTGACACGACTGACCAAGTCCTGTCCGTCGCAACCGCGTGAAGGGCCACTGTGCTTTGGCTTAGCACTCTTTGCTCCGGGGTCATCAGGTAAATTATAGTAGACACTGTATCAAGTTCTCGGCCAAAAGTGTATATCACTGATTTTGTAACACCCCGTTCATCCTCTAGACCTAGAGTGCTATCATCATTACAATATAATACCATTTTTAAACATCCGCTAATCATATTAAGCGAACTCTACCTTACTCAATAAGCAGAGTTCTTACACTATACTGCTTTTAAGCAACTATTCTAGCATACTAGTGGAATTAAACCTACTACAAAGGTTGAAAATGTAGAGTGCCGCAAGGTCGTGGAATTAATTATGTGCTACACCCGCCCGTGCATGGCGTCCTCAACAATCACCTAGAACAGAACAACAAAGTAAGGGTGAGTCCAAAGATTCAGCAAGTACGCAATAGAATGATAAACACTATCAAGCAAGTAAGCCAATGAACCATCTATAACATACTCTGCAGGCATTGTCATGCTCATATCATCGTTCCCACATTACCACATCATCAATGCAATGCAATCCTGCTCTACATGCATATTTGCTCATCACATTGCAAATACCGGTATTGCCGAGTGAATACCCATCGATGTTCACCCAAAATCTTGGGCCCGCCCATATCGGCACGGGGGTCTCTCTACTCCCGTGGAGGTCTCTCCACTCCCGTGGAGGCCTACCAAAATAGAACTTACTCAAGAGCACTCCGGATTAGTCCACTAGCTTTACTCGTAGCTAGGGACTTTCTCACCGCCTCATTCTTGAGTGCACATGATGCAAATGCATATGCCCAATGTCATTATCATTGTCATTCATAGGTAAGCACCATCATGTCATGTAATCATCGTATTTCCATATAAACACTGTCACATTATGTAAACATTGCATATTCATAAACTCTACGGTCTACCGCTCTACCATGCACTTGCCTGTTAACCAAGTGGAGCGAAGCGACGTGTAGACGACGTCGACTCAGGACCTCCACCTGAACAAGCAATTAATCCGATTTAATAAATCATAACGGAATCAGAGATTAAAAGAACGACGACGATACTACACGCATATCCCAGCTCTGGCGTAAAACGTCCAGGGTTAAGGACCCGTCAAGCAGGTACCAAACCTCCCTTCTCTTTTTTTATCTTTCCTTTTTCTTCTATTTTCTCTTTCTCCTCTTTTCTCTTTCTTTTTTTCTTCTCTCCTTTTCTTTTTTTCTCCGCCCGGTCCCCCTGCTCCCCTCGTTCAGTGCCGCCGCTCCTCTCTTCTTTCTTCTGTGCCACCGCCCCTTCCTACCTTTTTTTGCCACAGCCTCTCCCCTCTGCTTCCTCTCTCGTGCCGCCGCCTTCTCTCCCTCTTTTGCGCCGTCGCCTCTCCCTCTCTTCCTTTCTTGGCCGCCGCCTCTCTCCCTCTCTTTCTCTCTTGGCCGCCGCCTCTCTCCCTCTCTTCCTCTCTTGCGCCGCCGCCTCTCCCTCTCTTCCTCTCTTGCACCGCCTGGTCCTAGTGGTAGCCTCCTTCACCTGCGGCTTGCGGTTTGTGGTCCCTTTGCTTGGTCCCCTGCTTGCCTTCTGTTGACTGATGCTCGAGCTACTTTAGTGTGGGTTGGTGGGGCTGATCTGTTAGTTGGTTTTTGACTTGTGGATAAAGATGAAGAAGAGGGCTGGTGCTCTCTCCTGATGGCTTGCGACTGAGGTTCTGGAGGTTGCTCTGAGGTTGTGCTTTCTGGAGGGTTGAACCGACTTGATTTTTGTTGCCTATGCTCTCTAATGTTGTCTGGGGGAGGCCATGCTGGTTATTGGCTGTGTTGGAGAGGTGCTATTTGGAGGAGGTCTTGCTGGTTCTGACTGTGCTGAGGAGGTGCTATTTAGGGAAGGTCTTGCTGGTTGGCTATTTGACACGTGTCAGGTTTACTACAGTGTTTGCAAATTAGTGGTATTACAAATTTTCTCTGTTTCTATCTCTCACGAACAATCACAATTCAAAAATCATAAACCAAAAACTAAAGTTACAGTCCAAAAGGATCCACATATGTCCATGGAAAAATGTGCACTGCGCCATGTCAAGAAAGTTGTTTCCATGGGCACTGCGCCATGTCAAGAAAGTTCAAAGCACATATCCTGAACAACTGCACTTTTCCTGAGCACCTTCATTACGTTAATAGACCAAATCACCGCTACATGTTTACCTGGGACAAATATAAAGGGTCTACCAGGGCAACTAGAAGACGAACATAAAAGAAATTTCTACCAGAGCCATCACTCATCAGCTACCTTCCTTTGTTTTGCCTCAAAACCGTCCAAGTATGGTGCGAGTTTCGTCTGTAATAGCAGCAGCCTTGCTGTTTCATGCAGCTACCATTCGTTGGGTAGTGCTCGCGCTTAACATGACCTTGCCGGGATGCCGGGGCTCCTGCGGCGACATAGCCATCCCCTACCCGTTCGGCATCGGCCCGGGCTGCTTCCTCGACGGCTTCAACCTCACCTGCGACCGCTCCCACCGTCCACCGAGGCTGTTCCTCGGCGACGGCACCGTCGAGGTCTTCGAGATATCCCTCGAGAACGCCACGGTGCGCGTCGGAAGCGTGGTTTCCGTTTACCCCCCCGAATTTCCCGGGGGGAGTGGATGGACATGGACCGGCACACCATCGACACAACGGAACGCCATATGGGGCCTCGGCCATGGGGACGGTCCATACCACCTCGCGGAGCGAAGAAATCGGCTCGTCGTGATAGCCTGCAACGTGCAGGCGGTCGTCCTGCACGGGCCAAGCGACGACACCATCGCGGCGTGCACCTCCATCTGCGCGGACAGAACAGAGGAACAAGGCATGCCACATGCATCAAGTTATGGTTGCTCTGGCGTCGGCTGCTGTCAGACAACCATCTTCTTGGGCTTTGCCTCGTACAACATCCTCCTGTACCAATACAGCGATCACGACGATCTCTCGGTTACACTAGCTGTAGCGGACGAACGTTGGCTCAACGAGATGAACGTCAGCATGCTGCGAAATACCGACCCCGGCGGCAGCGTCGGCCCAGTGGTCGGGCCAGTGGTGCCGGCGGTGCTAGGCTGGGCAATCGGTGCATCAGCTGGATGTCCTATAGATGGTGGATCCAACGCTGCCTGTCGCAGCAGCCACAGCTTCTGCAGGAGATCTACTGCCAGCTCTCGCAGCGGCTTCTCGTGCCACTGCTCTCGTGGGTACCAAGGCAACCCTTACATCGAAAATGGATGTCAAGGTAAAGAGAACATCTATAGCTGTACATATTCACGCAATACTTCCATTCTTTTTATGTGCATGGGATATGGCTACAATATATATATACTCCCTTTAATTTCTTGAAGATGGAATGATTGATGAAGGTTTTTTTTTGCTTGACTTTTGCTATGCTGTGCTTTATTCAGATATCGATGAGTGCGCACACCGTGACGCGTATCCGTGCTATGGCATGTGCATAAATGTGCCAGGATCATTTCAGTGCATTTGTCCAGAGGGTACGCAGGGTGATGACCCGGCCAAACGTGAATGTGTTCCAACAAGCACTAGGAAATTCTCCGCAGGTGAGCAGTTACTCCCTCCCTCCGTTTTTTTATTTATAATTCTGGATATCACCACGGTCTGTAATATGCAGTACACATGTTTTAGGGAAATATGCAAAACAAAATTGACTACTACTTTTTGACATGTGGGTGCATATCTAGTAGGAACCACCCTTAAAATCATATATTAAGAACTTCAGGCTTCTGGTTCGAAGAATTCAGAAGCCGTTTTGAACACGTTAGCTCCTTAATGTGGTTTTTTCTTTGTATTGTCTATAGAGATATAACGATTTTTTATTTTTTTCTCATTTTCCTTTAATTGAATGCCTTACCAAAAGCTAACAGCCGCTATAGTGCCAATTTCAGCTAAAAATTAATAGCTACAACCAAAAGACATCAGCAAAAGCCGTTTTGAATTGGGCCTTATGTCAAGGAGAGTTGCCCACATCACTTGATGGTGATAACAGTATAAATGCCTTGTTTGAAAAAAGATAAGAGTATTAATGCATAGTGCAATAATTCAAGGGTCTTTTCAAAAACATCAGTGGCTTTTAGTAGTTGATCTGAACCATCTAGATTTAATCAAATGGATAAAAATGCTAGTTCTCACTATCCTATTTCAAGATTAGTTCTCATGTGATACATTCCTGTTCACAGGTTTACTTGTGGGCTTAGGAGTTGGCGGTGGAATGGGTCTTCTATCCCTAGTGTTTAGTGTCATACTTGTAATGCAAAAGGTCAAGGCTCGGAGGGCCAAGAAACTGAGGGCAAGATTCTTCAAGCAAAATCGAGGGTTGTTACTTCAGAGATTGGTTGACAAAGATATAGCTGAAAGGATGATCTTTAGCTTAGATGAGCTCGAGATGGCAACAAGTAAGTTTGATGAGGTTCGCAAGCTTGGCGGTGGCGGCCATGGTACGGTGTACAAAGGCATCTTATCGAATCAACATGTAGTTGCCATCAAGAAGTCAAAAATTACAATCCAAAGGGAGAGTGGTGATTTCATAAATGAGGTTGCCATCCTTTCTCAGATCAACCATCGAAACGTGGTGAGGCTGTTTGGATGTTGCCTAGAGACACAAGTCCCATTGTTGGTTTATGAATTCGTTTCAAATGGGACCCTTTCTGATCATCTCCATGTTGAGCATCCTCAATCCTTGTCATGGGATGACCGATTGAGAATTGCTCTAGAAACGGCAAGTGCTCTAGCCTATTTACATTCATCGGCATCAATGTCGATAATCCATAGAGATATTAAGTCAACCAACATCCTACTTGATGATCGTATGACTGCCAAAGTATCAGATTTTGGAGCTTCTCGAGGTATCCCAATTGATCAAGCAGGAGTAACAACAGCCATCCAAGGTACATTTGGATACCTAGACCCTGAGTACTACCAAACAAGTAGATTGACCGATAAAAGTGACGTTTACAGCTTTGGTGTCGTACTTGTGGAGTTGCTCACAAGGAAGAAGCCATATGCTTCCATGCCATCAGCAGGTGTCAGCCTAGTTGGACAGTTCAACTTGTTCATGAGTCAGGATAAGATCTGTGAGATATTAGATCCTCAAGTGATCTCAGAGGGTATGGAAGAAGCAAAAGAAGTTGCAGCAGTAGCATCAACATGCCTAAGTTTGAGGGGGGAAGAGAGGCCAACAATGAGGCAAGTGGAGATGAGACTGGAAAGATTGTTAGGATCAAATAAGAACACTGAGCAAGGGCGTTCAGCTGAGCTAAACCGTACACCAACTCAAACAAGCAACAACAAAGACAACACTAGCAGGCAGTACAGCATGGAACAGGAATTCTTACTATCAGCGAGCTTTTCTCGCTGATCTTGTTGTCAGCTAGCTTGCCATTCAATGATTTAATGCTCTTAATTATGAGTTGTGTTCCTAGCAGAATAGAGTTTATCTGTACCTAACATAGAAAGAGGGTGTTTTTCAATGCTACATCCACCCCATGTTTGTGCACACAAAACAACTCTAGCCCTTGGACCGTCTGCATCCAATGGCCTAGATTCGTTTTTCATCCTGCCAGTATTTAATACCATAATTACCAATTAACTACTTGCTAATCCCTCTAAAAACAATTACCTACTAATCCCACCAATAATCACATCACCATTAAGGATTTAAGGGTCGCCGACCCCTTTCCATCCATTAATTTTTTTTAATCTTGCATCCCCCGTTAGTTTTACTATCCTGATTTCCATCGTTATTTTTTTTGTATCAATCATTTAACTGTCCCAATCACACCATTAATTAGGTTGTTATCCCTTTGCCGAGTGCACCTACCTGTGCGCACATTCCAAATTTCCAATCGAGCACGCCTTCACCAACATCACCGCGCTCCCCATCCGCCTCTATCATCGCCGCTACCACCCCTATGCTTCCCAATGACCTCACATCCTGCACTATCCCCCCTTCGGCTCCATGCACCTTGGCGTTGATCCCGACTTCTCGCCTGAGCCGCCGGCGCCGTTGCAGGCTA
This sequence comes from Melocanna baccifera, assembly GCA_036346265.1. Taxonomy (NCBI): domain Eukaryota; kingdom Viridiplantae; phylum Streptophyta; class Magnoliopsida; order Poales; family Poaceae; genus Melocanna; species Melocanna baccifera. The sequence continues at coordinate 21,694,772 of CM070700.1, read as the reverse complement.
TCTCACCGTTGTCATCATGTGCATAAACCACCACGTTGGGTGAAGGAAAATGAAGGTCATGCGCGCGGCCACAAGCGGTGTGGGTCGGGGCGTGTTGTGGGTGACGCGGACATGTAGGCAAAGTCATGGTGGTGTGGGCAGCGTCTCACAGGAATGGGCGTAGCCGGTGACGCGTGGTGACGACGAGGCACAGACATACGTGAGCCACAGTGCAGGAGAATCAATGTTGGGGTCAACAAGGCAGTTGGTAGCAGCGGCATGCAAGGTGTGGGGCGCGACGGCATGGGCGTGATATGCCCTAGTGCGTAGGCGTCAAGGCACTAGGGCGAGTCGGGTCAGGGCGAAACGGCTTGGCCGAAGAAGGAAGGAGAGAAGGGGAAGGAGATAGGCCGGTTGTGCCTGGGCCAAAGAAAGAAGGTGAAATGTGCCAGGAGTTGGGCTGGGAAAGGAAAGAAGAAATGGATTGAGCCCAACTTGATTTTTTAGATTGTTTATTTTGTTTTTGATTTGAATTTGATTTCGGTTTTAGGTTTGAATTTAAATTTCATTGTTCTTGTTGCCTTCAACTTCTTAGGGAATTTACCCCAGCTTTAATATTTTGCTAATCTTTTATTAGTATTATTTATATTTTTTTTTGTGTATCTCTCCTTGTACTAATTTGCATAACGCAAATTCTAGAAAATCCCAAATAAATTGCAGAAAGTCCAAATATTGATAAAACACATTAAAAAGTCTTGAATTTTTCATATTTTCAAACATCCGATTTTTGAAATGTTACAAACACGCAAGTGGTGCAGACGTGGATCTCAAAAGTTTTGTTGTGTTAGTTTAATTTGGCATTAAAAACATTATTGTGTTTGCATGATTTGATATTGATGTGAGGCGGATTCCACGTACCCACTAACTAGTTATCGTAAGCGTGAGTGATTACTAATTTTGTCTGTGATTACTGTAGTTATTTACTATTGGTGATTTGGTTGTGTAGATGGCTTGTGAAATGTTAAAAAGATGTAAAATTTGTGCGTACATTAAAAGTACCATTGTGCTTATCATCACCAGGATAAGTGATATGAAATTAATAATCTCTCTGTTTTCAGGATAGCATGGCATGTCTTATATTTGGACAAAAATAAGAAGCAAATGTTAGCAAGCTCATCTTCAAGTAACCTAAATGAGTTTGCAACGTGATAAATAGTTGCAGACTTTAATATTGACCAGAAAACAGATGGGAGGTGTGTGTGTGATGGGTGGGGGGTGTGTGTAATTGCCATAGAGACACATTATCAGCTCTAAGCAAACCATACATTGCACATCTTTTTCACTGTATACACAAACCGAAATGTCTTTACTAACTGCAATATAGAAAATTAGAAATATGTTGAATTAGTGCATAGTTAGCTCATTAGCTCACAATAACCCATCATAGCTAGCAAGTCCAGTTTCAAAGGTAAGTAAAAAAAATTATCAATAGAGGTGTTCCTTGTAATCGTATCGTCGCCTAAGCCATTTCCAAACAAACCAAAACTGCAGAGCATGAGGCGGGAGGATGGAAATATACCGATGAGGATGGAAGCGCTGGCCTGATGTGTAAAATTCATGTGTTTTACGTAGCGCTATATTTGTCACTGTCCCTGAGCATGTTCATTGCTTTTTTTTTGGGAGATGAGAGCGTGTTCATTGTTGAATGGTTTACGTAGCGCTAAATTTTGCCCACATCCCCTTTTGTGAACCAAGCTTCATAAAACAGGTGAAAATAAAATCTCATTAACGGGACTCATTGACTCGGTTCAAAATTACTTTAAGTATACTTTTGTGACCTGGAGGACTACAAGATGCGCGCCTACGGCGCGCGTGGCCACCTCCCCGTCTCCGACGTCCCATACGGCGGCATCGGCTTCGATGCGCCCACCGTCCCGGGCAAGGGCGGAGCTAGGCCTCGGGTTGGGTGGGCTATAGCCCGAGGCCCAGCAAACTCTCGAGTACTACTATAGTACTATGGCCCCCTGAAACCCTAATCCCCACAAGCCAAAATCCTCAATCGGCCGCCGCACTCGCGCTCGCTCGGCTCTCACCTGCCCTCCATCGGTCCGCCCTCGCCTGCGCAGCTACGTCGGCCGCCCCCCTCGCCTCGCGCGGTTGCGCCTCAGCTCCGGCTCCGACGCTCCGCCCTCGTCTTGCACGGTCGCGCCCCAGCTCCGGCTCTGCTTCCTCCTCCGCCCTCCGGCGCTCCGCCTCCTCCTCGCGGGTCGTGCTCGTGGTTGACGTCGTGGTCGGAGGAGTGGAGGAGGAGGACGGCGAGCGCAGAGCTGAGGGCGCGAGGGGCCGATCCGCCGAGGGCTGAAGAAGAAATGGGGACGGGGGGGCTGAATGCGTGAAGGCTTGAAGAAATGCGGACGGGGTCATGGGGCCGAACGCATGAAGAGGAAATGCGGACGGGGCCGATTGCCGAGGGCTGAAGAAGAAATGCCGAGTGGCGGCTCTCCCCTCCCATCTCGGCCACCCGAGCGGCGGTTCTCCCTTCTCCCCGGCGGCGCCGCAGCGGCTCTCCCCTCTCCCTGACAGCGGCTCTCCATCGGCGGGCGGTAGTCCGAGTGACGATTCTCCCATCTCCCCTGAAGCTGAAGCTGAAACAAGCGGGGCCATAATCCAACTAGTTAGATGCATAACAACAGAACTATATCTTAAACAATAATAAGAATGAACCAGATACGTAAATGTACTTGTAATACGCTTAGAATGCGAAGGCCTATTTTTGGTGATACATGTTCATTGCCTCAATAGCTAGGTACTCTTGCAACTAGTTGCATTACACACAACTCGATTCGTCGGTATACAATAGTTTTTTTGAAAAAAACAGGGTAGTGCACAGTGGGTTAGCACAGCTATCTTAGGCCCTTGCGGCAATGCTTATATGAAAGCAGCGTTTTGCAGCACTGCTGCCAAAGGGAAAATGCGTGTATAACATCTTCAAAAATAAATAAATAAATATAAAGATAAAGCAGCCTGCAGGTTTAGCTTCAGGGTGTTGAGAATAGCGGTGGCTTATAATTTTTTTACTGTACCTGATTTATTTTTTTACTGTAGTTAAATTAGTTTATTTAGTATAATTAAATTTAAAAACATTTAAAAATAGAAAAAAATGTTAATCCATCATGAATAATGCAAAGGAATACGAGAAAAAAAAAATAAAAAACCTAAAATTTAAAAAAAGAAAAAAAGACAAAAAAATCAATAGTGCAAAAAAAAAAAAAAAGCGCCGCGGACGCAGAAGCCAGTCGCGGACGCTGTATTGAGCGGGACTGTGCTTCGGACAGAAATTTCATGGTGGAAGATTCGAATACCACTACTCAGTTATTATATACAACACTTCTCAGTTTGAGGTGTACTTCCCCGCAAAGACCTCTGCCTATGACACGGTGGTACCAGCAAAGATCCTACGTAACTGCGACAATGCAGGAATTCAGTGGCGTGTGAAGACTGCTGCGTATGCTTCAGAATTGGAGAACAAGAAAACAACACACAAAGTTCTGTTCTTTCGTCCTCTTCTTTCTTTCTTTTTTCTGTCACAGCCACCGGAATCATGGCCAAATCTGAAATTAGTCGAAGACGGTGGCATGGCAGTGACACGACTGAGTCGCAACCGCGCGAAGGGCCACTGGGCTTTGGCTTAGCACTCTCTATTTCAGTACCTAACTTTTAAAAGATATATCTTTTTAAAGTGGAATTAACAAGTTAATTATAGTAGACACTGTACCGAGTTCAGTTATATCGATAAAAAATCATATGTGATTATTTTTCTCTACGCACTACCTCTCACGAATAGTTAAAATTAAAAAAATCATAAATCAAAAGCCAAAACTATAGTCTAAAAGAGTCCACATGTGTCCAAGGAAAAATGGGCACTGCGCCATGTCAAGAGAGTTCAAAGCACATGTGCTGAACAACTGCACTTTTCCTGAGCACCTTCATTACGTTAATAGACCAAATCACCGCTACATGTGAACCTGGGACAAATATAAAGGGTCTACCAGAGCAACTAGAAGACGAACATAAAAGAAATTTCTACCAGAGCCATCACTCATCAGCTACCTTCCTTTGTTTTGCCTCAAAACCGTCCAAGTATGGTGCGAGTTTCGTCTGTAATAGCAGCAGCCTTGCTGTTTCATGCAGCTACCATTCGTTGGGTAGTGCTCGCGCTTAACATGACCTTGCCGGGATGCCGGGGCTCCTGCGGCGACATAGCCATCCCCTACCCGTTCGGCATCGGCCCGGGCTGCTTCCTCGACGGCTTCAACCTCACCTGCGACGACCGCTCCCACCGTCCACCGAGGCTGTTCCTCGGCGACGGCACCGTCGAGGTCTTCGAGATATCCCTCGAGAACGCCACGGTGCGCGTCGGAAGCGTGGTATACCTCCCCAAATTTCCCGGGCGGGGTGGGTGGAGACGGAACGGCACATGGGGCCTCGGCCATGGGGACGGTCCATACCACCTCGCGGAGCGAAGAAATCGGCTCGTCGTGATAGGCTGCAACGTGCAGGCGGTCGTCCTGCACGGGCCAAGCGACGACACCATCGCGGCATGCACCTCCATCTGCGCGGACAGAACAGAGGAAGCCCAAAGCCACACGTCCCCAGATGAACAAGGCATGCCATATGCATCAAGGTATGGTTGCTCTGGCGTCGGCTGCTGTCAGACAACCATCTTCTTGGGCTTTGCCTCGTACAAGATCCTCCTGTACCAATACAGCGATCACGATGATCTCTCGGTTACACTAGCTGTAGCGGACGAACGTTGGCTCAACGAGATGAACGTCAGCATGCTGCGAAATACCGACCCCGGCGGCAGCGTCGGCCCAGTGGTCGGGCCAGTGGTGCCGGCGGTGCTAGGCTGGGCAATCGGTGCATCAGCTGGATGTCCTATAGATGGTGGATCCAACTCTGCCTGTCGCAGCAGCCACAGCTTCTGCAGGAAATCTACCACCAGTTCTCACAGTGGCGGCTTCTCGTGCCACTGCTCTGGTGGGTACCAAGGCAACCCTTACATCGAAAATGGATGTAAAGGTAAAGAGAACATCTATAGCTGTACATATTCATGCTATACTTCCATTCTTTTTATATGCATGGGAGATGGCTACAATATATACTCCCTTTAATTTTTTGAAGATCGAATGATTGATGAAGGTTTTTTTTTGCTTGACTTTTGCTATGCTGTGCTTTATTCAGATATCAATGAGTGCGCACACCGTGACGCGTATCCGTGCTATGGCATGTGCATAAATGTGCCAGGATCATTTCAGTGCATTTGTCCAGAGGGTACGCAGAGCGATGACCCGGCCAAACGTGAATGTGTTCCAACAAGCACTAGGAAATTCTCCGCAGGTGAGCAGTTGCTCCCTCCCTCCGTTCTTTTTTTTATTTATAATTTTGGATATCACCACGGTCTGTAATATGCAGTACACATTTTTTAGGGAAATATGCAATACAAATTGACTACTACTTTTTTGACATGTGGGTGCATATCTAGTAGGAACCACCCTTAATATCATATATTAAGAACTTCTGGCTTCTGGTTCAAAGAATTCAGAAGTCGTTTTGAACACGTTAGCTTCTTAACGCGGAATTTTCTTTTCTTCTTTTTTTTCTTTACATTGCCTGTGGAGATATAACGATTTTTTATTTTTTTTCTCATTCTCCTTTAATTGAATGTCTTGCCAAAAGCTAACAGCCGCTATAGTGCCAATTTCAGCTAAAAATTAATAGCTACAACCAAAAGACACCAGCAAAAGCCGTTTTGAATTCGGCCTTATGTCAAGGAGAGTTGCCCACATCACTTGATGGTGATAACAGTATAAATGCCTTGTTTGAAAAAAGATAAGAGTATAAATACATAGTGCAATAATTCAAGGGTCTTTTCAAAAACATCAGTGGCTTTTAGTAGTTGATCTGAACCATCTAGATTTAATCAAATGGATAAAAATGCTACTTCTCACTATCCTATTTCAAGATTAGTTCTCATGTGATACATTCCTGTTCACAGGTTTACTTGTGGGCTTAGGAGTTGGCGGTGGAATGGGTCTTCTATCCCTAGTGTTTGGTGTCATACTTGTAACGCAAAAGGTCAAGGCTCGGAGGACCAAGAAACTGAGGGCAAGATTCTTCAAGCAAAATCGAGGGTTGTTACTTCAGAAATTGGTTGACAAAGATATAGCTGAAAGGATGATCTTTAGCTTAGATGAGCTCGAGATGGCAACAAGTAAGTTTGATGAGGTTCACAAGCTTGGCGGTGGCGGCCATGGTACGGTGTACAAAGGCATCTTATCGAACCAAGATATAGTTGCCATCAAGAAGTCAAAAATTACAATCCAAAGGGAGAGTGGTGATTTCATAAATGAGGTTGCCATCCTTTCTCAGATCAACCATCGAAACGTGGTGAGGCTGTTTGGATGTTGCCTAGAGACACAAGTCCCATTGTTGGTTTATGAATTCGTTTCAAATGGGACCCTTTCTGATCATCTCCATGTTGAGCATTCTCAATCCTTGTCTTGGGATGACCGATTGAGAATTGCTCTAGAAACGGCAAGTGCTCTGGCCTATTTACATTCATCGGCGTCAATGTCGATAATCCATAGAGATATTAAGTCAACCAACATCCTACTTGATGATCGTATGACTGCCAAAGTATCAGATTTTGGAGCTTCTCGAGGTATCCCAATTGATCAAGCAGGAGTAACAACAGCCATCCAAGGTACATTTGGATACCTAGACCCTGAGTACTACCAAACAAGTAGATTGACTGACAAAAGTGACGTTTATAGCTTTGGTGTCGTACTTGTGGAGTTGCTCACAAGGAAGAAGCCATATGGTTCCATGCCATCAGCAGGTGTCAGCCTAGTTGGACAGTTCAACTTGTTAATGAGTCAGGATAAGATCTGTGAGATATTAGATCCTCAAGTGATCTCAGAGGGTATGGAAGAAGCAAAAGAAGTTGCAGCAGTAGCATCAACATGCCTAAGTTTGAGGGGGGAAGAGAGGCCAACAATGAGGCAAGTGGAGATGAGACTGGGAAGGTTGTTAGGGTCAAATAAGAACACTGAGCAAGGGCGTTCAGCTGAGCTAAACCGTACACAAACTCAAATAAGCAACAACAAAGACAGCACTAGCAGGCAGTACAGCATGGAACAGGAATTCTTACTATCAGCGAGCTTTTCTCGCTGATCTTGCTGTCAGCTAGCTTGCCATCCAATGATTTAATGCTCTTAATTATGAGTTGTGTTCCTAGCATAATAGAGTTTATCTGTACCTAACATAGAAAGAGGGCGTTTTTCAATGCTACATCCACCCCATGTTTGTCTTGGACCGTCTGCATCCAGTGGCCTAGATTCGTTTTCATCCTGCCAGTATTTAATACCATAATTACCAATTAATTACCTGCTAATCCCTCTCAAAACAATTACATACTAATCCCACCAATAACCACATCACCATTAAGGATTTAAGGGTCGCCGACCCCTTTCCATCCATTAATTTTTTTTAATCTTGCGGCCCCCGTTAGTTTTACTATCCTGATTTCCATCGTTATTTTTATTTTTGTATCAATCATTTAATTGTCCCAATCACACCATTAATTAGGTTGTTATCCCTTTGGCGAGTGCACCTACCTGTGCGCACATTCCAAATTTCCAATCGAGCACGCCTTCACCAACTGAGCCGCCGGCGCCGTTGCAGGCTATCTCACCGTTGTTATCCTGTGCATAAACCACCACATTGGGTGAAGGAAAATGAAGGTCATGGTCGGGAACATGTTTCCACGTGACGAGTTTAGAGAGAGGATCACCGGGTTGGCCAAAACGGCGAGGTGAAAGCGATGACCGGTGCGGACACAGCGTGTTTTCGAGCTCGATTTGGCTCGGGGAGGACAAGGATGGGGAGGGGGAGGGGGAGTGGAGGAGGTGATGGTGATCACGGCGCCGTGTTGGTCGAGGCCTGAAAGGCAGGGAGACGCGGGCAAATGCAAGCTCGGCGGTCAAGGGCACGGCACGACCATACCTTGCGTAGTGTTACAACCAAAGTGCCCAACGGTCGCGGCGTACGGACACCGGCGTACGGACACGACGCCAGACGGACGCCGCCGACGCCCGCACGGACGCGACGTTCGTGACGCTGCAATCGCCACCTTATCACTGTCTATAAATCACATTCATGTACAAACAGTGATATCAATAGAAAGCAATAGTTGCTCTCTCAATACTTGTCATAATCTCTTGTAATACGTTATCAGCACGAAGAAAGAAGACAAGGTAAAGAGACTTCTTGTTTTAGCGCACGGCCTGCGGCCAGCGACCCCACACAACGACACGCCACGGCGGGCTGGAAGAAGCACCCCGGCGGCATCCCTTGGCCGGCGCACCCCTGGCCGACGCCCTCATGGCTGGAGCGGCCACTGCTTCGGCGCGGCTCCGGTTGGGTGCGGCGCACACAGCCCTTGGTGGCGCGGCTCGCGCGACGCACCCTGCACGCGATCCTGAGGCACTGACCCCGCGCGCTCTTTCTCGCCGGCGCGCCAGTGCGCGAGGCACAAGATGGCGCGGCACCGGCCGCAGCCCCACCTGGCGCGCCCCTCCCCCCTGGCGCGTGGCCCCTGGCGCGCGTCCCGCCCGGCGACCCCATCGGCGCGCCTCTCCCCTCGCGCGGAGGCCCTCGCGCGACAAAGACTTGGCCGAGGTTGTGCAGCGCGCGGGCGGCGGCGGCCGGCGGCAGGCGGACACATGGAGCGGCAAGACGCTGCAGTCCGCCCGGCGAAGACCGGCGGCGCGCGCGCCAGAAGACGCGACGGCACGCAGGCGCGGCACCGGCCGAGGCGTACCCGACCGAACGCGGCGGCCGCGGCAGCGCGCATGGCGCGGCCGGCGCGTGAGAGAGGCAGCGCGCAGGGCGCTCGGCCGGGCGTGGCGGCGACCCGCCGGCGAACGAGGCGGCGCGCGAGCCCGGCAACCCGCAGCGGCGGCGCTGTGGGCGCGCACCCAGCCGGCGGCGCGCGCGCCCGAGCCCGGCCGCAGCGCAGACGACGCCGGTGGTGGCGCGCCGAGCGCGGCAGCGGCGGCCCCGGCCGTGGGGCGTGATGGTGCGCGGGCCCCTGCGCGTGAGGCCGCGGTGGCGCGCAGAGGTACCGGTGGCGTGCGCCGCCGGCGGCGGCGAGGCGCGGTCGCTAGGGTATGGGGAGGGAAACCCTAACCATCCCCCATCACCCCTTTTATATTGACTGCCCACACATGGGCTTTGGCCCATTTTTTCCCACCACCCCACATGGGCCAAAAGGCCGACTGGGCCTCAGCCCAGATGTTGCAATTTTTGCAATTCCCCCCTCTATTTCATAAAAAATTGTACTCTTCTATTGTAGATTTTGTAATATAGTCCCTTCGCATGTTTATAATTGTACCCGTCAAATTGTACTATTATAAATAACCATTTCAGTCCCACAGGACCTGAAAAATATGTAAATATTTTCATAAATGTGCAACCACATTTATATAATTTTTACATATGTAGGATTACTAATTTTTTGCAATTCACCTACAATATGAATTGTGACCATATTTTATTTCACAAAATTCCCATTCATTTTAAAGTACCATTGTACTTAATTAAAAAAAAGAGAGGAAATTTTTGCAAAATATTATTAATGCATGTGATCACATTTTATGGCACTTTGCTACTTTATTAGTACGATCTACCATACAATAAATTGGTGTTTACTATCACTATTGTGATTACACGATATTTTCAAAATAACCACATGTTATATTCAATTTGGATATGTATTCATTCGGATTACAATACTCATATTGTTTTGCACACATTTTGCATTTATTACAACATCACCATACATATTAATTTACATCATGTAAATTAATTATCTTATAGCGTACTTTCCTATAGGCTTTAAATGGCTACCAAAGAATTTGAGCCTCTTGCTCTCATGGTAGCAACTACCCTACATGGGCTATGGACCTAAAAATCAACCTCACCACACGTGGGTTGCAAATGGTGATATTCGATCTTTCAGCTGAACAAATCCCACCGGATATTGTAAAATATTCCGTTTTAAGCATAATACGGAATCATATACATCCGGATTTGAAGGCTGAATATCTATATGAGAAGAATCCACTCACTTTATGGTTAGCCCTCAAAAAATAGATATGAACAGTTAAAAGCTGTTATTTTACCTGAGGCTAATCATGAATGGGCACATCTTAGACTCCAAGACTTCACAACAGTTGGAGACTATAACCATGCCCTTCATGCTATTTGCTCCAAGTTGCGATTTTGTGAAAAAGAACCAACAGATGCGGACAAAATAGAGAAAACTCTCTCTACCATGCTCCCATCCGACAGGGTCCTCCAGCAGCAATGACGTGCTGCCAATTACCAATCTTATTCTGATCTTATGCATACAATACTTCAGGCCGAGAAGCATGCTAAACTTCTTTTAAAGAACCATCAGCAACGTCCTATTGGGGCTGCTCCACTTCCTGAAGTTCATGCTAATCAGAATAATATTAAGTTCCGTGGTTCCAAAGACCATTCAAAGAACTTTAAAGGTAAAAACAAATGCAATATAAAGCAAAAACGCGGTGGATTCAAGAAGGGTAAAGACAATTTTGGTAAGCAAATTGACACAACTGAAGTTTGTCAACAATGTGGTTGCTACAACCATCCTACCAAGAAATGCCGCACCCCGAAGCACTTTGTGAACCTCTACCTCCAGTCTTCAACTCAAGGCAAGCATGCTCAAGAGAAGAGATTTGAACCGCACTTCAATCTCCCATGCAACAACAATGAAGCTGGATGCTCTCAAAAGTTCATTGAAGAACTCAATGACACAGGTCCTTCTCCAAAGAAGGATGATCTCATTAGCACCGAGGACACATGTTCTATTAGTCATACATACCTCAAAACAAAATTTCCGTAATCCTCAGATTTTGTGTGCACTTCTTGTGCCACCGGAAATTTGATTTTAAAACCCTCTTATCTTAAAATCAGAGTTGAACCACTAAAATCCTTGAACGCATTCAAGGAGATATATGTGGCCCTATACCACCATTATGTGGACCATTCAGGTATTTCATGGTTCTCATTGACGCATCTACTAGATGGTCACATGTGTGTCTTTTATCCACACAAAACTATGCATTTGCTAAGTTAATTGGGCAAATTATCCAATTACGAGCACATTATCCTGAATATCGATTTCAATCAATTCGAATGGACAATGCTGCTGAATTTTCATCTCATGCCTTCAATGACTATTGTATGGCTCTTGGGATACAAGTCCAACACTCTGTACCATATGTTCATACACAAAATGGTTTAGCAGAATCTCTCATCAAGAGAATCAAGCTCATAGCAAGACCATTGTTACAGAATTGCAACTTACCAACATCATGTTGGAGTCATGCAGTTTTACACGCTGGTGATTTAATTCAATTGCGTCCAACTGCATATCATAGCACTTCCTCGCTACAATTAGTACGTGGAAATCCACCAGATATTTCCCATCTGCGAAAATTCAGTTGCGTTACATACGTACCGATCTCACCACCGCAGCGTACCTCAATGGGACCGCACAGGAAACTTGGGATCTATATTGGATATAAATCTCCGTCGATTATAAAATACCTCGAGCCCCTCACTAGGGACCATTTACGGCCGGTCACGATTGCATATTTAATGAGGAACATTTCCCAGCATTAGGGGGAGACAACAAGTACCAAACTAAATGCCAAGAAATTGATTGGAATATTCAAGGCATTCCTACCTCAGATCCACGTACCAAAGAGACTGAACTTCAAGTTCAGAAACTCATTCATTTGCAAAACATTGCAAATAATCTGCCAGATGCATTTACTGATTATAAGGGTGTCACAAAATCCTATAATCCTGCCAGAAATATGCCTGAAAGAGTGGAGGTACCGCAAAATACCACTCAACTCCCAATTCAAAATAAGAGGGGGAGAAGTACGGCATAAATGGCGGATACAGCTTCTAACAAGCGAAAAAGAAAACAAAACAATGTAAATGCAGATCAACCTCATGTTGATAGACACCAAAGGATCCTTGAACCCAGATCAACAGTGCACTCAAATACTGATCTTGGGACATCGGAATACCCCGAAATGTTTTGGGAAATCACATTGAGTCACCAGGGGTCCAAGAAATTTCCACTAACTATACTGATTCTGGAGAATCATATGATCGTAAGACTACAATTGTCGACATTTATTTCTCCACAACAATTGCAAACAACCTTCAAAATGATCCAGATCCCAAGACCATGGCAGAGTGCAAACAGCGCTCGGACTGGACTCAATGGAAGGATGCAATTCAAGAGGAGTTAGCCTCGCTCAATAAAAGAAATGTATTCACCAATGTGATACATACACCTCCCAATGTATTCCCTGTCTGATTCAAATGGGTTTTCATCCGCAAACGGAATGAAAACAATGAGGTGGTGAGATACAAAGCAAGGCTTGTAGCACAAGGGTTCACGCAGAGACCCGGCATTGATTTCAATGAAACTTATTCTCCAGTAATGAGTGGAATAACATTTCGATATTTAATATCATTGGCAGTACAAAATAATCTATCTTTGCAGTTGATGGATGTAGTGACTACATATCTTTATGGGTCACTTGATTCGGACATATACATGAAAGTTCCTGATGGAATTTCAATTCCGAATCCAAACGCAAATCACAATATATATTGTGTAAAATTAAACAAGTCTTTATACGGCTTGAAACAGTCGGGAAGAATGTGGTACAACCGACTAAGTGAGTTCCTAACCAAAAAGGGATACTCCAACAATGATGATTGCCCATGCGTGTTCATCAAAAGATCCTCAACAGGATTTTGCATTATATCTGTATATGTTGATGACCTCAATATCATTGGTAATGCACACGATATAGATGAAGCACGTAATCATCTTAAGACGGAATTCGAAATGAAGGATTTGGGTAAAACCAAATTTTGCTTAGGTATACAACTTGAGCACCTTGATACAGGCATACTAGTATATCAATCAGCCTATGTCTATAAAATATTGGAGAAATTCAATATGGACAAAGTATATCCATCGAAAACCCCCATGGTTGTTCGATCTCTAGACAGAGACAAAGATCCATTCAGACCCCGAGATGACAATGAAGAGCTATTAGGACCCGAGGTTCCATATCTCAGTGCCATCGGAGCGTTTATGTACCTTGCAAATGGCACCCGGCCGGATATTGCATTTGCAGTTAATCTACTTGCTAGATATAGCGCTGCTCCAACCAAAAGACTTTGTGTAGGAGTGAAGAATATCTTTAGATATCTTCATGGCACTAAAGATCTCGGTCTATTCTTCTAGAAGAATAAACATCTGGATTTAATAGGATATACAGATGCTGGCTATTTATCAGATCCCCATAATACCAGATCTCAAACATGCTTTGTATTTTTACATGGTGGAACAGCCATCTCTTGGAAGTCTTCAAAACAGACTCTAGTGGCTACATCCACTAATCATTCTGAATAATTGCTTTATATGAAGCATCACGTGAATGTATATGGCTTCGCAGAATGATTAACTACATACAACAATCATGTGGTATAGGTGCTATCGCATCACCCACCATTATTTACGAAGATAATGATGCCTACGTTGTTCAGATGCAAACGGGTTACATAAAGAGCAATATCACCAAACATATTGCACCTAAACTATTTTACCCACATGAATTGCAAGAGAGTAGGGAAATAACTATTCTGCAAACTAAGTCTTGTGATAATCTCGCGGACTTATTTACTAAGTCATTACCAACTTCCACATTCCAGAAATGTGTTCATGGAATTGGTATGCGAAGACTACGTGATTTGTAGGCGTCAGGGGGAGAAATCTCCTAAGACTTAACCCGTTCCAATATAAATATTGTACTCTTTTCCCTTTATGAGTTTTCCTCTACGGTTTCTCATCAAGGTTTTTAATGAGGCAATATGACAACGTAATCATACATATATTATATCTCTATTTTCCCCACAGGGGTTTTTAAAGAGATAATCAAATATATGCCATATCATTTTTCTCCTTAAATTTTTCCACTAGCTTTTAAAGGAGTTTTTCATGGCATATCTACTCTACAGATTCTCCTCATATTTTTCCTATAGGGTTTTGGAGGAGTTTTTCCAAGATGATGAATCAAGGTGATCATATGAAGACACGTTGGTCAAGGGGGAGTGTTACAACCAAAGTGCCCATCGTTCGCGGCGTACGGACACCGGCGTACGGACACGACGTTCCGTATGGACGCCGGTACGTCCGTACGGACGCGACGTTCCGTACGCCGGCAACTGCCGCCTTATCACTGTCTATAAATCACATTCTTGTACAAACAGTGATATCAATAGAAAGCAATAGTTGCTCTCTCAATACTTGTCATAATCTCTTGCAATACGTAGGATGATGCAGGCTGACCGGATGTGACGAGGCAGGCAGAGGCATGCTGTGGGTGACGCAGGCGTGCAGGTGGCGTGACTCAATAGGGTGACGTGCGTTGACACGGGTGCAGCGCGCGGCCACAAGCGGTGTGGGTCGGGGCGTGTTGTCGGTGACGTGGACATGTAGGCAAAGTCATGGTGGTGTGGGCAGCGTCTCACTGGAATGGGCGTAGCCGGTGACGCGTGGTGACGACGAGGCACAGACATACGTGAGCCACAGTGCAGGAGAACCAATGTTGACGCCGGCTGTGCCTGGGCCAGAGAAAGAAGGTGAAATGTGCCAGGAGTTGGGCTGGGAAAGGAAAGAAGAAATGGGTTGAGCCCAACTTGATTTTTCAGATTTTTTATTTTGTTTTTGATTTGAATTTGATTTCGGTTTTGGGTTTGAATTTGAGTTCTGCATTTAAATTCCATTTTTCTTGTTGCCTTCAACTTCTTAGGGAATTTACCCCAGCTTTAATATTTTGCTAATCTTTTATTAGTATTATTTATATATTTTTTTTGTGTATCTCACCTTGTACTAATTTGCATAACGCAAATTCTAGAAAATCCCAAATAAATTGTAGAAAGTCCCAATATTGATAAAATGCATTAAAAAGTCTTGAATTTTTCATATTTTCAAACATCCAATTTTTGAAATGTTACAAACACGCAAGTGGTGCAGACGTGGATCTCAAAAGTTTTGTTGTGTTAGTTTAATTTGGCATTAAAAACATTATTGTGTTTGCATGATTTGATATTGATGTGAGGCGGATTCCACGTACCCACTAACTAGTTATCGTAAGCGTGAGTGATTACTAATTTTGTCTGTGATTACTGTAGTTATTTACTATTGGTGATTTGGTTGTGTAGATGGCTTGTGAAATGTTAAAAAGATGTAAAATTTGTGCGTACATTAAAAGTACCATTGTGCTTATCATCACCAGGATAAGTGATATGAATTTAATAATCTCTCTGTTTTCAGGATAGAATGGCATGTCTTATATTTGGACAAAAATAAGAAGCACATGTTAGCAAGCTCATCTTCAAGTAACCTAAATGAGTTTGCAACGTGATAAATAGTTGCAGACTTTAATATTGACCAGAAAACAGATGGGGGTGTAATTGCCATAGAGACACATTATCAGCTCTAAGCAAACCATACAATGCACATCTTTTTTACACTGTATACACAAACCGAAATGTCTTTACTAACTGCAATATAGAAAATTAGAAATATGTTGAATTAGTGCATAGTTAGCTCATTAGCTCACAATAACCCATCATAGCTAGCAAGTCCAGTTTCAAAGGTAAGTAAAAAAAAATATCAATAGAGGTGTTCCTTGTAATCATATCGTCGCCTAAGCCATTTCCAACACAAACCAAAACTGCAGAGCATGAGGCGGGAGGATGGCAATATACCGATGAGGATGGAAGCGCTGGCCTGATGTGTAAAATTCATGTGTTTTACGTAGCGCTATATTTGTCACTGTCCCTGAGCATGTTCATTGCTTTTTTTTTTTTTGGAGATGAGAGCGTGTTCATTGTTGATTGGTTTACGTAGCGCTAAATTTTGCCCCCATCCCCTTTTGTGAACCAAGCTTCATAAAACAGGTGGAAATAAAATCTCATTAACGGGACTTATTGACTCGGTTCAAAATTACTTTAATTATACTTTTGTGACCTGGAGGACTACAAGATGCATGCCTATAGCGCGCGTGGCCACCTCCCCATCTCCAACGTCCCGCACGGCGGCACCGGCTCCGATGCGCCCACCGTCCCGGGCAAGGGCAGAGCTGGGCCTCGGGCTAGGTGGGCTATAGCCCAAGGCCCAGCAAACTCCCGAGTACTACCCCTGAAACCCTAATCCCCACAAGCCAAAATCCTCAATCGGTCGCCGCACTCGCGCTCGCCGCGCCACCGCCCTCCACCGGTCCGCTTGCTCGCAGATTGCGCGGCCGCCGCCTCGCCTCGCGCTGCCGCGCTCGGCCGGCTCGCACCTCCGCCCTCGCCTCCGGCTCCGGCGCTCTACCCTCGCCTTGTGCGGTCGTGCCCCAGCTCCGACTCTGCCTCCTCCTCCGCCCTCCGGCGCTCCGCCTCCTCCTCGCGGGTCGCGCTCGTGGTTGACGTCGTGGTTGGAGGAGGAGTGGAGGAGGAGGACGGCAGCGTAGAGTCGAGGGGTGAGGGGCGAGGGGCCGAGCCACTGAGGGCTAAAGAAGAAATACAGACCGGGGGGCTGAATGCGTGAAGGCTTGAAGAAATGCGGACGGGGTCATGGCGCCGAACGCGTGAAGAGGAAATGCGGACGGGGCCGACTGCCGAGGGCTGAAGAAGAAATGCCGAGTGACAGCTCTCCCCTCCCATCCCAGCCACCCGAGCGGCAGTTCTCCCCTCTCCTCGGCGGCGCCGCGGCAGCTCTCCCCTCTCCCTAACAGCAACTCTCCATCGACGGGGGGCAGCCCGAGCGACGATTCGCCCATCTCCCCTGGCGCCCAGCGACGGCTCTCCCCTCCTGTCCGGCCACCGGAGCAGCGGTTCTCCCCTCGGCTCTCTCTCGGCGATGACGCTCTCCTAATTTGAACAATCAATCAGGTTTTGACAATCTATTTTATCTATTGCAACAAGTACATATTGATCCTTGAATCTTGAACATCGTCAAACCAAGCTTGCACTGTTATTTATTTGCTATTTTCTTTATTTTTCGTTTGGGCAAAACATAAATAAACAAAATTGGACTTCTGTTCTTTTCATGATCTTAAGCCTTTTGGAATAGGAAAGTGGTAGAATGATCTACGAGAAGAACTAGTAGATTTTATCTGTTAAATACCCTGCAATCACCTAGTCAAATAGACATGTTGAGTCTGATAATAGTGAACCTGGTTAACACGTGAATACCATTAAAATAAGGCCTCCTATGTCTAATTGTTATTGAAGGCATAAAAATGTCCCTTCTCACTCTTTTTTTGCTCTTCTTTCCGTTTTTTGGGGCAGTGCTACATTTGATAATGGCAATCAATGAAGTCAGTCTTTTGAAATTGCTTCAGTTTAAATTTTGGTTCAAACTTATAGGTTGTTAACCGTTTAGATTTTAGTTCGGGGCACGATGAAAATCTGAATCCGCTACTGATCCCGGGCACTGCCATCCCCGCGGGCACCGCCACTATGCAGGTGCAGGGGCGCCAGCCGCAACGAGACCAAAGAAGAGACGTTGGCGGCCGCATCGACACGGCCACCGACTCCATCAACCGCCAAGGCGTGCCGTAGCCCATAGCAAGCTAAGCAGTGTATCTCCACGTACGCACGTCTTATCAGTCTGTATGGAGCCGCCGCCGTTGTACTGTTGAGTGTTTTGAGGGGAAAAAAAAGTTTGCATACTGCAATAGCTAACTGAACTATTTAATTTGCATCCAAAATTCATTTCCATAGTTTTGAGCTTCGTACTTGCATTAGTCGTCACTATTGATGATGCTTAGTTATTCGATTTCCACATCACGCTACAACAAAATGATGATCAATTCACCATCATCATCATCATCTCTTATCGAATCCAAGAGCGAATAGGAGTTATCAGCTGCAGCCTTTGGCGTCGAACCCGATCTTCTGGTTGGCCACGTCGTACACCACCGCGAACGTCTTCTGCTGCGTGTTCCCGAGGATCGCGATGGACGTCTCGTTGCCGTTGGACGCGAACGCCAGGCACGTCTGCGACACCTTCGACACGTACAGCACCCCGCTGAAGTGGAGGCTCACGGTGGCGCCGTTGGCGAACACCAGCCCCACCGACGGTATCTGCACCGTCGTGTGGCCGGTGAAGTCGTAGCACATGTCCAGGATGGACAGCGCGGGCGCCTTCTTGTACTTGCCCATGAACCGCGCGAACGCCGACCGGAGCGCGGCGTAGGCGAGCGGGGGCAGGCGGGTGATCACGGTGCCCGAGTCGATCACCGTGCCTGCCGTCGAGAACACGACCGGGGAGATCTTGATAGCGCGGCCGGCGACCTTGATGCCGACGAGGTTGAGGTAGTAGAACGACGGCGCGTCGTCGTGGGTCACCATCGCCGTGAACTTCGCATTCGCCGGCGAGGCTGCGCCGAGGGACAGGTACCCCACGGAGCTCGACGACGACGGCAGGCAGTAGGAGAAGCCCGCACCGTACTTGGCTGCCGCTTGCGAGGACAGCGACACCTTCTCGCGGCCGAGGCCGACGAGCCCGTCGGCCTTGCCGAACAGCCCGCTGTTCTCGTCACCGCACCCGAATACGAAGCCCGGGAGCTTGTCGGACGGCGTCAGCGTCAGCGTGTCGCGGACGAGGTTGCCGTCGGTCTGCGACGAGTCGCCGTACACGACCTCGTACCGGCACTTGTTCTCCGACGAGCAGCTCTGCAGGTCGAATTCTTGGCACACCTGCGCGCCGCAGGGCACGTCGGAGTGCGTCGACGACTGCGCCGGGTCGAAGAGCGGGTCCTGCTGTTCGTAGCAGTCCGCGCACGGCTTGCACTGCACCCACGACAGGTCGCTGCCGGTGTCGAACACAACCGAGAAGTCCTTGGCCGGGGTCCCAAGTCCCACCGACACGATGTAGTTGCCGGTGCCAAGAGATATGCCCCTCTGCGCCGGCAGGGACACGCCCTTGGAGGCACGGGCAGGGTCGATCACGGACGTGGCGGCGATCTTGCGGTGTATGGAGTCGACCCTGGCCTGGTCATGGTCCAGGATCTTGGCATGAGACGGCGCGTCGCCGCGAGCCTGCAGCGGCGAGCACGGGCCGTGCCGGTGCACGACGTTGAGAGCCGACGAGTTTGATGCCGCTGCAGCACAGCAAGAACGAAAATGAGCTGGTACCTTGGTAAGTTTTTTTATCCCCAATTCCACTCCATTTCGCTATATTTGACTAGGCTATCATGCGCACTGATAAAAAAACATTAAATCTAAGAAATACTTAAATAAAAAATTATTATACATACTCATATTAAATGACATACTATAACCACATAATATCTTTACTATTTAAAAAGAAGGAGTTGGTGGTTGATATCACATCTATCAATTTTTAACCATTCGATCTGATTATAAAATAAAATCTGGACCGTCCCCCACCCCTACGGCCCAGCGCCTCCCCCTCGCTCCCCCCGCCTCCACCCGCCCTCCCCTCGCTCTCTCACACAGCACCCCTACCCCCCGCCTCCCTCTCGCTCCCCGTCCTCCTCTCCTTGCCTCCGCACGGCCGCACTCCGGCGCGCGCCTCGCTCGCTCCCCTCGTCCTCCCTCTCTCGCCTCCGCACGCCCCGGCCGCCTCCTGGATCCCCTCGTCCTCCTCTCCCCTTGCCTCCGCACAGCCGCCGCCCGCCGCGCGCCTCCCCTCGTTCCCCTGTTCTCCCTCTCTCTCTCGCCTCCGCAGACGGCCGCCCCGGTGCCTCCCCTCGCTCCCCGCCTCCAGATCCTCGCTCGCTCGCGCCGCCGCAGATCCTCACTCTCCCCGCCGCCCCACCGCCTCCCCTCGCTCTCCCCGCCTCCCCTCGCTCTCCCTCGCCCGCAGATCCGCCTCCCCGCGCGCCGCCTCCTCCCCACCTTGTGTCGCGCGCCTCCTCCCCCTCCCCACCCCGCGCGCTGTGTTCACGACCCGGCACGTGAGCTCGGCACTCCGCGCTCCTCCACATGCCGGGCGGCTAGCGAGCGGATCTAGCCGCCCCCGCACAGCACCATCAAATCCGGCTATCTAAGCCACCTCCCAACTCGACGAGCCACCTCACGAAATCGGCGCCGTCGTCAATGCTCCTCCGCTAATCCTCGGCTCCTTCCCCCTTTTCATTGCCCATTGAGCTCGAGCCCCGTATCCCACTTCACGCTTGGTCAATCGGTAGGGAGGAAACGAGTGATGGCATGCGCACGAGGCGACGTCGAGGCTACCAC
This sequence comes from Melocanna baccifera, assembly GCA_036346265.1. Lineage (NCBI taxonomy): Eukaryota > Viridiplantae > Streptophyta > Magnoliopsida > Poales > Poaceae > Melocanna > Melocanna baccifera. The sequence goes on along the minus strand of CM070700.1, from coordinate 21,674,345 downwards.
AGCAAGTGCAATCGGTGTGGGGATCATGGTGTAGATGAGGATGGCATCCTCTGATGCATGCTTGCGGTGATGGAGCGCAAGATGTGGTCGAGCGGCATGGAGCGGTTGATCCGGCGCCGAACCAACCACCACGTCAAGAACTGGAATAATTGCATGCTTGCCCGCAAGGCCCTGCTACAGCGCGTCCACTCCCATGAGCTTGGCAAGAAGCTCTGCAAGATCCTCATCAAGAAGATCAGGTCAGTGCCACCTCCCCTTCCACTATTTCCACCTACTATTACTCCATTCTTGTACCCTTGTAGTTGCGAGCTCCCATGGATTCTTTGTTTGATCAGACTTTTTAGTGGGTTCTAAGGAGGAACCAAGGAGGCTTTTGTTGGTGCTTGCCAAGTGCTTGACAAAATGTCTAACTCGGTTTTAGTTACATGTTGCATATGCAGTTAATTTTGATATTGGCTTGGCTAACTGGTTGTTGCTGATTTAGGGCCTGTACCCACCAAGTTGTGAGTGCCTGTGGTTGCGCAAATCTTGAGGTACTGCTAAGTGCAGATGCAAAGAATATAGAAGAACATCGCGAGGGAGATTGTCAGAAAGTGGGTTGCTGTCATCAACCAAAGCCGTCAGCCTTCCAGTCCTCATTCTCTATTGGTCGGTTCATGTGGGGCAGGAATTTCTCTTCTCAGGCTGGTGCAAGTTCTGGTGATAAGGATGATGAGTTGGAGGACGGGTTTTCTGATCTGGAGGTTCCACCGGAAGCTAATAAAAGGGATGTAGAACTGACATCTGAAGAAAGTTCTGATGAGGATGCCATTGATGCAATTGGCTTGCCAGAAGTGGATGCTGATGCAAAACCTGAGAAGGAGCCGATGAAGAAGGCCCCGCAGTTCCACCTTCTTAAAGTTATGTTGGAAGTTTCAAGGAACGATATCCCTGGTGCACTAAACAAATGGGTTAATGATGGCAATGCAATGGATAGAAGCGAAATGTTCTATGTTATTCTGAACCTTCGCAAGCGGAAGCTCTTCTTCAAAGCCTTGCAGGTGTTTAACTTACCCTCAACATTTTTTTCTATTTTTTCCATGATTGCAAATTCTTGATTAATTTTTTTATATGTTGCTGATAATTATGGATTATACCTGAAGGCTGAAGCAATTGTTATGCTTAACTCATTGACATGCAATAGCCCTTTTGAGGGCAAATAAGAACGTAACTTTACCTGTGTCTAATGCTGAAACCTTTTTGCAAGCTGGGTGGTGAATAACCTGTAGATTAAACTCTCTTATTTTGGGAGCTATGTTAGATAGTAGATGATGAAGATAGGGAACACACAAAGATCCCTTCAGTAACACTGTAATAGTTCATGACAAAGTTATTGGTCAAATATGCTGGCAACTTCCATGAATCCATGTCAAATCATGAATTTAGCATAGCATGACAATCTCATTGTAACTTCTGAGATCATGTGAATGGTGCGCAAACTACAGCTTTGGTGGAGTATCTGAATCTTTCTAAATATACCAGTGTGTATTGGTTTGTTTGGCAAGAGTTTTTTGGGCATGTTTGGATCCTTTGCCCACCTTGCTTTGCTAGGAAAGGAAAAACTAGCCCACCTTGTTTTGAGTATTATTTGCTTAAACTTTATACTGCAATCTTTGTTGACCACTATTATTTTTTACCGTTGTGCATTGCAAGCATGTTTACCGGACTCTTTTTTGGTTTTCCGTTGCAACGCACGGGCAACTTACTAGTCTTCTAAAGCATTTAAGTAGAGACAAAGACAAATTACAATAATAATACTATAGATTTCTTCAATAGACAAATATATTGAAATAGATATATACTCTTGAGAATATAGACAAATATAGCAAAACAAAGGGAGTAGTACAATGTATACAATTCAGAAGTAGACCAAGTGGTTCAATAGCATTTCGACTTTGCTAATCATACTGTACTGCAGAATATTTGTAGTCATCGGCCTGCCGAAGCTTGTATTAGCAGCAAGTTATCAGATAAAGTACAATCTACAAACATATCTACATACTTGTATTTTTTATCATGATATAATCACATTGTTGAAACCGGCGGTAATTCTAGCACAAAAAAATCACAGCAAACGCAAGAGACACTAAGTTTGTTTATGATTCTGGGAAAGGAAGGAACAAAAGATTTAATCGGCTCACATCGGTTAATCCCTAGAAAATTCTTCTCTTCTTTGCAACTCTGTAAGTCAATCCCTTTTTTAGATATCTTTACTGTTCTTCTGTTTATGTTCATGTATCCTGTGCACACCTTCATTTTGTCATTTTAGTGCTTGTCAGTTCTTTTTTTTTTCATATTCTGAATAGAGCTGCTGAGTAAATTTCCAAATCAACAATGGACGATATTACTACTGTATAACATGCTCATTTTTGGGTCATATGTAGTGAACAGTAATAGTTTGTTTTGTCTCATATTTCTTTTCTTGTGGACATGTAGGACCAAAGAAAGACCGCACGATGTGGTTTCTATCACGGTTCTACAACTAAAATTTCAAATTCAAAACATCATGATTACATCTAAAAGTGCTAATAATCAAATATGGTTATCTGGATACCATATTTGATTATTATGTTTGTGTTTTTAATGCCTTAATATAAACGTGCTAATAATTTATCCCATCTAGCAAATTGTTTCCTACTACAAAGTTGCTGTATGGTTAATATCAGTCAGGCTGTCCTTGTTAGTGGATTTCTTGTAATCCTGTTAATTGATGTGAATTAGTTTCCCTCTTACACACTGTAGTAGTAGCAATCAAGTGATTACTATCTGTCTATATTGCAATTACAATGCAAAAAAGTCCTTTTCACTTCGTCTGTTAGGTCATATTGTGGAATTAATCAAATATCAAATAAAGAGTTGCATTGTTCTGTTCAGACAAATTATTGTTGATGAATACTATCATCTATTTCCATCTCTGACTATTATTTGTATGCCGGTGTGTTAAGATATTTCAGTTTCACCATACGTTCTTTTCTGTCCCATTGTTTTTTATTTACTTCATCACACGTTCTTTAATATTCCATTGTTTCCTTTCTCATTTACAGAATTGTCGCATGTAGTGTTTATTCTATCATGCTTCACTAATGTGATGTATGCATACATGTATGTATGTATCACCATCTTTTAATTGATCAGTTCGCTTTTTATGTTAAATTGGAAGTAGGTGAAAAGTCATATAATGTTGAGTCCTACCAATTTTACGATGCTAATGTTTTGCAGGAAGTTGACCAAGACAAGGTGCTATATATACTCCAATCATTTCTACAACATTGTATTTGTTACTGTTACAAACCATTATGCGCAGAGTTATATGCAATCTGAATCAGTGGTTACTGAAAGGATGGTTTAAATGAGTCTCGACCAATTTGTTGCAATAATGAAAGCCTGAGAACTGATTGTAGTAAAGCATGGCATCGAAGTCGAGGAGCAGTCCAATACTCTGATTCTCTGAGGTACAAACTGAGCTCTTCATGGCGTGTTAAAAAGGTATATGTTCAGACTTTAGAGATGATATGAAATTGTTCAGATTTAGTCGAAGTATGTATGAAATTGTTGTTTTATTATTATTTGCGAAAGATAGTAGAAAATTCGGATTGTATTTTCAAGTTCATTCCGGTGCTATTTGCTTTCCCTGATCTTTTTCTTTTAGCAATGCTAATGTGTTTGGCTTACGTACCACATGATGTGTGCCACCATATTTTGTATGGAAATTTCAGCTCATATGTTGAAAACAGTGGTGACTTGTTACTCAATAGCTCTCTCAAATCCTATGTGTTGCGAGGCATCTCAAATAGATATTCATGATACTGTACAGGTCTGAACCTAAAAGGCAAAATAATGTGGATTTAGAACTTGTGTATAGTTTAAGATCCGCTGCAACGTACGGGCGTTTGACTATACTCAAGATGGGTCAGATGAACATAAAAATGAAGGGTTATGTTAGATTTTTGTGTGACTAATTGATTCCTTTCTGTGTACACTTCATATCCTTTGTTTTCTTTTAGTTTTAGTGCATTTGTAATGTCAGTTCATTCATAGGGTTCCGTCAGTTAAAATTTTGTGTGTAAAAATGGATTGTTCATCTATCATTTTATGTAAAAAAATAGATGCACAAAAGTACTTGTATTTACTAACATAGTGCTTTTCATTCTTTTTTATGATAGTTTAATTATAGGTATCTACTGATTATATATATAAATCAGTAAAGCATGTGATCTAAATTTGTTCGAAACTTTAAAATTGAGTATATTTTTTCAAAGGTATACATTTTATTTGAATTATTATAAATGGGTATATACCCTAAACTGATATTTTAAAAAAAATACACCTAAATTTGTGTTGAATTCGCGCATTTCAAATCATGGAACCATGCTGCTCCATTTCTTGTGTTCACATTTTGCAAAGATCGTTTATACTTGATGTGTCTACTTGGAAGAACAGCAAGAATCAACTAGCGAAAGAACCGAACAACGAAACAAATCAACAATGTGAAACTGCGATAAGAAGGCAGCTGATCCTACCTTTCGAGGCCGTGCAAACCGCGCTCGGCTGCAGCGAACTGACGCTCACGGCGTACCAATTCAGGCCGCTCGTCTCGGCCGGCGACGCACCGAGACGGCGAGGAGAAGCGATCAGAGCCAGTGCAAGTAAAACCAAGGCGCTGCCATGAAGCAGAGAGCACCGCAGCATGGAAGCCATGAAGAGCTAGCTAGTTATCGCTCGCTTCCTCTATGACCACACTGCTTTGTGCACTCGAAACGATGCTGCAAACGCTGCTTACATAGCGTTGGTTGGCCACACCACCACAACCCCACACGGCGTCAACGTCGTCACCAGTGAAAAATTAGGTCGTGTGCCACGGCCGGTGTGCAGCGCCCGATCGAGGAGCACGATGAGACGACTCCTCGACGGCTGATGAGGGTTTCAACTCGACCGTGACCGTTCGCGCACGGCACACACGCACTGAGCTCTGAAAGCAAGGCAGGTGTCGTCAAATCTGCGCCTTTTCCTCGCACCAGATAAGTTGATTGTGATCCATCATTCCTTTAGTCCTAATTTGGTTTGGTTACGATCGAAATGAGTAGGAAAATGACATCCCTTCCCAGTTAAAGGCGTCGAAACCGTCGACAAACCAACCCGTGTCACATTCCTGCAATTGGTGGTGAATGCTAGGATGTTGGAGGTAGCTTTCGTGCCTCCACCATGTTAGAAAGCAGGAAGCCATGCTAACACCAATTTATACCCACATCACGGCATAATAAAAATACATTATAAATACATTATTGATATGAAAATTTAGCTCAATTCTTCTATATAAAATATAGTAAGAAAAATATGACAAAAACTAAACAATGTAGCATAATTGAGATACAATTTGTGTACTTAAATAATAAAGATTTGCTCTCTATCATATCTCATCATTTTTTTCATTGATAGTTGGACAAGAGCTAGAACCTACAAAGATAACATATGAGAGTAAATCAAACAGATGTATAAATAAATACGAAGAATATGAAGTTTACATTTATAAGAAGTTAACTTAATACTAGCACGAGATATTTGTTTCTTACGTGACCTCATTCTTTGAAAACGCTCCAAAATCTTATCATCATTAATGTTTACAAATATGTCTCGCTCAATATAGCATATTATGCTATGATTCATCCGCTCATCATCTATTTTATTCCGCAAATCAGTCTTAATAATCTTCATAGCCGATAAGACTCTTTCTATAGTTGTTGTTACCACCGATAAAATCAAGATCAATTCAATGAGATGATATACCAATAAAAAAACTATGTGTCTATCAAGCCGCATTGCGGTGTGGGCTGCGAGCGAAGGTGCAATCGCGGGCCACGGCCACGCGGACACGCTTGCGGCCACTACCGTCTTCTGCGAGGCTTGCGTAGCGCCGTAGCGGCTACCCAGGGCGAAGTAGGCAGGCAGGCAGCGGTGCTCCGCTTGTGGCGAGGGCAAGCAGTAACACTGTGCAGTTTTCTGTACTAATTGATACATCAATAATCACATGATAACTACGAGCCCTAGTCCTGCGTAGATTCACTCTCTGTGCAACCCTACAACTTGAGGTAAATTCTGGAATTTTTGGTATATTTGACACTGTTTACAATCATAATTAAAAAATAATTGTATGCCTGCGATAGTGATAAAAAAGACGTTTTTGTTGCCCGGAGGCCAGGCGGCAACGTCGGTAGGCTAACGTGTAGGCCCTGCTGTCTCTCATCACCGGACGGCAGGTAGCCTGCCGCCTCGTCACCAGACGGCAGCTATCTGCTGCCTCATAGCTAGACGACATTACTTTGCTTTAATTTTTTGTATATTATTTGTTTAAATTTTTAAATATAATAAATGAGCTTTAAAATTACCAAATTTATGTGCAGACTTCAAATACAACGTACTTAATTGTATAATTTTTTGGTAATTTTATCCAGTGTAAATATTGCTAAAAAAGTCATACGATTTTGATATTTGTAAGAGTTGTTACATATAGTAAGCGAGTTCCAAAATTACAAAATTTTATGTAAAGCCTTCCGATATAGTCATAGTAATTGTGTAATTTTTAAAAATTTTATGTGCTCTAAATTTATCACATTAATTTATGTTATTTTAATCATAAAATTAGCGATACTCAAGCATCATTTGTAGTACCTGACCTCTATCCTTCGCATATATATCGACCTGTTGATGCTATGTTTTCTTTGCTGCTACGTCCTTCACACAATTGTCACTTTATCCGCGCCGCCTCGCACGCTCCCTTTGTCCGCACTAATATCATTATGTCCGCACTGCGTGTCGACAAGAAGTCCTTAATTTATTTACAGGGTGAGCGCACCGAGTTCTCTTTTTGCTTAGCTATAAATACGTATCTCTCGCAATTGGTCATCGGTCATTTCAGTCGCTCGTCACAGAAGGTTATTCTCGTAGTCGTCGCTTAAAATTAAAAGTGCATAACTAATTAAGCAATCATAATTACTATAGTCATTGGGACATGTGTTGGCTCGTCCATGTACATCATACAAAGGAGTATGAATAAGAACACAACAGTATTACAAACATCACGTGCGATAATAGATTACGGAGTTAATTACTAAGGTAATCAATTGATTAATTACCAATTACATCTCAAATTGGTACAAATATGAATTAATTCAATACACTAAAAGATACATAAAATTATGATACGAAATGGCAACCAGATAAGCTTAGTCTATTGGGACAATATCTCATTGAGTGTCCGGAGGTTTTGCATATCCTGCACTTTGCTGCACGACTAATACTGCTATGTTGGCTCACATTCATGTCATTCTACAAGTGCCACATCTGTTGACGTCCCTTCGTAATTATCTTCAACTCCTTGTTAGGGGCTTATTACAGCATATCTGGTCAAAGATCCCTGTAATTTATGTTCAAACCATACGAAACTCTGCACTTCATGTACTAAAAAGGTGTTGTATGTCGTAGTACTCTGAGATGTATGGCTCGACATCTACTTCATTTGTGCACATGCCTTGTACACATGCGAGCATGGTTTATGCAGGAGTATTGGTTTGTTGCAGTGCATGTTGCCATATCACTCAAGGTGCATGCCTGTTTCATTTCATTCCTGGCATATGACATCCGCGAGAATGAGCTTCTACGACAAGCGATTGAGATAACCGATGACCAACTGCGAGAGGTTTGTATTTATGGCTAAGCGAAAAAAGAATTCGGTGTGCTCACCCCGTAAATTAAGAATTCTTTGTTAACATGCAGTATAGAGTACGGACATAACGATATCAGTGTCGGACGAGGGAGCGCATGAGGGGGGATGGCACGGATAGAGTGATAATTGTGTGAAAGATGCAATGAAAAGGAAAACATAACAACAATGGGCGACATATGTGCGAAAGACAGAGGTCACGCACTGCAAAAGATGCATCGCATATTGCTAATTACGATTAAATTAATATGGTAAATTCAGAGCATATAAAATTTTCAAAAATTACATAATTAGGTTGACTATGTCAAGAGTCTTCACCAAAATATTTATAAGTTTTGAAACTTGTTTGCTATATGTAACAACTCCTACAAATATCTCAATCTTACAAATTTTTGAGTAATATTCAGAGCGGATAAAATTATCAAAAATTACACAATGAAGTACGTTATGTTAAAAGCTATGCATAAAATTTTATAATTTTTGAACTTATTTGCTATATTTAAAAATTTTAAAAATATAACATATAAAATAGTATTTAGGCTGGTAACTGTCGCATTGCGGTGGGGAAGTAGGCCACCCGCGGTTTGGTGGTCAGGCGGTAGGCACCTACCGCCGACGGTCAGGTCATGTGTCACTTGCAGACGGCTGCCGTCGGGTGATCGGACAGCAGAAGTGTCAGTTTTGTTAATACCATGCACATACGACTATTTTTATAAATATAAATATAAAACATGTTATATATGCTCAAAAATTCTAAATTCTGATCCTGTATATTTTCCCCTCGACGAGCAGAGCCGCAGAGAGTACGTCCTTTGTTTTTCGGATAACAATTTCCCATCTCGCTACAGAAAATAATATTATGCAGCAGCATTGAAGCTAGCTTGTCGTATACACTGCTCTAAAGTATTAACACATCTGTGAAGAATCCGATGTTCTTTGCTTCACAGCCCATGACATAAAGCACAAAGCAACCCAATTTGCTCCTTTATTTCCCTGCTTTAACAAAAGCAAAGCATATGACATCTCTTAACCCAGCCACTTTAATCGCAAGAACAAATGCACACAATGGAGATGCGCACCGAGCATATCACATAAGCAAATCCTAACAGAGGCATTGCTGCAGCATTTCAAGCATGTCTTCAAGCTCAGCAAGGGAGAGCGCAGGCGAGAGCTTACGGAATTCCTGCAACGACTTCGCCAGGAGCCTGGCGAGGCTGCCCGTTAGCATCATGGAGGGATTATCAAGGTCGATAGCTCGCCTGGCTCCGAGGAGGAGCCCCCCGGATATCCAGGTTCACCAGCAGCAACCATCCCAAGGGCCTCCTCCTCCCTTCGTGCCAGAGGAGCTCTTCTTCTTCAGCGTATTTGAGCAGCAGTACGGCAGCTACCATCCGTTCTTCTACGGGTGCCGTTTCGCCGAGGTCCTGAGGATTGCCCAGAGGGAGGGCAAGCTTGTGTTCGTGTACCTCCATGACCCGGACCATCCGTACACCGAGCCGTTCTGCCGGAGTACGCTGTGCTCGGACGTGGTGGTGGAGTTTCTTGACGCAAACTTTGTGTCCTGGGGAGCAGTCGGCAGCAGAGGAGAAGGGCTGGGCATGGTTGCGTCGCTGCAACCCGGCAGCTTCCCGTTCTGTGCCGTCGTCGCTCCGGTCTCCAACGAAAGCATCACAGTCCTACAACAGGTACAAAGTCCATAATGTTGAATTTACAGTTCCAAATTTTTCAAAAAAAAACAGTTTCAATAAACAAATGGAAAGTTCCATTGTACACATTTGTATGAAAACTTTGTAAACATATGTGAAAGTATAGTAGTATACTACTTGCATCGATGTCTCGTCTTTGTAAAGTTGGCACACACCTTGTCTTCTTGAAGGTAGAAGGGCCAGTTTCACCATCAGAGCTGGTGGAGATTTTACAGAGAACCATTGATGAGCAAGGTGCGGCTTTTAGATCCTCTAGGCCTGATGAGCAAGCTGCAGCTCTCAGAGCCTCTAGGGCTGTGGAAGAAGAGAGGAGGAGATCGGCTCTACGGCTAAGACAAGAGCAGGATGCAGCTTACCTTGAGTCACTTCGGAAAGATCAGGTATTATCAACGCCGAGTTGCAGTTGCAGTTGCAGTGCTGTACATATCCTGCTCAGATGAGCTCATTAACTATGTCATTGCAGGAAAAAGAAAGATCCAATAAGAGTTTTCAGGAGGGAATTGCAAAGCCAAAGGCAGGTTCGAAATATCCTGGCCAAGTAGCAAGAGAAACAAGCAAGCCGACTCAGATTAGAGCTCCTACGGAGAAGGAAACTGCACCTTCACACAGAACTGAAGCAAATACCAAGGTATGATGAACATGGGCATATCTTTGATACGCTCCTGATAGATAGTGGCCACAAGGAAATATAAAAAACTAATAAACATGAAAGTTTCAGAATTCAAGTATTTTGCAGACATAGAGAGTGCTCCAATTATGCATACAAGTTTTCTGTACTCTGCTTCCATTTATGACGCATATCAGAACTATCAATCTAGTATCTTTGTGCAATAATCGGCCACCTTAGATTATATGCTTATAGCAACTTTCTTGCGCGCAATTATAAGATTGCCCCATGGATTACTTTAAATTATAGCAATTTTGCCCCCATGGATTACTTTAAATTATAGCAATTTCTTGTGCAGATAATGATAAGATTTCCCAACGGCGAGAGACGGCAGCAGAGCTTCCGTCACACGGATACAATCAAAGAAATCTACAGTTATATTGATTCCTTGGGCATACCAGGTATAGGAAGTTATCAACTTGTAAGAAGCTATCCAAGGAAAACTTACGGTCAACAGCAGCTGGAGATAACTCTTCGAGACGCAGGTTTCCATCCAAGTGCAACACTGTACATTGAGCAACTTCAGTAAACATGTTGTAATCACGAAACTGGCCATAAGTTTCATGCAAATGATGCAATAGAAATATCTAAGATATATTCCAGAATTACAGACAGATTTCTGTATGTATACAGCTGCCTTCTCTTCTATTGCATCTTTAAATACCAACAACAGCTTCGCGTTCATCGAAAGAAAGTGCTGTAACAACGGGGAAGCTGCATGTCTGAAATTTCAAGTGCTACGGTTCTCTGCCTTTCCCTCTCTCATCTTTTTACTGCTCAACTCTGGATGCTCTTCCGTTTTGGGCAATGTTTAACAAGTGCAGACAATTTTGCTTCAAAATGTAATGTTACCGACAGTAAGAAAGGGGCTGGTACAGGTAATGCAATGTTACCTGATTGTTTGTTTTGGGTTTGTCGAACAAGAACAACAATCAGAATGCCATCTCCCAATGCAGATAAAGAAGCATCAACCAATATATTCAGCATGAAAAAATTTCACGAGATACAATCATACAATTTAAACCACACATGAATAGTATGTCAACAGTCAAACACTGCATGTTCTCACAAACTGTCCGGTGCTTTGATGTCGTCATAAATCTTTACGGTGGAAATAGCACAGACTAACAGAAAGGTAATCCAGGCTCATGCATATATCTTACACAAAGTTGATGTGCATGTCTCAAATTTCAAATGACTAGTTTCATCACCATTTGTCGTAAGTCTTAAACAGCCACCAAAGTACGTGTGTCATAGGTCTTACACATCCATAGATACACAAAAGAAGAGGTCTAATTACATCATCAGTTCACGGCACCACGTCCGTGTCCCTAAATCAAACCATCCCACTCCAAAAGGAGCTATATCAGCTAACCGTAGGATCAAGAACGGTGACTAGAGAGAGAGGGGGGAGGGGGGTTAATAGGATCCAACACGATTAAAAGTGTTTCTAAATTTTTCTAAAAGAGAACACAAAGCTCTTCACTCTAATAGCTATGAAAACCTATAAACATCAGAGAACAATCACCCACAAGAAAAGATCCAAAAAAACTGAGTTAAATGAGCCTCAACAAGTTCTGGCGGTCTAACCTTCAACTAGAGAGCAGTCTGACCGCTAATTGGTTTGATGTCTGACCTCTAGTTGGTAGGCGGTCTGACCTCTCTCTAAGAACAGAGTATATTTTCAGCACTATTTCAAATCCAAGAAACGATATAACTTTTGATTTACAACTCTAAATTATTTGAAACTTGAATAAAAACTAGATCATAACCTTAAGAATCTATCTTAAACAAAGATCATGAAAGAACTTAAAAAGGTTAAGACCGTTTGGCTCTTGAAGCACTGTTACACCAAAATCGAACTAAAACCACAAAATGACACAACTCTCAAATCAAGACTCCAAATCACTTAAAGTTTGGTATGTACCTTTACTATGATGTTAGAAATCTATTACAATCAACAATCAAGAAAATTATTACCAAAGTTCCGACCTTCTTCCGTTTGAACGAAGATTGCACCAAAACCGGGCACAAGAGAGAAACCACGATCTACTCATGCTCATGAGTTCTTAATGATCTAGATTATTTTGCATGGGTTATCATATATCATAACAAGCTAGACCACAGTACAAACTCAAGGCAAAACACCCACAAGACCAAAACTCCAAAAACATCCCCTCTTGAGCTAAAGCTGGGCAAATACAAGAATTTGCAAATAATAAGTACCTAGATGGATGAGATATGATCTCCAAGAGACATCTTCATCACTTACATATCCCTGACACAAAGCAAGATCAAATGGAGAAGGAGAAGCACTTACCCAACTAGACAACAGACAAAGTTGCAAAATAAACATAAAAGCTCTACACATGTATAGTGAAGCATATGATGGTCTCAAGGCCAGTTCATAGTAACTATGAGATGTCGTGCTTACTTTTTGAAGTTGTTGTGGAAATGCAACTGTGACAAATCTAGTACACCATTTGGCATATTAGATTATAGTAACACAAATGTTTTCTAGTAGTTGATCCTTAGTAGGATCAAAGGTAACTGATTAGAGAGTAGTGAATATGAGGTTTTAAAATTTTTATTGTCTAAAACTAATTAACACAATTAATAACTAGGCAAGATTTCAATACAATTTAAACCTACATAACTTTAGTAGCTAAAGCACCACAAGCACTTGACTATACTAATATATTTCTAGCACAAGTAGATAAGCAAATCTTAACAATTACAAAGCTAGAAATATAAGTGTGGAATATAAAGGTAAAGAAATAACCACAAGATGACTCAAGAAGTTTTTCCCGTGGTATTGAAGATTTGTCGGCCTTCACTAGTCCATATTGAGAAAAACCTAAGCAATTTGGATCGGCTCCACGAATTAAGTCTCAACTCATTAATCCACTAGTGGTTGTCCTTCCTCCGCTCTAGAGATGATAGACACCAAACTACTCACAAGTCGACGCTAAGCCTCTTCACAATCTTTTTGAAGATGTCACCTCGCAATCACCCCTCCAAGCCGTCTAGATACCGGCAAGCACCAAAAGTAATGAATCACAATTTCTTTTGAAGGCGATCAAGTGACAAGGATCAATCTAGAGATGAAATGCACTTGATGTGGCTCAACTACTTTAAATAAATACACAATGTGAGATTGAGGTGTGGAGAGAACGTTCAATGCTCAAGGAGGTTCAATAGAGTTTTTCCAACACTGTATTTGAGCTGGTGGAGAAGTATTTATACTCCCGTCAACTAAATATAGCCATTGCATAAAATAATTCTGAAAAATCAGAAAAATCGGTAGTACCACTGTGTAATTTATGGAACTACCACATTGCACTATAGCAGCAGCAATGGCTATATCAGAGCGTCAGAACTAGTTATTTGAAAGTCGGTGTGGTACTACCGCCGTTGAAATTGCGGTAGTTTTGATTTTTGGTAGTTCTGAAAAGTTAACACGATACTACCGTTTACTCTGAGAACAAAAGTTGATCTTCTCTGGAAAAAAACATACCGTCCAAATTCTCAGAACTTTCGAGTTTCGGTAGTTCCAATTTAGAGTGCGGTCATACCGCTGCGTGGTAGTTCTGTCATTCATTTTTGGTACTACCGATATCAAAGAGGCTAAATGTTTCAAGTATGTGCTCTTTGAAAAAAAAACGTACTGCCAACCTGTTGGACCAAGAATTGATTTGCTTATTTGCTTCTCCTTTTCGCAAATGCATGGTGGCTGGTGGTAGGGTAATTTGATCTTGCGGAGCTGGACGGGCCGTTCGTGAAGCTCCGCCTCAAGGGCAAGGTTTGGCCCACTCGTGCGACACCCGGATCGGCAACTACCTCAAGAACCGCATCCCGGTGAGCTTTTTGTTGATTTTGTTATACTCTTCTTCCTACTTGCGTGAGGGACAGTGCAGGAGAAAGTTAAGTTGGCGACGAGGTTGTTGTTTGGGCAGGAAATCTTGAAGATGAGCACTAGTTCGACGACAGCCTCATGGCTTTCTGAGGTATCCCCCCATTGCATCAATGTTGTCTAGTGTTTCACTAAGTAGTTCGGTCTTGTGATAATACTGAAACTTACCAATTTAGGTTCTAGATAAGAAAAACAACTTAACATCTTTTGTTTTTTAGTCCTAGCAGTTGTATGTGTGCTAATGGTAGACTGCTAGTTAGCATAGCACTTACATTGTCAAGTTTTTACCCCCTTTTTGGGCATGCACCCTTCACACACAATTCCTTGACACTATCAACACTGTAATGCATGACGACATGAACTCCATGTTCAGTCACCGGTCATTGCGGTGTATGTCAGCGTATGCCAATGGCGTTAACTGTAATACCAGTAGAACGTGAAAGTGATAAATGCGAAAAATGAAACAATCCAAGGGAGAATAAAGGAATTAAAGTAGAGTTACCGTTAGACCCATTGGCTTAAGAAATGCCGAATGATTTAGCGCTCGCAAATGTTCTCAGACCGTCCAGGACTGATCGATACCATCTCGCATTTTAGGTTTTCATCATTCAACGGGAGGTTCCATTTTTACCTTCTGCCAACTTACCTACCGTAGTAAAAAAAACCCCAAAGCATAGTGTAAGCCCACCATTTGGACCAAAATGCCCTTAAGGCATATAGCCAGCCAAGACTAAAATAGGGGCAAAATTAGGTGTGAAGGAAAACAGATAATGTGCTCTTATATGACAATATATGTTTAACCATAAGGTAAGTAGAGTTCCATCTAACGGCATGTTTAAGCCAAATTTTCTAGGATGAACATTCATTGCTACGTAAAAGCTCTTATATGCGGCTATTCGTTGGTTAGAACAATTAATATATGAAATTGCATCCCTAAAAGAATCAATACAAGCATTTAATCTTTTTGAATCAAATTTAACAATAAGCTTAATAATGACAAGCACAACATTGATGCAGTAAGAAAGGTTATGTATAAGTATTAAACAAAGGAGTAAGAATTTTCATAGTCTTAGTGTTTGCAACTGCATTATCTAAAGTTATAGAAAAATCTTGTTCGTAATGCCAAAATCTTCTACAACTTTAATAATACATTCTGCAATATTTTAAGCAGCATGTGAAAACATTAATTAATTTAAATCATATAATTCTTTTTTATTACCCAGTCATCATTAACATAATGAGCAATAACACTCATATAATCCTCCCTAGCCCTACCACTCCATATGTATGATGTCAAAGCAATAGAGAATGTACAAGTATAAAATGTTTCTTTCAATTTTTCACGATAGTTATTATAATATTTAATTAAATCTCTAGTTGTGATTTACTTAGATACAACACTAAATCAAGGGTTATAAATAGTCCTAATATATTTTTGAAAACCATCAGACTGACCAAAATTTAAAGATAAATCTTGAGAAGCAATTAATCTACAAAGGATTCCCGGGCTACATTCGGGTTGTGTTTCCAAGTATGTACCGAGCCGTCGGGGTTATATTGCAACTGTGTTTGGTGCATTTGTATTCCTGACCTTCTTTTGTAGCTTGCAGCATATCGTTGCAGGTGACTCGTCTCATATAAAGATTTTGCAGATAATTTATTACCACAAATTTTACAAACAGTATATCTCACCAAATTTCCATCATCGTCAGTCCTGAACTTCTTGTCGAAATCATTTCAGACTCCTGATGTAGTAGCACATGTTCGTTTTGCACCCGTGCTTTAGGTTGTGGATGCACTTGTTGAGTCAGAAGATGAATCGATTGGACTCTGTGTCACTGGGCCGACTGCTTCTTTTAGCTCTGCAGTTTGCTGTGGATGTAGACCTTCTACGGATGGATATCCTTCTTGAAAGGATTGTATATCCTCCACCGTGAGGCCAAATTCGGAGAGGTGAAAAACATAATTCTCCATTAAACTAACTGCAAATTGAAATAGTAAAGTACAATTAACTTACTATTGAATTAACAAATAATAGCAAAAAAATTAAAATAAGGCAGCACTATTACCTTTTCTGCAGCTCTCCGAAAATTCTTTGAAGTTTTTTAAATTTTCTGAATTTCACATGAATTTCTCACTAATTTGCCAAATTTGATCAAATACTATTGAATTTTTCATAGCAAAACAGAGAGATGAAAGTCAGGTTTGACGTATGGAGAATGAAGGCCGGATGCCCCTATTTATAGGGAAAAAATCTATATTTTTTATAGTTTTCTATTTTTAAAAATTTTTTACATCCCAATGGCCAAAAAAGATAAAAAAAACGATTATATTTGACAGCCGTGCCATGCCGGACAACGTACGCCGTTGACACACGCACCCACGATCGTCATCGGGTTGTGCCATGCCGGTCCTGCATGCCGCCTGCTCGGCCTAGCCACGATACGGTCCATCGAGCCATACTGGCATGGCCCACAATCTAAGTGGACCGTGTCGTGTTTAGACTGGGCTAACAGTGGCAGTCCGAGGGCCGGCACGCTAAGGCCCGGCCCATTGGCCACCTCTAGTTGTTGTGGTCATCATATTGCATTTGGAATACTACTGCATCAATATGCTCCCGTGTTCATTATGTCTTCTGATGTGGACAGCTCTCTAGTAGAACTAGAAGTCGGCTGCAACTGTAATTGCTCATAGTTACACGTCCTCCATCATATAAGCGTCATGATAATTCAATTTGTTTTTCTAAATACAGCTGGATGTGACATTACGCTATTCTGATATCTTTTTTCCCACTTTGTACGCACTCGCACCATACTTTATGTTTCATGAACTCCTTGAAACGAATTTGGTGTTATAAGCTGAATTCTACGATCGTGTACATCCTTTTCTGAGGAATTGTGGAAGTGGAACCGAGCACACGCCTGTGAACACGATTGCAATTGGTTGTCTGCTGTCTTAAGTGTGAACCACAATTTCTTGCATTGGGAATTTTGATTGCTGCTCTTCTGTGGCCTATTTCAGCGTTCTTGTCAATTATCAAATGTTTAGGCCGCAGCGAACTATCTAACGAGCAAGCCATTCAACAACTCCTAGCTCTGTGGAACAAACCATTCCATTTCAACAATCTTCCACTGAGGTTACTTTTTTTCATTGTTTTCTTTTTGAACGTTGGTACTTGCACATTTGGCCCATGGTTTGCATAAACATCTATGGAAAACTAGCATACTTGAATTGAATCTAGATGAATTGACGCCCATCGGAGAAGCTGGAAGCTGTTATTATCAGATACAGGGAGAAGAAGGACGTGTGTCGCCAGACTAATGAACCTTCTTGTGTAGCACTAGCATGGTTCAGAACAGCAAGTGCGCATTTCAGCATCAAAGTGACATATCTGACAAGGCTTAGTGCCTAGTGCTCGTAAGAAACAGAGTACCCAAAGAAATTTGCACGGAGGCTACATCTAAACATCACTTCATCCACAGCAGATTGGACTGAAATTATGCAGCAATCAACTTATTCCTATTTATTTCAGTAAATTATAACGATTGCCATGTGTTCCTGGTTCAAAAAGTGCTCAGTAAGGAAGCAAGAAAATGATGAAGCAGATGGCAAATAGAGTAATGCACACCAAATAGTAAAATTCATCAAGATAATACTGGCATAGCTGAGAAACTGACAGAACTACTGTGCCAAAAATAAACATCTCAGATCAAGTCTTCTGAACATGAGGTTACCTTAAAACCTGCATAAGAAAGATACTGAACTGCAGTGTGCGATGAACTGTGAGTGAAATGGCCACCAAACGCCAAACTCAACATCCAACTGTTCAGTGTCAGGACAACATGTGCCAAACTTGGGGACGATTGGTTCCAA
The DNA here is from genome assembly GCA_036346265.1 of Melocanna baccifera. Lineage (NCBI taxonomy): Eukaryota > Viridiplantae > Streptophyta > Magnoliopsida > Poales > Poaceae > Melocanna > Melocanna baccifera. The sequence continues at coordinate 21,656,430 of CM070700.1, read as the reverse complement.
CTTCATTTCACCACCATGTCCCTGCAGAAAGGTCCTGCAAATCTGACAGACAGATGCTGAACAAGTGCTCATCAGCTCAGAGCCTTGCAGATTCCATTGAGAAGTCCAAACTGCCATGATCACTCTTGGGATCAGATCATCCATTGTGCATTGCATTGTACCTTTCTTGTCAGTCAGCAGTACATGCACATCGCCTTTTGTCCCGTAAAATGTTACTGTATGGTCCTACAACTATCAGACCACTAGTCCCAGAGAGGGATACCTCCATCACAAGCTGGCACAGTACTGATACCATGATGTGTTGGGCTAATCACCAATGGCTAATCATTTGGGTAGTGGTGTGTTCAAAGAAAGAATCTTTTGTTTAGTTGCTAAGCTCCAAATTGCTCTTTTTTTTTTTTTTTTTGCAAACCAAACCACATCATTGAGCTGAATGAATTCTTCATTTCTTTGCATGGAAAGGAGTGCAGAGTGCTCTGGTTGGCCTCCTCCTCAGGTTTGCTTCATAATAATATATAATATATATGGGCCTGTTCTTTGCGGCTGCGGCTGATGGCTTATGGCTGCGGCTGATGGTTTTTTAGCTGTTTGCGATAGAGATTGCGGAAAGAGAGATACTCATTTGCGATTTTTGATGATACAGATATTAGTTTTTTAACGTATACTACAATTAACTTATAGACCCTATCTTAAAAAAATACTCCATTTAAAAGTTAGTTACTGTAGCAAAAGTCAAAAGCCGCTTCTAGAAGCCGCAAAGAACAGGACCATAGTCTAGTCCATTGTTTAGTCTAATCCCTGTTTGTCGGCAGGATTAGCGAGGATCTGGTTCCATGTCAGGCCAAAAGGGGAGGAATAATCAATCAGGGGCTGGAGAAAGACGCGGCTTTGGTATTCTTGGATGGAGAAGTTGAGGTACGCAAGTAATATCAGGAGATTAAGAAATGCAAAAGGAACTAGTAGTTTTTGGTGATGCAACCCCGCTCATTTCAGCTTCTGCTTCTAGTTTCTATTTTTTTATTATTCAGTAATTTTATCTTTTTCTTAATTTGTTTTAGATTTTTTAGGCTTTTTTGTATTTTTTTTAATTTCTTTGCATTGCTCATAATGGATTAATATGTTTTTTCTATTTTTATTTTTTTTAAATTTAATTATACCTAATAAGCTAACTCAGCTCAGTAAAAAATAAGCTAGCTACAATGAAATTTTAGTCAGAAATCATCGCTAATCCAAATGCCTAATAAGTCTTACTCTTACACAGTTACATGTGACCCCACGTGAGGTGATCTTATTTCTAATGCTTCCAGAGTGAGACCAGAAACAAGTAGTGACTGCACCTACGTGCATAAAATCCGCGTTTTTTTAATCTGATATCCATTTTGTGTGCTTGCCCGTGTTTAGTTCTTCTTTTGCTCTGAATTTTTAACCCTAACCAAATGCAGTCTAAATCTACAATTATCATCCCGGATTACGTTTACAGATATATTGGTATCATTTTCGCAGTCGGAAAACAAAATTTATGGTCGTCTTAAGCAGGTATCGAAGTTAACAGGGAAAAGAAACCTGGGTTTGGTGATCTAGTTTTTCATCCTAAGCTTACTCCAGTTCCTTGCACCATCTGTATGCCCTCTAATTGGACCGACCAAAGGAACAGTACTAAATCGACGTCGAGCCATCAACATCTGGTAGCCGCGGTGATCATGTGACTTGTAGAAGACAGTTGCTTATCATTATACTAAACTGTGATATAGATTACGGATTAATCAAGTAACCATGTGGCAACTATATATTATGGATTATATGGAGTGTCTCACTGAACAAGCTCAAGTAGAAGTTTCTTCTTTTTTCCTGCATGATAACGTGTTTTCTCTTCCTAGGAGCCATATCCTTTTCTTCCTAGGATCATCAATCGGTAGCTCCGAGGAAGATTAGACGTAGATTACGAGGCCAATAATTTAGTCTAATTCTGTTCGTGCCCCTGGATTCTGGATCACGATTCGGGTGATCTTTGCGTTGCGCAAAGATACGCGTCAAGTGAAGAGAGTCTGGTTACCAACTGTCCTCCGACTCCTCCATGGTTGGCGCCAAAATACACTGTCAGCACGTGTTGTGCTGCTTCAATTTAGCCCAGCTCATTTCGATTTATCTGTTAGATTTTTAGCTTCTAACTTCTAGTTTCTTATTTTTTTATAGTTTTTAGACTTTTTTTTTTTCGTATACCTTTACAATATCCATGATGGGTTAATATATTTTTTGTTTTTATTTTTTAAAAAAATTAATTACACAAAAAGTCACCAGTAATGATAGTGTAAAATAAACTAGTTACAGTGTCAAATAGTCAAAAATAAGCTATAAACCACAAAAAAACCCAAATAAGCGGGTCCTGGTCCGTACAAAAGTGATGTGGCTTTTAACTTTAGCTAAAATAACGTTGTAGTGGCTACTAGATTTTTTAAGATATTTAATTAAATAAAATAAATAAAAAATAAAAAACATCATTATATTTCTATGAAGATAATATAAAGAAAAAAAGGAAAAAGAAAAAATCGTGTTTGGGCCTATGTCTCCAAAGAAGCTTTGATTCTCGTGTGTAATAGGCAGAATCCACATGCCAATGGCCACCCGTGATTTGTCCCTTTGCACCATTGTTTGGCACAAAACAATTCTTGTAACTGTTGCCTACCATTGTTCAGTCCAACAGACGTGGCACTCGGTTTTCTGGCAGATTTACATCAGCTGTTCGTCCGAGTGAGTACGCTGTTCGATTAAAAATTAATGGTCGAAACTTGTTACGACTAATGGGTGAGCCTACTAGGAGCTCGGATCATCTCTCCTTGATACTCCCAAGTTTCTCACCTGCCTTATCCCGAGTAACAGCTGCTAGTTGCTACTCACTTGTCAACATCGTTTCTTCATTTATGCCATCTGAATGATAAATGGGAGTCCAGACTCAGTTCCAGTCAACTTGTGAGCAGCAACAGTGCGTGAAAAAGCGTGGCAGCCAAACCACATGCACTGCATTGTAACGTTTTAGGATCTAAATCGATTTAGATCTAACTTTATTATAGATAAATCATACACACATAACAATCTGTTTGCGCTTTCGTCCTCACTTCGCGCAAAATGGTTAACCAGAAATTATTACCAATGGTGCCTATGGGTTAACATGTCAGTACTTCTCATGTTAAGCTAGCAATGTGGGACTAATCTATATTCTCATGTGCACACACATATGGGCTATCATAGGCCGAGATGTTACATATAACCCCCCTTAAAGAACCCGACGTCTTCGTCGGTCTAACATACCCACACTGGGGCAAATGACCAGGATTTTCCCCTCTTAGCACACGTCCGTGCGTCCAATACTAGTACATATATCATGCCGTGTGTCCACTCCGAGTCTACATACACCATGCGTCATATGCCCATACCCCTGATCCGTACGCGCCCGTGCAACCGCGAGGGTCGGCTCTGATACCATTTGTAACGCCTTAGGATTCAAACCGGTTTAGGCCTAACTCCAGTATGGATAAGTCACGCACACGCAACAATCTGCTTGCACTTTCGTTCTCGCTTCGCGCAAAATGGTTAACCTGATGTTATTACCAATGGTATCTATGGGTTTATATATTAATGATTCTCATGTTAAGCTAGCAATGTAGAATTAATCCATATCCTTATGTGCATATACACATGAGCTATCATGAACCGAGTTATTACAACATCGTAGCTGGAGACAGAAGAGCGAAAGCCAGTTGAGTTCGGGGGCTCTGAACTTGGCTGAGGCATCTGTAAGATTGGCTCTGCGACCACTTGACAACGAGAGAGATGCAGAAGAGAACACAAACCTTTCCTTTTGTGTGCACTTCACACACAGTATATGTTCTCTGCCTCTGTCAGGCTGGGTGCATGCATGCGCTTTGGACATTGGACAGGATCTAGCTTCACCTGAATGCATGGGAGGCTAGCAGCACCGTTTGGAATCCGGATTTTCCCCCAATTTTCTGTGAAAACTTTATGAATATTTTTGGAATTCTTACGTGCAAATAGGCATTGACAAGTGTTTCTATGCTCTCTGGTTCTATGAAAGTAAATTTCATAAATAAATTACAATATGATCGGTATTGGAATGGTGTGTGGTTGCAATTCAGGCAGTTATTTTTTCTAGAATTTGTGCTTTTCACTTTTAGAAGAGCGCCGGAGCACTTCACACATCTATGTTTTGGTTAGCATTTCCCATAAGCAGAAGATAAGTGTAAAAAGATTCAAACTTAATCTTCCAAATTTTATAAATGAAGTCTTGTATTCGCTGTCTCTCTCAAATTTGGTACTGGTACATGAGCTTTGGACATGATTCAGCTTCACCAGAGAATGCTTGGGAAGGAATAACACATTTTTGTTCAGAAGAAAAATCTCATAGGAGCTTTAGACCTGTTTGGGGAATTTGCATGAACTTTCAGGAAATAGTGCAATTCGTATAGAATTCTGAAAAAAAAAATCCTTGTTCGAAATTCCAGGAGGACCGCTACCACTGTTTAGTTTTTCTTGACACAAATTTTGGTTCTGGTTAGCATTTCCTACCAGTAAAAGATGAGATTAAAAAAAAATCAAACATGATCTTTCAAGATTAGGAAGAAATCATGCGATATTCTTGCTACAAAATCATGACTCCCTACTTTCTTTTCTTCCCCAAAATATGACATTAGAACTCTCCTGCTGGAAAAAAAAGTTGCCCATTCACCAACCATGCACTCATGCCAAGAGGCATATTTTCCATGCCAAGAGAGGCATGGACCCAAAGAGGGTCTTTTCCGTCCTAATTTGTTGAAACTTGTCACAGAATCAGAGAAGTTCCTTTTGCATTTGAACAAAAACACATATGAAAATGCTGGACACGATACATATGTTTGCATCAATGTAAACAAACACTTTCGGTGCAGATCATGAAAATTCACGGTAGCAGTGTCGACAGGATAAATTTTTCCACCGTCAATTTTTGCCACCTTTATCTTAAGCAGCGCTCTTTATATGTGCTCACATAAAAGAAGAATTGCGCATGCATTATTTCACAGCCTTTTACTGGTGATGTTGAGTTCACCCTTCATTAATTTTTGTTGAGTGATGTGACTCGTATCTTAATCTTTTAGAATTTAGAAATATGTGCTATAAGAAGTTATAGATGAATCTTAATAGAATTAAGATTTCTACTTTCTTTTGAAGTAGAATTCCTACTTAACTTTGTAAGAGGGCTAGGGGAATTATGTAAAACTATGAGGGGTTGTCTTGGAGAACTCAAGCAACAAAACAATAAAGCAAATAAACCACTCATCCAAATGTAGAGGTACACAAGAGAATTAAAGGATAGGCTATTTTTTATTATTAGATTCTTATATAGGGAAATGATCTAAAAGTCCTAAAAGATTTGATAAGGTTATGAGAGAGCGATAATCCATTATACTCTTTTGAGACTGTGCTTAAAAAATTTGTGGTTGCCTTTGCCAAATTTTCTCTCTTGTTATGGTTGTTTCAACTTTGTTATTTTGGTTTTCTGTACTAGATTTATCTTTTTTGTTATTAATATTGTGCACACTCGTATCATATCTTACAAACTCTAATTTGATCTGGAGGCTGCTTGCGCATAAGAAGGGGTATTAGAGTATAACAAGTGGTATGAGAGTCAAGGCTGAATTAATCTGATTTGTGAAAAGTTCAGTAAAATGTCAGGTGGCATAACATCAAGATTTATGTCGATAATGTGGAATTAAGTAGAGAAATTTAATGGCGAAGAAGACTCTAGTGTAGAGCAATGGTGAAAGATATTCTTATCCAGCAGGAGCTAATTGATGCTCTTGAAGTGGATAAACCGAAAAACACGTCCGATGAAGATTGGAAGGTATTGAGGCGAAAGGCTATCAATACAATCTGTTTATTTCTCTCATCTGCAGTTATGTGCGGAACTACAAATGCAGTTACAAAAAGTCTAGCAAAGACAAAGGTGAAGTTGTGAGGTGTTGGAATTAGGAAGATGTGGTGGGAGCAACTACATGATACCAATGAGTAGGTGAAGGTCAAAGTCGTTGCATGGAAGGTTGTAGAAATATGAGGTATGGTTAATTAAACTACATAACAAAGAAGCTCTCAAGTGAAGGATTCAAGCAGACTAGCCTGGACATTGACACACACATTGTAATTATGTGTATTAGTCATTGTGATGGAGGTACTCCTAAAGGTGGGCCAAAAAGAAAAGATAAAATACTAAGCCGATTTGGAGTGAGGTCTTGAAGGAGCACAATGACTTCAGTGGATAACAATCAAGGTAGAGATTGAAGAGTATGGTGACTCATATCCTAGTCCTTCAAGATTTAAAAATATGTGCTATAAGAAGTCCTACATTAATTCTAATGGGATTAGGAATCCTATTTTTTTTAGAGTAGGATTTCTGCTCCACTTTAGAGGAAGGCTATAAGGGCTATATAAAGCCATGAGGAGTGATTATAGAGAACACAAGCAACCAAGCAACAAAGCAAAGAAATTACTCATATAAAGATATAGATGTACAAGAGGATTAGAGCCAAGGTTATTCTTAGCACTAGATTCTTTTATAAAGCAAGGATCTGAGGGTCCTAAAAGATTTAAGAGGGTACTGAGAGAGCGACAACTCTTTGTACTCTTTGAGGTTGTGCTTAATAAATTTACGAACGGCTTCGCTAGATCTTTTTTCTCTTGTCGTGATTGATTCAACATCGGTATTTTGGTTCTCTCTACAAGATTCATCTTCTTCGTTCTTAATATTGTGTACGTTTGTGTTGTATCTCACAAACTCAAATCCGATCCAAAGGCTGCTATGTATAAGAAGAGTACCAGTGTAATAATTTTTATGTTCCTAAGCCATCAAGAGTGATGCTTCCAAAGTAGTAGCACTGAGTACTGCTTGCTATATTGTAGTTATTTATGTATATTTCTAAAGCACGGCTATTATAATTATATTAGACAAATGCAGGATTCACCCCTAAGCTTTCACAGAATGTCAAATTTGATCCCTGAATTTTTGTTATTTATTTTGGCTACGAACCCTCTATTTTGTCATTTTTGGTTTTGAACTGCTTTTTTAAAAAAAATCCAAGGTGTTTTCACCCTTGCGTGGCTTGGATGGAACCTAAAACCTCTTGTTCGTATACCCCACACTTCCCATATCCCGAACTAGTTGATTTTGCTGACTTGTATCATTCCAACCGGTTTCTCCAGTAGAAACTCGCATTGCAAAATTAACTTTTACTATACGTGGTTTCTCCTCACCATTGCTACTAAATTCATGTAGAAGATAATACGTTATTTATGAATCATGATTTTATCCTTCATTTTGCATGTCTTTTGTAACCTCCTCTTCCCATTTCTTGCATCCATCTAAGATCGTAACTTCACTTCTAATACGTCAGAAAAGTCAAAACTCATATCCATACAAGTAGCACAAATGCTTCACGCCCACTTAAAACAAGGTTCATGTTCCGTAGAACACGAGAAGTGGTAGAAAGAAATGGCATTTACTCTCTATTGCTACGTAACAAAAGCAAGGAACCGTTTTCCATTAATTGCGGAGGAAAATACATCACGAACACCAAAGTATGAGTTAGAATTTATATCCAGAATCCAGATACCTTGTTGGCTTATTGCTATTAGACTCATGTTTATATTTTTCTGTAGATCGACTACTGTTTATATGTAACTACTGTTTGTTAACAATGTGTACTAAAGAGAATGACGGCGGATTAACTCTGAAGAAAAAATATTAATCAACAACCCTACATGCAAATTTCTCGAAAAGAAATACAATCCTACATGCAAACGTTGTGTACAAGTGTATCTTCTTTTCTTCTACGGTCTATGGTTTATAACTACAACTTATGACTTTTGGTCCTAATGTGAAAACATAGGCGAAGCCACCTCCCGGCGACCTCGGGTGGCTACCCAGGCTCTCCGGCGAGCAACTCCGTTGAACCCACACCGGTCTCCCGCCGCTGATGGCGGCTTTGGCGGCTTTGCCAGGCGGCATGCTGCCCAGCTCCGCAGGCGGCATGCTTTGCTCGGACTCCGGACTAGAGTCAAATATCAATAAGTTGCTTCGAAAAAATATTCCAATAAATCGCTTTAAAAAGATGATAAAGAATATGTTCTATTTATTTGTCGAAGGAAGCTACAACCACTTAAGCTATATAAGCCAAAAACTAAAAAGATGGGTTCACTATATGGCTGTGCTCAGAACAGCTGCAGCGGCAGCGTTCAACCATTGTTTATAGCTTCATGCGCACTGTAGCTTTTTTTTTTGTCTTTTCCTTTTTTTATTTTTTGGTATTTTTTGTTTTATTTTTTTCCATATTTCTTTGCATTATTCGTAATAGATTAATATGTTGCTTTTATTTTTATATTTTTTAAATTTAATTATATCTAATAAGTTAACTCAGATATAGTAAAAAATTAATTAATTATAGTAAAATTTTAATTAAAATTTAGAAATCATGGCTACGCCCCTGTATGCTGTGAGGCAGCTTTTGCCATTTAGAGCCCGTCGCTGGCAAGTGGCAACCTCCAATTTTTTCGTTCCATTCCCTTACCCTCGGTCGACCCGCTTTTCTCTTCTCTAGCACCCGGAGAACCGAGAGGCTGGAAAACGAGGGCTTAATTTGATTTTACAACAGAGTTCTTTTGGTCTTTCTGGGGTTGTTTGGGGTTTCTTGGTTAGTGCCCTCGTTTATCGGCTGTTGGTTGGTGAAAGAACCAGAAGAAAGATCAAGAAAGCCAAAGTTTTGTCCGAAATTCAATAGTTTTTGCGGGGAGATTTTCGGTTAATAGGTTTTCTTCGGACTGTTTCTTCTCCTTTATCGATAGGAGCAAGCATACCTGATCTGTATCTGATTCTGACTACCTTGTTGTCGCGCTCTGATCCAATCCATCCATCCAGCTTCGCTTTTGGGAAGAGAAGAGGGAGCAATCATTTGGTATTGAAGGCCTCGCCAACTTGAGGTGCCAGTTGGAATTTCTTTTTTGCTTCTTTTATTTGGTTGGGTTGTACTTATCGCTACATCTGTGGCTCTGTGGTCGGGTCTTATGATAAAGGCGACTACTTCGGCACCGATTTTGCTTGTATGGGAGTTGTGAAGGTTTGATTAGATGGTTGCATCTTGTTTCGGACATTTTTCTCATTTCAGTAGTGAATTCTCTTCGTTTCGCATCAAAATTTAATCTTTGTGTATTTGTGTGCGGGGATTTAGTGCTTCGTTGGGGAAAATTTGCAGCTTGGTTTGTAGTTTGCGTATTTGAGCAGTGGATTTGATTGGATTCTCTATTTCATATCAAATTGTGTCATTTGGGTTCTTGTGCATGGATTCAGAGGCTATGCGTGTAAAATTTACAGCTGAGGCTGCAATGGGTCCTCTTGCATGAATTTAGTGGTTAATGTGTAAAGGTTGCAGTTTCTTTCAATTTGTTTGTTCATCTCTTTGTTTTTTTTTTAATTTCTAGTGGACTTGATCTGATCTGTGTAGTGTGTACTGGTCATTTATGAACGATTGATTGGCTTTTATGTACTTGCGTCTGCGTTTATGAAATTTCATTGGCTATATGATTTTGATAAGCTATTCTTCTGCGTTTTGTGTAAAGAAAACCGCTTTTTTGGCTCAATTTTACTATCAAATAGCCCGATGTTTCAACAGGACTAATGTGGTATACCGTGTGACTTATTTCAGTTGAGGTAGATTTCTCACTCGCATGGTTGGCACCAGCGACCGTGGATCCCTCATGGAGAACTGGATGCCCCCCACACCCAGCCCGAGAACTCTCATGTCAAGCTTCTTGAATGAAGAATTCAGCTCTGGTCCATTCTCCAGTATTTTCAGTGAACATGGCAGCAACAAGCCCCAGGATCAATCCGAAAAGAGCAGGCAACTTGTGGTTTTGAGCGAGGAAGTGCTTGCTCAAACTGCAAAAAACACATTCCAAAAGGATATTTCCCTGGAGCCGAATTTGTTCAGCGCTAATCAGAAATCAAACTCACATGGCAGTCTGGCAGAGCGCATGGCTGCAAGAGCTGGTTTCAGTGTCCCGAAGATTGATACATCTCGTGTTGGCTCATCCACAGTTATTCGATCACCTGTATCAATTCCACCTGGCCTTAGTCCAACTACTCTTCTTGAGTCACCGGTTTTTCTTTACAATGCTATGGTATGTCATGTATCCTTAACTGGTTTGCTAATGTGATATGCTCCCAAGATTCATCTATTAATTGAGGTTGTGATAAACCATACTAGGAGTTAGCATTAAACACACGAAAGTTGCAATTACCAGACATTAAGTCTTGTGCAGTATAGAAGAACATTGATTGATGTCTACTTTTTTAAATGCATTTTATGTCTACTGTGTAGAACATGGTTCTGTGCAGTATAGAAGCATGTGAGTACAACATCTATTAATGCCTATTATGTAGAATATTGTTGTCCAAGAAATGATTCTCTGATTGGAAACTTAGAAGTTTGGTTTCTATTTTGATTGTATAGCTGCTAATTTTAATTCAACACTTAAAGATAGTCAAATACATATCTGTGCTTACCATATGATATTTGCTATGCAAATGTAGCTGTAATTGATTACGAAATTATGATCTGTTGCAGGCACAGCCTTCTCCAACCACTGGCAAATTGCCATTTTTGATGGCTACAAATGCTAACTCAACAATACTACCAGCTTCGAAGATGACTGAAGGTTGCGCAGTTGGTAATGACGTTTTTTCCTTCCAACTCCACTTAGGGTCGAATGCACCAAGTTTCTTAACTGTGGAAAAGGTAATTTCCTTGACTGTTAGTGTCTGTCCTTATTTGTCTTCCAGTGTTATGTAGTACTGTTCGCTTTCTTTTATTGCAGACCTGCCTGAAATAAACTTATGTGGTACAGGGTTACAATGCTTGCCACCAAAACCAGTCCTTGTCAAATATTCATCAGCAGGAATCCAGTCTTCAGTCAAGCTTTACTGCAGTCAAGGATACCATTGATGAAACGATTGGTAAACCAAAGACGTCTGACTCCATGTTTGGTGATAATCATTCTTCTGCTGATGAGGAGGAAGATGATGAGACAAACCAAAATGGAGAATATTCTTCTGCCGCAATTGGCACCCCAGCTGAGGATGGATATAACTGGAGAAAATATGGACAGAAGCAAGTTAAGAACAGTGAGCATCCCAGGAGCTACTACAAATGCACACATCCGAAATGCCCTGTCAAGAAAAAGGTGGAGCGTTCTCAAGATGGTCAGATAACTGAGATAATCTACAAGGGTACTCACAATCACCCTTTACCACCTCCAAACCGCCGGTCAGGTGTCTTTTTCTCACACATCAATGATCCAGAAACCAATGTCATAGAGAACCCTGGTTCGCAGGCAGGACTCAACTCTGCATCTTTGTGGGAAAATGCTAAAAATGGATGCCTCCAAGATGTGCAAAGTGATGGTGTTGAAGCAAGACCATCTGCTTGTCTTCCTGTATCAGCATATGGTGACACATCTATCATGGAATCCCAAGATGCAGTTGATATCTCGTCAACACTCTCTAATGAGGATGAAAGGGCAACACCTGGCACCATTTCTATAGATTGTGATGGCGATGAAGATGAGACCGAATCTAAAAGAAGGTTAATGTCGTAGACCACTGAACTAATTACACACTGGCATGATGTTACATTCATTTATGGATCCGGTTCTTTTTCAGGAAGCTGGATGCATTGGCTACTGCTACTATTACCACTGCTGCCACCACTAGTACCATGGACATGGGTGCTGCAGCATCAAGAGCTGTCCGGGAGCCTCGCGTTGTTGTTCAGACAACAAGTGAGGTTGACATCCTTGACGATGGGTATCGGTGGCGCAAGTATGGGCAGAAGGTTGTCAAAGGCAACCCAAATCCGAGGTCAGTTTTGATGCTGTTACCATTTATTGCATGATCTGATCATGCAGCAGCCATTCTTGGTACTTACGTAACATCTTTTCATTTATCTGCAGGAGCTACTACAAATGTACGCACCCAGGCTGTTCAGTGCGCAAGCACGTGGAAAGGGCGTCACATGATCTGAAATCCGTCATCACGACGTATGAAGGAAAGCACAACCACGAAGTTCCAGCCGCCAGAAATAGCGGGCATGGGAGCTCTGGTTCTGGCAGCGCTCCTCCATCTGCACCACAGGCTAATAGCGCTCAGCGTAGGCAAGAACCACAAGCCAGCTTTGCTCAGTTTGGTGGCACCGCTCCTTACGGTTCCTTCGTTCTTCCACCGAGAGGCCAATTGGGACCAGCGGCAGGCAATTTCTGCGTCGGGATGGTCCCACCAGGCATGCCAATTCCGATGCTCGCTCTAGGTCCTCTTGCTCCAACAAAGATGATTGGTAATCCATCAACGATGCAGGGCTACACGGGGCTTATGATGCCGGTAGGAGAGCTGAAAGCAGAGCCAGTGCCGCAATCCTGCGTCCCAGCGGTCAATGCAGCCTCATCGGCATACCAGCAGATGATGAGCAGGCCTCCTTTTGGTCCTCAGATGTAAATAATAGGAAAGGAAGAAAAGATAGATGTGCTTCAGCTTGTATACATGGTAGCATGCTACAGCATAGCTTTGTTCTAGTTTTCTTGGTTACTCCTTTTTTTGTGGGCTTTTTTTTTTTGAAGCAGAGAACGGAGAAGATGATTCTCATATCTTTCTGTTGTAATCTGAAAAAAGGGATAACTTTCAAGAAATGGAAAATGAAAATCAGTTGATCAAAACATTTGGTTGTGAATACTACTCCTCTATCCCAAAATATAGATCGACGTGAGTTCCGTGCGATTAAGCTTTTCAAGTATTGACCATTAATATATGTTAAAGTATAAAAATTGACTACATGAAAATAATACCATTGAATTTGTCTTGTAAAGTTCTTTCATTTTATATATATATATATATATATATATATATATATATATATATATATATATATATATATATATATATATATATATATATATATATATCTAATATATTATAATAATAAATTATAATCAAAGTTTTGTATTAGAGATCGTAAAAATATTATATTTTGGAACGGAGGAAGTATCATCAGTTGTGCCGTGAGAGTTAGTAGTTTATATCATTGGCAAGTGCCACATCTTTTGCTATGCGAAGCAGGTGGCATTAGGTTTACTACTGGTTCTTCAGGTCTCAAAACTGACCAAGTTCGCAGGTCGCAGGGTACATCTTGTGAACGGGCTTCAGGTTGTACTGACATGCCTGTGCACGATGCATTTGGTGCCGGTCCAGACATCGGAAACAGCAAAGAAAACTAGCACATGAAACAGATCATGTGCTGGAACGATTTGAATGCAATTTTTGTAGGTATCTGAAGGAAGGCTGGGTGCAATTCTGAATTTCTGATGCCAGGAAAGACCTATTGTTCACAGAAGATAGAACTACTGAAGCCTGAAGGCTGCTTGTCCGCATGGAGCAGAGAACAAAGGAGTCACATTGCCGTCTCAGAAAACAGAACTAAACCTGGACTCGTACGGATGCACGCGTTGCTCGTCGGCGACGGCGCGAACGAGTGCATGTGCCGCCGTGTCCTGCGTGAACTCTGCTAGGTATCGGGCTTTGCATTGCCACTGTATACTACCGTAGCATGCGTGAAGTGCCACGTCGGGTTCAGTGGGTGGGGCCCCTTGTCACCGACCCTTCGAACACCACGACCTCGTCGCCGGCCGCCACGCCGTGCCACTTGAACGACCGTGCCTCGTCCATCACGCTCTGCCGGTGTATGAAGAAGTAGGCGCCGTCGCGCGGCAGCGGGAACCCGGCCGCCTCGCGCGCCCGCTCCAGCTCCCCCCGCAGCGCCGACACCGCGCCTCGCGCGCCCACCGCCACCTCCACGCGCCCGCCGCCGCACCGCGACACGACGTTCACCCACAGCGGCACCGTGCCGTCGTCCCGCCTCTTGCTCGGCTTCTTGTTCCTGCTCCTCTGCTGCTGCTGCTGCTGCCCGCCGACGAGGGCGACGTGGATGACGGAGCCCTCCACGATGCCGTACCGCTCGGTGCCGCCACCGCGGCCGTCAACGTCCGCAAGCACGCTGCCGTTGTGAAAGAGGGACAGGGCGCCGGCGGGCCAGCCTTTGCGGCTCTGGAGCTTCTGCTTGATGTCGGAGACAGTGTCGAAGAAGCCCACCTCCATCTTGAAGGGCTCCTCCCCCGAGCACACGAAGGTCACATCCATGGCCGGCTAGCTAGCTCTATGTGATACCAATGTAGCAGTTGCAGGCGGCAGGCAAGGCAGGTAGCAGCAAGCATGGACATTGCATGGTTATATATCATGGGTAAGAATTGAGAATGCACTGCGTGTGAAATCTTGGATTTGGCTGCCTGTTCCTTTCTGTTGGCACCTGCATGAATTTTTTCAGTGAACATCCATCGGCCTTCAGATTGTATTCATGATCAAGAATGCCTGAGCTTGTTGCCATCATGCAAAATGAGGCTATGGTCCTTTCCTCCTCTCACAAATGGACATGCCTATTAGATGACTGGCACACCGTCCTTTGCAGAAGAACTCCCAAGGCAGCAAGAAGCATCTCATGAGCAAATTGTAATAGTTCATAGTAGGACATGCAGTGCAGAAGTCCTTTCTTTTACCAGCGTCTATCTACTTAAATTAGGCTCGGCTGGGAGCCGTTTCGATGTGTGGGAAAATGCAATCTTTACAAAGTCTCTGTGGCTGTGTCGTGCACTTTAAGCAAGTTTATTTACTTGAAGCAGAGAAGCAAGACAAATACGTATCCTCCTGTCCGGTATCTGCACCTAGCACTAGAAAGATTCAGTTCGTTTGTCGAGATCCAAGCTTGGACGCATTAAAAAAAACAAGCATCAAGAAAGGCCATGTTTGTTTCGTCTTTTCTTTCAGCCAAAGCATCATTACTTTGTACAAAAGAAATTACTGGTGTAATGTCACACTGAAAGAGATTTTAAAATTGCTCGTGAGGCATTGGCAATTTTTTCCTTGAAATTGTCTCGAAGACTCAACTTTCAACAGCAACACCGCAAAGTGAAAGTTGCATCAAGCAGTCACACAAGGGTTCAAAAAGGTACAGATATCTTAATATTCCTCACTGCAGTCGTCTCCTAAAATGATAAGCAGAAACATATAATTCCACCAACAGAATCACAGTAGTAGTGATTTGCACATAACATCTCTAAATCGCAGGAGTCATCATAGAACTTATCCATATTACTGAACATTGTTCACCGAGCGACATTCTCGTGAAAATTTCATCTGGAAATTTCAGAAGTGAAATGCAAGAAACAGAACTGTACATGGCTAGTTAGCAACTCAAGTAGTCAAGTTACACACGACCTCACATAAAACTAGCTATTTTTCCGATCGCTAACAAAAATGTGTCGCAATCGGGAATGCTGAGTATTGGCACAGGAAAGAACCAAATATAAATTATATCAATCAGCTCACAGGGTTCTGCATCATCTCAGATTTTACCCCTGTATCTAACCAGCTTTGCCAATGTCTCCTGAGCAGCCAGTGTCTGGGCATGGTCATGGCCAAGCATGACCGTCCTGATGCTGATGCAGGTTCTGCAGAGCTCCTCTTCTCTAGAGATGCCTTTTTCTGACGAGGAAATTTGGGCAACAATTAAATCTCTTCCTTCAGATAAGGCGCCCAGCCCTGATGGATATACGGGACGCTTCTATAAGAGCTGCTGGAGTATCATAAAGGCGGATCTTGTGGCTGCACTTAATCGAGTGCTGCAGGGAGATGTGAGCAGATTGTTCTTGCTTAATTCAGCATTCATTACTCTGCTGCTCAAAACTTCAGATGCGTTGGAAATGAAAGATTATCGGACAATAAACTTACTGCATAGTTTTGCCAAATTGATCACCAAAATGTTGGCCAACAGATTGGCTCCTCTTTTAAAAAATTTGGTCTCCCAACCAGAGTGCTTTTGTTAAAGGAAAGTGCATCCATGATAATTTTTTTCTAGTCCAACAAACAGCAAAAATGCTCCACAAGCAAAAAGAATCTCGAGTGCTCCTTAAATTGGATATATCTAAGGCCTTCGATTCGGTGTCTTGGGCTTTCTTGTTACAGGTTTTGAGACATCTGGGGTTTGACCCTATTTGGTGCAACATTTTGTGCAAGCTTTTGAGGACTTCTTCTACAAGAGTGCTAGTGAATGGAATGCCAGGAAAAGTAATCTACCATCAACGGGGGTTGCGGCAAGGTGATCCTTTATCCCCAATGCTAATCATTATCGTCATGGATGTGCTTAATGCTCTAATCAACAAGGCAAGTGATAATGGCACTCTCTTTTTCGCAAGGTTCAAGCCAGCGGGTTTCACTTTATGCAGATGATGTAGTACTGTTCTTGCGGCCTTGTGTGGAAGATATGAAAATAATTAAAGAAATACTTCATGTCTTTGGTGAAGCATCAGGGTTGGTCACAAATATCAGTAAATGCTCAGTTAGCCTAATCCAATGCCAGGAGCAGGATATGGAGGCAGTTTAAACATCAATTCCTTGCAAAGTACAGGTTTTCCCTTGTAAGTACCTTGGGCTTCCTTTGTCCATTCAAAAGCTTTCCAAGTCTGATTTCTATGCAATCATCGATAAGATAGCAAATAAGCTACTTGGGTGGAAAGCAGCAATGATGTATCCGGCTGGGAGGGCCACGCTTGTTCGTGCAGTTCTCACAGCAATACCTATTTATCAGCTCATTGCTTTGGAACTTCCCAAATGGGCTATCAAATCCATTGATAAGATTCGAAAAGTTTTTCTTTGGAAAGGTCGTAAGGAAGTGAACAGTGGACATTGCCTTGTCGTTTGGGAGCAGGTAAAGAGGCCATTTGATCTTGGTGGCCTGAGAATACTGGATTTAGAAGTGCTTGGGTGGGTCTTCAGGATGAGATGGCTTTGGATAAAGAAGACACAACCTGATCGGCCATGGGCCGGAATTGATATCCGAGTACATCCCAATTCGGTTGCATTGTTCACCATCTCAGTCATCTCAATTATAGGTGATGGCCACAGAACACTTTTTTGGTGTGATAAATGGTTACACGGTAAATCCTTGCCTGATATTGCGCCATCCCTATGTAAGCAAGTGAAGAGAAGAATTGCAAAGTACCGAACTGTGCAGGAGGCTCTATTTGGCACTACTTGGATCCATGATATTGATGGAGGTCTGTCCTCAGTGGCGCTATTAGAGTACTTTCAGTTGTGAGACCTGTTGGCTGAGGTGAACCTTGCCCCTGGAGTGGAGGATCAGCACATTTGGGCCCCTTCACCGTCGGGTGAGTTCTCCACCAAATCAGCCTATAGACGTTTTTTGGTAGGGGATGTTGAATTTGAGCCTTGGAAAGAGATATGAAAGTCTTGGGCCCCTCCTCGCTGCAAATTCTTTACTTGGTTGGCCTCACTTAATCGATGTTGGGCTGCTGACCGTTTGGCTCGTCGTGGACTGGGCCATTCCGAAAAATACCCACTTTGTGACCAAGAGGAGGAAAATATCCAGTACATGCTCACTACCTGTGTGTTCTCAATAACAGTGTGGTTCACAATTTTATCTAATGTTGGCATGCAGCACCATACTCCTGAGCCTACCGATTCCAATCTAATTGCTTGGTGGCGCCAAGTTCTGCGGCATCTTGATAAACAGCACCAAAAGGGTTTTAATTTTTTAGTTATATTGGTGGTTTGACGGATTTGGAAACATAGGAATAGATGTATTTTTGAAGAGACTTCTCCTAATTCTAGAGCTTTAGTACAAAAGACTAGAGATGAGGCAAAAATGTGGTGTATGGCTGGGGCTAAAGGCCTCAGGCCCATTTGGTCTTAACTTGGTGTTGTGGAAGGGCTGTGGTTTTTCCTTTTGGTGTGCCCGGCCCTTCAGTTTTGTATAAGTTTATTTTGATTCCTATTTCTTCTTAATTTAATGATACGCAGCTCTCCTGTGTGTTCGAGAAAAATAACCCTCCTCGCAGCAGCAACTTCGCTCTTGTCTCAGTTGGTAACCCTGTGCACGTTAGTTAGTATTCTTTAATTTAGCATATGCATTTTTTTTGGCATGAGCCCACGATCTGCAACCATTAAGTGTCTGGCCATTTTCAGTTTTCAGTAGCGCTAGAATTATGGCATGCATGAAGTGCTGCTTGGCAGTTTCAGTAGCGCTAGAATTATGGCATGCATTAAGTGCTGCTCGGCAGTTTCAGTAGCAATAGAATCACGGCTCGCATGAAGTCTTGCTTTTCATAATAAAAGGAAGAAGAAAACAGAAAACGCTGCAGCTTCATCGCAGCACAAAACGCTCGTTTCCTCTGTGTTCACGTGTGTCCGTTGTTGTCGTGATTTCTGAACCAAAATCCGACAACAGCCGATGAATTCAGCTATCAGTCTCAAGTAGCGTTGCCTTGAGCAGTGTCACCTCATGCCAGAATTCATCCACATGGTTCTTTGTTTGCAGTTTCTTCTTCCAGCAAAGTGATCCATGCTTCAAGTCCTACATCCGTGATGCGAGTGACTTCTCTGCATCCTCAAGGATGTTGGTGCACACCTTGAGTAATTCCAACGCCGAACTGCACCAGGAGAATGTCATGGACGCTTGGATTGACAGGGGCATCGCCATTTTCTTGATGAAGAGCACCATGACGGCCGCCTTAAGCTGAACAACAGGTGGCTCAGGCTTGAAGCCAAACACGAGGAATGCGCTAGGCCACATGTGGTCCGAGTACACAGACATATTGCCAATCCTTATGACACCAGATACTGCTGCGGTTGCTGGTGCCTATTAAGAAATACATGATAAATACAAATTCAAAGGATTCTATATTTTTTAGCATACCTGCTGCTCCATCATGGGATGAGTTTTGACAAGCATCTTAACTAATAAATTCTAGCACATTCACTACTGTCTCCCACTTTTGGTATATATGAAGTAAGATTTTAAGATGTGCGCTCCACTGAGTATCCCACTGAGTAAGAAGTTGCTGGTGCCAACTTCTTGATGCAGCTTTGTCCCAGATAAAATCAAACCATTCTCAAACTTGTCCAATAAGAGATCATGATGCTTTGCCATAAACTCATGCAAGATGCACTCACAACAGTCAAAGAGAGACATAGTTGAAGAAATCAGTAATAATTCTGCTACAACTTATGACAGTAACTATCACTAATTGTAATTGGTTTGCGAAGGAATGGATATAGAAAGTATATGGATTTTCATCCCGAATAAGTTATTATAAGCTATTAAATTCACCTCTCATATTGAAAGCTCTATCGTAGCGCTACCCACGAAGCCTTGAAATAGATAACCCATGTCGACCAAGAAAACCAACCAAAACTTCTTTCAATGTAGATGTACAATTTGTGATATTATCAATAACAAAAATATTTTCATGACCTTCCCTTGATTGTTCACAAATCTACATGACACAAATTTTGCAAAGTTAGATTAACACAACAATGTATAAATGGCATGAGTACAAAAATTTGTACAACTAGCCTCACAATTACTGACATTTGCTCCTTTATTGATATATCTTGAGACTCATCAATAAGCACTACGAAATTTTACCTCCAATCTCATCCTTAATAACTTCTGTGACCACTCATACACAACATTTTGCAAGCTCCTTTTGAATATCTGAAAAAATCATAATTGTATGTCCTGGAGCTGTATCAAAGGCCTCATTCACTTCCTCCTTATATTTGTGCCAAGCCAACAATTCTTTAAAATTGCCTTTGTTGATGGAAGATGAAGATTCATCACGTTCACGAAAAACTTCACCTTGCACTATGAGATATCTTGCACAATTTAAAAATGAAGTCAAACAAATTTTCTATACAACTTTGGCCTAGAGTAATTACTCATTTTATTAGATACACTTGATTGTTGATTCTTAAAGTCGTTACACTTAACCCTTGCAATGTTGTGGATGTTATTTAGACCACCAACATATTTATTAAAAACATCTATAGCCGTTTTCCAATGAGAGAATCCAACTTTTATAAATACATTACTCTCAAATGTGTTGGGTTGTGCCAGTTTCTTGAAAAGAAAATAATAGAAACAAAAGTAGCATCCTTTTTATATTATATTCTAACCAATCAAACTTAACCATAATTCTTGAAAGGATCTCCACACTTTGTCTTCCAATGTCTTTGAAAAGGCATGCCCAATTACTCGACTTGGACCATTCATCAAATATGTCCTCCTCACTTGATATCTAATTTCATTGGTGTAATCTTCTACTTGTATGCAATGCGTCGGATCGACAATAATGTTATTAGGATTAAATTCTAGTCAAAACCTCTTTGGTTGAGCTACACTCTCATTGGTTAGGAGAGTGCTACTATAATTGCTTATAAAATAGTTATACAAAGTCTGTTTTCCCGTTATTGCAAATATATCAACAAAATGTAAGATTCAACACTACAAAAAATATTTCATAAATTGATAAATCGGAATACATAAATCATGTTTTTTAATTTAATCTCTAAGAATTCAAGTTAGTCAATGATATATATGATTTTTGAAATTGTAGGAATAAGTGGATAAAGTAGAAATGGATAAACTAGCTAAGTGCAATAATTACATATAGTATTAGTATGTTTATGTACCCCTCACTAAGACTCTGTCTGTCTGTCACTCCTCACTCCTCCTCAATATCCCCACTGTCGGCTTCTCCAAGGACCTCAACAGCGATAGCAGCCCAAGTGCCCAACCCAATCCCTTGCTCCACCTCCAGGCCTCCCCGGCTGCCTCACTCGATTTCCATTGATCCCCGCCTCGGCGCCTCCCGATCAACCGCCTCCTCGACCTCCATGCCTCTTGTTGTGGGGGTGCTCAGCCCCTCAGGCCTCAGGATTGGTTAACAGGCCTTAGGGCAAGTCCAATAACACATTGTCTTAGGCATAAAGGAATGTACCGTTTTACCCTTGTCTTTATGCAATTATTGAAAGATAAGATAGAAATTTTTCATCATGCCACATTCTTATATATAAACCCCCAAGGGGTAGGACAGATCCAGATCTACTTATTTCTACTCACCGGCTCTCTCTAACTCTCTTAGTTCTACCTCCCACAAAGAAAGGGTACCCAGTACCCACTGCGTTCATACCACAACACCTCCCACGGCACCAACCTCCTTAATGGCAGTGCTGCTCTGCTCCTCGTCGGCCCAGCCACCTCTACTCCTCGCGCATTCTGGCTCCTAGTTGCTTGACCAACCAGATGGCCCAGATCTGCTCAGGCTGCCACCCACCCACTGCTAGCTTCCTCTGGCTCAAGCCACCGCACCGCCCACCAATTGGCTTCCTCTTCGTTGCCGTCATCCACCCCTCCTTACGAGTCAGGACTAAGGTGTGTGCTCACTGCCGCTCGAAGTCTCCCTTTCTTGCATCTAGTCTCAGTGTGCGGGGTGGATGATGGATGTGATGCTATCTGGGTCGGCCCATCGTGGGGCGAGTGTGTTGGGGGGTGGGCTGAAGCATGATGAAGCCTATCGGTGGATCCGCCCGGGCATGAGACATCTTCCTCTTTCCTTTTGCTTTGCTTTGTGGTTTAGATCTTTTCACATTGGTCCATTCTTCACCGTTGATTGCTTAAAGACGTGGTTTTGATTTTTCCACTGTTGATTGCTGAATAGCATAAGCATATAACCACCCGCGTCCAGGTGTGCCAGCTCGCGATCGCCGATGGGGTCATGCAGTGCCGCCGCGTCGCCTGATCGGTACGGGCGTCGCTTGATTGTCCTTCTCAAACGCCAAAACTGTGGCGCTGGTACGGTCTTGGTAACCACCGTGGATTCCAATCAAGTTGAGCTAAACCGTGGATGGGTAACATTTGCTTCCGTGAGTCTGCATCATTCGTTATTTTGTTCGTGCTCGTTTCCTGCGGTGTCGCACCAGCTACTTACTAGAGAAGCACACCTGACCTTAGGACTACGCACAATACCAAGGAAATAACCTTTACATAAGCAACGGTTTGTGCTCCAGTACGGAGCACACCCTCAATGGACCAATCAAGGTAAGTGGTCATTTTTTCCTTTTATGTGGTGTGGAGAGCTTGTTATGATGTGTTCTTTTCGGTTGTAGCTTATGATTTTAGTACAAGCGCTTGTATGAATGAACCAAAATCACTTCGAAAAAGCTGTTCCGGTAAACTGTTTTAAAAGACGGTGAAGAAGTCATCCCATTTATTTATTCGAGAAAAATCATAAATTATAAACTGAAAAGGATTAGGCAATTAACTTGCCAGGTGTCTTGCTTGCGCTTGCAGGCGCTGGTGGAGACACTCAATCAGGTAGGCGACATTGTGCAGGCCACCACACGTAGGAGAGAGGCACGACCATAAGCGAGTAAGCGACGATTCTGTTCTCTTAAGCTACGATTGATATTTTTTTGATTGTGTTTTTTGAGATCGGGGTAGATAGTAGAGATGTTGACGCGGACGACGCACATAGATTTAGACTTGAGAAGTCGTTTAAAGAAACAGCTTGAAACAGGCCGTTTTATTTGTTTTAGCTTCTAAAATGCTGAAGCAAAAAACAAAATAAAAAAAAGTCAAAACAACAGGGCCGACATCTTTCCGGGGTGCAGGCGTGCAGCGCCGGTGCACGGCGCAGGGGGACGCCCGTCGGCCCGGGGCAACGCGCGGTGCTCTGGCGTCGTTGGAAAATGGATGGTGCGCGACACGAATCCCATGCGCAGGTTTACCCGCGCGGGCCCAAACGCTCGAGTCAAGAGGTGCCGCGGCCGACATATTGCCCACGGAGCCGAGGGTAACCTAAACGGCCGCATGCCGGCCCACATGCGGTTTTGTCCATTTCGTCTTGAAGCCACCACTGCGATAGCGCGAATGTGCGAAGGTCCCATCTCTCGACGAAGCCGCCGCCGCCGCCGCCTCCCATCGAAGCGCCACCGGCTGCTCATCCTGTCTATGATGCTGATTCTTTTTGAGACTCAACCAGAGGCTTCGTGGGTGTTTGAATTAAGGGTATTTCACTGGTAAGTTTTAGATCTAGTTCAAACTAAACTTACCAAGGAATTACTCATCGTTAACGTCCCGCTTTAAATATTTTCAATTTTTGATTTATTTTGACTTTTAATTTATTTAAATTAAAAGTTACTTAGAACACATCAACTTTTAATTTCGGCTTATTTAAGTTTTTTGTCTTTCTTTTTTCTCTTATTTTCTCAGAAAAACCAACAGTGTTATAGTACAATTTTATCATAAACCAAAAACTACAGCCACAAAGTTTGAGCTATGAGCCGGTTAGAGTTTTATCATTGAGAGTCGCTGGATCACATAGCTTCTTCTTCTTTTTTTGCACCAGCTACTTACTAGAGAAGCACACCTGACCTTAGGACTACGCACAATACCAAGGAAATAACCTTTACAACGATCTCGATGTTGGATCAGAAGGCTACGAGAAATATTCCCACATGGGGACGTCCCATCGAATAATATTTTCACAAAACTAATGTCCCAAAATTACATTACATTAGGAACCCATGTAGTAAAGAGCTTATATATACATCCGTACAAATATGGCAACCATTGTATATACCCTTAGGTGCCTACTACTAGGGCTGTAAAAATAGCTCGAGGCTTACGAGCCGACTCGGCTTAAGCTCGTTATTTTATGAGCTAAGCCGAGTTTGGTGTTTAGTTTGCAAGGTAAACGAGTTGAGTTTCGAGCCACTTGTGCCGCTCGTTAGGCTCGTGTGGCCACTGGTCCAAAAGGCTCATTTGAACAATAGTCATTGGATGGAGTTTGGACGCTAGTCTCAGTCGTTGGATGGAATCCAAACGTTCGGACCATCTGACCTAGTTGCTGCTTGCTAATGAGGCGTGAAGGTTCGGACCGTCTAAACCCCTCAGTCCAAAGTTTGGCTGGAAACATTCGGACCAAGCGTTCGGACCGTCCGACCTTTCATACCTCCAATCTCCATCTTTCCGATATATTATCTATTTCTCCATTCCCTAATCGGTAACTCCCACAAGCTCATCAGACATCTGGGGAGCCACCGCGCCCTATCCTCCCCATCCCCTGTGCTCCCATCGTCCGTGCCTTGTGCTCCTGTCGTCCTCAAAGGTGCAGCACATGGATCCTCAACGAAACATGGAATCTCGTGCACAAGCACAAGAGAAGAAGTTGGCCGACGTCAGGGCCTCTAGTTCGGCACTAGCTATCGAGCGTGTAGCCAATCGACACCTCATCAGCTCCTAGGTGCCTCCTAACCTCGCCCAACCGGCAGCCTTGGTGGATTGAGTTTTCACCTGTAATGTAGTTTTTATGGATGATATGATATATAATTAAAGCTTTTATACTTCTGATATGAAATGGCTACCAATATATGTATTGCTGAAATTTTTGTGCATTAAAGCCGTCATCTTTCTGGTGTTTCTTTTATAGATGATAACTGCACCATCATTAGAAGTTTTTTATGTGCGTAGCGTATTATAGATAAGTAGTGGATAGTGACTGTAGTTGAATTTAATTATAAGTAGTGGATAGTGACTGTAGTTGAATTTAATTTACTGATAACTAAGTGTTATCTCCAATCTTTAATTGCAGTCGTTGAGTGAAGATATGGATTGGGAGCATATGGATAATGATGATGACGATGTTGTACCATCTAAATCATTTGATGATGAGGGAAAACAAGAATATGTTTATGTGGATTCTTCAAGTTCAAATGATGATGAAGAATCAAATGTGGCATTAACTAAAGATGGTATTGTGTCTCAATAAAGATTAAAGAGGGGGCAAAAGACGGAAGGGATCTTCCAAGAGACATAAACAAAGATCAGATTGTTGGAAGATTTTTAAGGTAGTGAGTATTCCATCCAAGACAAAGAAAAGGGATATCGATACAAAAGCAAAGTGTAGGTTTTGTTACAAACTCATGTCTTACAAATAAAGGGGTGCTACATCACAGCAAATCTGAACATCAAATCGCTCTTTGTCGCTGGATCTACATCGGACGCACAACAGATAATAACTGTTTGGATGGTTCGAACATCACCATCGCTATTGGCCACTGATTCTACATCAGACACATAGAAGATGATAACCCTTCGGTCGGTCCGAACATTCTCTGAATGCTGAACCGCTTGATCCCACTTACCGTTTCAACTTTGCATCTCGGCCGTCTAGTGCAACTCAACCCTTCTTTCTTCTTAGCATTTTTAGACCTTAGTCCAAGAGTATGTACAAGTCCTATTACTAACCCCCTCGCTAGATTCCTGTCGTCCAGACCCGACGCTCTCAGCAATGGCGGCGTGCAGGGGGGAGTGAAGAAATTTGTTGATTTTTTTTCTACTGGCATGTTTGTGAAATTGAGGTTTAATTAGTGACTATTTCACTTTAAATGTATGGTGTTTGTGTGTTGTTGATGTGGGAAGAGAAGCACAGATTTTCCTCCACGATTTGGGGAGTTTTGATAGCGGCGTGGCAGCGTCTTGCAACTACAATGGGTGAATTGAGATGAATCGTTGGAGAACTTGTGCATGCTGGTTACTGTCCAGCTCAACATGTTTTCGGTGGTGCAATCGAGATGAATCGTTGCTGCTATACTAGAACTGGGCAGTAGTAGTCTGATTGAAATGTAAAAAGAATTTTGTAGTTGTAGTACATTGAAATGTTAATTGATCAATCTGTAATGCAATGTTAAATGAAGAATGCTATGTGCTTATTTCCAGTGATTTGTTTCTCCAGATATGCTATGAGTTGAGTACTAAAGAAACATAACAATCTGAAAAGCAATGTGCCTTGTGCGGCTCGCGAGCCTGTTCGAGCCGACTTGAGCCAGGAAACGAGCAAGCTGAGCTGGGTTTCTAGTTCGTTTTCTAAATGAGCCAAGCCGAGCCGCAGCTCTAGACGAGCTGGACCGAGCCTGACTTGAGCCGGCTCGATTCAGCTCGTTTTCACCCCTACCTACTACTACCTAGTAAAAATGTGAGAACCGAAAATGCTTCACACACCTAATCCTATCTAAGAGGTAGACCAACTACTTTTGATCTGCACAATTAAAATGATTTTAGCTGATCAGCAGTGAAAACTGGTCATATCACGATCTTGTTCTTTGACTTCTGGCTCATGACTTATGTTACAATAACTAGTTTTCAAATGTGATGTCTTTTTTAGATAGGATCTACTAGTTGATTGTAATAAATACTATACTGATTTTAACTATATCAATCAATACCGTACACAATTATCTCTCATCATACTGTTTTTCATAAATAATCAGAATTGAAAAATAATAAACTAAAAATCATAAACAATCATCTACAGTAGATGCCATCTTGGAAAAAGCTGAAGAACGACCATAACGATGAGGAGGGGGAGGAAAACTACATTTCCGGTTTGTTTGCCCTGTTTCCTCTCGCCTTCCACTCCCTGGATCTCCAAGATCGAGTCCAAGAATCCCCGATCCCCAGAACCCCACCATGCCCTCCCACCAATCCCAAGAACTCGTGTCTCGCGCTTTCCGTTCAGTCCCGTGATCCCATCCAGCTTCCAAAGCCGCGACCTTTGATGCCAATCGCGGTGGTCGGCATGGATTCGGGCGCCAAAAGCGCAAACTCTGTCGGCGAGTTGGTCGCCGAGTCGCCGGCACCAACTTCCCCGCCGAGCCATCCGGCCGCCGGGGTCACCAAAGGCCGTGGTCTCCGCCGGTGGCGCCGTATCCCCCGCGAGCACCACAACGAGGGCTCCCCCGCCGGCCCCGTTGCCGCCGCCGGCGCTGATGAGGACTTGGCGCAGCTCCACAAGCGCCGTCTCCCCCTCGCCGCCGACGGACCTAAGGGGAAGCAAGACGCGGCCACACAGGAGGAGAGCCCGGTCGCATCCGTCGAGTCCAGCTTCGCGCCACCGGAGGCGTTCCCGTCGCCGGATCCGACTAAGCTGGACCCGGATCTTGGCTTCCTGATCGCCTCCGCCAGCTTCTCGGTGGGCGCCGGCGGCGCCGACTCGGACAACAGCGACGACCGAGCCAGCAAGTCCTCCACCGCGCTCCCGCGCCACGACTTCTCGCTCGGTGGCTTCGGCCGCGAGCGCGACAGGGCGCGATCCCGCGCCCCAGGCGCCGCTGCTCACAGCAAGAACCTCCGCGCTGCGCGCGCGCGCGGCGCTGGTGCGCGCGCTCCCGCTGTAGCCACCTCCACGGTCGAAGCGGAGAACTCGCGCTCCAGTGTGGAGTCCAACCTCCGCAGCTCAAGCGCGGCTCACGCGCGCCAATCAAGTGCTGGCATCAGCAGCAATGGCGTTCACAAGTTTCTATACACTGATTGCGAGAACAGTGGCGAGGAACCTCCAAATGAGGAGGTGCGGTCTGCAGCAGGAGGTTTCTATAAAGAAAATGGGAGTATAGTAGGGAGTTTGGTAATGGGGAACGGTGATTCCGACGACAATGATCATGTCTTTGAGGAAGGGAGTGTCGGCAAGGGTGAGAATGGAGGGATTCATTCAGGTCTTGATCCGTATGTCGAGTCGATTGCGTTGCTTCAGTCAGCACAAGAAGCGCTTGAGAATGGTATTATTGAATTCCCCTTTAATTTAGCTTAATTGCATGAATACAATAGTACTCCAAGCTCGTTCCATTTGATGGTGATGGCATGTTACTAAAATTCTGATAAGATTAGCATAAAATTGTTACTTGTTCGTTTGCTATTTGCTTAATGGAAGATCTAATAATCATAATTGTTCATTAGTATTTGTTTGACATGAATTCAGCATTTAGTATTTTTTACTTGCTAGCTTAGATGGTGAAGTTCTGAATCTCCAGATTACTACTCACTGTGTTTGTTCCGCTATTGCATCTTGAATTCATTAATTCAGCTTCCTAAAGTGGCCTACTTAATTAGCTGGAAACAAAGAAACAATTGTTGCATTGTAGTGATCAATGATTGGAGGGACAATACATGAATGCATGATGCTTGTAGATGATTCAAGATACTAAATTTTTGACAAATTTATTTCACAGTGGAATCATGCTTCTTTCATACCAAGTGGTGGTTAATTCATTAATGCAGACTTTTGAATGAGTTTGGTCCCAAGGAAAACTTTGGCAAACCTGGCATGGAACTTAAGTAACATCAGGACATCTTGCCAAAATGGTCTTTACTGATATTATATTTTATTTTTGGTTGTAAGATGAGTAGGTCTAGGTGATGGGATGCTTGTCTGAAAAGGAAATACAGTATATTTGACTTGTTGCCATTTTGACATATCACAGCCAACAAACTGTTAGCTGGTGAAATGATCAATGGCTTAATGCTGTGGCTATTGATTACTGGCAATTGTTGACTTCCCATTTTGAGAAAAGACATCTCTCTTGAGTTTTGCATGCGCTGTGGCATTCAGTGTTTAAAATTATTTCATCTGAGAATAAGTGACCTGCTTCATCTCCTAGTTCTAAGAAGCATTTATTGTATTCTGCTAGCTTTTTCCAAGTGAATCCATTATAGCATAAAAAGTAAGAACATATGCTGGCACTGCATGTTCTGAGAAGTTTCCTTAGTCCATTTCCTGTAATAAATTTGTGAGTGCTCTGCGGCATGGTCATAACAGCCCATCACATTTTATATGATCCGTTGAAAACATGAAATCTTCTTTTGTCCCAGTCAAAGTGCTTTTCCAATAACTATTTGCTTCTAATTATTTTGCAGAGATCCAAAATTTTATGGAAATCAGGAAAGCAACCAGCGAAAACTCCACAACCAACTGCAGTGAAAAAGAATGGAGCAGCTCACCCAATCGTGAAGAATCTGAGGAAGAACTAAGTGAAAAATTGAAGCGTCTCGAATCCAAGCTGGAAGAAGCTTCCACGCTCATCAATGAGAAGGACTCAAGGATACATGAACTTGATGCACTCAACCAGACGCAACCAAGGGGAAATGCAGTATGTAATAGCAATCTGCAGTCTGATATTGATCAACTGCTGATTGAGAAGATGGAAGCAGAGATTCAATGCTTCATCCTGACAAGAGCTTCAGAAGCTTGGCAAACCCTGACCAAGGATCAAGGTACTCTCTATGAGGTTCAGAAATATCTGCCTGATGATCACACACAGTTGGAAGTAAAGCTACGGCACACCGAGAATAGAGCAATGATGCTAGAGGAGATGGTGGAGAAGCTAGAAGCACAATGCAAAGAGCTCTCTAATACTTCAGAAGTCCTGAAGCTGCAGGCCACAACAAGTAGAGCTTCGCTGTTATGTTCCATCCAGGTAGTTCTGCTGTGCATTGCTGTAGGGACCTTCATCGCGCGCTTCTTGCCCTCTTCTCCCGAGTTTGTACCTACTTGAGGTTAGAAAATTCTCTGCGAATGAGCCTTTCTGTAGGCATTCTTGAAAAGTTATTTCTTGTAATTTATTAGGCATTGATCGCCTTATAAATTTTCAGTTTGTAACATGAACTCGATTTTGCTAGTAATCACTTCATTACTTTACTGTACTTCGTTGCGAATCGGCTTCTTGGTTATCTGGACTATGGAAATGTTAATGTTACTATATCAGTGTAAATTGGAAACGGAATTTCAACGTCCCAGTGTTCATGCTGGCATCTTCTCTGCTATTTTTATGTGTTCTTTGCAAGTGATGAAGCAGTATAATACTATAATATATAAACTGGGCTATGCCACACATACTGAAAATAACTGAAGACAGGGGCATAGAGAAAGATCGAACTGACATATTCATATGGCAATATACACACGCGCTTGCACTACTTGTCCGAATTAATTTATCTTTCACCATCTATCTACATCATCACGTAGAACCAAGCGTGACAGATTACAGGCTCCAGTTAGCACGAGATCAGAAGAAATTGGGGTCGTATCCGTTGCTGCAGGTGGCGAGGATGTAGTAGGCGACGATGTGGCCGAGGGAGCCCCAGGCGAGGACATCGACGAGGTTGAAACCGACGGGGTCGTTGGACTTGAGCAGGCCGGCGTACTCCTTGGCGCGCTCGTCGCCGGCCTCGAAGTGCGTCTTGCCGTTCTGCGCGGGCACCTGCTTGGCCACGTTCTCCCGCTGGAAGTTGAAGACGACGAAGCGGCCCAGGAAGAGCGACAGCCCCGTGCTGACGCTGATCACCACCGACGGGTTCAGCTCAGCCCGCGCGGCGACGGACCGCCTCGTCGCCGGCGTGGCCTGGAACGAGACCGAGAAACGCGCCGCACGCGGGGACGGCGCCAGGCGGAGCCTGGCCACGGACGGCGGGGACAGCACGGCTCACTGCGTTCTTGGAGCTTCGAGTCTTGCGAGTGTTGTTGATCTAGGTAGCTACGTGTTGTTTGTTAATGGAGTTGGGTATATAGGGGAGTGGTGACGTGGAAGATATGGTGGGAGTCGCGGGAATGCGAGGTTAGCGGTGGAGAGGAGGATTTCGTGGTGTCCCCACGGGTGTGGCGTTGGAGGATGCTGGATAAGGTAACTAAGCCATAACTTTCAGAGTTTTTCTCCCCTTCAGTTCAGTAGTGTATTTCACTGTCTTGTGCCTGTGAAACATAGCAGCATTGCATCCAGGGGTTTTAACTTGAAACCGGGGGTTTGTTAGAAGATGAATTCAACTTGGCCTTGTTCAGATTGGTTTATGAGAGAATTTAATGTGCCACATGTTTTAGTTTGAGATGTTCAGGCTTATTATTTTCGAATGTGTAGTTGTCCTGAGAGAAAACCCACTAAAAAGATATTAGGTCCATTTGGGAAATGAGAATCTATACCGATTCATATGAAATTGAACTGCTTTATGTGAAATTCTTGCGTTCCAAACGGTGCCTTAATCTGTTTGACATAAGCAAATGAATTGTATGTGTAAGCCTACTTTTTCAGAAACCACTAGTCCAAAATCTCAAGCCCTTGTGACAACAGCATGGATTCATGCACATGTTAAGAAAAAGTTTTCATCCACAACAGCTAAAAGAACAGATTAATTGGTTAATTACCTCCCTGGGCAGAATTCAGATATACAAATATGCATGACTGCAAACCCATGCATGCAGCAGCCATTGGTACAGAAGCACAGCTGGTTGCAAATACAAGGCTGATCACAACGGCCAGCCGTCCAGCTCTGATCAAGATATTAGCATGGACACGGACAAGGCAGCAACGCCGGCCGCGACGAGGGCCACCGGGGCGGCGACAGCGGTGGCGGCGCTGGATGCCTGCTGGCCGGGCTGGACCTGCGGGGTGTCCTCGGGGCAGGCGAGGCCGTTGTTGCCCTCTTTGCAGGTGTTGGCGAAGAGGCCCGGCGGGTACTTGCCGTAGAGGTTGATGTAGCTGAACATGGTGGTGGCGCAGTTGGTGGTGACGTCGTTGATGTAGGTGGTGTACGGGCACGCGAAGTCCTTGAGCGCCGCGCAGCACAGCGATGGCGGGTACAGGGGCCCCTTGCACCGGCTCGTGATCACCGTGTAGTTCGCGCCCTCGAAACTCACCGGGCAATCTGCCGCGAAAACGAAACGGAAGCCCGTATCAGGCAATGGCTGTGCACGCAAGCTGACGCATGTTCAGATCAGATGGTACGGATCAAGAGCATGCGAATGCAGATAGATCAAGAGATGCAGCGCGTGACAGAATCTTATACGGGACGGGCACAAGGATTTGCGACCTTTCTTGGCCTGCAGCAAGCTCCGGCCGGTGGTGTCGTGCGCGAGCAGCGCGTCATCTGCATCCACACGGAAAGAAAAAGGTTCGTCATATCAACCAAGAATCCAAAACCGGATCACATTTCAAGATAAAAGGCGTCACAGCATCAACGTCGTGATGGGTGACCGTGACCGACTTGAGATGAATCCGGCGGCGGCGAAACCGACGGCAGCGGCGAGCACGGCCGCGCGCAGCGCCACAGCTCTGTCCAGACCCATTCTCGGGCGCGCCGCTCTCTGCCTCCTCCCTGACCGAACGAGCCTTCTTCCCAGGCCGCCTTCTCCGGTCTCCGGGGTAATGGAAGAGGGAGAGGGTGGCAATGGGCGTAGCCGCGTAGGAGATGGCGGGGAAAGGTCAATCGGCGCGGTGGCACGTGCGGTGGGCGGAGAGGCGACGCGAGGGAGAGACGGACGCGGAGGCGGGCAGAGGCTGGCGCCGGCGCGCGCGGCCGAGTCAAATGGGAGGGGAGCGTTTAAAAATAGGTGGCGGTTTGGACGGTTAGAAACGTCAGGGGCTGGATGCCTGGATCCCAACTCTAGCACGGCCAAGACCGGTGCACATAGAATACGTGCCTACTTTGTACTTATCTCTTATCTGGGCAAGTACTAGGAGTAGATATCGAGCTAACTCTTTATCTTAACAAGTTTTTTTCGAAATTAACATAGTTTAATTTAATATAATTTTATTGATAGTTTGAAATTATTTTTAGAATCGAGCTAACGAGCTGAGCCGAGCCAAAAGAAAATTTAATTTCATCCGAAATCGACTCTTTTAATGTTTAACTAATTAACGAGTGTAATTGAAGTAATTTTGAACCGAGCCAACAAGCCTCACTAACGAACTTTTTTCCAGCACAGGACAACTCATGCCTACGACGCACAAGCCTTCCCTCAAAATACTCTAAAAAAAATATGCCAAAAACATTCTTCCCTTGAAAAGGTTAGTATACAGCACACAATGACACAAATCACATGAGTTAATCTATATAAATAAAAACAACCAGTGAGATTTAAAGCATCTCCTTCGTTCTAAGGGCAAAAAATACCATAATAATCCTAAAAATATCATAGAAATTTTCATATTAATCAAGAAAAAATAAACATTCCCACCACTTATTATGGTGGAATCAGATCACAATGGTGCATATTAATCATATACGTATATTAAAGTTGTATAGCTAATGCAATTGTATTTTAATTATAGCCAATAGAGTTATATACTAAGAACAACTGTATCATAATATCTAACTATGCAATAACGCGGGTAAACCTACTAGTTAAAAAAAGATTAATTAGTCCAATCAACATAACTGTGTTACATGCTTTCATGGGTTTATGCTTTCTCCGGATTTGATCCCCTGATCTTCCTGTGGCTAAGTCTTTAAGATAGCTGACCGAGCCCTTAATGAAAAAAAGATAAAGCACAGAGTGACGAGAGCGAGCATCAGCGGCATTGGTCAATGAACCTTGTCATACTTTTATCGCAACAAAAGCAGCATCTACATGGAGACCAGGAGCAGAAAAGCTAGGGACCGTGCCATTTCAGCCATGGAGTCATGCAGGGAGATCACAAAAAGTCACAAGGTGGCAACAGGTTCTCCTTTCAGCCTCCAATGCGAAACCGCGACGTGTGAGCTATCGTTGCTGACAAAAACAGCACTGGCCTTACCGCTCTGCATGCTATGCGATCTTCGCTGATGCACAAAAGGAGATTCGGGCTAACAAGTAACAACTACCAAAAAAAGGGATTTGCATGCTGCAATGCAGCAAATGCCAGCAACAGAGCAGAGTGATCTTTCTCTGCACGGGGCTGAAGAAGTCAAGTCAAAGATGGCAGTGGCAGCTTCAATCTTTGCGGTTAATCCAGGCCGGCTTGCGGTGTAATAATATTCTTCGTCTTATGAACAAAACAATCTCCTCTACAGAGGCAATCAAGTGATATATGGTTCAGTGTCGGCAGATAGAAATAACATCAGAGAGGTTGCATTCACATGCCTACACAGAGAAAAGTTTATGAGTGACTTACCCTAACACTGGACGACTGGTACTGCAGAGCTTCCAAAGTCTCCACCATTTCCATCTGCTTCACCACGGCCGCGTGCAACACCTAATGGGAAATGCAGCAGGGAATTAGAAGTTTAGAACTGTAAGAGAAATGATAGGCATAGTTCCATGTTGTCTGATTGATTGAACAAATCTAAATAGTAACACATGCCGAAAGATCTACAAGGTTAGGTGACCATGAATCCTTGGCAAAATACCAGTGAAAAATACAAGAGGGGATCAAGGAAGCATGCTGAAAAATTGTACTAGTACAGGAAGGTAGAAAATAACAAATAATTCATCAACCTAGTGGTCTGTCAGGTATAGGAGGTATCTTGGTCTACCAAACAGTGGGGGAAACCGAAAATGTTTGTTCTTCTAAACCGTTTGCCATTTTAAAATGTCTGTTCTTCTGAACCGTTTGCTATTTTAAAATGTCTGCAAGGCCCCAGAATCATATAATGAAGACAATTAGACATATCATTGCTAAAAAAGAGGGCTGGCACAGACAAAATAGGAACGAAGACAAAGCAAAAACATAGGGAATTGGAATATGACATTTGGCCTAGGAAATGTTCTTTTGAGTGATCTAAAATTTATGACATATAGTAGTATACAACCTACAAATCTGCATAATAAATTACTGTGAGAAATAACTTACTCTTTTCATCGTCTCTAGGTCAGCCTCAAGGGATTTTATCCTATCGAAAGACTGCAACAATAGATGCTCTTTCTCCTTGGCCATATCTGGAGGTTTGCTCTCGAGATGATTGCATAATGACTCGAGCTTTTCAATGCGTTCCAAGCAGGCACTCATGTCATTTTCTTTTACAGGTAGAGGCAGCGGTTGCTCTGCTGCAGTAGAAGGATGGGCATTCCCTAGCATTCTTTCTGGTCTACAAACAAAAAGGCGGAAGAATGATGATATGTTGATCAAGGCTGTGGATACTCCTCTAACAAAATTCTCCAAAGTCCTTCCAGGCGGTGTACCATGCAAACTAAGGGCAATGTTCCCTGCCAATAATTAAAGAGGAACAAAAATTTGCAAACGAAGTAAATAATCATCAGCTGTAGTTAGTGACTATAACTAATATGGTAAAAGAACATGGATGCAGAAAAGACAAATTCTGATAAGAATTCTTTACTGTGAAAAGTTATTTGAACAAAATGGACATTTTTTACTTTTTTAAAGCTGAAATTATACTGACAAGCAACTATATTTTTGATGACACAGAACTTAATAAGGAAAAAGAAGACATACCTAAATTATGTAGCCATCTGATGGTGGAAGAATGTTTCTGATGGGTCAGTTGTTGGGGCAACCTTTCTGAAGATTGTTGTACACCCTGAGAAGATTGGGGAGTCATATCTGGGAGACCCTTCCTATCACAAGACTCACAACTACAGAAAGTTGAAGAATCTGATCCCTTAACCTAAGACAAGCATTCGATAACAAATAATTCAAGCGATTAGAGCAACTGGATACAAATAAAACCAAGCTTATCCGTTAATGCAAAGGATGATTTAATAGAATAAATAAGCACAAAACTTACTTCTTCACGAACTGGAGTAAGGAAAGTGTAGTCAGTACTCTTCTGAATAACTGATAAACCAAAGTCATCGACATCTGACTCTGATTCAGCATTTGATGCGTCACTAATCATGCCCTGCTACCAAAACAAGTAATAGCATAAATTCTGGAAAACACACAGCATCAATCACCTCTTTGTAGTTTTGAATGGTTTAAGGAAAATGAAAATTTTAGAACCTTGCCTTCATTTTTTCTGCCCTTAAGGAAGAGCCACTTCTTTCATCCTCATCAGAAACTTGCTTGATTTCCCTCATACTACCACTTCCCATACTGTGTATCAGCTACAAATGAAACTTCCATGTTAGTTTGCCTTTTAGAGGGACATTCATGTGTAGAACGCTAGAAACATCATGTTCAAAGTGACCATTTTTCCTGTGACACAAAAACGCTTGGTAGATAGCATTTCTGTAGTTTTGATGAGCAGACTCAAAAGATGTATTGCAAAAGCATGAGCATATAAAACAAATATGTTTGCAGAATCACAACATTTAGAGGTACCTTCAAAATAACAGGATCATTCCACGGCCCTTTGTTAGAACCAAGGCAACCACCCTTGTCGCTGCATGCACATGAACCACCAAGAAACTCTGGCAATTCACTGTGAAAACACAAACATTTCCCAAACATAGTAAGCCAAAGAATCTAAATGAAAATGTTGCTACACACAATAGTAGACACTAACCTTGATTCAATAACTTCAAGAAGTCTACTCTGGTAGTTTGAACCAAGAACCTAAACAGCAGAACGATTCTTTTTGCTTATAGCGCACATTGTTACGGAAGATGAAACTTCTTAGATGATCAGTCATGGAGCTTACGTGAATCTTGGAAGAAGTTTTTGGGTCAAGAAATCCCTTCACACTGTTCCAGATCAGCTTGAACCCACTGCCCGCATTCACAACATACATTTGATGTAGCGTCTGCAGATTCATTACACTTGAAAGGCTATTCAACCGAAATAACACTGCACAAATCATTGAAATGTGAAATTACCTCAGGATAGTAGTCACTGTCTATTTTCAGCATACGATGAACTAGCTCCCTTGCCGTCTTCGAGAAATTCTTTAACCCCTGCAACAGCAGCAACAGATTGAAAAAAATGGTAAATCAAACAGAACAGATAACACATACATATGCAAACAAACATCAATGTTGGAGCCCAGTCATTGCCATACCACACCATGGACATCCAAGATGGTAGTTGTGGAATCAATGTGCCTCTTGGCTGCCAATGCGCAGGCAGGGAACCGCTCCCTGAAAGCCCTCTCGAACTCCTGTACATGGTACTTGATGTACCGGTCCACCGAGGTGATCTGCATGAGCTTGTTTGGATCAACCTTGCCGAGCCTCTCGATGTACACCGGCCGGCCTTCTCGATCAACGCCGTGGTAGGCCTGAGGGTAGTACAGGAGCACATCGTCCAGTTCATCGAACTCAAACTCCTAGCCACATGAACCCAGAGGATCATCAAGAACAAACCAATCAAACAGATACTACAACTTATAAGGTATAATGCACTCCGAATTCAGATCACCTCCAAGATTGTGTCAGCTCCAAACTCCTTCCTCCATCTCAGCATCTCTGCCCACATTTGCATTGCCTTCTCAGAGTCAAACTTCCTGGCCTTCAGAAACCTGCATTTTACCACAAAAGCAAACAAGACGGAGTTAGTAGCAAACGCCAAAGAAGCAACTGTTATAAAAGAGGCGTTTTTTCCCTCTGCATCGAACCTTAGCATCATGTGGTAGTCGTCGTGCTTGTCGGGGAGGAGGCCGTGCGCGGCCAGGCGGTCGCGGAACGCGGCGACGGCGCGCTCCTCCTCGGCGTCGCGGACGTCCTCGATGGAGATTGCCGCCGGGAAGCGGAAGTCGACCCGCCGCCTGCCGCGCTTCCGGAGCGCGTGGATGGCCTTCCGCCGCAGCGACCCGATCTTCCGCCGGCGCCGGTCGTCCTCGGAATTGGGGTCGCACAGCGATATCTCGTGGTCCTCGGCATGACTCACTGCAGAGCGGCGCAATCCGTTTCACCAAAAAAAACGCCAGGAAGATGCAAAGTTCAGTGCCAACAACTGCTTTCTTACCTGACATTGCCGCGTTTCTGTATCAAATTTGGGTTCTTGCTCAGCCTCAGAGCTCGAGTTGAAATGATCAATCTTGAAGCTTATCTAGGGGAGAAAATGCAGAAGGTTTAGATGGTTGCAACTTGCAAAACTGCAAAAACAAAGGCAGATCCTGACTGCAATAAACCGAGAAGGAAAATCAAATAATTGGTGTTCAAATTATGCGGTTTGTCTCTAGAAAAAAGGAAAGAGCCTTGCGTTTTCTAGTACCGGAGAGGGATTGGCAGTGATTGGTAAAAAAAAGGGTCTCATCCAAAGAAACAGCAAATGGCACCACCGCACCACACTTATGGATCCTAGGAACTCCTGAAGAAAAGAAACAAGAACTGATAGAAACAGCTCAACTCACCCAAAAATGCCAAAAGATTGAACCAGATTGGCGAAAAAAAACACTTTTTGAACACTTTTTGATCCAATCCGCGCGATCTTGGTACTGACTGACTACTGAATGAGTGCTATGCCCTCTTCCGCTTGCTGTTGCGGTTTGGTGACTCTGAAGTCTTTTTAAGTCTGGAAGGGCAGTGCCCGCTGATCACACAACTTCTTTATATGTCCTGTACCCTTACGTGGGGTGGTATACTATACGGTACGATGACTCGTATATAATCGTAGATATACGTGTCGGTGGTGCTACTTCTGCAGCACGTCGGAGTTTGTACTAAAAAAATGTTTCTTTTGCTCAAAACGATGGCACATTACCTTCAAAACACATGAGGTGAAAGTATGACCCCACTTATTTCAATTTGAGCTTTTAATTTCTAATTTAACTTTTATTATTTTTCTGATTTTTTAGTTTTTTATCGTTTCTTTTTTCTCATATTTGTTGTGATGGACTAACATATTTTTTATTTTTATATTTTTTAAATTTAATCATACCAAATAAGCTATCATCAAATACAGTATAAAATAAATCAGCTACGATAAAATACAATCATAAGTCATAGCTTATTAAACCTAATTGAATGCTGGCACGCCATTCCGTCCGATGTCAGAATTCTTTAGGACTCAAGCTTAGAGTGAATCAAACTCCGTTTCATTCAAAAAGCTGATGTTGTAGTCTAGTTGACAAATTCGACATATCTGCCTCTTGATTACTCATTTTCATTACAGTGGGTAGTGAATGACTGGAAACAAAACTTTCCCTTCTCACTGTTTCCCAGAGAATATTCAAAAGGTAGACATCACTCTTGAAATATGTTTATGTCCTCTGAGAGAGATTGAAGTTTTTTTAAGCAAAGATGTAGTCCAAGGGCCATTTACTCTTTACTCTGGAAATACAATGCTTCAAATGACTTTAGCTTCTGACTCATTTTGACTTTCAATTTATTTAAGTCAGATGCCACTTGAAACACATCGGTTTTTAATTTCAACTTATTTTACTTTTTTTTCTTTTTCAACTTTTTTTACTTCTCTTTTTTTTCTCTCTTATTCTTTTGTATTGTCCATAACAATATAACAATTTTTTATTTTTTATTCATTTTTTCTAAAAAAACTAATAACCGCTACAATACAATTTCAGCTATAAACTAAAAGCCAAAGCTAGAAGCTTAAGCTGTGAGCCACTTGGAGCACCACCTAACGATTCAGTACAAGTAACAACCACCAAAAGGATTACAAAGGGAACTTGAAAAGGAAGGAAATTACAGAACCATCCTAGAACTGAGAAGGAAGGACTAAAAAGAAAAGGAAAATTTGGCCGATCCATGAACTCCTTGTGCATTTGCTAGCAATCCTAGGAGGCAGACAAAGTAAAGGGGCGATGACAAGCTCTGGTGATCTACTCAGTGAAGCTCCCATTGACCACCTAGAACATAGGTTGTTGGGGTCATCAATCCCAGAGGCAACGCTACTGGTGAGGTCTTGGAGGGGCGGATTTAGAGTTGGGGTGACCAAAGAGAATGGGGGAGAAGACCACGAAGGCCGAACGGAGGCGGCACATCGAGAAGTCCTGCGATAAATGCCAACGCCACAAAGGGAAGTTCTTTATTTAGGGGTGAGAGAGCACTTGGAATCACCGGATCAAAGCAGAGGTGGAGCTGATCGAGATGCCCAGTATGCCCGAGCACATCCAAAAATTTCAAACATACAAGATCAGCAATTTAGCATTGCAACTATGTGCCTATGCATATTCCAGTGATCTAGCCAGACCAGCCCACTAAAGCATAGCCCAGGCAGTCCAGATGGACCAGTGCTCATTGCCCAACCAACCAAACCGAACACACACCATCTACTCATGAGCCCACTAAAGCATAGCCCCAATAGTCCAGGTGGCCCAGTGCTCATTGCCCAACCGAACCGAACACACGCCATCTACTCATGAGCCTACTATCCAATCATAAGTCATCTACTCATCCAGAGACATGAGACAACCCTAAATCCCAAATCTCTCCTCTCCTCCTATGTGGGTGTGGCTATGCCATGTCCTCTTGTGCAACTGCTTTGATCAATAGGCTAGCGACAGCTCTACAGAGGGCCAGCGGCTCGACACACGGGGCTGGAGAGTAGAGCAGGAGCATCGCCCATCCAAGGGGAACACCGGAGCAGGCTACAGCAACCAGCCACCAGCGGTCGAGGCACCGTTGAGCCGTCGAGGGCTAGGGGAGCAGCCAAGCAAGCTTGCATTACAGGTGAGCAGGAGCAACAGACAGTAGCAAATGGGCCAAGGGGTGCAGCTGGGTAACATTGCAGAGTAAGCATTCAATTATGAATCTCATGTTTGTGATTTGGGATTTGTGGAAATGGAATGTTGTGATTAGAGATTAGGAGAGTTGAAAACAATTTTGTGATTTGTGAAATGTGAATATAGAGCAACGGAGAATCAGCAAGTTGAATTAATAATCATTCAATTATTCAAACCACCAAACCAATCAAGGAGGCAGGGAGTACCACGCACGAGCATTCAGAGCCTACCAATGAGTAGATTTGAGCAAAGTGGCTGCCAAGGGAGCGACATTGCATCAATATAAGCATTCCATTCTGATTTTTTATTTGGGATTTGTGGAATGTTGTGATTGGAGATTTGGAGAGTTGAAAACAATATTGTGATTTATCATTTGTGAAATGTGAATGTACAACAACGAGCAAGTTAATTAGCTGAATCATTCAAATATGAAGAGGAACATAGACATCCTTTCTTTCTTTCGATATCAACAAGCCGAGATAAAGAAGAGGGAGAGGCCGTGCAGGCCATGGTTACCACCAACCGATTGACAGGAGAGGGAGAGAGTGAGTTGAGAGATAGAGCTGGGCAGTGCGGCTTGCGGGTGTGCGGCGTTGCCATGAGGGGGAGAGAGAGAGAGCTGGTAGCGTGCCGAGGATCTAGGGGTAGCGGATGGGTCTCCTCATGTGGTCCAGCTCTGCTCCATTGGAACCTCGCCGGCGCCCGACACCTACTCCTCATCTGTAGTGCCGTCCATGGCTCCACGCGTCCAATAGGACCAGACCTAAGCTGGCACGGCACGACGATGACTCATCGTGTCCTGGGCCATGTCTAGGTCTCGTCGGAGGCAAAACGTGCCAGCATGGCATAGTACAGTGGGTGGCCATATCGGGCCAGCACAGCCCTACAAAGCCCGAAACCCGCCAGAGCCACGGCACGGCCAACTCCCAGTTCCGCACGCCCGCCCGGTACAAATCTACTAACTTGTGCAGGTCTGAACCTTAGTTTAGATTAGATTCGGATTTATGCGCGTAGGTATTGGGAGATGGGTTCTATTATATGTAAGGTTTGGGCTGGCTCTGTAACATGGGTTATTGGGTTTGTACGTCTTTGTCGCGTTACGGTAGGTTAATTCGTGAATCCGTGATGGTACAGTGGTCTGCCTCAAAGAACTTCGTTTACTAGTTCTTATTACCCTCGTTCTGTTATGTCATGTACTCTGCGATAATACATACGCATGCCTATATCGAATAGCATGCCAGTATACGTATACCCTTACGAGCTATTGATTTCTGTTTATGGCATGTACTTATGTGGTCAACTCATCACACTCATGGCTTGTTGCCGGTTAGGTAACAGGGACCGGACCTAGCTCTCCACCAGTCGCCGGCCGTCCACCGCTCACAGGTCAGGCACGTGGCGCCCTGTCACTGGGCCGTCGATCGGAAGGCCGAGTATCTTGGCGGTTGGGGAGCTTCAGATCTTTTCAGCTCCCTAGACAGGAGAGCAGGAAGCCTTTTCCCGTTGCTCTTTTCTGCTTCTGCCCTGCTTGCTGCTTTCCTTGCTTGTCATCTTGCCTATGGATCCATATGCCGAGTCTCACTACCCTCTCATGGCGGCACAGAAGGGGGTCAGAGCTTCAGCATCTGCAGTCTACTCGATCTCCCGCGCTCGAGCACCCGGCGGTCCAAGGTTGATACACCGTACAACAAATTAGCTCCACTATTTTTTTATAGTGACTTTATTTATATTGATCAAAATCATATACAAATTTCTGTTACTCCGTACTCTCTCTCACGAACAGTCCAAAAACTATAAACTGTAGCTAAAAACCATAAATTGAAGTAAAAAAGAATAGACACATAGGCTTTTGGTTTTAATTTATGAATAGTAACAACTTGTAGAGAGAAACACTCGTATAAGATTTTGATCAATATAAATAAATCATTGTAGTATGTATTACAATTGATTAATAAATTCTGTCTTGAAAAAACACTTTATTTTAAGGTTAGATACTGAAAAAAATTATTTACTATAAAAAATAAGTTTTTAGAAGATAATATTAATAGGGCATGTACCTGCATGCGACACTGTGACCTATGAGAGATCGGGATGCATCGTTACAAAGGCGGTAAATTCTTTTATTCCGATTAGATCCACTGCTCCATTTATGTTACTGCTCGACCTAGTATCCGAGTCACCTTTTCAGTTTTTACCGCTTAAATTAGCTTGTCATTCCCCGTACTGTACTCCCCTGGTCTCCCGCATGCATCACACGCCGCTCACCTCAGCCACAGCTGCATGCAACGCACGTACGACGCCAGCACATATGATATACGCATCGACTGCCGCGCCTAATTGATTGGTGTGATCGATGACCCCCTCAGTCCTGCACAACGGCTCAGGGGCTCTAAGGGGTGATCGGAATAGTTATAGTTTTTGTTTTTACTGAAAAATATTGTAGTTAGTTGGAAAAATACTATAGCTGAGTTGGTTTATTGAGTATAATTAAATGTAAAAAAATATATAAAAAAACGAAAAAAAGTATAAGCAAATTTAAAAAAACGAAAAAAATAAATTTTACTGTAGCAGGTACTGTAGCTATAGTACCTGCTACAGTGTTTTAATCGCCGCCGCTAGTGATTCTAAAAGCCGTTCTGATCGGCACCTAAGAAACCATTTGAGAAAAGCCGTTCCGAAAAAGTCGAAGTAAAAAAGCAAAGCCAAAAAGAGTAGCAGTAGCGAGTCCTTCGTGCTCGTGCCTGCTGCTCCCCCTGCATGCAGCTGCAGCTATAGCTAGCGGAAGCGTCAGTAGCTATCACATCACGTGTACGTACACTATACAGTATATGTACGTACACTAGGCGGATCTGGTACAAATTTTGAGTGGAGGCAACCCGGCACGTATCGTACCATACGTGTAACTGATGGGATGGCTCTTGATGCCTTTTCGCCGTGTATCTCGTGATGCTCGGCTAGCATGCACTCACGTTCCCCTGCACGGTGGGCTCTCCATGTCAGTGAGGACTAGGCGGATCTGGTACAAAATTTGAGTGGAGGAACTCTTTGTAAATTTTTTTGCAATTATAAAAAATTTACGTAGAATTTAGAAAATTGAGTGAGGCACGTGCCCTCACTAGGGTGTATGTAGGTCCACCTACAGTGTGCACTTGCTGCTATGCTTTGAAATTGGCTTCGATCGGACGGAACAGTAGGAGCCAAACATGAAGCGCTGAGATGAGTAAACGGCCAAAGGGAAGACAAGGGATGAAGTGTGGGGCCCACCAGTCAACGAGAGAGCTGATTAGCTCGTGATTGGACATTGTTCTCCCTAGACACAACATATTCGATGAAAAACTCTAAACCATATTCGCATATAAGTTTTATGAGGTTTTATAAAGTTTCAGGAGGTTTCGTGACTAAATTTTATGAGGTTTCAAGAATAAGTTTCATGGTGTTTCATTAAGTTTCAAAAGATTTTATGTCTAAGTTAACTAAATTTTGTAAAATTGTATGTCTAAATTTCATGATGTTTTATAAGGTTTCATAATATTTTTTTGTAATGAAATCATAAAATTGAAAGTTTTTTTATAGTGGATTCATGAAGTTGAACTCCAGATTTCATAAAGTTTTTATGATTAAGTTTTATAGTGCTTCATTAAGTTTCATAAAGTTTCAGGAGATTCCATGCCTGAATTGACTAAGTTTTATAAAGTTTTATGATGTTTCATGATATTTTCATAATATTTTTATAGCGGATTCGTGAAGTTGAATGTTTTTCTGTACCGGATTCATGAAGTTGA
Source organism: Melocanna baccifera (assembly GCA_036346265.1). Lineage (NCBI taxonomy): Eukaryota > Viridiplantae > Streptophyta > Magnoliopsida > Poales > Poaceae > Melocanna > Melocanna baccifera. The sequence goes on along the minus strand of CM070700.1, from coordinate 21,612,494 downwards.
ACTCCAGATTTCATAAGGTTTCATAAAGTTTTAGGAGATTTTATGAGTAAGTTTTATGAGATTTCATGACTAAGTTTTATGATATTTCATTAAGTTTTATAAAGTTTTAAAAGATTTTATAACTAAGTTGACTACGTTTCATAAGGTTTTTTTTGTAGCGAATTCATGAAGTTAAAGTTTTTTATAACAGATTCATGAAGTTGAACTCCAAGTTTTATGAGATTTCATAAAGTTTTAGAAAATTTTATGACTAAGTTTTATAAGATTCATAACTAAGTTTCATGACATTTGATAAGCGTGTGCTGATAAGCATGGTGGTGGTCGTGCTAGGCCTTGTAGAAGCTATCCTGGGGTTCATCACGGAGGGCGCCAAGTCTAAGACAAGTTGCTCGCTCGATCTCTCTCCTCACGTGTGTGTGCATGTTAGTTCTTGCATGGCATTGGTACGCAAATATGCGTGATTTAACTGTAGTTTAGCACGTGATCGTACATGAGAGGCAGTGTGGTCTTGTTCTTTGCGGCTTCTAAAAGTCGCTTTTGATTTTTGCTACAGTAACTAACTTTTAAATGGAGTATTTTTTTAAGATAGAGTCTACAAGTTAATTGTAGTACATATTAAAAAACTAATATCTGTACCATCAAAAATCGCAAGCGAGTATCTCTCTTTCCACAATCTCTGTCGTAAATAGCTAAAAAACCATCAGCCGTAGCCAAAAACCATCAACCGCAGCTAAAAAGAACAGTACCGTAGTCTCTCGTGGGGTTCGACGGGAGGTACTGCGTGTACCAGAGCACGCCGACGCTCGGTTGCGGGATCATGGCTGTGCTGTTCCTACTGGCTGGCCAGGTCATGCTCGACACGGCCAAAGGTTGCTTCGGCCGCTACGGCGAGGCCCGCGAGCGCGACGAGCGCAAGCGCGCGCTCTGTCGCCATCAGGATTTCTGCCATCTCATGGTACGTACGCACGTACTAAATTGCAGAAGCATCACCATTCACGCGGTCATTTGATCTCTGTACGTGTTGATCATTGTAGGGCGCCGGTGGCGGCGGCGACGGTGATGTTCCTATACGACGCGTGGCGAAACGCGAGCGGGAGGAGGAAGTTGATCACGAGGGGGTGGTGGAGCTATATATCGTAGCTTATACGGCTGCGTTGTCCTCAAGGGCTGGTTGTTCTTGACGGCGTCCGTATTGTCCATCATCGCCTACATCTTCGGGTGTGGTGGTGTAGGAGGCTGAGATGGTCTACCTCTTGCACAAAGGACGACGACACGAACGTGAGTTGTCCGATCAAAACAAATCGATGGTGTACCCCAGTGGCGGATCCAGGAATTTCAGGATGAGTATTCGAAGTTACAAAAATATTGTGCAATAGAAAATATAAAGGTAAACCTAACCTATTAAGACTCAAAATGTATTAATTTAGTGCTCTCAGAAAACAAAATGAGCTAGTAAGCTAGTTTACAATCAAAGGTAAACTAAACTGCAATCACAGTTCTACTTTGCAAGTAGACTAAACACGGCAAGCATGCCATCACTTTGAAAAATTAAATCACAATACTTTAACACAATATGCTATCCAAATCAGGCACTGATCCAAATACCTAACCTATCGCATCAAGCCATCAAGACTACGCCAAAATTTGCTAATGTAGTGCTCTCAGAAATGAATTAACACAACCTGCCATTTTACAACTAAATTAAAACAACTTTTTGTATCTTAACCCAATACTAAACTGACGATGAACACAAAATGTAACCTCATTGGTCCGAGGCAAGCTAAACATCAAAGATTCAAACCTTACCTTTTTGAGTTACAAATCATGCTAATTTCTGACTTCAATTCAACAGACCAACAGTAAACAAAGAATGCTAATTTCGGACTTCAATTCAAATCATGCTGCTGTAATGAATATTTGATTATCTCAATAGCATTAACATCAAATAAATGATACCGAGAGATTTAGAGAAAGATACAGAAGCAATCAAGCAGAGCCGCAAAGGTAGCCGTGGTCAGTGAAGTGAACAACTGAAGAGGTGGTCCGTGGTCGGGGTGGAAGCAGACGGCATCGACGTCGGAGTTGCGGGCCCACGCGGCGGCGGCTCAACCGACAACCAGAGTATGCTCGATGGGAGCCTGCCGTCGGCCGTGGAGGGAGAAGTAGATGCAGGTGGCGCCGCAGCGGCCAGCGAGTTGATGGCGTAGATCTGGAAAAGGGCGGACCGGCGGACGGGCGAAGGCGCCGAGGCGGTGATGGGATGGCACCGAGTGCCGGATCTGAGGGCCACTGGCGCATATCAGGAATGAGGAAGAAGGGGAAGACCGGGGGCGTCGGGGCGATCTGGGGAAATCAGAGAAGAGAAATGGGGAATCAGAGAAGAGCTAGGCCGGCCGCCGGGGGGAGACGCTGAAATGGGGATGAGCAAGCCGATGGGAGTATGGGACGGAGGGGAAGATCGGCGGTGTTGGCGCAAATCAAGGATGGAGGTGATTTGGGGAAATCAGAGAAATGGGGATGGGGATTGGGGAATCGGGAAGAGCCGGGCGACCACGGTTGGGGAATTGGGGTTGGCTAACAAGGAAATGGGGATGGGTGTGGGCCGAAGGGCGAAGGGGAATGGCCGAATGGGTTGTGGCGTTGTGCGGTTGCCGGTTGCGAAAGAGCCCGTGAGATGGGCTAAATAACCTTAAAACAGTGAATTCAGCCCAACTAAATGTATACATATGTATTATACTTTGTATATATTGGTTTTCTTGCCAAAAAATTTGGGTATTCAGCTGAATACCCTTAAATTACTGTAGATCCGCCCCTGGTGTACCCCTATTCTATTGGTCTGACGTTGGACGGTATATTATACGCTAGTTGCTCTCATCATATATGGTCATATGGGTCGTACTCGTACGTACCTGCATTTATTGTTAGTGTAAGTCCGGAGGAGAGGGAAGGCACGCCGGCCGGCAAGGCAGCACGGAGGACAAGCATGTGAGCAGTGAGCACGCACGGCCTGCATGCATGCGCCCACCCACACACACACACTGATCTCTGTTATAGTGTGATAGTACAACGAGCAACCCGAATCGCAAAGCGGCCCAAGCAGAAGACGATCCAACGCTCGAGATCGATCGATTGCGTGTTTGAGGGACGTATACGTTGACATTGGCGTGCCACTGCTACCACCAATAACCGCAGTACGGGACGTACAGGTGTTATTTATTACTGGCCTCAGGATGTTTTTCACCTCGGATTCGATATGTGCAACTGGGACGCGAATGCATGCATGTGCAGGCTAACCTGCAGCCAGCCAGTGGCGGCACAGTGCATGGCCACAGTCACAGGAGGGCTGGGCCTTAACGACGGCTGCAGACTTGCATTTTGTAGCAGAGAGAGGAGCATTTCCTACCAAGCTCGATCGATCGTCGGCGCGGCCGCCGTACGTCGCCTTAATTTCATGCAATACTGCACTGTTCTTACATGTCCCAGCGCGGAGTTAATTTTCGTTGCTCTTAGTTTATCAATTGCTGAAAGGCAGCATGCAACAAGGGCTAGTTGCACTGTGATGGCTGCGCGTTGAACTATGGTTGCATTGTGCATATTTTGTTTTTTTATTTTTTTGTGTTTTCTTTTTTCTCGTACTTTTTTGCATTGTTCTTGATATATTAACATGTTATTTTTATTTTTACATTTTTTAAATTTAATTATACCTAATAAGTCAACTCAGATACAGTAAAATTAAGCCAGCTATAGTAAAATTTTAGCCAAAAGTCATAAGCCATCGCTATTCCGAACGCCTCCTTAATTATGCGACTCTATACGGTGCGTGATCGAGGAGTAATACAGCAGCAATCGTACATATGGAGTTTTGGCCCAGTAGCCAAACAATATTGTATGTATTAATATAAGACCTAAAAGGTCATATATATATATAGGAGAGTACAAAGAAATATACCATATAGAGATAAGATATATATGAGAATAGAATATAAACTCTATATTCTAATATAACTCTATCTTTTAACATATAACTCGATCAATGATTGATGAGGATTTAAATAATTCATAAACTATCACTCTATCGAGGTCCTGTTTCATTGTTGCGGCCTGGCTCGCCTTCAGCCCCCTCTTTCGCGCGTGGTAGGCCTATCTACCAGTTGAGTGGGTGGGTTCACAGGTTAGTTCTTGGACCCTGTGCAAAATATATACTCCTACTGGGGATACACTTGAGGCTTACGGACTGAACTTTATTTTAATAGATATTATAGATAACAAGTTATTTATTATGCATTATTTAAATCCTCGTCAATCATTGATCGAATTACTTGGAGCTGGGATCAAAACAGAGACCGTCTAGATATCGAGTCTTGGGAGGCAACTATTATTGTCCGCACGATGACCCTACATTGATATCTGGCAATACATCGGAAAGGAAAATGGTGCCACTGGCCTGACCACACTACACTCTACTCCGCGTGGGCCACTCCTACGCTGAATAAAGCTGGTGTTTAGGTTCTGTGGGCTTTCTTTTCTCCGGACCAGGTCCATGAGGACACGAGAGATCGGGCTCACCTAAGGTCATTTTTGTTCATCTTGTCGAGTTTTTTTTTTTAAAAAAAAATCGTATTGGCACTTGGGAATATATAGTCTTGGCCGGCGGTGATGCATGGTAGGGCATCGCATGGCTGAGAGCGACACGAAACAGATGGCCGGATCGGCGCCTGCTCTCTCCACGCCATTGCCATTACTCGATCGTATTATTCCCGGATGCTGGCATGGAGTAATGCTGCTCCTGCGAAATGGGGATATCTCAGGAAAGAAACGACGACCTTCCGATCGGCTGGACGGCACCGACTACCACCTGACGATGGCTGAGACGATCGGAATATAATCTTGGTGACGATCGCTGTGTCCCCTTATCATGAGTCAGGTAGATGCCAAGCTCCGGGATTTGAAAGTTTTGCCCAGTTTGTTCAGACTAATCAAAAAAAAAAACATCAGGAAGCCCATAGGATGGATCATATTGCCATGCCAGGATGGGCTCGCTACTCGGCCTGCTCTGTGAGCCCGAGCGCACATCGGCCGCCGCGCGTTTGCGCAGGTGGTGCTCGTGGTGGGCTTTGGACGATCCCCACCTGGGCGTTGGCCGAGTGTGTGTATTGTTAAGAAACTTAGGGTTTTCGTTATGGGTAAATACCTAAATTACTCCTCTTTTATTGTTCTATATATACAGGGGCTTTGTGCCATGTAATAAGTGAACAACAATAACATCAATAAAGACTACAATTGAGTCCTTTTTTCCTGGTGTTCTTGTGTATGCTATTGTATTGTTCTCGAAGACCACATTGTATTATGCATTACCGTTCATCCATCAATATCGTTCTTCAACACGTTATCAGCACGAAGGTCTACGTGACGTACGGTATGCAAACTCCAACTCAATGACTATACATTGCAGTTCTTTTTTCAATCGAGATTGAATTCACATTCCGTAGCAATGTCGTGATCGATCTCATAGAAAATGCTTATATTGGCAGAGTGGTATTTGGGTTCTTTAGATCAGTAAATACAATGCATTATTTAGATCTTGTTTAAGCACCGAGAGACGTATATTTTTACCTTTGTCCATTAAACTCGATCGTCCGAGAGTATAATTTTGCCTAAGGCCGTATCTGGCGCCGCAGCAATGGCCGCTTCTGTACTCACCTAGCGGCGCCCTGAAAACGCCGCTGCACCCGGCCACCCGCCACCGCTCGGTCTTCATGCCCGCGCCTTCCCGTCACCTCAGTCGCTGGCGAGCACGAGGAAGTCGTGCTCGACCTCTGACAACCACGCCCAAAGCGCCGCCACCCCTCCCGTTAGAAAGTGCGTCGGGCCTGCCACCGGCTATGCGCACCCGGCCGCCGCCGCAGTGCCAAGATCCCGCGGCAGGCCATCGATGCTGCGCCGAAACTCGCGCCCAGCCGCCACCACTGCATCGGGCCCCACACTGGGCCGCCGCTGCGCCACCCCCGCGCCCGAAGCACCGCGCCTGGGCCACCGCCGGTGCGCCACCCATCCCCGCGCTGGGCCTCACGCCCGGGCCGGCCGTCGCTACGGCCCCGCGCCGCTGTGGCCCCACGCCCCTGTGGCCCCCTGGGCCTAGCCCCGCGCCGCTGCGACCCCTGCGCTTGGCCTTCGCCGCCACTGCGGTCCTCGCGCCGCCGCCGCTATGTTGTTCCCCCGGCCCCGACTGCCGCGCACCCGGTCGGCACCGCCGCTCCGAAGCCTGCGCCCGGTCACCCGAAGTGCCCGCTCGCTCGCCCCCTGGCGATCCGGAAAAAGGGGGAGGTGGAGCGGCAGTTACGGCCGGGGGAGGCGGGGAGGAAGTTGCGGACGGGGGGAGGTGTTTGCGCCCGGGAATGGGGGGAGGAAGTGTTGGCCCAGCTCCTGGAGAGAACTCGCACATTGTTTCCTCTCTAGAATACAGAGGAGATAAAATATTTTATGCTGCCTTTTCACTCAAACTGCAGCGTTCTTCTTCCTTTTATAGAGCAGTACTTAGTGCAAGATTAACTCCAAACGGTTACATGCATGCCTAACTCCTAGTATTACATGCATGATTAACTCCTAGCGTTACACATTGAAACGTATGTATGCATACAGAATTATTACTAGCATAGGGGTTACCAACAATCACCCCCTAATCCCTGTGCACACCCTAATCCCTGTGCATGTCCTTGACGCCAATCAGAGCTCGTTGGTCTTGAGTTGTCAGTTTTGCAAGGAGTTGTGCCACCCACACTCCCTAGCAGGCTGCTGATGTCTTTCACTTCTTCACCGTCGGTGACACACCTTACTAACAACTTTGACTTCTTTCTCAGCTCCAATTGTCTTTTGTCGATGACGTAACTTGACAGCGACAAAGACTCTCATCAGAGCATACACATATGAGAACTTGGACACAACTACAAGGACTCACACACACACACATTACATCATGCACTGACACATCTACGTGCACGAGCATGATACGACTATGCGCACGTATGTAACACACCTCCTACGTGCACAAACAACTCATAAATAACACATACAACACTCTTACTGTGCCATCTCTCTCATTCACACACTTTGATGATGTTGTCGCCGCTTTAAACATCATCGTGTTCACGACATCTTACACCAAGACACTGCTGATGGTGGAAGAACGTCGTTTGCCTCGATGTCGCTCCCGCCTTGCAGCCCACCTATGCCGCTCGTCGTCGCCACACCACAGCGATCACGTCGTCACCCCTAGTGTGCACGTCACATGCGATTATGGCACACCGCCTTGACCTTGCCATGGCTGTGCGGACCTTCGCCGCCGTGCTTTTGAGCGCACGGTGCTGCAGTCGACTCGTCACCAGCACCTGTGCACCTCCACTTGATACGTGCCGCTGTGCACGCCATCACGCCGACCAGCGAGTCATCGCTAGGGAGCTTCTCCTCGCACCTCGCTCTGATACCAAATGTTGGCCCAGCTCCTGGAGAGAACTCGCACATTGTTTCCTCTCTAGAACACAGAGGAGACAAAATATTTTATGCTGCCTTTTCACTCAAACTGCAGCGTTCTTCTTCCTTTTATAGAGCAGTACTTAGTGCAAAATTAACTCCAAACGGTTACATGCATGCCTAACTTCTAGCATTACATGCATGATTAACTCCTAGCGTTACACATTGAAACGTATGTATGCATACAGAATTATTACTAGCACAGGGTTTACCAACAGGAAGAACAGCCGAAAAATGGGGGAGAGGTGGAGCAATGGTTAGACAGTGGGAGAAGATAAGGTAGGGGACGGCGTTTATTTAAATTGGTCCCCATAGTTTCGGGAAATTAAAATTATGCGTGGTACCTTTTTCAGTTACCACTTCGGTGTTGATTAAATTAAAGGCACATGATAAAACTGAGAAATAAAATTTATGATCCTGCTGTTTATTACTACTACTATTTTGGTCCAGCATGATATATTTATTACGAGTATTTCTTTTACTGAATCATCTTCAACTTATTATTATTCAAGACATTATTATTTACACTTCCGAATTACTTTATTCAATGAGTTATTTTTCTGCTTATCTAATATTTCTAAATATTATTTAATTAGCAGAAAAATCATTAAAGTTGCTAGAAAATTCCAAAAATTTAGAAAATCCTAGAAACATATTTTTTTAGGTGTATGAGCTTCCATAAAATTGTGAGACCTTAGACTCAGCACACCTTGGAAGTATTATATTTCTTTTATGGTTTATTTTCTAGCATTGTGTATTTGGGGATTTATTTAAAGGGTCAGTAATTCTGAAAATTGCTTAAATGCCCTCATAATCATCAAAAATCCCAAAAAGGTTGCTAGGAAAATTTAGGAAAGGATAATTCATCTACTGAATAGATAAAAGTAAATTATTACTTTTTTGTACTCATTTCATGCAGTTGAGATTACTTACCAGAAGTAAATATATATAAAATTGCATGAACATTATAGAATATTGGGCATCACCAAGTGGATATTTGCACGCCCTGAATGGCTGTAACTGTATCACCTAGGCTTATTTCGTTGACGTAAAATTATACCACTGTTAAACCTGAAGTTTACAGAGCTTGACCATTTTACTGCTAAAAGGTAAAAACTTTGTAGTTGGTGAAGTATCACCTCTACTCTACTCTGAAGTGTTACTGGTAGCCCTAAAGGCATTTTGCCAGATCTATTGCTCGTTGTAGGACCAGAAGTCCGCATGCAAGTATCACTCCACCTTGCACCACTAGACTAATTCTAGATAACTCGTATGTTACCAATAAACAGGTGCATTTATAAGTAAGAATATGCCTACAGTGAACAATATGGAGACCAGCAGCATTCTCCTAGTTATCTCTTATCTTTATTTAGATTTCACTTTTCTACATGAGTAGCATCAATTGTAAAATACAGCTTCTGTCAAGCTTATTCTTGCTCATGAAGAGCACATCTTATCTTTTGCTGAAATTATACATTAGATAATTACTTTCCCATATACCATAAATATTTGGTCCAAGTTGTTCTGTTATAATCTTACCCTTACTGAACAGTTGTTTAATAGAACACATTGTCGGTAGTATATCTTACTGAAGTAAGATTTAATTAATCATGTATGGAATAACACTTGTAAATATTATGCCTGATATTTAAAAAGAATGATATGCCTCAATTTATTATTGCCCAGATGACAATAGGAAAAGTGTGATTAAAGGTACAAAAATCTAGTCAAATGTTAAATCCCAGAAAGATCACCTCGACTAGAAAGTGCTATACACCCCAAAGACTTTAATCTATATATAACCCTACCTTCCAAATTACCAAGTGTGCATTATTTTCACGCCAATAAAATTATACTCTAGAGTAGTATAATAATAATTTACTACTAAAGCTCTGAGTTAATTCGAAGCAAATGCCAAAAGCATACGCTCTCACTTGAAATTTTATGGTTAGCGTGAAAAGGAGGAGAAATTTGGGGTATAAGAGGAATATTAACGCCTAAAGCAAATAAGAGTAATGATAAGCATTGGGGCATATCCTAGGTCAAATACAGAAGTAAATAAGCCTGGAGCTATAAATTTGAGTATCCATTGTCGGCAATTATTACAACCCCCGAAGGGTAATTAATTTGTCTCCAGTAATATACTAGTCGCCAGCACGCGATCACATACATGGATATTTACACGGTAGCATGAAGCTACCGCACATATACCACTGGAAGCTATAACCATTTGTCTGAAGCAAATATAACTCTCAAAATACTAGACAACCTATTGGATATTTATGATTCCAAATGATCTAAATATGTCATATTCAGTTGGTATTATAAACTATAGCAGGCATATAAATTACCTCCCTAATTAATCACATATATTCCTGAAGAATAATTATTCCATCTGAGAGGTTAGAATAGAAGTACATTCCAGCAGAATATATACAAATATATTCCATGTAGATTAATCGTCAGGCGTGTTTATATAACAGTGTTATATTCATATTTTTGCCAACATCCTGAGGATGTTCTTTATGATGTCAAAGCATAATACATGTTGCACTAACACAAAACATGAAGTTTTATGCGATCTACATTTGAAGTCAGAAGTATGAGTAATTGGATCATAATATTGGGCAATAAATAAGAAGCTATAATTTTTCTGTTGTATCAGATTAATAACCCACCAGATATTTGAGATAAGGGCATCTCCAACAGTCCTAACTAGCAACTAACTAGGAGACTTCCACATCATTTATAGAGTACACACTAAAAGATAGCATTCCAAAGGACTATCTATAAGGATAGCTATTTGATGCTTACATGCACACTAAAGCTACCTCGTTTTGTGAGCGAGACTAGTGCTTAAGGAAGAGCTGGTTTGGTTTTTTTCATACTCTCTTTCCTCCACATAGGATATATACTGATGTGTACTTGTAAATAGCTAGCTGACTCAGCCTTGTTGGAGATGTCCTAATCTACCAGAAGTAGAGATGTGCAGTTTTCCATGCTACTGCATTAATATCTAGCTCACTGCATTAAGGAAAAGAACCCAAATTAAGGATTAGTGCGTATTATGAAAATCAATCATTTCCCATATGACATCATCACCACAGCATACTTTAAAGTATGCTATAAAGTAAGAACACATCTCTGTATTATGGGGAGAGTAATGCCCAAAATTTTTGAATGCCAAGATATTTTCCTGTGGTAACATCTTTACTATATGGTCACGCACTAAGCTAAATATAAGTTTAGTTGATACTCCTGTATGGCAGAAGCGGGGAGACTACTAGATTTCTTTGCTCATTACATGGAGGAGTTATATAGTATTTACCTGAAGTAAATATACCGCTAAGTTTGGAATACCCCGGGTTGAATAATATTTTCATCTTTACAAAATTGACTTATTGGTCAGTGACCTAAACTCTACGGGGACGCATATGGATCTAAAGTCTGATGACACTAGTAAAAGTAATTGTTAAATACTCCTTGAATACTCCAGAAGAGAATTCACCCCGAAGGTGAAATACCTCCTGAAGAGGTTCATCCTGAAGATGAAAACCTCAGTAATAAGGCGCGCGCATATTATACTACTGGAAAACACGGAACTACCAAAAGACATTCGTTTTGGGAAATGATGAAGTTTTTGGTTAATATTGAAATACACTCAATTATAAGAATATTTGGAGAAAAGTTATCGACAACCAATATGCCTCTAAAATTGCTAAGAGTGTCTCGTATGAGAACACAAATCCGGAACCAAAGTCCATGGTCGAACACTTGAAGTGTTTATATCAGGTCGAAATGAAAGAAAGCAATTGAGGCCGAACCATAATCGCAAATAAAAGTATTAGAATTTGTTCGTTCAGACTTGATAGGTCATTATGAAATAATGAGGTGGTGAAAGCGATGCTTCAAGGATCCCTGTAGAGATCTATATTCTCCTGTTATGAATGAAATAATGTTCCGTAATATAATAACTCTGGCAGATGGTATGAATAAGATATGCAGTTATTGAATTCTGAAAATCTTGGATGGGATTCTGAAAGAACCCAAATCTCAATCCCTGAAGGACTTGATGTTTTTATAATAAAGTAAATTGTAACATGTATACATATGTATACATAACTCATACCAGATAAACTCTTACTTGAAGAAAGAGTATCTTCTAAAAAGAGAGCATTTCCTTTAAGAGAAATCACTAGTTGATCGAAAATACACCAACGATTATGCGAACCCTAGAAGTGGATAAGGACCCATCTAAGACCCGAGGAAATGAAATAAGATGGTAAGAACCAGGAGCTCACCACATAAGCACATATAAAGTGCATTTCCTATCAGAAGCTGATGAAGTGGCAATATCCTCTATTACCATGAAGGTATCATATATTTGGTGTTTATGGCAAATTTATTAATCCCCTAAGTGTCAAAATTAAGACTAGTTATATTGATTCTGTGAAAGTATGACCATGCTATTGGTCCTATAGAACAAACTTTTGGTCATATAATACTACTCAGAGATGATTGCTAAATATTAAAGACCCTGAAAGGGTTCGATAAGTCACATCCTGAAGAAATGTGGCACTGCAATTAATTACCCTCATATCCTGATAAGTACACTGGCCTACACTCATTTCTTAAAGGAAGTGGAACAATAAGACTTCACCGGAAGTGGTCTTCAGGGGGAATATATGCTAAACTTTTATAGTTATGCATATGATTCAGACAATCTTAACTTAGTTAAACCCAGAAGGTATTGACTTGATGATCATGACCTTAAAAGTTTTACCACCTGTTGACATAAGTCCAATCGATTGACATGATAAAGGTCTTGAAGATCATAATATATCATGAAGATATATTATAAATCCTGAAGATAAGTATTACAAATCCTGAAGATAAGCGTTGCACTCTTTTCCCTAAGTAAGTTTTTTCCATTGGGTTTTCTTGCTTGAAGGATTTTTAATGAGGCAACAACTGCAATACAATTTAATGTGTGCTATGTACTCTTTTCTCCATTTCTTTTTTTCCCACTGGATTTATGGAAGGACTTTTTAACGAGCCATATGCATATCATGGTATGAAGCCTAACCAGAATGTGTTTAGCTTTGATGAAAGATTAGTCACATCCAGAAGTCATGTGGTATAAACAGCATTAATGACATCACCATTATCTATGAAGATAATACTGCTTGTGTTTCACAAATGTAAATGGGCTATGTTAAGAGCAATATCACGAAGCATATTGCTACTAATTCTTTTATCCTCATGAGCTCCAAAAGAATGGGGAGATAAAGGCATTGAATGCTAAGTCTTGTGATAATCCAACAGATTTATTCACAAAACCACTACCGGCCACTAGTTTCCACGAATGCGTTCGAGGCATCGATATGAGACGACTTATAGAGTTACAAGATTCAGGGGGAGCGAATCCCTGAACCACAACACATATGTAAGACTAGAAGACTTACATGATCCTGAAGATCTAAATGTTGTACTCTTTTTCCCTTTGTAAGTTTTTCCTGAAGGATTTTTCACGTAAGGTTTTTAATGAGATAACAGGTGCCACAAATAACGGATGCGATGTACTCTTTTCTCCGTCCCTTTTTTTCCACTGGGTTTTTGGGAGGAGTTTTCGATGAGACATGTGCATACCGCGGTATTCGTCCAAGGGAGAGTGTTAAGAAACCTAGGATTTCCATTATGGACAAATACTCAAATTACCCCCTCTTATTGTTCTATGTATATAAAGGCTTTGTGCCATATAAGAAGTGAACAACAATAAGATCAATAAAGACTACAATTGAATCCTCTTTTCCTTGGTGTTCTTGTGTATGCTATTGTATTGTTCTCGAAGATTACATTGTATTATACATTACCATTCATCCATCAATATCGTTCTTCAACATATATTTTCCCAACTGTAGGGGTGGATAAAAAAAGATCGCTAGGAGGGCTATCTGGCTCCGTTTAAAATTATTTTAATTATACTTATTAATTGATTAAACATTAAATCAGTCGATTTTGAATGAAATTAAATTTTACTTTAGCTCGACTCGTTTGCTCGATTTTAAAAAATACTTGTAAACTATCAATAAAATAATATTAAATTAAATTATGTTAATTTCAAGAAGCACGATAAGACATATAAGAGCCCGTATATTCCCAAGCGTAACAAGATTAAACATTTACAGCACTCATATGATACGTAGCCACATCAAATATAGAAGAGAAACATGAGAAAATATAGGTGAGGTCAAGTCTTATGTCTGGGTTAATTCCCATGCTGCCTTTTGATGCGCGCACAATGCATGGATTCTAGATGATCAAACAAGAATCATCACAGGGTCAAGCATGGCTCGCCATCTCTGAAAGCATCTAGGTCCCTAACTTAAGGTTTTGGTAATTAATGACAAATTAAGAATATGGGACTAACATGTGTGTTGAGATTGTATAGCTGAAGTCTCATATGTGCAAAAGTGAAGAACAAGCTACGAATGAAATTTGAAGCTCAAGAAGTATCAAGATTGATGTACATAAAATTTAGGATCTCTTTTCAGTTTACCGGTCTTAGGAGAAAAGGTGGAAGACCGGATTATAGGTTAGATACCGTACTATTAAGAGGGATCATTGAAAGTAGCTTGATAGCATGTTTGGGTGCACACTGGATCAATCTAGAATCATACATGCATTTAAAAATGTGTTTGAAAACTCACTGTGCTTTCTCAGGAAAATCGGTAGCACCGCACTCCTCCTCATGGTATTACACATGTGTAGTATCTAGCATATAAACAATGGTACTCTGGGACGGTAGTACCGATTTATTTGCGCTACGTTTTTTCCAGAGAGCACCTCCTTAGGGACTCAGCCTCTAAAAAATCGGTAGTACCGGAATATGAATGGCGGTAGTACCGCATGGTACAGCGGTAGTACCGATTGTCGGAATGATTTTTCCAGAGAGCATCCTCTTGGGGACTTCACCTCTAAAAATTATCGGAGTACCGAATATGAATGGCGGTAGTATCAAGATCAGCTGGTAGTACCGCATGGCATCATGATAGTACCGATCGTCAAACGCTTTTTCCCGTAAAGCTCTCCAAGAAGAACTTAACCGCAAAGAAATTGGTAGCACCGATTTATGCACGCAGACATCCGCAATGCGGAGTACCGCATCTACCTACTGTGAGTATCGCGATCGCGTAGTACCAAGATTTCAACGGCGGTAGTACCGCACTAAAATCCAACGACTAGTTTCGACCACGACATAGCGTCAGCATCGCTTGTTACAAGAAAAATCGGTAGTACCGCACTTTCAACGGCGGTAGTACCGATTTCCCTGATTTTTCAGGATTAATTTTATCCAACGGCTAGTTTTGGTTGGTAAGGCTATAAATACCCCTCCACCTGCACTTGGACAGGTTGCTGAAGTTTACTGAACTCATTTGAGCCCTAGAACATTCACTCCACTCTTTTTGCACTCTTGAGCATTCATTTTGAGCTAGTGGAGAGATTTTTCAAGTGCATTTGTTTTTAGTTGATCCTTTGTGCACTTGAGCGCCGTCAAGTGAAATCGGGGTCTATTCTCTTGGTGCTTGCCGCCACCTAGACGGCGGGAAGATCAATTGCCGGTGACTTCTTCAAGGAAGTTTGTGAAGAAGCCCGGGCAAGATTGTGAGTGGTGTGTAGCTCGCCATCTCCGGAGCGGAGGAAGAGCTACCAAGAGTGATCGAGGTGCTTCGGCTTAATTCGTGGAGCCGGTCCGATTAGTTCGGGCTAACCTCAACGTGGATTAGTGGAAACCGGCAAGTTTCCGATACCACGGTAAAAACATCAAGTGTCATTGTGATTGTCTCTTGTTCTTTATAGTAATTGATTTTGCTCATTAGTACTTATTATCAATTGCCTAGAATCTTTCTTATTGTGTAGAATTGCACATCTCTTAATTGATTGCTTAGTGATTATCTAGACCTTAATTGTTTAATTTAGTTAAGAATTTTTAAAACCTCCTATTCACCCCCCTCTAGTGGGTTATCCTTGATTCTACAATCTCCAATGAGATCAGATTTGTTAGGTAGTATTCATAATGGCGATGGCTCATGACTTTTTTTTACTGTAACTAACTGATTTTTTTATTATAGCTGAGTTGAATTATTTGATATAATTAAATTTAAAAAAATAAAAATAGAAAAAATATGTTAGTCCATCACGAATAATACAAAAGGAATACGGAAAAAATAACACAAAATAAAAAAAGAATTGTCAACAGTAAATAAAAGTGGTCGCCGAACGCTGACCGCTGGCTTCTTTTACCGCTGAGCGTGCCCTTAATGTGGCCTTAATGTGGCAAAACTAGATGATACCTACATCTTTGTCCACGTTTCAGATATTTATATTTCAGCAACGTTTTCTGCGAAATAACTAGCAACTTTCTTTTGAGAGAGACCATGATCTCCATTATGCAAATCTATCCAAATAACTTAGATTAAACAAGAGGCTACTGCCTCATAAGATATCAGAGGAAACTGTAGCTAGATGGCGTCATAATTTTAGGCGACTATTTTAGTATCTGAATTTAAAGATTAAATTTCTCCAGTAGGTGAATGATAACAAGATCCACTTTGCTTTAGAACCCAATAATGCAACGAACATGCTAAAATAAAAAGGTTTTCCAAAACCAAAAAGTACCATGGAATGATGGAATGCTCATGCCGGTGGATGATCCAAAATAGTCATGTCTCTCTCCAATATAAGCATGGCGAACATAGCATTCGTAAAGGTGAACCAATGATGTTTAAAGCATCACATGGCACAGTTCTATGATTTGAATTTACCACTACTGTATGAAATTGACATGTCCAACTTAAAAGTCTCAACTATCACCAAATCCAATCAGTAAAACAGTTTAACAATGCAAGATGTGTACTGTCCATGCATGTTTATAATACCGATCGTTCTATATCAGTAACTGTGACATTACACTAATTTTTGGTGGAAAAGGACACATGTTACACTAACTTAGTGGAGAAGGAAAACATACCTGAGTACTTGTGAGGGATTCAGCAGCTCATAGGTCACAAAGGATCTACACTTGCACATGGCACCAATGGTCTAAACAAACTTTGAACACTGGAAAAACAGAATCCTGAATAAATAAATACAGATCTATGTCCAGGTCTATAAATATCCGCAGCCTCCAATTATTTGCATTCCTTATGTCCAAGGAATGCATAACAAAAAATGGCAAACAGCATGCAAATCGAAATGTTAAACTAATGACCCTTCGATAAATAGGTCAGTCATCGCAGCTGCAGAACTGATCGTAGTGATGAAGCAAGCTATGCCAATTAAGTATGTTCACTCATTGTATCAAAAGTTTCCACATTTTGGCTTCAAAGACTTAACAAAAACATGCCTTTCTTTGAAAGTATACATGTGAGAGCCTTTTTTTATTTCCCAAGAACATTACATGTGAGAATCTCGCAACCTAAAATGCAGCGATCACAATTCAAAACACACCATAGTCATAACACAACCAAATTCTATTCACAGCATTGCATAGCAAAGATGAAGAACGGAAACTGCATAGTAACCATGAGAGACAACCGCATAATAATTGCCGGATTACACGATCGGACGCGTTAGACATGCACTACCAACGCAATCATACGGCCTCCCCCATTACAACAATCTTACAGGGATACTAGAACCAAACAGCTCAATTCTTAAGCTCGGGGGAGGCTAAATGATCAACACACCTTATTACGCGGCAGCAGCAGCAACAAAGACAGTCACAAAACAGCATACACTCCGCTTAGAAATGCTTAAAGGTTACGATGATACATTACTTCTGGGGGACATAGTAGTAGGTGAGAGGGTCGGTGGCGGGCACGCCGGCGGCGGGGCGAGGGATCCCGGCCGCGGCCGCAGCCGCGGCCGCGTCGGCGTCCTTGGCGTCGTCGCGGGGCACGATGTCTACGAGGAAGTCGAAGACCTCGGTGCGGGCGATAGCGGCGGCAATGTCGGACTTCTGGAGCGTGCGGCGCTTGTTCTCCTCGGCGTGCGCCCAACCGCGGTGGGTGAGCTCGAGGATGAATATCTCGCAGGCGCGGGCGAAGACGACGGGGGCCTCGGCGGCGATCATGCGGACGTCCTCATCGGCCTTCATGATCTTCTTGATGCGGGCGAGCGGGAGGTTGTGGTTCTTGAAGTCGGTGGTCGCCTCGATCTCGCGGTACTGCTCCGCCCAGAACATCTGCAGCTGCTGCTGCGCCGCGGCCGCCTGCTGGGCCGCGGCGGCGGCGGGCGGCGCGTAGAGCTGCGGGGCGTAGGCGGTCGGACCCGCCGTGGCCGAGGGAGGGTACGGCCCCGGGAACCCGACGGGGGCGCCGATGACCGGGGGCGGCGGTGGGGTGCTGGATTTGGTGGGATCCATGGATTTTGGGGAGTTAGGGTTGTTGGGAGGAGGAGGGATCGGGGGAGGAAGGGGATGGTGCTTTTCAGCTGGATTTGTTGGTATTATTGTTATCTCTTCCACTGAGAAATGGTGGAAGCAGTGTTAATATTGGACTCTCTGTGGTTACTGGTTTGATACTCACCTGTTCACACTTCACAAATGGAGAGATTAGGGCACTCCTAGTACATTCGCTACAAATACATATCTAAAGTTTGTCACCTCACATAGATATAATACTAAATACAATCTCTCTAATGTGCTATATCTATACCACTATTTTCTATCCATGTCTCTCATATATCATTTACTCCTCTCCTTTTTCTCATCTTTTCTCTTGTTAGTTTGTATGCCCAAGCTATGTTTCATGTAAGACATATCTTATCGCTCTTTTTCAGTTCTCTTCATTTCAATTTGAATCCTATATGGCACCTTATAGATACAATTGATGCCATTGCATTGGGAGTGCTCTTAGTGTCATTTCCATCTCAGCACACCGACTTTACAAATTAGAAACAGATTGCTTATGTATGTAGTAAACATGATGCTTAATGATACAGTAGTTCACACTTTAGATAGAGCATGATAATAATATCTTTTACGTTTTTATCTATCGCTTCGAGTAAAAGGGCTGTTTTACGATTGCTAAATGTGACAAAACTAGGGTTCTAGATTCCATGCACACGTTGAACCAGGATTATGCTAAGTTCGGCTCTACTAACTAGTGTTTGATCTTAAACTACGCTAATGAGCTATTCTGTCCTTGAAAAATAAATATCAGCTACATCTTAAAAAAACAAATTGCATCGCGGATCAATGGTCTTGATGGACACAGTGGGAAAAAATATGCTTTTTTTCTATTTTCGCTAGAGCTCTTTTTAAAATTTATTTTCACAAGAGCGAGGTACTAGTTCCTCGTTAGGTTCGTAATTTGGCTAATCGCAAATTTGACCGCGGCCATTGCCAATGCCAAAATCCATACACGTTCCAAAGTCCACAACACATGCTCCTCCAAGTTCACACTTTTGCAAATAGGCAACTAAAATGGGCCGGGTGTCGCATTCACAATATACTGCCCCAAATTTTAGGCTTCTCTTTGAAACGCATTGCCTGATTTTTTTTTCTTTTTTCTTTATATTATCAGTAGAGATATAGCATGTTTTTTAATTTTTGTTTTTTAATTAACAGACACTTTAATGTTATTTTAGTTAAAAATCAAAAGATATGATACTTTGAAACATGACCTTAGCCACAAGCTTGTTTGAGCGAGTTAGCTCGGTTCGCGTTCAGATTTCAGGTAGCTGTTCCACTTCCGAGCACCCACTCCCAACTAACTCCTGCAAATTGTCCACTTGCAAAAGATATTTGTGCAATCGTGCTCCACAGCTACAAGAAGCGGTCGGCAAAAAGCATCTGAACTGATCTCTGCAGGAGAAAACGCAACCACCTTTGGTTTTTCTTTTCAGATAAGCTTTCATGCCATCTAAGAACATCCAATTAATCTTGCAGCCTAAAGCACTGATCAAGCAAGAAACGGAACATCGAGAAATTTACACAGGATCAAGATGGGGAAAACCCAGAAGCTTAGTCGTTGCAGCCAAAAACAAGGATCGAACACACGCTCCCTCTTATTGCCTTCACAAAGGGGAGCTCATCTCCTCAAAGCAACACCACCGACTAAAAGGCTAGAGCCTCGCAACATCGCAATATGTTCTGCTTACACATGTTACTCCACCTCCACGTACGGCTAGTCCACGCAGGAGCCGCACAGCCCGTACCCGCCGCTGCACCCGGGCCCGGTGCCGTCGCAGAGCCCGGCCGCGCCGATGAAGACCGGGCTGCCGCGGCGCCTCCGCCTCCTCCCGCGCGCGTCCGTGTCGTCCACGCAGGTGAAGATGATCCACGACACGACGGACAGCCACAGGATGACGGCGCAGTAGAGCGCCTCCCCGCCGAACCCCCCCTCGGCCGTGCTCAGGAATTCCACGGGCGCGGCGGCCATTCCGGACATGGACATACGAGTGCTGTACCGTATCCCGGTGGTGTGAAGTGTGTCGCCGCGGGTCCGCGGCGCCCGCTTTATAGCCGCGCGAGGGCGGTTGGGTTGCGTTGGAGTGACGTGACGTCCAAGTGTCCAAGCGCGCGTAGCCTTGTCCCTCGTATGTCTTACACACCGTAGTCATTTTTGTTTATACTTAGCTTTTCCACTTTCGATTTTATAAGTCATTCTTTTTTAACCTCGACAGTCATGATAAATAACATATGTCACCTGCCATGTTATCTTAACTCAATAGAAGGCGCTCAGTGAACCCCACTAACCTACCGAGGAGCCAGAGCTCGCTCGACAGGCCACTAAGCATGCTTAATTAGTGCATGTTTAGTATACCATGGTATCTAGAGAGCTCCTCTAACTTAGTAGGTGATACCATAATGTTCTGAATCTGTCGTCATATGAGAGCTCGGTAGATAATACATATCGTTTGCCACTATTTTTACAATTACAAGAAGATTAAAATTAAAAATTTATACATTATGGCTAGATTTGAAGAAGAAAAAAGCTGCTGCGGTGCTATACACGCAATCAGCTTGTCGTTGCTTAGCGCGGAGGACTTGGTTCGGCTTGGCTGCGACCTGTGGGCGGGCGTGGCGTGGGCGGCTTGGAATCGGTCCATTTCCAACGCCGCTTCGTCACCTATCCTATTGGCTAAGGTTACACCTTACACCACTACATTTTTCTGGTGATTACTAATACCAAATGCATGTGCTTTGTTCTAGCTGTATGTTGGACCGGATAGAAGTACATATTAGTATAGAGCGTCATTGTTGGCCGAGTCAAGTCGTCTGAGGACTCCGTTCCTGAAATAATATGGCATGGCAAACGTAGGTACCAAGTAGTTGAGTTAAAAGGGGTATTTAGAATGATGTTAGTTTATAATTTTTTTATTGTAGTTAATTTATTTTTTACAGTAACTAAATTGATTTATTTGATATAATTAAATTTAAAAATTTAAAATAAAAAATATATTAATCTATCATAGATGATATAAAGAAATACAAAAAATAAAAAAATTCCAAAAATAAAAAAATAAAATTAATAAATAATGAAAAAGAAATAGAAATTAAAAATCAGAAACTAAATTGAGAGATGCGTAAGCAATCCCGATCCCTTTCAGAAAGGTTGAAATGATGGCGATCGTCGGGTGATTTTCGGGTGAAATGATGGCGATTGAGCGCGGATTACTTAGGACTTAAGGAAGAGGAATACTAATCAAGTACCACCACCACACTACTACTCGTACCAAATGAGAATTTTGCGACAAAGCAGTGGTCAGAACAAATTTGTCACGGGACTCTGAGGAATCAAATGCTCGTTGCCATGAGGCGTCCTTTCTCGTTCTAGTCCTTACGTTTGACTGCTGCCGTTTTCACTCGTCAGATGCACTGAACTTGGGCAAAACTGGAGCTTTGATGACAAAGGGCAAAGTTAAGCCTAAGGAGGATTTTTTTTTTTTTTGAAACAGGGGAGGAGAAAATTGAAGGACTGGTTTGGCAAAATCAGTTATGGCTGTATCAGCATCGCCAGCAAAAACGCAAATTAAACGTGCTAAATTGAAGGACTGGTTTGGCAAAATCAGTTATGGCTGTATCAGCATCGCCAGCAAAAACGCAAATTAAACGTGCTAATCTTAACATTAGCATTTCTGTCTCTGTGTAATCTGGTGATCGAGTAAAGAAAAATTCTTGCAAACTACGATCACCGTGTCACTGAAGTAGAGGAGTACGCTTCCAAAGTTGAAAAAAGAAAAAGTGTGCTAGTGTGCACTCGTGAGTAGGAAACGTTGTAGGGGAAACTCTTCTACTGAACTGTTTTGCCATCTGGCCTTTGTTGTGGTCAGTTATCAATCTTCCACATTCAAAATACGACGGCTATATTTAATGGAAGAGCCAACCAAATGATCTTATCTTCAGAACTTCGTGTTGGGATGAGCATACGGTGGGACGTTATAAACCGGAGTACTCATAGTTAGATCTAGGAGTCAGGCCGTGCTAGCACGACTTGACTCTGATGAGGCCCAGGTTACGAGGTTCCAAGGCCTCCTAGAGATTTCATAAATATAGGCAACTCTATAGTAAATTCTTGGTGTTTGCATCGGTTTATCCTGTTTTGACATAAGTTGTCTTGTTTTGGACAAAAGTCAAAACTTTGTAGCATGTGTGTAGAGTATAAAAAATTACTTAATGATGGTTTAGTCTCTTACAAGAATTATACTTGTTTACAAAATTAAATTGATGCTTTGAATTTCAAGTTTATTAATAACAAATCATTGAATTCTTGGACTTCTTACCTTGCTTTGAAAAATGAAGTGGGGTCCTTACCTCCTAGGACCGGTGTGTAACTAAGCGGTTAGACCATCCAAACCCGATTAGACCGATGTGATGTCTATAATCAGATCGGCCAGCTGATGCTTTAGCCTATTTATTGCTTCTTTTTTCCTATACCTTATTTACTTTTACTTTGTGTTTGTTTTTATTATGCATCTAATCTTATTAGTTTCTCATAGCTAATTTAGTGAAAATGAGAAAAGAGAATTAATTTTGCATTAGTTTAAAAAGAGAAAGATGTTCACCCTTTCTAGTCTCCGCCAACGGTCCTACAAAAAACGTCGTCTTCCTCCGAGCTGCGGTCGCAGAGGAAGACGGCAAACGAGACAACCAAGACGGAGGCCACGACCATGCAGAGCCCCGCGAACCCCCCGATGCCGGACGCCGCGGCACCGGCGGACGCGAGGAGGAATCTCGCCATTGCGAACGGAACAGATCGGAACTAAGCGTGTACTACGTACGTACCACTGTTTGAGGTAGTAGAAGCACGTTGCAAACCCTTTTGCTTGTCAGCAACTACCAATATATAACAACGTGGATTGGTTGCTTAGTTGCATCGAGATCAAATCCTTTTTTAAATATTAATAGGAACACCGAATAAAATCTTAATCAGATAGGACTCTTTAAATCCCTTTCTCTAATTAAAACCAGAGTTTCGATAAGGTCGAACTGTTGAGATTTGTGCCCAGGTAATCGTGTTGTTGAGATATGGCAGACGTTGGACCTGCTTTCGTTAGGATTGTTAGCTTCAATTAATTTGATAACGTCAAGAATATCCAGGACGGTTCGTTGCTTGAAGTCCAAGCCGTCGTCGCCATCGCCGTCACCGCGCCAACGGCGAGGAGAAGGCACAGTGCAAGGAGTGCGCAGTTTGCCATTGAAGTTTTCACCTAGGTTACCAGTAGTGCTGGTTTTTGGCTGTGTAGTTGCGTTTTCTTACGCTGATGTGCTGCCTGTGCCGTGACAGAGGATTAGTGTTCGAGTATATGTAGACGGGAGGGAAAGAAAGGTTACGAGTGGTTTGAATGCTGCCGTTAAGTATGTCCCAATCGTGTGTAAGTTACGTTTGTAACTATCAGGTATTCTCCGGTTACTGAAAGAACAATGCGGCATTGATGTATGCATTTGTATCGATTCAAGACAGAACAATAAAAATACATGCCAGATAATGGCTTGTAAGTCGGCAAATCGCGCAGTTTGCTTCCCTTCTTTCTTGGTCCTGGTTCTTACATAACAGGTCGTTAAAAATTGGCACCCAGAGCCTCCAGTATAGCTATCACACTAACATGACGGATTGAACATCGTTGACACAACCACGCCAACAGCTAACAAATGGGCATCGTGTACATATGCAGAGATTACACACAGCACTTACTGAAGTAGTAAAAAAGAAGGGAGAAAAGTTTGATACTTGTGAGTGTTCTTGCATAGCGCTAATACAATCGAACAATTAGCTATATTAGCATCAGTAAGTACAAAATGTAATATCGCCCTTCGCGGCTGTTAATTGGTGCGTGTCTGGTCTAAATCCTACCATTAAATTGTTGGAACCTTTACAATTGAAAAGAATAAACGCTCTAGACAGCTTACAATACCTAGAATATAAAGAATTAGTCTAGCAATTAAAAAAAAGGAACAAAATCATACACCCGTGTTGGCCACTCAGGGATTTATGTTGCACTCACGTAGAAAGACTTGATCAAAATCAACATATTTCGACCAGTATTTGCGGTATTTGGACAATCCAATCTCAAGCCAGGGTTTCAGATTTCCATTGTAGTGGATGACAGACGCCTGCCTGATATCCTTTTCGTTGACATTTGGATTGTATCCAAGTCCCAAAAGATGCCACGAGCGCTCAAGGGGATGTACGGTTCCAAAATGTTACAAGACCAGCAGGGAGGGTACCTAGCTTCCATAATAGCTTATTTTCATTCTGCACAAATGACATAAGTCATGAGTGAAAGATAGGACAAATCAAGAAGGCAATACAGCACTAAAGAATGGCAGAATCACAATTTTAGTGAAGTACAAGAATTTCCTTGTAGATATAAGTATAGCAGAATTGCAGAAAGCTTACTAGGGCATAGTGTGCTCAATGATTGGTGAAGCATTTGATAGCAAATTCAATAGTGGTGCATTAGCTCGTTGTTTTCAATTTCAGCTTAAGCAGTTCGTTGCATATTTTATGATAGCACAGGGCTCTAAAGCGCAATTGTCATAACATGTTGTTCATAAGCTCACAGACTCACCAATTTCTGCCAGGTGTGGTAGACATCAGTGATGTTTTGCTTTCTCCACTCAGACAAATCAAACATGTTCATGCCATATGCCCAGCCACAAGCATGTGGATGAAAATTGTTGGCAATAAGAGGATTTGAGAAGTTGAGGTATTTATCAAACCTATGGAAGGTCTCTCCACAGGTCTCAACAGCACCATTGACCTTGCCTTTGAGATCTATTGACCAAAGTGCACTTAGGTCCTGCTGCACTACAGTATCATCATCTAGAAATAACACCTTGTTAAGCTTCGGAAAGATCTCAGGTAGATAGAACCTCAGATGATTAAGAATTGACAGGTACTTGGGGTTCCGAAACTTGGGATTTTCGTCAGGCCTGGCCTGCCCACTCCTGAAGTAGTAATCAATCATAAACTGGGATTCTAACTGCTTCAAAACTGGACTGTACGTCGAATTTAGCCATGTAAACTCTTCGATGTTCTGAACCTGGACAGCAGCTTTACCCAAGGGATTAGCCAAGAACCACATCTTCATTGCAGCATAGTTAAGCCTATCTGTCACAATGTGGAAAACATGGTTTGCTGGTTTCTGCATTAAAATATTGTGTTAGTAGATACCAGTGGTGCAGATAAACTTAAATATAATCAAATGTATAGTCCAAAAAAATTGATTCACGGTGATTTATCACCAGCCCAGTTGGCAGCTTATATATCGCACAGACCAAGTGGTATACCTTAGCGTGAACAAGAGTGGAGTTCACAACCACTGCAGCAGCCAATACATTATCTGAGAACAATGCATAGTGATAGAGTTTGTTGTCTTCCAACTTTTCCATAAATGGAAAATCTTTATTGTTGGAATTGGTGGAATAATACTCATTTGTAAGCCTCAGTGGAAGACAAAGGAGTCCTTTGGGTAAAGATTTTGCTGCTATTTGTGCTAGATAGCTGGCTTCTTTTTGTGAGATTTAAGTCGCTCCTCTGTTGAGTGAAGGGTAGTACGGAGCCTGTTCACAGCACCTGAGCAATTATCATGAATTTTCTTGACCTTCCCCAGTGTCTGCTCCATTGCTCTTATTTTGCCATGGACACTGTGCAGACAACAGAAAATAAGTTCAGTGATGTTCAGTTACAATAAAAAAAAGTACTGCAGCATCAATAATACACAATCAGTAGACATGCCACTGAAAATTCTATAGTACAGTGAAAAAGGACGCACTTCTGAGGAAGCTGCTTATCACTGGTTGCATCACCTAATGCTTGTTGGATATCCCTCATTCGTGCACGAAGCTCCTTCGCAAAGCCATGATTGCCTCTAGAAGCTACAAAGCCAAGATATGTCTTTGCTCTTGTCAACTGGTCCTTGATGATGCGGATGGTAGCATCTGGGGAAGTTGCGGAATGACCAGCACTGTTTGTTGTGGGAAGAGCAGCACTACTATTTGTTGTGGGAAGAGCAGCATTACTATTACTTGCTCTTGTGTAAGACTCTTTAGGGGTAGCATGTGTTGTTTGTTCAGATAATCTACCAGCAGCGCTTTCCTGGATAATTATACCATTAGCAGTTAGATCAACCCTGAAAGACGGTGACTCGTGACTGACAGAACACATACATGCTATGATTTTGAATGACTACACAAGCTACGGTATAGAGATAACACAATACAATATGACAGTCATTCATAGCAAAAACATAAGACTTGCTTTCATAAAATAATGGCAAACTGGAAAATCATGAATAACAGGATATCTAAATGCTATTCACTCAGGTTTCTAGAGTCATAAACTCCTAAAATCCAGAATAAGGTAATAAACAAAAAAACTACTTCTGTTAAAGAGAAATGACAGTATTTTGCATATCCTGCCAATCTATTAAGATAGCTGCAATTAATTTAGCTTCATATAATGAGCATGACTAGTAATAGCTGTGAGGAACAAGGTGTAGTCCTATGCTAGTTTTGCTTCTTACAATTAAATTGAGATGCCCTGATGTGTCTGTTGTTTTACTTTCTAGTCTCTACCCATGATTCACAGTCCTCAAATAATTTACACACCTAGAAGGAGCAAGAGCTTGATCGTCCTTGCCAAGCAATAAATTGGTCTTATGTAATAAACTTTACCTTTTTTAAAGATGAATTCAGGTTTCCAGTAGTACGCAGTCCAGCAATGTTGTTCTCGCCTACTTCACCTGATCCATCCTTGTGCTCTACCTCAATTGCATCCTGCAACTCTGTCACCTTCAACCCTTCTACATTCTGCTCTTCAGCTTCCTTGCTGTCCCCTGGTTCATCAAATTCATCCGCACTTCTCTCCCTTCTGACAACTTCCTGGATGATGCCATCCTGTCCTGGCTGCGCACCGCCATTCCCCTCAATAATCACCTCATCCCTATGCTCAACCTCATCGGCATCCCATGATCTAGGCTCCTTCCTCTGTACACTTGCATCAGATTTTTCAGATGCATGGCTCATCCTCGCTGCCTCAACCACTTGCCAGTCATCAGTTGCCGATAGCATCCGGTTCCTGTGCTCCCCTAGCCTCTCAATTGTCGAATCTACAAAAGCAATTTGCCCAATCCAGTAGTAAAAATTCTCATGTAAGCACCATTGCCATCAATTGGTAATTTAAACACCAATAATGTAAACAAAAATTACAAAATCATCCCCTTGTTCACCATTTCGTGATCTACAGCGACAACAAAAATGCATATCTTCCCTTCACGAGATGGACAAAAATCAAACATAAAGACGGGAGAAAGAACTCACCTTTGGCGAGAGAGACGTCTGACGCAGCCATCTGGGGCCACACCAGATTGGGCTCATCCTCCCGATCGAACGCGTTCCTCGCCACTGCAAAACACCACCAAACTCACACTCGTCAAGCACGGATCTTTCCGCATTGTCGACACCACACGCCCCAAATGCGGGGCGAGACAAGAAGCGTACCGGTGGAGTCCGGGAGGGGCGAGACCGGGGAGTTGCCGTAGAGCACGAGGGGCGCGAGCACCGACGCGATGAGGAGGAGGAGCACCGCCCCCCGGCACCGCAGGCCCAGCGCCGCCGCCATGGCCGTCAGCGAGCCGGTCGCCGGAGAGTTCTAGACGGCACGCGCCGCCGCCGCCGCCGCCGCCGCCGCTTGAGGAATGAGGAGGGGATGGCGGCCGCTTTCCGGTGGGGCAAGGTCCTTATTTTTGGGAGGGGTCTGGGCGTCGGCTTGCGCGGACGCGAGTTTTCGGGGCTTCGTAACGTGAGACCGGTGCCGCCCACGGCTGGAGCGTGCGTGACCCATGCGCGATGCGCGGGTTTGGTGGACCTCTGCTTGCTTTTGCCACGGTGGATCAAAAAAATAGCTAATTTTATAGAGCAAATTCTTTGTTTGGGTGAATTATTTGAGGTGTTTGTAGAGTTAATATGAACATTTGCTTCTCAAAATAATTTCTCCACTCTTCTTGCTCTTGAGTTACTTTGATGATAATACAGAGGTCACAGACGTATCAGACACTCCGCACACTCCGCCTCAACTCGTATCTTACACATATCTTTTCTTACTTTTTTATCACTTGTTTACTTTTTAAAAACTACTTTTTTCAACCGCTGATATTTTTTTTAGCTAGGAGCAATCAATCACAGCTAATTAAAAACATGCCTCGAGTCGATAACGAATTTTATCAGAACTTGCCATAATGTGGGATTCGGATCCTCTGCAGTACGGTAAAGAAGTCACTACAGCTACAGTGATATGTCTCTGGCACTTCAGAGATCTGTAGCAGGTGTTGTAGATAAGTTCTGGTCACAGCTTACCAACGGCCAAGATATGCATTCGTATGCGCGTGAGGGAGGCTGCTGCAGCTGCAGGCATGCAGCCACGGCCAAATGTTGTTTCCATCATGTCACACGCAAAAACAAAAAGGTAAAATAAAATAAAATTAAAATGTTAGAAGCTAAAATCGTTTGTAGTAGGGCCTTAATTTATAGGCAGTATTTTCAGTGGCTTCAAATTAAGGATTTATATCCTAAATCAACTTCAAAGTTACTTTCAAGACTCAATAGCCCACTCTTTCGAAGAGAATCCAAACAGAAATGCATATGCGACTAGCAGAATAGCAGTGCCACTTTCTAGTTTCAGCTACATTTTGTTTAGCTGCAATGCTACACAGACACTAACAGAAAACTAGCACCGGATTAACTGCGCTAGCTGTGATTGATTTCTGCACTACACCAGATATGTGTCGAAAGAAAGGTAGATGTCGGCCCTGTTTAACTCAGTTTTTTTTCAATTTTAGTTTCTAGTTTTAACTTTTTTTCACAATTCAGTAATTCATTTTTTCTGATTTTTTTAGATATTTTAGGTTTTTGTATTTTCTTTTTTTCCGTATTCCTTTGCATTGTTTGTGATAGGCTAACATTTTTTTCTATTTTTACTTTTTAAAATTTAATTATGTCCAAAAAGATAACTCAGCTACAGTAAAAAAATCAGTTACAGTGAAATTTTAACCAGAAACCAGAAGCCATCGTTATACCGAACGCCCCAGCGGAGTTCTCACATCTTTACTACTTAAAAAGAAGGAGTTGGTGGTTGATGAGTCTTCCCTTACTCTTTCTTAGTTATTCGATCTGGTTATGAGATAGCATCTCAACTGTTTACACAGAAAACCTCAACCCCCGCCCGCCCACACCTCCCCTGCCTCCCCCTCGCTATCCCCCCACCGCCATGCTCGCTCTCCGCGCTCCCCCCGCCGCCACGCTCTCCCCCCCGCCTCCCCCTCGCTCTCCGCTCTCCCCCCGCCGCCTCGCTCTCTCCCCGCCGCCACCCCGCTCTCCCCCCGCCTCGCTCCCCCCGCCGCCTCCCCCTCGCTCTCGCGCCC
Source organism: Melocanna baccifera (assembly GCA_036346265.1). Taxonomy (NCBI): domain Eukaryota; kingdom Viridiplantae; phylum Streptophyta; class Magnoliopsida; order Poales; family Poaceae; genus Melocanna; species Melocanna baccifera. Next base: position 21,583,037 of record CM070700.1, on the reverse strand, counting down.
CACCGCCACGCTCTCCCCGCCTCCCCTCGCTCTCCCCGCCGCCTCCCTCCCGCCGCCTCCTCCTCGGGCTCATATGCGCCCTGATCCAGGCCACCCTCGCGGCCGTCCGAGTCCCCGCGGTCGGACTTCTCGACCCCCACCCCACGCAGGGTGCCTCCTCCACGTCACCATCTTCCTCGCCTCGTCGCAGAAACCGCGAGCGCCGCCGCCGCGGTGAAGTTCTCTCCCCGCGCCCCGACGAAGGTCTCCCGCCTCGATGCGAGTGCCCCGCCGATCGCCAGAGACAAGAAAGCATTGGCGGGGGGCAAGCACGACGGATCGGCGTTCGGGTTCTTCTGGGATGCCATCGCGCGCGTGCAGGAAGGTGATGGGGAAGAGGATTTTTGTGAACTTATTACTGAATTTCATATTACAGTATTTGAGGTACCGAGGTGTAACCTTTCTGTTCTTTCAGGTGTACCCTTGTAGATAGGATATATAGTCCTGATGTATTTGTAACATTCGGACAACTGGTTATGTAGGTCATGATACGTTTGTTCAGTCCTCGAAAGACAACACTATTATTTGTTATACGTGATAAAACCAGGGTTTACCTCTCTTTGTTATCTTCCTTTCTTGAATATATTTACTATTATGTTTTCATACAAGCTATTGGAAATATAATCTTTGGCCCATTTACTTGGGCAAATCTCAGACACATCGTTGTTTTCATGTAGACCCCACTTGAACATCTAGAACCAGTTCTAATGGAGGATATTCAAAAGGTGTTGGCATCCTATTTTGGTTTCGCCGCCTCCCCTCTCCGTCCCCGCACCGCCTCCTACTCCCCCCATCCTATCTTGTAGGCTTTAATTAAGCACGTGCCTGCTGCAGCGTACATGATGACAGATTCAACCATTGCAGGAGTTCAGCCTGATTTGGTGAGTGCCTACTATGCTACCTCCGTTTTGCCTCATAGAAAGCTTGTTTTCCTATTCTATGCCTCTATAGCCCTTACTCCGTCAACTATTTGTTTGATCTGTAGATTCAGCCTACTCATGGTGTTTATGGCATGATGTCCTATTTATCAATTGGTTTGTTATTCTTCAAGATAATCTGACAGTTATTTATGTATTAAGAATACTATAGTAAAATATTGTTTACTATCATTTCTATACATATTGTTGTATATGGTGCTTGTTCTATCATGTTTCACTAATATGATGCTTGATTTATTTACGAGTATGAACATTTATGTTTTGTTTGATACATGATGACGTAAGAAAAAGTTGATATTTATTATTCAGTTTGAGATCATATTTGATAGTATGTATCACTTTTATTTGATTTTTCATTGCAACGCACGGGCACCTTACTAGTCTAAAAAAATATTGAGCTTTGTCACTGTTGGCCTGTTCCAGGAAAAATGCACATTGTGTGCTAAGTTAGCACCAGCACAGGTTTTCCAGTTGCTTCTCATGATCATCACACGAAACTTTAGATTAAATCCTTATAAATTTTAGCTGTACAGACTAAGAAGCTACTTATTTGGATTGAAAAATAATGATTTATAGTTGAATTTATATTGTAATTAGCTTATTTTGTATTGTAACTGATATAATTAATTTTAAAAAAATTAATAATAGAAAAAATAAGTTATCCCATCACGAATAATACAAATAAATATGGAAAAAAAGAAAAGATAAAAAAACAAAAAAAGATGAAATTTAAGAATAATAAAAAATAAACCATAAATTAGAAATTCAAGCTCTAGGGCATTAAGCACCAAATGAACTGAAATATATAAAAAAAAGTACTGCTAATTAGCAAGAAAATAAAGGGAAAACGAAAAGGATTAAACCCTCGAGTCGATTATCTGTATGTGATATTTTCAAGTCCTGCCGCTATACTACATTACTACTCCATCCTAATCATCAGCATCCCCGGTCCCCACCCATCGTCCACGTCACGCGGCCGATGGGGCGCCGTTGTGGACTGAATGCCACATGGGGCCCACCTCTCCCTCCCCACCGACGCGTGGGCCACGTCACCGTCACGCGGCCGGCGCGGGGCCGCCCTTGAGGGCCGAGCGCCAGACGGGGTCCACCTCGCCGTCCGCGGCCGCGGCGAGCCACGCGTCCACGTCGTCGAAGAGCGCGCACTGCCTGCTCGGCGGCGGCGACACGAGGCGGTCGCCCGGCACACCGATGGCCGCGGCACCGCCGTCCACGAGGAAGCGGAAGAACACGTCCCGCAGCTCCCACCCGCCGCCGGCTGCCACGCCGAGCCCGCCGCGGCACTTCTGCCACGGGAACCGGAACACCCCCGGCGGCCGCCGCCACGCCTCCTCGAACGGGAAGTCCTGCACCTCCTCCCTCGCGCGCTTCGTCGTCTTGCGCTCCGGGCGCCGATCCATGCACGGTACTACATCACAAAAGGCACGCAGCATTGACATCGGCCTCCCAACTCTCAAGAACCATACTTGCTTGCACGCATGGCAATTCAATGGCTTGGCAATTGGCGTGCAAGCAACAGTAGAACTAAGAACAATAGCCTTTCGTGCATCGATCATGGATGCATGCTACACGTACGTACCTCAGACGAGAGGGTCGAGAGGACGAAGTAGAAGTGGTGTTCTTGGAAGGAGGGAGGAGGAGGTGGTGGCCGGTGTGCGTGTGACCACGGAGATGGAGCTTGTTAGCGTTTAAATCACGAGGAACGCAAGCTACGCCAGTGACGCCAGGTTAACTGAACGGGGAACTCGTGATTAGTCTTATTAATTAGCAACTGTTAGATCGGACCGGAGGCGTGCGGGGATCGCATGCATGCCCTGGCGCTCTGGCAAGCGGCAACCGCGCCTCATCTCCAACAACATCCTGGCCCCTGAACGCTGTCCTTCCTTCCATGCATGCGTCACCCATGCACGCCATGCGCTGCCCAGGTGTACACGTCTCTCTCTTCCTGCTCTCATCTTATCAGATCCACTCCGGATCAGCGATCAAATCCAACAAGATTCAATCTGTGGCCTTGTCAAATGCACATGCAACAGGACACAAAAAGCTTTATGAACTTTAGAGACTATGTAATCAGCACACCGAGATCACCCACATATACTTTTGTATGTTTTTGTGCAAGGCTCAAACCAGGAAAGGAAGTGATTAATCTTTTCCTGTCGTCAAGTTTGATCGTCAGCGCCTCAGCGGTTCCAGTATTCTCCCCCATCATCATCGGACTTCAGAGGACCGTCTTTCTGTTGCCCAATCACTTCCTGCAGCTGAGTAGCAATGCCTATTCCCAATGGATTACAACGATCCCGAAAATAATCTTTTGTGTCACTTCGATCCTTGTGGAGCCCGGAGCAGTTCAGGAAGCATCTCACTATCAGTGAGAGCAGATTTCGTGGTACCTTGTCAAGACAATCCCAGCTTTGTGACCTGAACCTGAATAATTGGAACCTTCATTAAAAAAACAGCGGATATATGCTCAGTCTAACTCAGGCAATGAATAAGTAGCAAAATCATCCACCGTTATAAACTTGTGAAGTTATGCCTACACTAATTGGGTCATGCAAATGAACAACTATCGACTTTCAAGCTACTTGGTTTATTTCCACATACGAGCAATATGGATTGTAAGGGAAACATACCTGAAAAAAGGCCATCCCAAATGTACTTCCAATCAGACACTGAGCCACTGAATGCATGCCCATTTTCCTCGCTAAACCACACATAGCCAATAATGTGGTTTTTGCAACTAGTGACAATTCAGTGATTGTGCAACAAGAATGAAAAATGCATGTCTGCTAGAGTCACTTCCAATGGCATCATCATCTCTAATGGATGATCTCGAGAGCTGCAAGTCTGTAACACGCTGTTTCCTCAGACCTCAGTAAACAAAAATTCAAGCAGGAACACATGGATCAATATTCATCATGTTGTATAAACAGTTCCTGTTGGTTGTTACTGCATCAACCAATGACCTCAAAGAACAATGGGCTGCTTGTGGTCTTGTCAATTAACAAATACTCAAGATCATCAGAATCACCAGTAATCTCCACATGAACAAGAACCATTACTGAAATGGTGGAATCTATTAGTGTCCCTCACAACAATGTCCCTCTCAAAAACATTGGAGACATATTTGAATGCAGAGTGGCAATCCCCACATATCCTAATATTCTTCATGATCCGAATTGTTGCTCCTGCAGGCATGTTGATCAGTGCAAATGCAAGAGCAATCTTCTCGCTGTGGTACTGTAACTTTGCCTCCCTCTCTTGTTCATCTGCGTGCAGAAGCACATAATCTGTGTTAGGAACATATCCTGCTTTCCTAATACTCGTGTTTATCTCATCCCACATCTTATATATCTCTTCCGCTCTTGGATGGGTATCATCATTTGCCACAAACATGTGCACTGAATTCTCTATCTCAACCCAACTGCATGCAGGTTCCTTCTTCACACCAGTTGCCTTCATCATCTTCCTCACTCTAGCAGCAGCATCCCATTGACCGGTGGAAGCATATATATTATACAACAAGACAGGTGGACCAGTATCATCTGGGTCAAGTTCAAAGACATGATCAGCTGCAAATTGCCCTACTTTAGCATTCTTATGCATCCTGCAAGCCCCAAGCAAGGCTCCCCAAACAGCGGCAGTTGGTTTCATGGGCATCTTAAATATAAAGATCAGAGCATCATTTAGTAAACCAGCTCTGCCAAGAAGATCAACAACCGTAACATAATGCTCAATCTCAGGCTCCAAATTGTATTCCTTCATCATGTCAAAGTAGTGCTTGCCTTCCTTCACCAGCCCTCCATGGCTACAAGCAGTCAAAATGGAAAGTAAGGTTATCTGATTCAGGTGAATGCCACCTTTCCTCATCTCCTCAAAATGGGTGACCGCTTCCTTTCCAAGTCCATATTGTGCAAATGCAGTGAGCATTGAATTCCAAGTAACTAGATCCTTCTTATCCACACGATCAAACACCTTTCTTGCATCGATCATGCTCCCTGACTTTGCATACATGTCAAGCATCGTGTTCCCCACGAATGCAGTCAGTTTCTGCCCACACTTAATCATATGTGCATGCACCCACTTCCCCTGCTCAAGAGCACCGATACCAGCAATCGCAGTGAACACGCTTGAGTATGTAAAATGCGTAGCCTCAAACCCATTCCTCTGCATCTCTGCAAACGTCATCAAAGCAGTCTCCCCATCACCCTTCCTTGCAAGGCCAGCAATCAATGCGTTCCAAGAAACCCCATTCTTCGAGTCAAGCTTGTCAAACACTGCAGTGGCCATGTCCATTTGCCCACACCGAGCATACATGTCAAGAAGTGCGCTCCCAACATAGACATCCTCGTGCCAATCACACTTCACAGCGAGAGCATGGATCTGTTCCCCGATGCCACTGCCAGCGTAAGCACCGGCTGCCTTGAGGAGGCTGGCAAACGTGAATCCGTTCGGCTTGAAGCGCCCTCGAAGCATTCCAGGGAGCAGCCCAATGGCCTGTACCGGCATGTCGTTCTGCGCGTACCCGGCAATGAGCGAGGTCCAGGAAACCATGTCGCGCGTCGGCATTTCGTCGAACACCTTGCGCGCGTCCAGTACACTGCCGCACTTGCTGTACAGGTATATGAGCGAGTTGTCCAGGAAGGTGTCGCCCGCGAACTGGGAGCTGGCCAAGTGAGCGTGGATTGTCCGGGCATCGTCGAGGTTCTTGGACTGCGCGCAGGCGGTGATGAGGGAGTGGTAGAGACGCGGGGTCGGGGCGAGCTCGCCGGCGTCCAAGAGGTCGAGGGTGCGGAGGCCGGAAGAGGAGGCGGGGACGGGGCTGGCCGCGGCGGAGGTGGTGAATTTGGCGTCTGGGGCGTAGGGTTTGGTGTTTCGGTAGCGGAGAAGGTGGTGGAGCAGAAGCCTGTGGTGCTTTCTCATGGAGACGGCGGAGGCGGCGGCTGGTGTTCGACGTTGTTTGCCTCCGAGAAGGAACGAGCCTAGGGTCCGTGTTAGACCTATACATGGCCGGCCCGGCCCAGAAAAAAATGTGTTTTTTTTTATATATTTTCATTTCGTAAGCGTTGGACACGGTGACGCACGACACGAAGCCATCATACGTGAATAAAGCTAACTTGGGCTTAACCCAAACGATCGGCAAACAATCCCAAGATTCTCGATGAGAAAAAATAAACACTGTTAGGGATAAACAGGGCTTTTCATAAGCCGAAAATTAAAGCCGAAATACATGGATCTTAATGTTGCTCAAAAGGATTTATAAGGTTAGATTTTTAGTTTTTTTTATTGTAGCAGCTAAGAATGCATAATAGTGTTGTTAGTTTTTTCTATGTAATTAAATTTTAAAAAATAAAATTATTATATCATCACAAACAATATAAAGGAATAAAAACAAAAAGATGTATATAATAATCATCTAGATATTTTTTTCTAAATAATCATCTAAATCTATAACCTTTAGATTAAGATCCAACGAGGGTGGGGGACCTTTAGAGGGGGGAATGAGGCAGCGGTGCACAAATCTTCTTGCACATTCAAAGGTGAGAATTTTGGATGGTTGTTTAGAAAAAAACATCCAGTTAATGTTTATATAAACCCAAACCAAAAACAAAAATCTAATAAAACAAAAAAAGATGAAATCTCTACTACTTAAAAGAACGAGTTGATAATAGTGGTTTATCCCGTGGTTCATCTGCCTTCCAAAACTATCAAGTCGTCCGTCACAAATCCAATGTAGACGTTGCACCCGCTCCTCTAGCGAACACCCGCGCGAAATCAACCCCTACCCCACATAGATCAACCCTAACCCTACCCCACACCCCACCCACTCCTCCCGCGCTGTTGCCTTCCCCCTCTCTCCCTTCCCCTCCAGCCCCCTTCAACCCTCCTCCTGAATCGCACCGCCTCTCTCTCTCTCTCTCTCAAATTACGCCACCTCCCACTTCCCCTCCCGAATCTCCTGCTCCACTGCTACCCGGCGTTGAACCCTCCACCCCGCTCTCCGTGCCCGACCTTCGCCTCCTCATCGACCGCCTTCGCATCCTCCCTGACCACCTCCATGCCTATGCCCTCTCCTTTGCCAGATCTGCGTGAGGCGAGGCTGTGGTGGCCTGATGAGGATGAGGTAGGGTGCACGGCAGCTGGATTGGAGCAAGATGGGGTGCAAGGTGGCTAGATCCAAAGAGAAGGGAGGCGGTTCCTCAGGTGGATGACAATGGAGGTCGAGTCTAGACGATAATGGCCTAACCCGAGTGAGGCAACGTCGGCAATGGTGATGCAGGAGGGACGAGGACGGCCAGATCCAATGAGGACATCGCCAGGGATGACTAAATCCAGTGGCACCGTAGATGAATACGACAGGATATGGCGGTGGCATGGACAATGACGGGCGGATCCAGGGGCGCCGTGGATGGGGATGAGCTGATCTGACCTTCACCTTCACAGCACCGCCACCTCTTCCGATTGCCTCGCCGTGGTAAATCGGTAATCATTCCCCTCCTTGACGTCGCCACCATCGCCTGCGTGCCCTTGGTCATTCTTCAACTGGGCTATGTTATGTGCACACAATGTCTGCTGCATGTCATCAGCGAGTCCGAGAAGGCCTCCTACGTCGGCCACATCAAACCTTGTCGAGGATCCGTTCCTCAAGAACGTGCGCTCCCCATTGATCAGGCCACCGATCACCTCTTCCACCTCACCAAGGATGGTGTGCTCCTATGGTGCATTCCCGATCCATTTGGTTTGTACTTACTTTGGATCCAGTGATTTGTGACCTAATCTGCTTCCTTTTCGATTGGTTGTTTCATCCAGTAAGCTCATCAACTTGGCCGTGCTGGGGACGATCAACGCGCCATCAAAACCAAGAGGTTGTTCAACCTATGGGAGAAGAACGGAAACCACACGCTATGCCTCAACTCCACCAAGGCCATTGGCTGTGTTGGTTCTCTTTGCTTTTTTTTTTCTGAGTTGTTTTGTGCTCGCTAATAATATTTTGTTGCTTCACTTTAATATCCTTTGTTGCATGGTCTTAATTCTTAGGAATTTATCTGGCAAACCGTGTGTCAGACAAGATTGCTCAGCTGACAGACAATGTGTATGTCTGCTGCTCTGGATCTGTAAGTGACTATAATGTTTTGCAGATTATATCCTTTTTCATATTATTGTCTCATTTTATTGTATAGTTACTTGAAATATTTGACATGCAAGATAGCTGATGCTAAAGTTGTCCGCCATTGTATAGTTACTTGAAATATTTGACATGCAAGATAGCTGATGCTAAAGTTGTCCGCCATGTGTAGAATTCAGCTTGGGCAACTACCTACTGTCAAAGCTGCAGCCAACTCAATTAGGTTGTTGGCTTACCAAAACAAGGTATGATTGCCATACCATTCCAGAATACAAGAATGTTAATGCTGTTTAATGTTCATTCGCCTTCATGAACTCACGACGTTTCTTTCTGATATGTGCTATCCATGTCCAGAATATGTTACAAGCTGGCATGATAATTGGTGAGTGGGATAAATATGAGGGAGGCCAGATTTTCTCAGTGCCCCTTGGTGGAACGATTCTGAGGCAACCATTTGCAATTGGAGGTACCTTTCCCCCCATAGAACTAATGGTTCCTTCAGTGGTTTGCATCACAGTGTTGGGGGTTTCGTCAATACTCCAAATCTGGTTGAGCGCAACCCAAGAAGAAGTTGAGGTTCGTCATTGAGTTTCCCTTTGGAGACTTGGGAGTCTACGAAGGAGATAAAGTCTAAAGCTAGGTTCCATCCTGCTTTTACTTGTGTTGCTGTTTGTTTGTTTGGCCATAATTTTTTGTTGTGGGTATTAACTAGGAAATGTCGTCCTTTTTTTTTGCAAAATGGAATAGAAAGTAGCTTATTCATGGCTTTTTGTGAGGGAAAATGAAGTGTACCTTCAGCTGATTATTTTATTTGGTTACAATTTTACCATCATTAATGATGGTAAAAATAAGGATTAATTACAAAGAGCTATTGAGCAAAGAGCTAAGAGCATTAATTACAAAGTCGAGAATCATAGAGCGCATACATCATTTTTTGTTACTCAAATGCTCCCTTCATAGCCTTGCGCACTTGCGCTTCTGGTGCATCTCCTAACATGGTTCTTTTAGGGTAGTCCCAATGCTTGAAATCATGACTAATTTTTAATCTTTTAAGATACTATGATACAAACTACAGTTTCTAATCCATGGTTTCTTCGTGTGGGATCAGATCGAATCGTGACCAATTATTTTCATCCCATTCTTGCACATGCATTGGCTGTTTCTCCTAAGACACTATGATAAGAAACCAAGGCTTTGGACCTCGTGAAGAAATAGTTTCCTTATGAAGAAACCGTTTCCTTATCTCTCCTCTTTAATTACTATGACATGTCACCAAAATGCTTACGTGGCAAACCTAATTAATGTAAGAAACTATAGCATTGGGACTGCCCTTATGCTCATCTTTATAGAGTTTGGTGAAGGTGGTTTCCCTTGCTATGTCCTGTGATGGTTTCCCTTGCATTGTCATCTGCACCCTTTTTTTGGCTAAAAAAATTATGTTTGATTTGTAAAACTATGGTAATGCAGTGGATAGTAAAGTAGAAGTTGAGATGCTTCTATCATTTTCTTCAACTTTATTTTGCTAGAAAATGCCGTTTTGACAGTGGATTACTGATTTGACTGCAACAAACTCCATCGATGGCTAGTGGCGGAGAGAGGGGGGTCAAGGGGGCCTGGCAACCCCAATCTTCTACTAAATCTCCATTATGTAGTTAATTACATGTGTTTAATTAGTGGTTTGGCCCCTCCCAATTTAGCCCAAATGTAAAGTATGTTTAAAGCCCAATTATATGCAACCCAATTAGGCCTAGTAGTTGAGGACTGACGCTTCATATTTGGGCCTTTGGCTCTTTGCTGGCTTGCCGCACGCCGCATCATCTCTGTCTGTTTGTCTTCTTGTTGCTTCGCGTTGCGCGTGGCGTCCTGCGTGCAGCGTGGTGATGGTGCACTGGTCGCCTGGTCGTCGCGGTCGTGTGACTCACGGTGGTCGTGATGTCACATCGCCGGTTGCCTGGGCGTCGAGCCGTGAAGCCGCAGAATCCAGACTGATGACGCCCCCCATATCCAATTTCTGGCTCCGCCCCTGCCGATGGCAATCCATCCTCTTCGTCGTCGTTGCGTGAGGCTGCAACGCTGAGCACGGCAATAGTACCACAGTAAACTGGGGTTGTTTTGTGCTCCAGATGTTCGCATTCCTCTTTGTCATTTTGGAGGTGAGTTTGTTATGTGGTTTCTTTTGATTGTTTGAAATGATAAGGAGGTCAGTTAGATTGGAGGAGTTTGTTCGAATTATTTATTGGAAGAGATTTTCTTCCCTTTTGCTCACCTTTTTCTTTTGAGTAAAATTACATATGTAATATAGTAAAATTTGTTCATATAATATTCCGTAACAACGTACGGACATTCAGCTAGTTAATAAGTTAATTAATAAGTTAAAAGCTACACTCAGCTAGTTAATAAGTTGATTAATAAGTTAAAAGTTAAAAACATAAGTTTATTAGAGCGGAACCTTAGACACCAAACCAGATAAACCAGATGCACCTAACAAAACCGTGTGCAAAGCCATGTCAATCTATAGGGAAAAGCTAAGTTCCACGTTGACGGAGGCAAAACGGTATCTACCCCGGATCGCGGGTCAGCGCCGTCCATCATCACTACCCACGGGCCACGGTATCTTCTCTGCCTAGATATATAACCAACACGGCAAAACCAATATCACAAGATGGCATTGTCTCTACGAGTCGCGAGCTACCTAACGATGGCGCCGCGCCGGCGCAGCCCTCGCGCGACGGTGGCGTTAGCAAGCGCGGCGGTGTCCACGCCGCCAGCGCAGGCGCGGAGCCCGTACGAGGTGCTGCAGGTCGGCGAGTTGGCGTCGGCGGGCGAGATCAAGGCGGCGTACCGGGCGATGGCGAAGCGCGCGCACCCGGACGGCGCCGCGGGCGCCGCGCGAGGGGCCGAGGAGTTCCTGGAGCTCCGCCGCGCGTACGAGACGCTGTCGGACCCGGCGGCGCGGGCGCGATACGACGCGTCCATCGGTCGCCTCAGGGTGGCGCCGCGCGCCGCCCGGTTTGGCCTGGCTATAAGGAGGTGGGAGACCGACCAGTGCTGGTAGCTTGCAGTTGCCGTGAGCTCGCAAATGGATGGGAGAGAGTGTTTTTTATCTGGACAGCTGCACTGTTTCGTTTCGTACTTTCGTTCACGCTTGAGGACTCAAGATTGAGCAACCAGATATGCAATTTTTGATCCGAAAGCTCGAGAAGCGTGTAGTTTGCTCTCGATGGGGAATGCATGAGTTTTTTTAGTATCCATCTTCTTACAGCTTGTGAATGTAATGCTCATTGTACATGTTACACTCTGACACTCATACACAGTAACCTTTAGATTAGATTAGAGTCTATGAAATACATACAGTCTTTTCCAAATCCTACAAGACTAACATGAGTCACTTCTACACGATGGAACAAAGAATGGTTCGTAAAGGAAGTTATGGATCGAGATGCACTTCCCGAGCACAAGTGGGAACAGTGCCGTCTATTCAGAGACGAGGAGCAAAGGAGGAGGGAGCAACGCGGCCCACTGGAAGTACCAGCAAGCAGGCGCGCGGTTTGGGCATTCCGCGTGCCCGGCCAATGCATGCGCACGTAACCACTAAATTAAGGTTGGATTGGTTACGAAGCAACGATCTCATGACGACGCACTTTAGCCTTTAGGAGGACACTGATGAAAGCAAATCCAGTGGGCAATGGCACATCGGTTCTCAAAGCGTTTGCTGTGGGCGCGTTACGTACGTCCGGCCAGGTTGAGCAGGTGCAACGTCGTTTTCAGGGACAGGTTAGACCGTGAGAGGCTAATCTGTCATGATTAGTGGCAGCAACAACGCAATTCTCCCAACACGTGACTGCATCTCCAACGCAATCCAGCTCCTGGCCGGGTTTGCCTTGTCACCGACGGTCTCTGTCGGCCACTTGCTTCGCCGACAGCAAAAAACACCGGCCGGAGGTGGTTTTTGCCGCTGCGGGCCTGCGTGCCGGTGCCAAGGTAGGCATGGCCTGGCCCAACTGTGCAGTCCGTGGCTCCAGACTAAATTGTGTACTTAGGGCACGTTGGGCCTTCACCATAAAAGCCTTCTACACACAACAACTAAGCATCCATGGCCCCAAATGTAACCGTGTCTGGGCCTAGCTCAGAACAAATCTTTTATACTTGATTTCTGCTTGGTCTAGGGGGTGTTTTAGTCGGGTAGAGCTGATGGTTTTTTATTTAAAATAAAATAATAACAGTTAAAATAATTAACTTTTGAAATAAAATTTAGAAAGTGTTTTTTGAAAGATGCAGAGGAGATGATGAAGGCTAGCCGGCAGCTTTTATAAGCGACTTGAATAAGACACTTCTAGAGGCTAATATGTTTAAATTAGTTTCTGATTTCTTCAAAAACAAAACCAATTTGAAAACACCTGCTCTTTATACATCGGGGCTTGCAGTCACCAGCCACCACCGCGGGGAAACTCACTCGTGCAGGTAAGGCACAAGGCCACCATTTGGGGCGTGGGGCTACAGGCTCATCTCCATCTCACTTTACAGGATCCATACCACAGGGGCACCTATTCCCTCAGAAAGCCATGCGCCGTTGGTCCCTTGAGAATCTCTCCGTAGTCTACTGACATCCACTCACGGTGAGAGCAACGTACTCAGTGCAGCTTATCCAAAACCTAGAACCAAAACAAATGTATTTTTTTGTTGTATCTGATGACTTTTGGTTCTAATATAAGTGCTTATACGAACGAACCGAATACCGATAAACCGCTTCGAAAAGGATATCTCGATAAGTCACTTAGAAACAGTGATGAAGAAGCCATTCTATTTATTTCTTCAAAAAAAACCATAACTTATAGACCATCTTCTTTTCGGTTTCTGAGGTGGGCGGGTGATTTTTGACTTTGGCTTATCCAAAATCGAAATAAACGGATGACTTCTTTAAATGGTTTCTTGAGACTGTTAGTGTGTACGCTATCCGTACTAGTATCTTTACTGTTCGCTAGTATTTAAAAAAATACAGTTATAAGATATCAAATATAATTAAAAATCATCAATCATAATTTAAAAAATAGTAACCAAAAGAATAGGCCAAACTCGACCCACCTGACCAAACACCACCCAATCCAACCAATCGGACGGGCTCGGCACGGCAACCGCACGAATTCCCTTCCCCCCCGAGCGGCCGCGCTCCTTTATAACCGGCAAACCGGCCGCGCGGACGGGCACGCCACGCGGACCGCACACCAAAGGGGAAGGAAACAAAAGCGCCTCGCCTTTCTCGGTTTTATTTTTTCTCGTGCGGCGAGGGGCGGGGAAGGAGCGGAGCGGGGGAAGCCAACCGGAGGAGGCGAGATGTGCTGCTGCCCGAGCAAGGCGTGCTGCATCTGCACGCTCATCCTGCTGGTGCTCGTCGCCGTCGGCCTCGTCTTCGGCTTCGGCGTCTACACCCGCGGATTCCACAAGCTCACCAGCAACATCCACCTCCAGGAGCCCTACTCCGGCGGCTCCTTCCGCGCCTACCACCACCTCCCGCCGCCCCCGCCGTACTAGAGCTCCTTGTTTCTCTGAGATCTAGGGCCTGCTGATTCCATCGCACCATGGGGATTGACGAGCAGTAGTACCTACCATCTGTAAAAAAAAGGATCTTGGGATTTGCATTTCTTCGTTGTCTTGTCCTGTCCGTTTGGTTTCTTGGAAAAACAAATCGAGGCTTATCTTGGGGAGTTGATTTGCTTTAACGTGCGCGCGATGTCAATCTGGGCGTGTTAGTTACTCGCTATTAATTTAGCATTTCATCATCGCTGAATCGTGAGGTCGGGGCACATGGATGGTCGGAGTTGGTTTGGTGATCTGAATTCTGAAAATCTCAACCTCCGGCCACGCCAACATGTGGGTTTGGCTTGCCACACGAACTACACTAAGACTCTAAGAGTCAATAAGCGCTTTCCAGAGAAGTGGAGAGTGACGTTTACGCTAATCCATTCACGCGTTCTTGTGTACGATACTACTTGCTAATCATCAGTCGAATCGGTTGCCCACCGAAAGGTGGTTTCGCTCCTACTTCGGTTCTATTTTTTCCGACTTTTTTTCGAGATGATGACAACGACAGGACCGACGTTTGAGGTTTTACTTTTGAAAAACTGTTTAAAAAGATATTTGAAAAAGACAAAAAGAAACCGAAACAAAAGGAACGTGGTCTTCGCTTGTGGGCGTCTGCCTGGGAGCTACTCCAGATTAGTAGTACTGCTACCAACGACGATAAAGTTAAACAAGATTCAGATCAGAGGTTCCTTGGGTCAGACGACCACAACATAAACGTATTTGGTCAAACAACAGTACTACCATGATCACGATCTCTGTTATCTCGTCGTCGATCAATTTGTTCTGAACATTTACCCGAGTCCATCTCGAACTCTACTCTAGTTTGTTCCGAACCATTACTCGCAGATCTCATATATACAGGTGGGTGAGCTTTTCGCAATAATTTCGCGTCTTTGCTTGTAGGATTACTGTCACAGAAGCACGGTGCGTGGGCTGGACGACGGTTTGTGCAATGGGAGGTCGGACCCGTCCATTTCTACAAGATATCAAATCCCTTCAGGATGGGAATCTGGACATGGTATGCATTGCCTAATTGCCAGCTCTTCTTCTCTTGCGTAAGTTTGTAGGAAGATGTGTCACCACATGGTCTTAAAAAATAGACAAAAGCAGCTATTTGTTGCCACACGATACATACAAGATAGGAAATATTGTTGTAAGCACACTTCCTCACGACAACACCATGAGCGGATCAGGCAACCTCACGGCTGAACAGCTCCGCTGCAGCAGCCAATCTCACGCCCGATCAACTCGCTGCCGCCGCCGAACAACTTGTTGCTGCCGCCGCAGCCACCGCAACCGATCAAACAGCTGCCGCCGTCGCTCCACTTGTCGCGGCTAAACAACCGGCTGCATCTCCATCGCTCTCTCTATGGATCATATTGGTGTTGAATAGCCCCCCAAACCTCTCCCTCCCGTAACATCGACCAATTTCGCCGCCATCCCTCTTCAACCACCGGTAAGCCCAGCCTCTCAATTTTTGCTAAAGCCTACGCCATACTCCAATTCCTTCCTTTCTTAGCTCCCTTGAGCCCCCACGAACACCACTCACCTTAGCTTCTTTAGTCCCCTACCTCACCGGCGACTAGTCTCCCTACCCGACTGAGGCACCCCACAGTGGGTAGCTCACCACAAAGCCCTAGAGCTTGAGCCAACCCTACCACTAGCCTCCACACACCCCATGGATGCTTGAATACCTATACTATTCACTAGAGATCACCGAAGCCACCGTGGTGCCATGGGAATGACCCATGAAGCCCCTATCATCGCCGATTGCCTATAGTGGTCTCCAAAGCTCACCAAGCCCAAAAATGGATTCCTCTCGCTTCCCTGATCCTATCCATGCCCTCGGATTCCCTCAAAAACCATCGCAATACAGTGCCGTCGCTATTCCCTTGCTCAGCCACTATAGCACCGTCAAGAGGAAGAAGACGTCAAACTAGGCCATGGGCCGCACAGTAGTGGCCCATCAGCCGAAATTAGTTGGACCATCCCACGAGCCGAACCCAACACTGTGGAGCACTGTTCATTCCGACCCACCCAACACTGTAGTGACCTAATACTATTTAAACTTGATTTGCTATAAACAGTAAACCTGACTCGTAGTAAATAGTAACAGACTCATTACTGTTTTAGCCGACACGCAACGAACAATAATATCCATTACTGTTCACAAAAATCCAATAAACATGCATATATCCATTTTTATCGTTTTGAGCCTATTTAAACCATTTCAACTCTGTTTCACCATCCCAGACTCTGATAAAACCTTAGCCAAGCTCAAAGACTATTTCAAATCCAAGTCTAGTACCATTCAGGCCTATCACTATTCATAGAAACCTATTTAACATAAATATAACCATTTCAACCATCTTAAGCTCCTCTAACCCATTTTCTACTCCATTCGACCAAACCAAGCATTGCTTAAAACTCCAACCACCTAAACCTATTTTTTTATGTCTTTTTGGTTATTTTGTTGTTTGTTTGTTTTTAACTTGCATTCTGCAAAGCAATGACTCATTTGAATTCATTCTTCTATGTTAGCATCCAAATAAAGCTAGTTAGTGAACGGAGAATCTACAGGAGCAATTAAAGCAAATAGTGCTCAAATCCTCAAAGGTCCAAAGGAATGAAGCTGTTTGAAAATATGCCCATGATGACTGCTGAAAATAAGTTAAGTGAAAGGAAATTACGGATGAAAAGCGGGAAAAAATTAATGGCCCATGCAGGTCTCGAACCTGCGAC
Organism: Melocanna baccifera; assembly: GCA_036346265.1. Taxonomy (NCBI): domain Eukaryota; kingdom Viridiplantae; phylum Streptophyta; class Magnoliopsida; order Poales; family Poaceae; genus Melocanna; species Melocanna baccifera. The sequence goes on along the minus strand of CM070700.1, from coordinate 21,566,597 downwards.
CTTCGCGTTATTAGCACGACGCTCTAACCAACTGAGCTAATAGGCCGGTTGGCTAAGTAAAAGGAACTTACGAATAAAAACAATTAATTACCGTTCTTATAAAAAGCGGAAAAAATTACTGGCCCATGCAGGTCTCGAACCTGCGACCTTCGCGTTATTAGCACGACGCTCTAACCAACTGAGCTAATAGGCCACTTGGCAAAGATTTCAAAACTATAGATCACAATAGCAGCCTACCTGGTTAAACTGATGTATTTTTTCAAATAATAGTTTTTTTATTAATATTACGTTAATATAACACCGCTTAAAAAATTACATAAATAACCTTTTATCGTCCGCTATTAACAGAAGCTTTGTTGTCAAACGAATAGACAATAAAGTGCCATATTAACACCATGACATCTGTCGCCATTGAAACGATGACAGAAAGACGAATTGTCAATTGAAATAACGACACAAGCCTCCGTATCTTCAATCCTCATTTCAAATGAGGATAAAGGCCACCACATTGTTGCCATTTGAAATAGCGACATATGCCAAGAATAAAAGGACCAGGTCAAAATTCATTGTAATTCGATAAAAAAAAGAAAGATGGGGAGGACATGAGAGCTGAAGAGAGGTGAGGAGAGGGGAAGAGGAGAAGAGAGCGACAGGAGTGGATTTTTGCATCCTAGGAGTGGGTTTTCTGTTTTTCTGTAGATTTCAGTTTAAAACCATGTATGTTAACAAATAAAATGATTAGATGTGTAGTTATATTGAGTAGTGGTAGATGTGTAAATAGTGTGATGGTAGATATGTAGTACTTTAGAATATTTGTGTAGAATAAATTCTTGTAGAACTATTAATTCTCATAGTTGTTAGTTGTAGTGCACTAATTAATTTTATAATATTAGATCTGCTAATTAGTTCTTATTTGGAAATAGAGTACAATGCGCATATGATTCATTATTAACTATATGCACTACGTAGATAAAGTATGCATGATAAGTTAGATTTTTACCGGATATATCCACTATTACCCGTAGTTGCCGTTGATCGGCCCGGACACGAAGCCGGTGTACCCGGCCATGACGCCATGGATCGCCGAGTGCGCGAGTAGCGTGCAGTACAGGTTGTCAGCGGCGTCATCGGCACAGCGCGGATCGTGTAGGTCGGATCGATGTACTTCACCGTGCGTGCTCCTTCTCCCACCACACCTTCAGCTCATGCTTGTGGTCGTGTGCTGCGTTGTGGGTTACTGAACATGCAAGTCGCGCGGTTCAGAGTGTTTTCAGGATTCAGTTTGTCATCTTCAGAAAGTTTAGTTAAAGTCCCTTCCTTTGTACTGTGCCTCGTCCGGCAAATAATAGTGACAAAAACTTGTTCCCCTGCTTCTCTGTTCTGTATTCCATCTCTCGCGTGTGTGAACTACAGTGTGTGTTTCTGGTCTTCATCCAATGGCGTGATCTGCGATCCAGGTCCTGAAACCAGCAAGCCCTTGAGCCACGCGCCCACGTCCAGGAACGCCGGGTTGCCCGAGTCGTCGCGCTCCTGCTGCCGCTGCGCGTCGGTCCTCGGGATGAGCTGCCGCCCGGCGCCCTTGGCGACGGCGACCACGGCGTGGCCGTTCTTCTTGATGCGGTGGTACAGGAGGTCGAAGAGGCCGCCGGCGCCGCCGAGGTAGAAGTCCTCCTCCCGTCCTCCGGGATGAGGCAGCAGTCGACGTCGCGGCTGCTGAGTGTGGCGTGCAGCGCGATGTGGCCGGTGCTCCGGCCCATGAGCTTGACGAGGCCGATGAACGCCGTTCACCGCACTCTCAGCCTCCACGTGCCCCGCGGCGATCGCCTGCTGCGCCTCCTCCACAGCCGTGCGGAACCCAAACGAGCGGTCGATGATGCCCACGTCGTTGTCAACCGTCTTCGGGATCCCCGTGATCGGCACGGTGAGCCTGCGCCTCCCGGTCTCCTCGAAGATCTTCACCACGCCACGCATCGTGCCGTCCCCGCCGATGGCGTACACCTGGTTGCACGCGTGGCGCTCAATGGCGTCGACGATCCTGCCGAGGTCGAAGACGCCGCGCGACGTGCCGAGCACGGTGCCGCCGACCTTGTGTGAGTGGTGCACCATCGCTGGCTCGGGCGGGGCTCCTCGGAGTAGAACCCGCAGTACCCGTTTCGCACGCCGAAGACTCCGCGCACGCCGTAGAGCTCCCAGAGCCCGAGGAGCAGCTCGCGCACGCGCGCGGGGCCGAATGCGACCTCGCGACGCGGCCCCGCGCTGTGGTAGGTGGCGAGGCGGCGGGACGAGGACGAGGCGTTAAAGAGGATGTTGCGGAGGACGACGTCGGTGGCTGAGATGAAGGCTGGGAGGGTGATAGAGCGGGTGGTGCGCGATGGGGTTGGGGATGGCGGCGGCGTGGTCTCCGCCGAGGTGGTCGGCGAGGGTGGGGAGCTTGTGGAGCGCGAAGGATGGCAGCGGCGTCTCGCCGTTTTCCACGGTCGTGTGCGTTGTACTACTCGCGTAGTAGTCGTGTGCGCGAGCGAGTTTTTGTGGGTGAGTGCAGCGTGTGTTAAAGGTGCCGGGTGGCAGGGGAAGAGAGGAACATGGCAGCGATCGAGTGTGCATGGCGAGCATGTGAGCCACCACAATACATGGCAGGGACTGGTCAAAAGGATAGCTCGTCCATCGTCCGTGCTTGCGTACTGGGCCACTGTAGCTATGACCATTGTATCTATGATCACTATGGGCTATGACTATTGCAGCTAGGACAATTGTAGTGTCGATCACAGTACTCCTACGACTACGAGCACTTTCACTTCGACCACGCCACATCTCATGCTACGACCATGGCTCATCAACTTGAAACTTTGACCACGGCTTCTTGCGTACTCGGAGTCTTCGACCGCCTTTGTACTCGGAGATTTCGACTATGGCTTCATAGTATAAGTCAAGATTAGTTCCAACAGGTAGAACTCCTCCTCCGGGATGAGGCAGTTGTCGACGTTGTGACTGTTGAGTGTGGCGTGCAACGCGATGTGGTTGGCACTCCAACCGATGAGCTTGATGAGGCCAATACCATTCACCTCGCTCTCAGCCTCCACATGCCCGCGGCGATCGCTTGCTACGCCTCCTCCACCATTGTGCGGAACCCCGAACGAGCAGTTGATGATGCCCACGTCGTTGGGATCCCCGTGATTGCCACGGTGAGCCTACACCTCCTGATCTCCTCGAAGATCTTCATCACGCCACACATCATGTCGTCCCCGCCGATGGCGTACACCTGGTTGAACCCGTGGCACTCAATGGCGTCGACGATCCTGTCGTGGTCGAAGCCGTCGCGTGACGTGCTGAGCACGGTGCCACGGACCTTGTGCCAGTGCTGCACCATCGCTGGCTCAAGTGGGAGGGGCTCCTCGGAGTATGACCCGTGGTACCTGTTTCGCATGTCGAAGACGCCGCGCACACCGTAGAGCTCCTAGAACACGACGAGCAGCTCGCGGATGACGGTGTTCATCCTGGGGCAAATCCCCCTGTAGGTGATGATGGTCGCGTGCACGTGCGTCGGGTCAAATGCGACCTCGCGATGTGGCCCCACGCGGTGGTAGGCGGTGAGGCGACGGGACGAGGATGAGGCGTTAAAGAGGATATCGCCAAGGACAACATTGGTTACTGAGATGAAGAAGGCCGGACATTGGTGGTAGAGCGGGTGGTGCGCGAGAGTGAGGCTTCTCTGTTCCGTTCCGTGTCCCCTCAGTGTGATCCGATCTGGACCGCTCGTTGAACGAGCGGTCGGATCGAGGAACACTGAGGGGGACACGGAACGGAAAGGAAGCCATTTTCGTCTTGCGATGGGGTCATGGGGATGGGGATGGCAGCGGCGGAAGTCAGATAGAAAATAGTTCTTTAGCCACATTTTTCTTTATTTGGGCATCTGAACGTGTTTTTTTTAAAAAAATAACTCCTTATTTGGAGCTACTGCGCTCGGCAATACCTACCGAGCGGAGGGAGCTCAGCAGTACCTGTTGAGCCGGAGGAGCTCGGCAGATGCTACCGTAGCTAAGTTGCCATGCTACTGAACTCGGTAGCACAATAGCGACAATAGCACTGCCGAGCTACTAACCTGCCGAGCTCCTCTAACTAGTCAGGTGTTGCTAAGTGTGGTAGGTTCATGTAGGGAATTATTATTATTTTTATATAAAAAAAGATATTTAGATGTTAAAATTGAAAATAAATATGACTAAAAGACTATTTGCGTGCTCAATTCGGTGGCGGCGTGATCTCCGCCGAGGTGCTCGGCGAGGGTGTTGAGCTTGTCGAGCGCCAAGGATGACAGCGGCGTCTCGCCGTTGTCCACGGTCGTGTGCGCGAGTGAGTTTTTGTGGGAGAGTGGAGCGTGCGTTAAAGGTGCCGGGTGGCAGGGGAAGAGATGGACGTGGCAGCGACCGAGTGTGCATGGCGAGCATGTGAGGCGCCACATTGCGGGGGACTGGTCAATAGGGTGGCTCCGCCCATCATTCGTGCTTGCGTACTGGGCCTGCTGGCCCAACACTATCTGAATGATGGGCTTTGCGGCCCATATTTGCTGGAGGGGTACAGTTTGCTGGGCTGCCGCAGATATAGCAAGTATATATAAAATTCAATACGATACGGGATTTTTGTTGCCTCTTCGTGATACGGACGCGTGCGTTAATCCGGGTGACTCTTCGTGATACTGGATTCTGACATTGCGTGTGTGTGTGGGTACAGTTGACACTATGTTGATGATTTTTTTTTGACTATTTTTGAGACAGCCGTAGATGATGGAAACATTGACACGAACAATATACATGGTTTTAAACTTATAAAGCAATTAGGAGAAGCGTCTTTGAGAAACCGCTTGGAGAATGTATGTTTGTTTCAACTTTAGAAGAAATTGAAGTCAGAAGCCATAAAAAAGCTTAAAAAACATAGCCTAGAGTACTTTCCTTGAGAAGAGGTAAGTACCTGATCAAGAAAGTCTCACTGCGAGTATATATAGGACCTGTTCTTTACGGCTTCTAAAAGCTGCTTTTGACTTTTACTACAGTAACTAACTTTTAAACGGAGTATTTTTTTAAGATGAAGTCTACAAGTTAATTGTAGTACATGTTAAAAAATTAATATCTGTATCATCAAAAATCGCAAGCGAGTATCTCTCTTTCCGCAATCTCTGTCGTAAACAGCCAAAAAGCCATCAGCCGCAGCCAAAAGCCATCAGCCGCAGCCAAAAAGAACAGGCCCATAATATTGTGATGTCAGTTATCTGTAAGCCTTAACACACGATGATATAGATGAGAGAGAGTGAGCATAAAAAATTGAGTCATCTCTCATACACTAATTGACTGTAATACAATAAACAAGATACATTATACATAGAAGAGCTATCTATTGAGATATGTAAAAAAGATAACTTATTATGCAAATCATTTGAATTATAATTTTTGTGCAAACATTATAATTTCTGATCTTGCGATTTGCATGAAAAGTCGTGCTCTAGCTGGCGAGTCATCTTCTCAGGGGAGCTTGTCGTTGTCGTCCTCCTCTTTGGCATCGTTGTCACCTACCGCCATGGGGTTAGGGTCCAGATTCATGATTCATCGGAGCCCCTAAACTTAGAAAGACCATGGGTGAGGGAGGACCAGTGGTGGCGAGGCGACAATGGCACCACCCGTCGTAGGTCGAAGGAGGGCGGTAGCTACTAGAGACGAGGAAAAAAGAAGTTAGGGTGGGGTAGTTGCAGGTGAACGGTGGTGACGGTAAAGGAGAAAGTGGTGGTAGTGGCAGCAAAGGGGGGAGGGAGTCGTCGACACCAGAGGTGATGCCAACAGACGGCGCGGGGCGGCAGCGCGAGGGGGGCGAGTCAAGTCAGGGAGCTAGGGTAGTTGTAGGAATTGGGAGGCATGGGATCAAGGGTGAAAAAATTGACTGATTTTTTTTGCAACAAATCATTAGAATGATCCATAGATATTTTTTGTAATGTGAAGTGCACGGTGGAAGCGATGCAATTATTCTTCAATAAAAAACAACGCAATGGATGGATCAGGAGGAATTATAGTTGGCGGCGAGGAAGCGTTGGAGGCCGACCTTGGAGCCGGTGGCCTTGATGTCGGCCTGCACCTGCTCACGGAACTCTCGGTAGGAGAAAGGCCTGTACTTGTTGCATCGAGATGGGCAGAGGATGACTGCGTCGTCTTGCGGGAAGGCGAAGTAGCAGAGCGACAGCCTCTCTGTGGCAGGGCTCGCCACCACCCTGTGGCGCACGCTCCTGTACGCGTCACCGCTGATGGCCTGCATCATGTCGCCGAGGTTGACGAGGAGCGTGCCGGGCACCGGGACGGCGTTGTACCATGCATCCTCGTCATTGTGGAGAAGCTGCAAGCCGCCGACGAGGTCCTGGTTGAGGATGGAGAGGACGGAGCTGTCGGTGTGGGGCTCCATGCCCAGCTGGTGTGAGCCACCCGAGGGCGGGTAGCGGTAGACCCGGAAGGTGCCGTGGTGCTCGGCGAGGTAGGACGCCGTCTGGTGGGCATCGAGGCCCAGCTCGGCAGCGAGGGCGTCGAACAGCTTCCGGGCGATGCGCGCCATGTGCGAGCAGTACTCGGCCGTGAGGGTCCTATGGAGTATCGATGATGTGTCTGACAGATGTAATTAAGCGCAAGGAAGAACAGCAGGAGAGATGACGGATGGAGTACCAACCAACCTGAGCAAGGAGAAGGCGGCGGCGGCGGCTGTATCATCCGCATGATCAGGGGCATCAGATTGGAGCTGGAAATGGAATCCCTCGACCCAGTTGACGTCCTTGACGCGGAGCGACAGCGCCGGCGTGCCCCAGAAGTAGCCGGGCTGGGTCTTCTTCCTCTCGAATGGCACCCGGCCCAGCAGCTCCTGGGCCAGCCCGAAGAGCCGCTCGGAGAGGTCGCCCGGGACGCCGTGATTGACCAGCCGGAAGACGCCTAGCTCCCGGCACGCCGCCACCAGCGCCGCCCGGTCGAATCCCTCCTCCTCCAGGTCCAGCGTTGGCAGCTCCAGCACCGGCAGCTCTCCGCTAATATTCTCTTGCTGTGGCTGCAGGTGCGGGAACGGCGGGCACGACGGATCCACGGTCGTCGGCGGCGATTCCTCCGTCTCCAGCTCCATATATGTCAGTCGATCCCTCTCCTCTCCTCTTGTCTTCTCCACTAGTCCTGGCTAGCGATAGATACTGTGCTACTATAGTGTCCAGATTTGGAGCAGGGCAAGGGAAAGCTTTCACTAGGATTCTACTCCTTCTAGCCTCTAGGAAGGATGCAAGCGCAGGCAGAGAGAGAGAGAGAGAGAGAGAGATGGGGAGGGGGATAGAGGAGCGTGCAGTAGGTTCGAGGAGGGAGGTAACGTGCTCTACTGCTCTTCGTTTGTTTGTTTGTTCCGTTGTTTGATTTGTGGCTGCTCCTAATTTTCTCTTCCATTTATTTCTCACTAGTGGGGTACACCGGGCTAATCACTAATTAAGTATGACAAATGTTTCTAGCAGACCGGACTTCCATAAAACTAGTTCTCCTTTAAGCAGAGGTGTCCAACGGCCACGAGAGACAGATACAAATAATAAACGGATTATTCCGTGTCAGTTTATGAACTAAGGATCAGATCCAGATATGATCTATTATCGTACTATACCGGCACAAGTATAATTAGAGTTAAATAGGCCGTGCTGGCACGATTGGCGTTTAACTCGGAAAAGGAGAAAAAATTTGAAAAATATAGATAATTAAGAAAAGAAATTATAAAAAATATAAAAAAATTATAAAAAAATTATAATAAACAGACCGTGCCGGCCCAGCGTGCCGACCACTTGTCCCAGGCATAGCACGGTCCACCGGACCGTGTCGGCATGGCCCATCATCTAAACGAGCCATATTGTGCTTGGGCCAGACCTACAGTGACGGACCTTAGATTGGCCCACAACGGCACGATCCATTTGTACAGCTATACCTTTAAGCATTACACCCTGCTCGTTAGTTAGGATTTCCTGTTTGATAAAAAGTTTCTGTTCCTTCTGTAGATTTGATGTACAAGGAGTCAAGGATGGAATTGGTACTTAAGATTGAGTGTTGATTATTGCAACTATATTTCACTTAAATACTGAATTTGAACTGCACTAAGAGGAATGGCAGAAATTGCTGTTTTTTGCCATAAAGAAGATAGGAATAGCTGTGGTCGGAGAAATGCTGAAGTTAGGTAAACCATTGCTTGGAAATAAAGCTGAGCTACTAACAACGCTTCCAGTTAACATGAAACTGATAAAAGATGAACTGGAGCTTATTAATGCATTTCTTAAGGAAATTGGCATGAAGGGCTGCAAAGGTGAAGCCGTAGAAATTTGGATAAGGCTAGTCCGAAGGTTGGCGTATGATATGAAAGGCGTTGTGGACGAATTTATGTATCTTGTTGGCAAAAACCACCAGAAAGAGCCATGGGTTTATGTGAAGAAAATTATCAAGAAACCTCGACATTTATTTTCACTTGATGAAGTTGCCACTAAACAGATATAATAAATAGAGAGCTCACAGATTTTTCAAAAAGAATAAGCTGTTGGACCCAACCAATATCTTGTGTGAGTCATATTCCTGCAACAAACTATGATAGTGAACAACAACTGAATCTACCTGGACATGATCGTTCAATCAATGATGATGCACTTGTAGGAATTGGTGAGAACTGAGAATAGGGAAACCTTGATTGAAATCATTGCATCTGGAAGATTGTTCTCTACGGATCATTGCTGTGTGGGGTATGGGTGGCCTCAGGAAAAGCACTCTTGTCAATAATGCTTACAAAAATGAAGCACTAGTATCCAATTTTAATTGCCACTCATGGCTTTCTATCTCTTAGTAAAGAATCGAAAAGACAATACTTTGGATCATCTATGACTTCGTTTGCACAAGCAAGTTATTTTTATTTGAAGTTGGATGGCTAGATGACAAAATATAATAATCCTCTATTTATTGCGTCATCATATTCTCCAAATATACCCTTTAACGATGATGAAGAAATTTTGTAGAATAACCATAGGTTATGCTATGACTACCTAGTCGTATGTTCTGCTACGACTACCTAGTCATAAGTTATGTTACGACTCTATGGTTTGGTCGGCGAGCGGAGGAGGAGGGCTACGGCGCGGGGAGAACTCATACGTGAGTAGAGAGAGAGGAGGTGGGGTGGGGTAGGGTCGAGAGGAGGCGGTGTTGGGGGAGCTCCTTTTATGGGTTCGAGGGGGAGGGGACATGGCGGGATTCCTTGTCGTAGTTAGCGGTGGAAAAAATTCAAACGGAGGAGGAAAAGGAAAGGGGGAGGGGTGCCGGATGGGAAGGTGGCGAGGAATTTAGGGGATTAGGATCTCGGTGGCATGCGGTTTCCAAAATCGGGGCAAGGGCAGAGGCAGAAGGCTGAATTTGGCGGGGATGTGATCGCTGACGAAAAAGGAAAGGGGGAAGGGAGAGAAAGGACGGTGATGGCGCGGCGAGGACGATGGAGCTGACAGGTGGGGTCCACTCGTTAGTGAGAGAGGGAGAAGGAAAGGGAGGGGCAACGGGATAAGGCCGACGCGGGACTTGGCTCGATCTAAGCTATCTATGCGTCGATCAGGGAGGAGGACGAGGCGGGAAGAGGTGGGATGGCTCAGGCGTCGACGTGGGCCGATGTGGGCTGCCCACGGGTCGTTCGGGGGGAGGAGAGGTGGGAGAATTCAAATATTTATTTTTCATTTTTGATTTTCAGGAAAGTCTAGAAATCCAAATGAAGGCTACAAAATAGCATAAAACTCCAAATAAATCCTAGAAAATTTCTAAAAATTCAGAAAAAGTAAAGAACCTAAATAAAATAGTTTTAACTTGATTTAAGCACAATTGCATAATTAATTTTAATGGCTTACTCTCTATGATTAGTTTAAAGATTTTAGAAAATGGGATTTTTAAATCCAAGAAAATTCAATAAATTGAAATAAAGAAAAGCAGAAAATTTTAGGATGTTACACCAAGTCCGTGTAGCATATGTGCCTTTCAGTTGGGTGATCTAGTAGGTGGAATCATGGGACAACCCCATATTGGCAGATCGGTGAGGTACACAATATCCTGCAGGGTGATGACCATCTCCCCCCACCAGAAGTGAAACGTGTGGGTCTCTGACCTTCAGTCGTCAATGAGTGTTGGCGAAACAATGAGTCCAGCATGAAGGACAGCTCAATGTCTATCATCCTCACCATGAGCAGCAACTCGCCCACCATAGAACTGGATCATACCGCTCAGCGAGAGGCTAGTCCTCCTGAGGCCCCTAGAGAATAAAGGGGGCTGGTTCGTCACCACTCGACCACGCCAACAATGATGCTAGGCATCCCAGGATGGGTCCAGCAATGTGCCACCCCTAAGACCGCCACAACAATCATCCCCTATGGTACATAAAATAATATACCAGTGTGAACTGGTGTGAAATATAACTGACCACAACCAAGAATAATCATGTTGCATACGTACGTGCATATTGCCTAAATTGCATTTTTATTCTTGCACTAGCTTGCTACTTTGATTAAATGCACACTCATACTTCTAGATTTGGCAATTTTATCTGCAATTAACCAAATAAATTATATAACTAAGCAAGAGGTAAAATAATAAATAACAGATAGAACCTTTGTTGCTTTATAAAAAGATCTTAAAAACTCTCGAAAATGACTAGTAAACTGCCAGTCTAAATTAGTAACCACCAATTTATTGTTTTGAGAGTTGGCATTGATAAAAATAGATATAACATGTTTGTAACCCCACCAGTTGCCACTCTCCCCTCCCTCCCACCGGTAGCCTCCCTCTCTCCACCCGGCCGCCTCCTTCCCCTTCCCCCACTGATTGCCTCCCTCCCCTCCCCGGTCGCTACTCTCCCCTCCCCCACCGGCAGCCTCCCTCCCCCCACCGACCGCCACCCTTCCCCCATCGACCGCCTCCCTCCCCGTCGCCACCCTCCTCCCCACTAGCCGCCTTCCTCCTCGCTCCTCCTCGGCCACCTCCCTCCCCTGGCCACCACCCTACCTCCCCGGCTACATCCCTACCCTCCCCTCCCCATACCGGCCGACACCTCCCCCCCCCCCGCGCCGCCACCCTCACTCGGTAGGGTCCAATGTTGGGGACCTATACCCACAGCACGCTTAGTGGGGATTGGGCGAGTGGTACCTCCGGGTGCTGATGTACATGTGCTTTCGTGGAGCGCCATAATGGTGAGGCATTCACATGTTGTGTGTTCCCCCTTGTCATACAGTTCGCACCATGCCCCCTGTTGATGCCCATCCTCACGACCTCGTTCCATCCCATGACCACGATCATTTCCTCTGCCACGGCTACAACCTCGGGGGTAGAGGGAACATCATCACCCCTTTTGATGCCAAGCATGTACCTGCCCCTAGGCCCCTTTCATTGCTTGCAGTTGGAACCCTCCTTCGAGGTTGTGGGGGCAGGCTTGGCCTCGAGGGCGAACCTCGCGACATCAACCTCACGCCTCATCTCATCCTCCTCCACTCTCATGTATTCTTCTATTTTGTCAAAAAGCTTGGCAACTGTCCTTATGGGCTTCCGGGTGTTGTATTCCGCAAGTGGCCCCTTCCAAAGGCTGCAGATGGTGACGTCGATAATTATCGTCTCATTGATGTCTTTCACCTGACATCGAGTCAGGTAGTCCCTTCCAAAGGCCGCAGATGGTGACGTTGATAATTATCGTTTCATTGATGTCCTCACCTAGCATCGAGCCTTCGCAAAGCGCTTGAAGTACTCCCATAGCTTCTCCCCCAAAGTCTGTTTTATTGCGAAGAGCTAATTGGCGTCGACCCACTCCGTATAGTTGCCTTGAAAGTTATTGTGTATGAGGTCATGGACCTGCTCTCAAGCGTAAATGGAGCCAGGAGCTATTGTGAAGAACTAGGACAGCGTGACACCCAGCAAAATGAGTGGTAGCCCCTTTGCCTTCATTGAGTCGTCTCCTCCCGCGGCTTCAATGGCCATCTCATAGATATGTAAAAATTCACAGGGATTAGTGCTGCTCTTATAAGGCTCCACCGTGGAAATTTTGAAGTCCTCTGGCTAGGCGCACTGCTGTAAGCCCATGCTAAAGGGGGACTTAGGGTCCACCCACCGTGGGGCGCTGCAGGCGCCAGTAGTGGCATCCCGACTCTCCGTCCTTTCCAAGGTCATCTTCGTCACGACGGCAGCGGGGGTCTGCTGGCTTCAGGCCTCCTGCATCTCACGTATGCCCCTCCGCAAGTCCGCCAGTTCCCACTACAACGAACCATAATTTGCCTCCAGGTCACCACTGCTTGGGCCCAACGTAGGGACCAGAGCGCCTTCTGCTCGCTGTGTGGTGGCAGCAAGGGCGTTTGGGCCAATGGAGGTCATCGCGTCAACGGCGAGGACACCAGTGTTGCCAAGAGCCGTCGAGGACAGGTCCTTTGCTCGTGATGCCATAGGAGTCATATAGAGTGTAGCTGATGCTCAATCTCAACTCAACTTTGCTTCATACATCCCGATATGTTCTACCTCCTCATGGTGCTTTAGGAGTCATATTCATAGCGATAGGAGATGTTATCGGCTTTTCATTGTTTGTGTTTGATCGTATTCAGCTACCTTTTGAGATAATTATATAAGACAGAGTGATGCATGTAATAATGTCGAAAACTACAGTTACTTTCTCGATGTGAAAGTTTTTAGGCATCGCTCATTTCAGTTTAAAGTCAACTTCTGTTTTTTCACTATTCAGTAATTTCATCTTTTTCTGGGTTTTTTAGATTTTTTAGGCTTTTTTGCCTTTTCTTTTTTCCCCGTATTTCTTTGTATTATCCGTGATGGGTTAATATGTTTTTTCTATTTTTAATTTAATTATGCTAAATAAGTCAACTCAGTTATAGTAAAAAAATAAGCTAGCTACAGTAAAAAAGAGACGTAAGTCATCGCTATTCCGAACGCCCCTTAAATTTAATGAACTGAACCAATTTGGTCTTTTTTTGCACAAATGTTTATGTGATTACGGTCGTGTTTGGTTTGTATATCAACGCAGATGAAAGCTACTGCCAAGTGTCAATTTGATTTGTGAGAAAATGCTAAATCTGCATGGTGTTTTGCTACGACCTCTGTTCTGGCCGCGGATCGAAGTTCCAACGCTCCAAGTTGAACATTCCATCTTTGTTTTGGCCATATATTGCTCTGTGCAAACACATAGTCCAGTATTATCGTTTATCTGAGCTGATCATGTCTTTGCCCTTGTACGTGATGTTACACTGAAGCTACATAACTCATAATTTTGTTGCAAAAGAGAGCAGTAACTGGTCAAGAAAATCTTATTATATAACTGACAGGCAGATGTAACCCTACGTCAAATACACAAATGGCATTGATTCGAAACACAAAGGGCGTAGGAGCTGATATCGCTCAGTGGTAGGTTCGGTTCCACCGGTTCTGAGTTTGATCTATGGCAGGCAGGCAGGCACGTACAGCTTCGACACAAAACACTTACCATATCAAACGTAGCGTATTAATCTTAGAAGGTAAAGTTCCTCTATTCTAGTGATGCTTATAGTAGATACACACACATCTAGCGATCCTTCAGTCTACCGTAAAATGCAATCAACATTTCCAGCCTCTCCTGCTTCTGAACAGATTCCCTGAAGCGATGATCCAGAAAGACAGAATAATTCGAGCTGGTTCCTCCGGGCATCACTTGCCTGTGCATTTCATACTCCCTCTGAAGACTCCTTTGGTATTCCTGGGCAAAGTAAGAGTAGTCACCTCTTCCTCGTGGCTCAAGGATAGGTCTCTGTGGATACCAAGGCTGCTGCTGAGTTGCACGGAAATTGGCACTTGTGATTCTGCTCAGTGGTGGAGGAATGCCGCCTTGAGTGGGCAAGACATTCAATGATGGCCCTGGGATGCTGAACGTTGTCCGGATAATGCCACCAATGTTGACTGGAAAATAAGGAGCTCTAAGTATGCCACCAATGTTGACTGGAAAATCAGGTTGTTGCGTTTGAGCAAATCCGATGGGGTAAGGCTCGAGGGTTATTGGCATCTGAACAGTGTTAACTGGTAGAGGAAAATGTGCCCGACGCCATGCTGGAACAAGTGGAAGCGGATGAAATGGCTTCCGTTCAGTTGCCAATATGTCAGGATGGGCTTTCCTGCCTCCAAGTGATGAGATTGAACCAATCCTGTTTTCATGCACTTTCTTCATCTTCTTTAAGTCTCCGATACGGAATTTGAATGTGCAGCAAGCACCTAAAATGAAAGGTTCATCGCACTTCGCACCATCTCCCCTCTTTTGGTTATAACTAGGGTAATCTTCTTTCAGAAAACTAACTTTCTCAACCATAATAAGAGAAGATTCAGAGGCCAATTGCACTATATCCCATTTATCATATGGCAGTCCTGTCTTGTGGCTAACGTGGATTTCACCATAAGGACGAAGCAGGTGGCTTGCATTGTTAAAAAAACCCCTCACCAGCTCCTTGTGCAAGCTAAAGGTCAGATCAGAGAAAAAGGTTAATGCAAAGTTAATTAAGAAACAAAAGGCCCAAAAACAGCATCCTGTTAAAGCACTAGATTTGAATGAAAGGATCTTGGGTTGACTAAATGCAATAAGAAACCATAAGCTAACAATTTTATGACCATTGTCAGATAATATTTAAAATTCTTAATTTCTTACGGTCAATCCTATCAATCTTATTTCATATGTATGGAAAAACCTCTACATACAAGTTACAACAAGAATTTTATGCTGTAATTCAAATGTCCTTCATTAGTAGAGAGTAGATAAAGAGAAAGAACTAGCAAAAACGAAATGCTGAACAAAGAGGTATACACAAAGGCTCAGGAATCCAATAAAAATGTTCTTAGTTTATTCTTCGTAAATTAAAGGTTGGCACATGAGATCTTTTTTACTATAAGATCTAAAGCAAAATGTCCACTGAACTACGGAGGACAGATAACTATGATCTGTGTAACTTGCCTAAAATGTTACTTGTGCTTATTGTAAGCATAAAGAGCTACACTTTATTTCAAAAAACGAAACTATGTGACGTGGGAGAGCTCAAACTCAAGTTTAGCAGTGAGCAACAGTGGCTATAATCAACATTGAAAAAGAAAACAACTTCCCGGATATTCTGTCCAATGTTGTTTGCATCTGTGCATGGGTTTTCTAAACAAAACCATGAAACAGCATAACTCCTCATACACATATAAGCCTTAGGAATACTAAACCAACTTTAAGCTAAAGACACTAGCTGAGACAAATTATGATACAACCAATCCATATGACAAACGACACTAGCTTCCTTAATCTAGGAATTAATCAAACATCAACTACAACAAAAATAACCACAACAACAGTACGCACATACTTGATCATATGCTTGTTGTCCTCTTTTCCTTTGAATCCAGCATGAGGAAAATTAAAGACAATCCGATCAAACCTTCTCATCTTCAGGTCGGCGTGAAGTTTCATTGTTTTTGCATCAATGCCATGCAATATTGTGGCTCCCATTATTTTCAGTTCCAATATATTCGACTCCCCTTTGCTGTACTTGCCCCTCAGATCCTCTGGCGATTAGCCACAAGAAATACAGAGGAAATAGATAAATACAACTAATAATGATCAGAAAAATCACACTAACAATATTATCCCTTTGAAATTGTAAGGTAAGCAGCAGCAGCAGCTCAACACATATAGTGGCATAAAGCCAGAATTAGAAATGAAGCAAATAGGAAACTTGGAAGCTATTGAAATATAACAAATTTTACTAAAGAAACTGACAAACAGTGGTGTTTACATGGGAGGTAAATCAGGATACCTATACGAGATAGCCTGATATAGTTTTTTTTTTGCTGAATATTAATGTTCTCACTGGTTCATTTCCGTTTCTTTTTCCCAAGGGCATTTTTGTGGTTCTAAAGCAATTGCTTTAGTGGTAAAGTACCCTTAAGTCGCACTAGACACAAAGACGTGCTAAAAACAATAATAAAGTGTATATATCGTGCTGCAAGGTGCAAAACCATACATGAAAGCAACAGAGAGGTTACTCCTAACAGCTGATCAGCAAAACAGATAAACGGGTATCAATGTCAAAAGGTAAAAACAAAGAACCAAAGCCCATTAAACTGTACGACCAACAAGGCTCGTAAACACAAGTTGTACTTAGCACATACCCAATTTACAACGTTCATGTTCCAACAACGCAGAAAGCAGAAAACTAGAAAATAAAAGTAGTTCTTGCTCAATCCACGTGTTCCTTCCATAACGTACAATCTCCAGTAGCACGAAACAAGGCATCACACAAATACGACATTTTTCCTTTATAATTAGCTTCAGTGAAATCTTGCCAAATAGCAAGAAGTCTATTTGCAAGAATCAAGAATACGCTAAAAACAAGCTTCAAAGACACCCAACAAATCCTTAACAAAATCAATATTTCCCAAATGTATATATTAAATTACTTCCAGCTCTTTTTTTAGTATGTTGCAATTGTCAATAGCTATTTTATCACCACAATGTATCGGCACCCATTTTAAGATAACCTGTGTAAAGTGCGTCAAATCCTTCCTGAACCAACAGAAGATATCACATTCTCCTATAATCTTCAAACTAGCACATGATATTCTTGTATGCCTATCCATCGTATTCCCATCTCCAAGGCACAAAAGGCCAAGAAGGCATGAAATATATTACTAGTACGTAGTAACAAAGACGAAGAGATTGAACAGACCATAGGAGTCGAGAGATGTGGCGACGAGGTTCGCGCCGGAACAGAACGCGATGGCAAGCGCCCGCGAGAATGAGAAATCTCCATCGCCGACGATCAATATGCTTTGCACCGAGCTGTAATGCTTCAACCACTTCACTCCTTCGTCCTCGTCCTCGTCCTCGTCCTCGTCGTCCTTCACTTCCTCTTCTGCCTCCACCTCCTCCTCATCTTCCTCTTCTGCCTCCACCACCTCCACCTCCTCCCCATCCTCCTCTTCTGCCTCCACCACCTCCACCTCCTCCCCATCCTCATCGTCCTCCTCCTCAGACTCATCCTCATCCTCATCATCTTCCTCCTCTTCCTCCACCATCTCCTCCTCCTCTGGAGTTGCCTCCATTCGGTCGACGGCGATCGCCGGCACTAGCCTCTCCACTGGCGCCGCCTCCTTCCCGTCAACCTCTATTGTCGGTACCCCCTCCGCTGGTGGTTCCTCCTTCCCAGCGACCGCACGTACGTCCTCCAGTGGCGCCTCCACCCCGCCCCCGCCGCCGATCGCCGCCGCGGCATGCCCTACCTCCGGCGAGTCTACCGCCATGCGTTTTTTGTGTGCGTCGCCTCGTGTACGTCGTGGACTACTGGACTCGAGTCCGACTCGATTCGAACTATTACGCGTAGCGGACGCGGACGGCTGCTGGCCGAGGGTGGGTGGTGCCTACATGGCAGAGGTGGATCGCGTTTAGGATTTTGCTCTCACATGTGATCTTGGAATGGATTCTTATTTCTGCGTTGGTCCGGTTTTTCAGCTTATACAGGCCTCTCTCAATAAATAAATTAGACTATTTTTTGTTATCTTTTAAATTAACTTATCGGTATTCAGTTCATTCACACAAATACTCATATTAAAACTAAAAACCATCTGTCGTAACTATACACCATTAGTCACGGTCGAAAATAACGCATCCATTAATTCTTGGTTCCTAGCTTCTCGTGCCTCATAGGTATCAGGATTGTGGAATGCTAGTCATACGAAGTTATGAACAAATTAACAAACAAACATGTATGTAACTATGTGTGAACTGTACATTTGAGTCACTGTTAGAAAATACAGATACCTAAAAGTTATTCGACTATCTTTCTATTAAAAAATAGGTCAAATTCCCACTTTAATTTGCATCGCGACTCGTGTTCCAGCGATAGCTTTAGGTTGTGCTCAATACTGCTTCCAATCACCGCGATCGGCGTCCGTTTCACTGTGCAGCGATTTCCTTTACTGTTCACGTTTTGTCTCTATTCAAATTTTTTTTTTTTTGGTATTTTTGGGTTTTGGTTTTTTTCCCGTATTTCTTTGTATCGTCCGCTCTAGATTAGCGTGCTATTTTTATTTTTACATTTTTTTTAAATTTAATTATGCCCAATTTTATACTCAGCTACAGAAAAAAAAGCCAGCTACAGTGAAATTTCAGCAAAAATCAAAAGCCATCGCTATTCCGAACACCCCCTTAGTGGTGATTTGATAAGGTTCTAGTGTAGCAGTCAACGTAAATAGCTTGTAGGAGGGTGGTGGGCAAAGACAGTGAACACTGGTACAAGGTAGCGTTCGGAATAGCGATGGTTTCTGGCTTTTGACTGAAATTTTATTGTAGTTGGCTGATTTTTTACTGTAGCTGAGTTGGCTTATTGGACATAATTAAATTTAAAGAAATGTAAAAATAAAAGCAGCATGCTAACGTATCACGGACAATGCAAAAGAATATAGGAAAAAAACAAAATACAAAAATTCCCCCCCCCCAAAAAAAAGAATAAAGCCAAAACTGCTATAGTACCTTAGACGCCCGCGGAACGCCGAACGCTGAAGCCATCTTCACGCCCTAAAGGAGAAGTGGAGTTAGGTTTTGGAGGCAACTAGGGCAATCAATGATATTAGCTCAGTAATGGTGGCGACTACCAGTGACAGATCCAGCACAAAAATCATCGGGTGTAAAAAATATTTTTCATATATATATATATATATATATATATATATATATATATATATATATATATATATATATAGTTACTAGGCTTAAATTGCAAGGTGTACATCTATACATGTGTGTTTTTGATAAGATAAAGGCCCCGCTCAGGTTGGCTTTTGCCAACGCTGAGCGGTGGGCGATGGCGATTATTTCACTGTAGCGCATTACAGTGAAATTTTTTTTATTTTTTAAAAATTTACTTATACTTTTTTTTGGTTTTTTTATATTTTTTACATTTAATTATACTCAATAAACCAACTCAGTTACAATGTTTTTTCAACAAAAATCAAAAGCTATCACTATTCCGATCACCTCCAAAGTTGCCTTCAAGCCTCATGTGGATCCGCCCCTGTGACTACCTTAGGAGACAACTATTGCAGGAAAACGCCAATAGCGATGTTATAACTTTCGCTTGCTAAAGGTTTTCAATTTTTTTTCTCGCAACATTTCCCCACTCTCTACACTTCCAATATAGGATGATTAATGGATGGTGGAAATGGTGTATATCAAGTGCATAAATTACACAAACATGCACCTAGCCACCATGATTTAACATTATATTTGTAGATCTGTGTCAGGTTGTTACTATTGCAATTTTAGTTAAGTTCTTTTTCACTTTTCGCTCGATTATATTTCGATGGATTATAGGAATTAGCCTTTAAACGGTACGTTTTTTCAAAACGGATCAACAAGAAGACTGTAGTAATAAAGTGTGTTGAGTTCAACTGTAACGATCAAAATTGTATACAACTATTTTTCTGTACATACTATCTCTCACTAACAGTCAAAATTTAAATATTTAAACTATAAACTATAAATCTAAAATAACCTACCCCTTAAAAGGAGGAGCAACCAAACCACAAGTAGGACAAATTCAAGAGTAGCAGTTAGCACTGAACCAGCAAATGGTTCGTCTCTTACAGCGTTTCTTGATGATACAGATACACTACCCAGCACTATTCTCGCATCACCGCACGCAAACAGAACGAAATAGAAACCGGGAGAAAGAACACCGCTTTGTGCTTGCATTTGATCACCATAACGTTGTTCGCACATTGCCTAGTCTTGTACTAGCACATCTAGTCATGTACACAGTGATGGATGTCTCATCAGTCAAGACGTAACATCACGTTGTCAGGTCACACAGTAACTAAACAATAATAAAGGTCAGCATTGGTCATATCCTATCAAGTTGAGATTTTCTCTTCGTTTTGCCGACTGGGACTCGTGCACCAATCTAGCGCCATGCGACGAAATAATCTCAATTATAATTTTCTGTATATAGCAATTTTTGTTTTGGCCTTCTAGTGTGGTCGAGGGCCATGCCAGCAACCTCATGTAGCTGAAAAGCGTGTGAGGTGGCCTGATGCATTTAGAGAACACGTTAGGTACATTTGCTACAGGGCTTATTTTTTTTGGTTGTGACTGATAATTTTTAGCTGTGACTGATGATTTTTTGGCTGTTTACATAGAGATTGTGGAAAGAGAGATACTCACTTGCGATTTTTGATGGTACAAATATTAGTTTTTTAACGTATACTATAATTAACATGTAGACCATATCTTAAAAAAATACTCCGTTTAAAAGTTAGTTACTGTAGCAAAAACCAAAAGCGACTTTTAAAAGCCACAAAAGAACATGGCCATAGTATTTTACGCACTGTAGTGTATTTTTAGGAAAAACTATTTAAATAGGTACTTTGCATAAATTTTTAAATATGATATATCGGCTCAAATAATAATAATTTTTTATGGAGCCTCCTGATGTAATGTACTTGTGTATTTTTTTTATAATTTTTATCGCTCTTATTTTTTTCTCAAAAATTGCACATATTACTATAGTAAATACAATTTTTGAGAAAAATTCAGAACTGTAAAAATTATAGAAAAATTATACAAGAAAGTACATTGTGTGAGGAGGCTCCATAAAAATTATTATTCTTTGAGCTTATTTCCTATATTTACAAATTCCTATAATGCGTCTAATTAAATGATTTTTTCTGAAAATTTGCTGTAGTATTTAAACACTATAGTAATTGTACTTGGCACGGTCCTCGAACACACCGGGCCACCTCCCCGGCCACACAAGGTTCCTGACGCGACCCTCAGGTGCACCACGGAGCTAAAACGGGAATTGCTACATGCAGAAGACTAATTGGGATTATTTTGCTGCATGGGGCCAAATTGGTCCACCATTCGCCGACCGGGGAATGGAACGGGCACTCTCATTGTTGGTCTGTCTGGATGCGTACAAGTGTAGACAGCAGCAAAGGCAATAGGAGAGCAGCTCAAAGCACTGTGAGACAGCCTTTGAAGAGTCCAGACCAGGGCAACAGTGGTGAAGGAATCCATATAGGGAATGGGAGCAAGCATGCTTTCGAAGCGCAAGGCCCCAACTGCCGTTGGGTGCTGGACCAAGCTCTCGCAAGGCTGCACTGCTCCTGTCACACATGGACAACAAGCAACAGGAACCACCATGCATGTATCCCAATGCTGCAGCCCTGCAAACAAGCTTGGAGGGCCAAAGCAATAGACGGTGAGAACTCTCAGGATTCAGCAGATTCACACCTTGTTGAATAATTCAGGCTTTCCCAATGTGGTGATCGCAATATCACAATGTCGGTCAAAGTGAGCAAGTGGTGCTAGCTGCAGCCTGCAAGTTGTAGAGGGAAGGAGGCTCACCATGGAAAAGCTCATTCAGGAGTGCAGAATGGAACAGAAGTTCAGAAGCAGCACCAAGACAATGCGCACTATGTCTATGCCCTTACTGGTGTCTGTGCCAAATCCGACAAATGAAGTTCA
This sequence comes from Melocanna baccifera, assembly GCA_036346265.1. NCBI lineage: Eukaryota > Viridiplantae > Streptophyta > Magnoliopsida > Poales > Poaceae > Melocanna > Melocanna baccifera. The sequence goes on along the minus strand of CM070700.1, from coordinate 21,545,042 downwards.
AGATTTACCACATTTCTCTTTACTCAGGTCAAATGATTTGTGAGCAAATGGTAAAGCTGCATAGTGTTTTTCCTATTGCCTCTGTTCTGGCCATCGGATCGATGTTCCAACGCTCCATTGACGTCCCATCTTTGTCTTGGCCCTGCTCAAGTACATCATTGCTGTACATACTACATACACCTAGTCCAGTCTTAACGTTTCTCTGAGCTGCTCCTGGACTCTGCACATATCTAGGCAATGTTACACTGGAAGCTAATTTTCTTGCAAAAGAGAGCGGTCACCGATCAATAAAGTCGTATTAGAATTAACAAGCAGATGCAACCCTACTTCAAATACACAAATGATCTTAGAAGTATCGTACAGGAGAAAGATTGCTTGCAAAGTTCAAGTAGCAACCATTGCCTCCGTAGAACAACGGTCAACAAGCCCTTGGTTGAGCTTATCACTGTACTAGTAATAAACCAAGATAACTACAGTCTGAGTCCCTAAAGACAGCTCCATTGCCTTTTCCTCTGCCTTAATAAAATAATAATATAATATAATATAATAAATAGATTCCTTTGAGAGCGAACATGATAGATTCCTTTTCCTCTGCCTTAATAATATAATAGATTTGGCATGAATAAGTATAATTAGCTGAAATCCCTGCATAATTATGCAGTTAGCTATTACAATACCTCTAAAAATAGTGTTGTATTTGTTATCCAACTCCATGTGATTATTATGGGACCGTTATAATTTAGATCTATCCCAATTGACGGTTAGATCTTTCTCTTTTTTCGATTAACATGATAATTTTAACTCTTGAGAACGAACATGACTTTTTTCCTCTGTCTTAATAATATAATAGAAGATGCTTGTAGGATTTCTACTAAACTTATGTGTTCCAAGCAGACCTCAACATTTATAGCATGCCCTCTGTCTCACTTTAGGACCTCCAAGGCACTATCTCCAAGCTATTTCCTTTTTCAAAAATGGTGTCTGTCAGACCCAGAATTTACAATCCAGAATTATATGTAATTTCATCGTACTATTATCTGTATCAGTAGATAGTGCTCACAGATACATTACTGAATATCAAATACATATCTTGTGGAAGATAACTAATACAATAGTAGACTTACATATGAGCTGATTAGGCTGAATTCATTAAAGAGCAGTAGCGAAAATGAAAAGTACATATAGGTGGAATCCTCAGGATATGCCCATAGACAACCAACTAGGGCTTGCAACTTAGTTCTTTGTCTCATCATCTTTCAATCTTATTAACGCATTTAAATGACTGCAAGCTTTTCTTTCTCTTTTTTACTTACTAAATAATAGTAATTAAGCAACAATGAGTATAGAGATACTCGGTAAGCCATCACACATAATACAATAATAATATATACAAGGTTGACAAGGGAGACTTGGGGTTCTTTTATTTGCAAAAGGCCACGATTAAAATACAAATAGTAAAAAGCCTGATACTTAGTATTTTAACTAAATTATATTTTTAAATAATGTAAGAGTATGTAATAATAATAATAGAAGCGTAGATTCCATCCACCTTTTATAGAGTATGGTTTCATCCACCATATGTTATTTTTTATACTTAGGTTCTATCCACTGATTATAATTGCTGGGTTCTATCCACCTAGGGAAAATTAATAGCCAGGGTTCTATCCACCTTTGTGTTTTCATCTCAACCACAAAGATTATTTTGTAGATGGACACTAACTCGAGTAAGTTTTCATGTCTGTCCATGACCGTAGATAGTTTTTACTCTATAAAAGTTATACACTTTATCCACAAGAGATGATCAACTTACACCGTCAAAATGCTACCATTAGCGTGCAACTAAGAGGATCACCATGAGGCCTTTACAATACCTCACCCTATCATCATCTCGACCAATGGGTTTATTCCTTTCAATAAAGAGCCCATAGTTGTGATGGATGTTCCTCAGCAGCGTAGGGGAACAACACCTTCTCTGTAGGTGTCCCAATCAACCTGGCTTACACATACCCCCACTTGCACTAATTGTGGAGTTGTGAGGGAAGTTCCTTGACAACGCAGGGGGAATAGCACCTTCTTACCAGGTGTACCGATCAAGCCAGATCAGAATCCACTTGCACACATCTCTACCCTCCACTATTCGAGATGACTTTAATGTCTGATAAATTATTTAACCAAGTCGTACCATAAACCACACTCTCGTACTCCATCCGCACTAGCCCTCTCTTACTATTCATCTGAATATTTAAGCAAGTTTAGAGTTTTAGAGATAAAATATCCTGTTAGTTCAAAATACTAGTCATTTCTATCCAATGACTCCCTAAATACAAGTTTCATGTTTGAAATGATATCTGGGCAATTAAATGCCCCCAAGTATTTAAGTAAGACTCAGTGTGGCACTTATATATGGATTATCATTAATATGTTTACTATTATTTCTAGGGCAACAAGGTATTATGTCCAAAGTCGAGGAGTGGGGTGTATTAGCACAAGTATTAATGGGGACCTAACTATGAGCTTATCATGAATATAATTTGCATAATAAATTAAAGCATGCACTTTGGTAATTAAATCAACACAACTTGCATTAAAAATGGTAGTTGCAATATGATCAAAGTGGTGACTTGTCTCACTCAATTTACTATAAGTTTGATGTTACTCAAAACCTTCTCAATCAATGGTCTTAAACTATTGGTCTTCGTCTCTATCTGGGTCTCAATCTTGCTTGATTTGTTGCTTCGTCGAGACTCTAAACTCTAATTGCATGATAAGCAATTGAATTCAAATAACTTCAACTAATTCAAAAGTCCAAATAAATATAAATGAACTCAATTAAGTTTTATTATGATTAAGTTGGTGATATGAGATAAAGTTTAGTGAGTGGAGTGCAGGATACTTGACAAAGTCAGATGAAGGTTGAGCGAAAGGGGAGATGGCAGAGAAAATCTGCCGAGAAGGAAATCAATGAAGGCTCAATGCTGAAGGAATATTCACAGAAATATTCAACTTTCGATTCGAAGGCGGCTAGGCATTGCCGACCGTAGAATGCCTTGACTTGATTCTAATTTAATGACTTATTTTATTATTTTATATTTATTAATTAGGTTTCATGAGTTAGGGGGGACCTATGGACACATACGAGGGTCTACCCGATATACAAGGTATTATTTGTGGAGTATTAATATTTAGGGATTATGGCGTGAGTTGTACACGAATGATATCTTAGCATAGCCTTTGCTTGAGTTTTATTTGTTGACTAAGCGCTTAATGACATATTATTTAATTATCTTACTTATTAATTTAATAAGGACCCAAATGTATTTTGGCACTTGCAATAGGAATTATATTTTGACATGGCTCCTTTTAAAAGTCTTCACTTCAAGTTAAATATTAATTATCTTCAACTAGCTCCAATTCTATTTCAGGGTAAGTCTACAAATTAAATTCTTGTATTTCCAATTAAATACTGAAGACATACTATGTAAGTTAATTACCTTGGTTTATCTTAATTATTATTTAAATGGGCTCTTGTGACATTCCAAGGTATAGCAATTATTATTTTACATGGCTTACTCCTAAATATTCTTAACCATCAGTTGATTCACTAATCTTTATCGAAACTAGCGGGTGGCCCGCGCATTTGCATAGCTAGACTTGTTTCAAAATTTGTACTATCAAATGATATAACTTAGATGATTGAGGAGGGTCGACAGGGGAGGTGACGTTCAACTAGGTGGCGGCGACGACAGCGAGGGGTGGCCAGAGGGGCAGCAATGAGCGGAAAAATGGGATGTTGGTAGGGATAGGAAGCAAGTGGGAGGAGACGACATGGTCGAACTGCACCAAGGTAGTTGGGCGGTGGCGGCCAGGAGGGAGAGGGAGGAAATTAAAGGGAGCATGAGCACAAGGGTGTCGTAGGGAATTCATTGGTAGCGATGGCGTGATCGGAGAGGAGCTGAGACGGGTTGGTGACGTGAGCCGGGGGCAGTGTAAAGGCGGCGCTTGGGCGAAGGGGAACTCAATCCGGAGGTTAGGGAAGGAAGAGGGCATCGTGGAGGTGCTCTAGGAGAGTGGAATCAGAAGGAGGTCCGCCGAGGAGGAGAAGGCAGTGGTGGGAGTGGCGTTTGGTCGGAACCGGGACAGAGGTGGCACGGCAAGCTCCGGCGACGAAGTCACATGATTGCCTGGAGGGAAATGCAATTGGAGTTGTGGAACACAATGTGACGCGCATGGCTTGGGGAGAAATATGCCGAAGTGCCAAAATGGTTAGGGTGGCGGCGACCAACGCGGTCATGGGCATGAGTCAAGCTCAGTTCGCCCTAGGGAGGAAGTGGGTGGAGGAGGGGGAAGCAAGGGGAGATGGAGGCGAGCTAGGGGTTTTTATAGCCGATCAAGGTGACACGGCTCTATTGGTCAACAGTGTGGCACGACGGCATGGGTAGCATGCGACGTGCGGCATGGTGTGCGCGGTGGACGGGGGTCATGGTGCGCATTTGGGTGGCGAGGACCAGGTGTCATGCGTGCGGCTGGTGCGACGTAGTTGGTTGACGCATGGCGTGGCAGAGGCACGGAGGGTGTGTGCGGCGCGGCGATCAAGCGGGCGTGATTCAAGTGGGCATGTGGGCGGTACGCACATCGCTATGGCGAGTAGGCATGTGTGCATGGCACGGCACTTGTGCCGTGGCGGGGTCGGTGCTACCAGATCAAATAGGGAAGGAGAGAGAGAGAGAAAGAAGGAGAGATGGGCTAGTCCAGGGAGAAAGAGAGATGGGTCAGGCCCAATTGGGATTTTGGATTTACAATTTGAACTTCGGTTTTGCATTTGAATTTGGAATTTCAATTTTGGATTTTTATTTAAATTCTTGGCTCAATTGTTTGATTGCATATTTTAATATTCTTTTTGCTTTTGCTTTTCATTTAATTTGATTTTGAATTTGGTTTTTGATTTGAATTTCAAATTCAATTTTTTGTTCACGTTGATCTCCAATTACTTGGCTCTTGATCCTAGATTTTATTTCTATTAATTGAATTGTTTGACAAAAACCCAATCAAGATTCTCAAATAAAATTGAATAATTCGAACAACACCAAAATGCATTGAAAAGTTTTTAAATTTTTCGTATTTTCATCATTCCAAAATTTTGGGATGTTACAGTGTCATTGGCACCTTTCTACTGAAATGGAAGGTGTCGTGTTGAAACTTGAAACGGCTCGTTTGTTGTACTTCCTATTCCTTTTGAACAACTGTGTCAATTTTTTTTTCTTTTAGAGAAAATGTTTAGACATGGGTTGAAATGCGGGAATTTCACAGGAGACAATTCAACTCCTATATAACATCGAGAAAAATTCACACGTTTCAAATAGGCCTTCCTTTTGTGACATCGCCAGGTTTGGGTGTTATTGTTTGCTATTGCGAATCTGCAATCTTTAGCAGGAGTGAAAAAGTGTAGGCACACGAAAGTTGGCCACATCAACACTTCCATGTATAAACATCCAACCTCACTTGTGCGTAGGACTTATGTCTACGGAGCCACATTTAAAATACAAGATTTTTTTCATTTCCACATAAATTAAACTATTTTCTATAAAATGTCCACGTTTCAAACGAGCATTATTTTCCTTGACCGAGGAGAAAGTCTTGCATTTTTCATTACCACAATGTTGTTCATACATAGAGGTGCAATCGGGTCGAATTCGGACGGATATTATTTATACCGTATCCTAACCCATATTTTTTTTCCCAGATTCGAAGTTGGATACGGTAAACCCGGATACAAATACGAATTCTGATTATTCGGAGTTTCGAATATAGTGTTATCGGGACGGATACATAACGGTTTCGGATCGAAAACGGATAATATAGACGGATAGTATATGTATACATAAAGGAATATACACTGAACCATACCACCATCACTTCAAGCCTTCAGCTAGCAATAAATTTATTTAGATTACTTAAGTATAATAGCCGATACAACACAAGTAATGATGCTTCAGGCTTCAGCAGATGCATCTGCTTCGGGCTTCAGCAGATGCTTCAGGCTTCAGGCTTCAGCAGATGCTTCAGCAGTAAATTTATCCCAACAGGAACCAATGATGCTTCAGGCTTCAGCAGATGCAAATGTTTTTTTAAGGAAATTACCCTGATTTATATTAAGAGGATGAACAGTAAAAGAGCCCGAACATTACAAATAAGACCTCAAAAGAAACAAAATACAAATAAGCCCCTGATTGGTGGTCTCTGATCTCCTAACTCAGCTATTGCAAATGTTACCACCACAGACCATGCTCCTCTTGGAAGACTTTTGCTGCATGACTGCATCACATCTCTTTTGTTCTGTTTTGCTCTAATCCACAATTCCACAATGGAGCAGGCCAAACACGCAATTGAATGGGATTTCATGCTTAGAATGCCCTTATCAGAGGTTCCACAAGGTCAATTAGAGGGGCTTATTCACAAACTAAATGCATGGGGGAAAGAATGAAGAGGCCGACAAAGTTAAATTGTTGGTACATAAACTACTGGATACAGCACAAAGAAGGTCTACAGGCAAAGGCAAGGAGATCAGCCTGCTGCTGTGCGCTCATTCTGGACATGGAACAATAGAGCACCTATTAAGTGCAAGATACTCCTGTGGTTATTGCTGAATACTAATCTGGCAACCAGTTTGACAGAAGTTGGGTCTTGGTCTCTTGGAGACACTGTATCTTGAAATTCCTGTCTCTTCAGTGTTGAGCAAGTTGCAACTTCATGGCCCAAGGGGTTCCAGGAGCATGCCATTATTTCGTTGTGTACCTCAAGACTAAACGAACCAAATGAATGAATGCTGCTCTGCTCCTTTGACATTATGCAGAGCAATTATATAAGAGCACATAAGAAACAACAATGTCGATAGAACTGTTGTTATTAGTTAAGATTCACAAACCGGTTTCTTGTTGAGAAGACAGAATTGGTGATCGCATGAGTTTGCTCGTGGCTGATGGCTTTCCATGTCCCTACTTGTCAAAGCCAGATCTCAGCAACTGCAATGGACCGGGTATGCAGAATTGCAGATGTGTTTTAGATCTTCAAAAGAGATCAGAAAGGATAAACAAAAAGAAAAACTATGCATGTGTCAATTTATATCAAATATCATGCTTTGTTTTAAGCATCACGAGATGCTTTGTTTTTAACAATCGTAAAGGTTATACAGTAGTAGAATCGTGCTGACCAACCGATGGCTACAAGACTACAACTGGTGTGGTATCTTAGGTTATTGTGTATTATTAGTGGATTTTCTGGGATTTGACTCCAATACCTAGTTCTTACCTATATCTTAGGATAACTGCGCTTAACAACTACTCATAAAAAAGGGCACATTCCAGCTGCATTGCAGAATATTCGCTTTTCTGTGAAAGAAGCAGGTCAATAGCTATATTTTTCCAGAAATAAGCAAGAAGCTCTATGGATCGGTGTTGATTTCTTTTCCTTCCTTCCTTTTGTTCATGCAAAGCTACAAAAGATGGCAACTGCACAAATGTTCAAATTTACAAGTACATACGTTGAAGAAGTTGGGAAGGATCACAAATATACACAGACAGCATCTCAGTTCCCAATTCATTAACCTTCAATCGTATTGATCAAACAATATATTTGGATTCCCACTCAGCTCTTCACCAAATAAACATTTTTTTTGTATCCAACCTAGTCTAATGGAGTCTAACTCCAATGTGAATCAACCACTGCTGGAGCTTCTCAAATCAGACTAAGGTGCAATTTGATTTCCCACTGGACTTTGATGTGATTGCTTTGATTGCACAAGGTGTTACTGAGACCTACCACCAATTTCCAATCGAGCCTTTTCATTTTGCGTAAGACTGCCGCTTTCATTATTTACGTGGTTCCTGATGGCTGTAGCTTCCTAATCATTTCACAATGGGTCAAAACTGAATGACTCAGCAATTCTGCTTTTGTTGTTGAAGTTATCTTATTCTTTGAGCTAACCTAATATCATTGACATGACCATCCTGGATTCCTTGTATATTGACCATCCTGGATTCCTTGTATATTGTTGCCAACTGGCACCACCCTCATCTTTTCAATTGAATGGGTAGAGAAACAAAATTAAACAAGTACTAAGTTAAATGACGTATAATGTAATCTGATCAGCCCTAAGCTGCTAATGAAAAAAAAATGAATTTCCCATCGAGCCTCTTCATTGTCCGTAAGACTGCCGCTTTAATTATATTTATGTGGTTCCTGATGGCTGTAGCTTCCTAATCATTTCACAATGGATCAAAACTGAACGACTCAGCAATTGTGCTTTTGTTGTTGAAGTTTTCTTATTCTTTGAGCTAACCTAATACTCATTGACATGACCATCCTGGATTCCTGGTTGTATATTGTTGCCAACTGGCACCTCCCTCATCTTTTCAATTGAATGGGTAAACAAAATTAAACAAGTACTAAGTTAAATTAATGGTGTATAATGTAATCTTATCAGCCCTAAGCTGCTAATGAAAAAAATGAATTTCCCATCGAGCCTCTTCATTTTCCGTAAGACTGCCGCTTTCGTTATTTTATGTGGTTCCTGATGGCTGTAGCTTCGTAATCATTTTACAATCGGTCAAAACTGAATGACTCAGCGATTGTGCTTTTGTTGTTTTTCTTATTCTTTGAGCAAACCTAATACTCATTGACATGACCATCCTGGATTCCTAGTCGTATATTGTTGCCAACTGGCACCTCCCTCATCTTTTCAATTAATGGGTAGAGAAACAAAATTAAACAAATACTAAGTTAAATGGTGTATAATGTAATCTGATCGGCCCTAAGCTGCTAATGACAAAAACGAAAGATATGGCTGGCAATTAAAAATGTACATGTACGAACTGTTAGCACATATACCATTCTGCACCATGGTCCATACGCAACATGCAATTGCTGACCTCTAATTATTGAACAGGCAAGAGTACAAGTCTGAAGACTCGGACTGGAGACAAGTTGTTCTTTGGCCATCATAAATCTTCCAGGAGTTTTTTTTCTTTGAGGGATGCCTCCCAGGGGTTTGAAGAACATCTCATTTGTAAAACTGAAGAGAGATTCTAGCACGTTGCAAATGAACATATGCAAGCCAGTTTGATCACATAGGTGAGTCACTCTCTTACTACTGACCCCCTTTCCTTTCCTATTTCCTATGCAAGGAAATAACTGGTGATATGTTTAATGGTTTATGCACACACTTCTAGTTATACATGACATGTTAAAAGTAATGCATTCAGGTTCCATCCTTAGCTAATATTTTTGAAAGAATAACAGATAATTAATTTTCATACTATCGTCAGGCAAGAATTTTGATACTATCTTCAGACAAGAAGTTAACATTATTGGCTAATTCGTATTCCTTGTGCTAGTGCTACACTGCTACTTGATGACAGTAAGAAGATTTTGCTTTCATAGTCTTCAACTTAGTCCAATTCCTCCTTTCCCTGAAATAAACATGACAACTACAGGTCTATCCTCATGGTATTCCACATGGTATACAATCGTCTATTGGTTTTAAGTTGTACTTTCACAAGTGCAATATTTGAAGAATTATTATGCAGACTGTGTTAGCAATCAGACTTCAATAAAAGTGGCTAGTTTAACACATAAGCTCATGGTTACTTGCTAGGACTTCTACCTGTCATAAGGTTTCTTGTTTTCTTTCCCTCTGTACATGTGATGTTCATGGATGAATAGATGTGTAAAATGTATTTTCATTTGCAACAGTACATTGCAGAAAATTATGGTCAAGCTGCATCATAAGAAATGGCAGAGTCTATTGTTCTTTATGCCATAAAAAAGATAAGCATAGCTGTGGCAGGTCAAATACTAAATGTAGCAAAGCCCTTGCTAGCAATAAGATCTGAACAAGTTACAGCCCTCCCAACTAATATGGAACTGATAAAAGAAGAACTTGAGCTTATTGATGCATTCCTCAACAAAATTGGCACAAAAGAATGCAAAGATATAGTCTTAGAAGCTTGGATAAGACAAGTTCGAAGGGTGGCATATGATATCGAAGATATTGTGGATCAATTCATCTACGTGGTTGGTGAAAGCCAAGGGAAGGGGTTCAGGTGTCGTTTGAAGCAGATTGTAAAGAAACCTCAAGCCCTTATTTCATTGGATGAAATTGCTGTCAAGGTTGAGAAAGTAAAGAATAAGCTCATGGAACTGTCACAAAGAAGAGATCGCTGGATCATATCAAGAAGTGATGGGGTTGAACTTCTGGTACCAAACTGTGATACTGAGAAGCATGAATACATACCTGGACATGGCCATACAATTGATGAGGATGAACTTGTGGGAATTAATAGAACTAGAGAGATGTTGACTAAGCTATTGCACTCCAAAGATCATACCCTGCTTATCATTGCTGTTTGGGGTATGGGTGGCCTAGGCAAAAGTACTCTAGTGAATAATGTTTATGAGAGAGAAGGATCAAAGTTTGATTGCCATGCATGGATTTCTGTGTCACGGTCATTCAAAATTGATGAAATCTTGAGAAACATATTGAAAGAACTAAGTGAAGACAATAACGTCCAAGTTGACGCTGAAATGTTGAACAGTGCCGAGTTAAGAATGGAATTGAGGAAAGTTCTGGACCGAAGGAGGTACTTAATTATATTGGATGATGTATGGACAGCTTCACCTCTTTTGGAAATTAAAGACCTTATTGTCAATGAAGACCAGAGAAGCAGAATAGTCATCACAACACGAATCGATGAAGTTGCTTCAATTGCTCAAGATGGTTGTAAGATTAAACTTGAACCCCTAAGTAAGGATGACGCATGGTTTCTGTTCTGTAGGAAGGCATTTTGGAAAATCAAAAATCAAACCTGCCCTCCGGAATTGAAAAAGTGGAGTGAAGGAATAGTGAAGAAATGTGGAGGATTGCCACTTGCTCTTGTGGTAGTAGGAAGCTTACTATCTCTAAGGGCAAATACTAAAGCAGAGTGGAAGCGTGTACATGATCAATTAATGTGGGAGTTCCATAAGAACCCAAACCTAAGCCATGTGGGGAAGATTCTGAATCTTAGTTATAAGCACCTACCGAGCTATCTGAAAAATTGTTTCTTATATTGTGCAATTTTCCCAGATAACTATCTCCTTGAAAGTGAGAATCTAATCAGACTATGGATTGCAGAAGGGTTTGTTGAACAAAGAGGAGGAAGTACCTTGGAAGAGGTTGCTGAGGGCTATCTCACAGAACTTGTCCAGCAAAGCATGCTTCAGGTTGTGACAAGGAACAAGTTTGATGCAATTTGTCGTTTCCGTGTACATGATTTTGTGCGTGGACTAGCCATTTTTCTGGCAGAACAGGATAATTTCTGTGCAATTTATGATGACGCTTTTGGAGTAATGCAAGTTCAATCAGTTTCTCGTCGTGTGTCAGTACTCCAATGCAAGAATGATATCAAATCAAGCATAGATCCATCAAGGCTCCGTACTTTCTTAGCATTTGACACTAGCATGGCATCATCTTCCTGGTCTTCTTTTATTCCATCTAACTCAAAATACCTCACAGTATTAGACTTATCAGGATTGATGATTGAGTCTATTTCCTATTCTATCGGCGAGTTATTTAACCTAAAGTATTTGTGCCTCAATGATACCAATGTAAAGTCACTCCCAAAATCTATTGCCAACCTTCATAATTTAGAAACCTTGTGTCTTGGGGGAGCTCAATTACTGAATCTTCCACATGGCTGTGCAAAACTGAAGAAACTGAGACACTTACTTGTTTGGAAAATGATAGATGGTACATTTAGGAGTTTCAGATATGTTTCTGGTGCGGAACCATTTGAGGGGATGTGCAACTTGAAGGATTTGCAAACCTTGAAAGGAGTCCGAGCAAGTAAAGGCGTAGTCAGAAAGCTTGCAAACTTAACCCAGTTGAGAAGCCTTTGCCTTTCTAACGTAAAGAGTAGCTACTGTGCAGAACTATGTTCCTCTTTATCAAAGATGCAACAGCTCTCAACATTACAAATGGTAGCGAGCAATGAAGATGAGGCGTTTCAGATGGAAACTTTGACATCTCCTCCTATTAAAATACTTGAGTTGACAGGGCGACTGGCAGAAGGAACATTTGAATCTCCCTTGTTCTCAGTTCATGGGGATACTCTTGTGACATTGTGGCTAGGTTGGTCCCAGCTTGCAGAAAATCCAATTCCACGCCTTTCTATATTGTCAAATTTAACCACATTATATCTCACAAGGGCATATAGTGGGCAGCAGCTAATTTTCCATGCTGGTTGCTTACCAAGCCTGAAGAATGTTTTCTTGTTGGACTTACTGCAAGTGAATCAAATTTACATAGAGGAGGGGGCTCTGGTCAACCTTGAATACCTAAAACTTCAAGGCCTCAAAGAACTAAGAGATGTTCCTAATGGCATTGAATTCCTCCTGTTCATCCAAGATGCACATTTTAGCGATATGCATCCGGATTTCATAGGGAATTTGCAAGAAAGTATTGAAATGAGAAAACTGCAACATATTCACAACATCTACTTTTGAGAAGGCAAGTGAAAACAATAACCCCACCCCACTTCTAAAACATATGCATACATACCAATACTAGTTAAGGTGGATTTAGGGTGCAAAAGCTTCTTTCTTAACAAGTGGACTCACTTGCGGGCAAGTCAGTACAGTAGACAATCATTACAAACAGTGGTTGTGATATTTAGTATCGAAAACCCACCCATTGCGGTCATTATCTCAGAAAAATGTAGAACATAGATTTTTAATGTGATTTCTTCTTCTGTTTCATTCATCTTTATCCCATTTTTGGCATAGAACAAATACAAGGCTAGTTTCATAGTTTTTTTTAAAAAAATAAGTTTCATAGATATTGATAGTCTTCATTGTACACATTCATTGCACTGTCCTACTGGCTACTGTAATAGGGAGTTTCTGGCTATATTGCAGTTAGTTTTTTTCCCTGTTCTTTTCTCCTTTTGAGAGCAAAGTTCCTGAGCTTTTGACAATAACCTTTTAGACCTAATTCTCCTAGCTCAGTTTCAATATATGGCCTTTCAAAGAACATATATATGGGCATATAGTTTGAGACCCAAGGACAAATATATGCATATTTATTGGGTTCGTTCAATAACTGTAAAATTTTCCACCAATACAACCCCAAATAAACTGAAACAAGTAGAAGGGTGCTTTTGGAACTTATAAAATAAAACTACAATTTACGTTAAAAAAAATAAACCTAGAACAAGTGGCTCACTGGAGAATTTTCAACTAGGATAAACAGGCTGTAAATTTTTTTGGTGCAATATGGGCAGCTAAAAACTTTGTGAGTGAACTATTACATTCAGTTTTCTTAGTACACAATCTCTCTCTTTTTTCCCTGTAGGTCCGTAACTGGATGTGAATGATCATCTAGCATGGTTGAGCAGCATCTACTATTTATTTTATCAAACGGAGATGATATCAATTGTTGAGTCCCATGATTTAGTACTACATTATGGACATCCATGTGATCCTCAAAACATAAATTGAATTTTACATTTTTTTAGTTTGAAGGTGTCGTCCATGCATTGCTAAACATGTTGTTAGGGATATATGGCCATGAATGTAATAGTTCAAAACTGCATTTTGTCCGTGTAAGGCTTAAAATAGATTTAAGTATATCGTTTGGTGTCTCATTTGGGACACCAGTCTGTGAGATTGTCAAAGAAAGATGCACCGATGTTCCGGCATTGTAATTTAATTAGCTTTAGGGTATCTTAATCATGTGATTTAACTAGTTTAGCACTTGAGTGATGAACTGGTGTTCTGCAACAGCTTTGGCACACCCCAACGCAGCAGCATTTTGAGGTGATAGCCTTGTTCTTAAAGGAGTAAATTGCAGCGATCATCCTTTCAAAAGCAGCAAAGACCAATAATTCCCCAATAACGTCTGGATTAATAAGGAGTATTCCTATACGCATCCAACCTCTCCGTCTAATTCCAACCCCAAGCAAAGAAGACAACATCCACCATGGATGCACGTACATAACAAAGACCGCATTACGAGCCACCCACAAGAGAAAGCGGAAACAATCGAACGAACCGTAGTAGTCGAGGCCGACGCGCCGTCGGCGCTGACGAGGTTGGCGCCGATGATCTGAATGGATGAGTAGTGCTTCCGCCGCTCGCCCCTACCTCTTCCTTCTCTGCCTCCTCCTTCCCGTCCAGGACGGTCGCCGGCACCTCCTCCGCCGCCGCGGCATTCCCCATGTCCGGCGAGGCCAGCGCCTCCGTAAGGATGCCCGATAACGGTGCGGCCTGAGTTGCCTGACTGCTTGAGTGGTGGACTAGTCCGTGGGTGGGTAGGGCCTACATGGCAGGGGTGCTAGGCTCGCGTGCGGTTACTTTGCGCCGTCATGCTTGCGGGCTGGTGTCTCCGTTAAAAACATTGGCTTTATTTTTTTTAGCTATTTTACAGTACCCACCGAATACCTAATACCACGTATCGATCATTCTTTTTAATCTAATAAACTATGTTAGTTAGAATTTAGTTATACTACACTACTACTAAGCACGAGAAAGTTCACTCTCAAGGAGCAAAAACATAATTGGATTGACCTCTTATCCCGTTCTTTAAAGAAGAGAAGTGTTCCTGTAAAATCACAGCATGCAGCGTGCGTGATTACAAAAAAGGACGTAATCGATCCTTACATCGGAGCACCTAATTAACCATAAATTGATCTAGTCTTGAGGCTTGGCAAGCAGCGACCAAGAAAGAACTGGTATCTACGTTGGATCGATCAAATTGTAATTATACTCGAAGTTGTTTTGTTTGTACTTAGCCATCAATGCGATCAAGTATTCAATCTCAATTCTTTTTTGGATCATCTGCTCATTGGTTTATGCTGATGTATTGGGCGCTGGCAATCCGGCATCGTGCCATGGCGACGGGCGTCGAGGTGAAGGAGGAGAGAGCCAACGAAGGAAAGGAAAAGATCTTTTCGTTGATTTCCCGAAATTAAGTCAAGATAATTCGGTTATCCTGATTGCAAGGAGATTTAGGGTTAAGAAGAATGGTTGAGATTATCCTTTCTTAATCAACAGACATTCACAAGTCTATAATGCCCTTAAAAAAATCAAAGGCAAGATTTGGTTTCTACTTACTACCCTTTACTACCAATAGAATATACTGTAAAATTTTTCTATCTTTTTTAGCATCAACTTTGAGAGCTTATCACCTAACTAACTTTTTTTCCCGAGAGGATATCACCTGACTAATAACTAGTATATACAAATCTGGGAAGTGGTATTGTCGAATGTGTGCATATCAAAACAACATTTTTGTTGTACTGAAATTTAATCTTCCTTTGAAGAACAGAATGTTTTGTTTTGTAATCCTGTATGTTCGGGTCACACAGTGGACTCCAGGTATATTAAGAGCAGAAGTGCACAACAGTTGGGGCAGTACATAGAGTAGAGCATTGGCCATGCACTCATTCATGAAAGTGCTGCAAACTTGGAACTTGTCAACACATATTACGTAAATCTCAAGACAAGTGAGCTAGGAAATGGGTAGCTCCTTTCAACACTTTTCCTTTCTAACATGCTTGCAAAACCACATGAAAACAGAACAACAATAGACTCTGGGAAGAAGATTCATACATGCAACCAGTGCAAGCAAAATGCCTGCATTCCATTCTTACTACGCTGTTCAGAGATTGTCCACTCTTGAGCATGGACACTTAGGCACCCTGTGTCATTATCCCGAGGAAAATCACACAAAGACATACGAATCATTATTTGCCTAATCAGTAGAATACTGCTCTGGCAAATAATAAACATTTACCAAAGTCGCGCAACAGAACAATAATGTAGAAACTATACTTTTATTACATCACTTGCCATGAGGGCTATATTCTTAATTACAAATACATAAAGGACAAAAGATACCGACTGATACCCTAGCACTCTCCTGCTTGGCTCCACAGGACATCTATTTGTCCCAGTCGTAATATAGGGGGTCTACCTCCCCCGACTCCTCGTAATCACCCTCCTCCTCGCATGTGCGCTCGCCCGTGCCTGCTGGCTCTTCATCCGGTTCGAAGTATTCCCCGATCGGAATGGGGTCTAACAAAGGAGAATAATAGTGAGAATGAGTACTAACGTACTCAACAAGCATAATTACAAAATGCACTATATGCCTCTCTTTGTCCTTAAAGTCCAATTCTAGTCATCTAGATTCTGAAATTAGCTTTATCAAATTAAGTGGCAACTTTTAATTATTGAAGTTCTACTATTTACTCAGCTGAAGAAAGATCCCTAGTGACCATTATAGTCCCCAATCCAAGAGACTGACATGAATTCATGATTTTCATTTAGCACTGCGCAGGCTTATGCCACTGTACCCATTACTACTCTGAACCATCTTAATTAGGCTTCCCATACTTCCTTTGGTGTGGGGTCAAGTTCAAAGTACATAACCTTTTTCAAGTTACGTTGCTTAAATCTCTAGCCCATTTATTTTCCATCGGTATACCAGGTTGCTCATCCGGGCTCTACCAACTTCAAATAATATTTGGTTGGACCGGCTCCTGGCTCAACACTCCACCTACACATATAGTTTCTTGGGACTTACGTACTTTCAGACTAGCGTTACTGGTCTTAAGCTTCATCCATCTCTACTCACACATATTTACTTACCTAGTGTGGAGGAATGAATAACGTAACAGGGTACTAATTTCTGCCCGTCCGAGACAGAAAGATAATTGGCACTTTATTTACGATCCCCGTTCCGAGTGAGAGTTTTGTAGATCCTTATATACTAGCCATATGTAAAGGGGTCATATCTTCCCTCTCTCTGCCTTTTTAAGGTCCCCTTTACCCTACTTCTTATGTCTACTTGTAGTCCTACTACTCCTCTCAGCCGGACTACTACTGTGCCTCATATCTTTTTCTTTCTTTTCTCTTTCTTTTCTCATCTCTTCTTTTCTCATTCATGCCTCTTCCATCTTCTTGAGCGATTTATTTTGTGCAAATATATTTTTTGATGCAAATATACTATAATGATACAAAAAGTAATTTGTATATTTGACATAACTATATTTATGATCAAGAGTTAGCTTACCTGATTAGTAGTAAGTGTTGGAATCAATGGCAACTTGCTCTGCTACCTCAGTTGGAGCTTGCTCGATCTTTGCATTACAGGCAGATGCGCCCTTATAAGAAAGTAGTTATTTAATGTACTAATAGATTAGAAAATGTTTTCCCTTCCCCGTCTCGATTTCTAACCTATCTACTGGGTTAGATTTGAACTCTTAGCCTGCGGGTTGAATGGTTAAAATGGCACTATAGGCACAGGCCTTTCGGCCCAGCTCTACTCTCGGCCTACGACCGATGCTCTCACTCATCCTTTACTTGGCCTACGCCTCGCACTTGGTTGACACTTCGCACTCCCTTCCTCTGCCGACGCTCACACTCCTTTCTCAGTTGGCACTCGCATTTCGCCTTCTTCTTGCCCAATGCGCCCGGCTCCCCTTTACTAATGGAGATGCCCTTCCTTCTTTTGCGGCTACCTTGCACGCACACCCCCTCTTTGGCTCGGAATCGGATAGATCTGAGCTATTCTGGGTCGCTCCTTGCCAGATCTACCTCTATTGCTACTCCCCATCGCCTAATCTGGTGGCTATTCGTCGGATCTGACGGCTGCCTACTGGATCTGGGGTGCTTAGGCTCTCCGATCACTCGACTACTCTGACTACGACTATGTGACCTTCGACTATGACTTACTACTCGGTGACGACTATGACTTGCTGCTCGGCTACAGCTACGACCACTACCACTCGCCTCCTACTATGACTACTCGCCTGCGACTATGGCTATTTCGACCACTTCAACTACGACTACTCGGCCTCTTTGACTACGACTACTTTGACCACTCGACTACTCGGCCGCTTTGACTACGACTACTCGGCCGTTCCCTCAACATCATCTTCACCCTTAAGAGGATGTTGCCAGCTGGGGATTGCTACAGTTGGCTTGGCTTGGTCGGATGGCTAGGCCGAGGCTCGGTTGTGATGACTCTTTGGTTCCACCCCTCTGACCCTTGACTATGCTCAAACAATTTGATTTTAGTTCATATTTTTATTACCTTTTTACCTTCTTTGCCACACCCGATCTTGGGGAATCCTAGTGGCTATGATGACGGGGCTCGGGTTTGGGGTTCTTGCCCTGGGAGTAGTTCTCCAAGCCCGAGGGCACTTCACGGTGCTGGGACGGCCACCGATTGCTGTTGTAGCTACCGGTTGGGCTAGGTGGGCTTTTATCTCCTTCTCAACTGTCTAGCTTAACTGGGTGAGCCGAGATGTAGTGTCGAGTGTCTTGTGTGCTTACCCGAGATAAAACAACAGGGAAGAAGAAAAGGTGGGAGGGAATGTGGGCCTACTTGTGTGTCAGGCTGAGAAGGGAAAGTACTCAGTTGGCGGGGGTCGTGGTGCGGTCCTCACATGGTTGTAGATGTGGACGAAGGTGGGCTCGAGGTACTTGTCGTAGTCGGAGACATCGTCTTGTGGTGGTCTCCGCCTCGTGGTGGTCCACTCTATCGACTTCCGTGTCCTGGGGGTCCTCACTTGCCTTTGTCTTCCTCTACGCACTGCCTCTCCTCCTCCGACACTCCTCTCTTCTCACTCGATGGCTGTGGCTTTGGTGGCTTAGCTCTCTGGCCTTCGCCAAGCGCAGAGATGAATGGGAATGGCTAGCTTGGCTGGAGGGCTCTGGTGTTCTTGGCTGTTCTTGATTGTTCCCGGGGGATTTTTATGTGCTTGAGAGTTCCTGGCAAGTTTGCTCTCGACGGTTTCTAGAATGCAATGGGTGAGGAGGGCAATTGGCTAGATTGGGGGCTTATATAGGAGGAGGTTTCGGCCTCCTCACTTTGCTGCAGCTGGAGCTAGGTTGTGCACAGCTATGTAGCACCGATCTTATCCTCCCCTGAGTCTTGGTTCTCTGTTGCTTCAGATCGGAGGTCTTAAATGTGGGTTGAGCATTGTTTTGGAGATTCACTGGGGGCTAAGGTAAGTTGAAAAAAATATGGGCATTAGACTTTTAATTGCCAGATGATGATGCCCACTAATGGTGAGTGGCGTCGACTGGCCTAGGACGGTCTGGGAACCTCTAAGAACTCCATTTTAACTGCCTCTAATAGCCCGAGGGTACTGACGGCAACTCTCTTCCCCTCTTTCTTTTTATTCTCCTCTAGATTGTTATTTGGATTGCTCTCCGATTGCAAAAGAAAAGAAGAGGGTTGTGGTGACTGGCTTGGTTTACTAACACTGGCTACTTGCAAGATCAAGGCACGGGAATGCAATGCGCCACTCAACTTAGCTTTAGGTTTATTATAAATGCAATTGCAGAAATTAGTTTTTCTTATACACCACTTTTGAGAAAAAAAAGGTTGTAATTATTGGCTTCTGGTTAATATTTGAGATTTGAACTAAAGGTTGTAATTCACTCTTGTAATTTACTACTTGAAATAACCCTTATTTAAGATTTTAATTAGTGCCACTTGTACTGCTTAAAGGTGATTAGGGTCGGGGGTCCTTTCAGACACATCATACAAAGGGAGCAGAACAAGCAAGTTGCTAAAGAACATATCTATCAAAGAATCAGAATTCGAGTCTTTGACTTAAGCTTGGTGTCTCTCTAAGTCTATATACAGATTGAGAGAAAACAACACTAGTTGCGGTCAGTATTTGCCTTTTGGCCACAAAATTGGGGCTGCCTAAAGTTGTCTAGCCTCACCAAAACATGCACATGGTCCAAGCCAGAGTAACTTCACGCTTCAGGACCCTCCAATCCTTCAGGAATTTTTTAAATAATCTATTTTTTATTCTGAATTACAGTAATATACTCATATTTTTATTTTACAGCAATGACCATCTATAGCCCCACGATTGGGTGACATGGGTACGTTACCCAACTGTTGGACGACACATGGCCAAGTCGCTCAACCGTAGGCGACTAGTGCCTAGCCATTCAATTTGATTGAGCGACTTAGCTCTAGTCACTCGATGGCTGGGTGATTTAAAATAATAAATTTTTTATTTTATTAAGTTGATGGAAATAATTATGGGGAGTAAATGACAATTTTTGTAGGTAATGTATTTAGCAAATCTTGTTTGTAGATTCTTTTTTGAAATAGAAGGGTAGACAATGTTGGTTGGTCTGTTTGTGATTTTTGTATATTTTGAATGGTATGAAATCTGTTAGACTCGCAATAATATTTTGTGATCGTCGTATGTTGTTGTAGTGTGATAACTTTCTGAAGAATTTTATAAGGACGATTGAGCAAGCAATGATTCGTAAGTAAGAAGATAAGTGATATTGCGATGTAATAGGGAATTCGTATACGGAGGAGAACTTCAAATAAATGGCGTAAGAAAAATAACACAACAGTTGATTCGACAAGGGGATTACATGACATGCAGACTAATGAACCAAAGATGGTACATACATACTTTTAGGGAATTAGAAATATATGGGACATATAGACAAAGAGGGTCGAAATACTGTGTGGAACGTGGCCATTTGCCCTTCATCCCGAGGTCGGCATTGTAGTCCTCACCGGCGGCCTTGTCTTTGGCTGCTAATTCATGCTTTCTCTCGTGCTCCTCCTAATAAGCCTCTAGCTCCCTACGCCTGCACACCTCCAAGTGCGCTTGCGTCTCTCATCGGATACGTTCGCTTTGATCTTTGCTGTGCTCCCACTTTTCCATCCTCTCACGTGTCGTCTGAGCGTCCCACTCCTCGCAGTCCAGAGTCCACTGGTCACGCGGGTGAATCTCCTGAATCCCTTTGTAGTAGGCAGATAGCGGATATGGAGACTACAGGAAAAGGGGATAGCTTGTTAGTGCGTGTCATACAAGATAACTACTATAGGAATGTACTATAACCCGTTCTTACGGTTGCCGGTAGCGGGCCGTGTCTCAATGTCAGTCGGAATAATCTCAGGCATAGTTACCACAACCCCAACAACGCATGCCTAAGATCAACCGCTCCTTGGACTTGAAAAACTTGCATGCGTCTCTACACTAGCAGAGGGGGTCTTACGGCGAATGCTCCGTGGGAATGTTGAGGTATGGGTTAGGGTTGGAGGTACGGGGGCTTCGCTTCGGGAAGATGGTCTCCTGGCATGCTCTACTTGTTCGTCCTGAGTTGCAACAGCCCTTGTGAGTCGGATGATCTTCTCCATACTAGCAATGTAGTATGGTAGTCGTGGTATAGGAAAACACGCTACGAAAGGAGTAGTACTTATAGGCTAAGCCGACGCGGTGTACGCTTGATAAGTCCAATTCAGTTTGGGCAAATTCGCATCCGCAAGGCAGCGGCACGCCAGTCGATTTATGGACCAGCATAGCATCACATCGCTGTACAAAGCTGTGGTCTTATCACTACGCAAGGTTACCTCATTTGGTCTTATCACTACGTAAGGCTATCTGTTTGGTCTTATCACTGTACAAGTCTGTCTCTTTTGGTATTGTCACTGCACAAGACTGTCTCGTTTGATCAGGTCAAGACGTCACGCAAAAGCTGTCATATTTGGTCTTGTCATTGTATAAGGCTGGCAAATAAAGTTAAAGTTTGCAAATGAAGTTACAATCTAATGACATTTTTACTCTTAATACCACTACACACACAACAAAAAGTGGTGCTGCACTTCACGGATTGACACTACAAATAAAATTAAAGTTTACAAATAAAGTTATAACAGGATCGTATTTTTACTCTTAATACCACTACACACATAAAAAAAGTGGTACTGCACTTTACGCCAGTGTTACTTCTCATCGGTAGGCGCCTTGCATATTCTTGCAGTGTATCCTTCCTAGCCACAACGGCTATAATACCTACCCGCCGCTCGAGCTTCCCCTTCGTCCATATCATTCCTAATACGATGACTCTGCCAACAGCCCTTCCCACCCTTCAAAAAGTCCAGGTTCGGAGTCCAAGCTCTCTGTGCAATATCCAACCTGGTAAAGTTACCCACAACTTTGAAGCCTCTTAGCTTGCCGCACCACGCCTGCAACATCCTCTCCTTTATGAAGTACTCTGATATGAAGTTCGATGGGTCCATGTTGATAGTCCCTATGAATGGGCGACCACTTGTTCTTCTTGATGACGTACTTTCTAGTGTGCTCCTCCAACATCTCCCACAGCGCATCGAATTTATGCTACTAGTTCTGCACAGTCAGCCTCTTGAACAGCTTCATTAATGGTTGCTGCAGGAACTACTTGAAGAAGTTGGCATCCAGATAGCGAATGCACTATCTGTTCCTTATATCTAGCCAAGGGAACGACTCCTCTAAGTCTTGCTAAAGTTTCTTATGGTCTTCATTATCCCGGAGTGGTGATTATGGATTATACAGGCATCAGGGTGTGCCCCCAACGACTCTCTCCTTCGTATATCGAAGGAATCACAACCAACCATCGAAATTCTCACTTTCAACAAATGTGATGGCCAAGAGTAGAATCTGATTGTTACCATCAACGCCAATTGCTATTAGGATCTGTCCTTTGCTAAGGGCCATGCCAAAGGTGGCCGATGGCAATTACACGAGCACCGTCGTTTTCGTCGCCATCGTAGCCATGGTGAGAAACTCGCTGAAACTTGTTGAAATTTTGTGAAACGTTTGGTTGAAACTTGTCGAATCCCTTTGAAACATGTTGAAACTCTTTGGCTAAAACTTATTGAAACTTAAGTTTTCAAAATATGAAACTCAGCTAAACTTTGGCTTAAAACTATCTTGAAATCTTATAGAACTTTTAAAAACACAAGAAACTCACTAAAATCTAAAACTTTTAAAATATTTTCATAACACTTGTTGAAACTTTATAAAACCTTTTGCTATACCATTTTGTCTAATCGCCACCGGTTGCTTTTTGTGTGCAAAGAGGCTGGGACCCATGGGCCCAACCAACCGTTCGTAGGCTTGTGGAGGGTCCATATGTCAGTGAGATTTGCAGGTTTCTTCCATGCAATTCTACAGGGAATGGAACGTTTGGGACAACAGAAGTCTCCGTTGCCTCGATTTGAATATTGGATCTCTCGAACGGTCGGTCTATCGCGTCGACATTTTTCTTGGATCTTGCCACTCGAACGGCCCACAAGACAAATGCAAGCCTGAGCGGTGAACCCAAACTTGGCCCATCTGAGTCCTCATAAGCTCTTAGGATTCAGCCCAGTCACCCCTAACCATAAACCATGTGACACGGCGCAGGGCTTTGCCGGTGGCCGGCGAGCACGGAGCATGTCTAGCATGTACTGTATTGCTCTTCTAGTAACGAGACGAATGCGCTTGCCTGATCTATTAAGATCCACGCAAGCAATCCATCCTATCTCGATCTCGTCGGCATGAGATGGACGTGCGAACTGCAGCGGAGAGGACAATACGCTGTGCACCATCACAAGAGTGACAATTCCAAGAGCAGGGCACCTGGACAGCGCCCATTAGTCCGCATCACCCACCAATCATTAGCAAGACACATCCGTTTCGATCCAGCGAGCAGCCGTGGCTCCCGGCCCAGGTCCCAATTCGGAAAGGGCGCATTGCTCTGCTCCCGTCCATGCGTGCCACCCGGTCCAACTGGCGGCACAAAGGCGATCAGGGAAGCGCGTACGTGAGACCCCTCTATCCGCCGTTGATCCAGTGGCACACGAGGCTTTCTCCCGTTCGATTTTCTTCCGCGCAATCAGGAGCTCAGGGCAAGCCATACGGGCTACGTTCTGCGTAGTAGCACAACATATATGGCCGTTCAAAATTGTGGCCATTAGATTAAAAGTCTAGTAGCTTTCATCATTTTTTCTTTTTTTAAGAGGAAGAGTTCGTACGAATCTTAACGCATATTCAAAAATAAAAAATTTAGATAATTATTTAGAAAAAAATATCTAGATAATATTTATCGAAGCCCGATGCTAAAACTGCATGCTTAAACTAATGTACAAGGGCAGAATACACCTAGGCACAACATCATTACTACATCCTTAACAAACCATGGAGTAATTACTAGTACTTGCTAGTTTACTAAGATCACTACACTTGCAAAAAAATGCAACCGTCAGGCAGAGTAGTCCGAGACGGCGAACGAGCAGCTCGACGAGGTGGGGCCCCTCGAGTGCGCGCTCCGCACCGGCGACACCGATGCCGCGGCCGGGAACGCAGCAGGCAACGCCGCCGACGGCTGTTGCTTCGCGTCGTCCACGGGCGCGGGATGCCTGATCTCCTTGAGCAGCGCCACGACGTCCTTCATCGCTGGCCGGTCGTCCGCGCGGTGGGCGACGCACAGCGCGGCCACCGAGAGCACCTGCCGCATCTCGTGCAGGTCCGCCTCCGCGCTCCCCTTGAGCCGCGCGTCCAGGAGCTCCGAGACGTCTTCTCGCTTCGCCGGCACGTGCTCCCGCACCCACTGCACCAGGTGCGCCCCGCCCGGCAGCGTCGGGTCCAGCGGGTGCCGCCCCGTCAGTATCTCCAGCACCACCACGCCGAAGCTGTACACGTCGCTCTTCTCGCTAATCCGCTGCATCGACGCGTACTCTGCACAGGCAAAAAAAATACTTAAATGTCAGGAAAAATGCTTAAAATGTACTGGTAATGATCGAATTATGAAGTGCATGGAAGGAAGGTGTGGCGAAATTTTGACCTGGTGCGATGTAACCGTACGAGCCGGCGATGCGAGGTGGCTTGGAAGAGTCGAGCTTGGAGGTCGCGCCGGACAGGACGCGTGCGAGGCCGAAGTCGGCGAGGTACGGCTCGTACGCCGGGCCGAGCAGCACGTTCATGGCCTTGATGTCGCCGTGCAGGATGGCCGGCACGCAGTCGTGGTGCAGGTACGCGACGGCGTGGGCGACGCCGAGCGCGACGTCGTAGCGCGCGCCCCACTCGGACGCGGGCGCGCCCTTGGCGACGCCGCCGTGGAGGAGGCCGCTGAGGCTGCCGTTGGGTAGGTAGCTGTAGAACAGCAGCCGGGTGCTGCCGTTCGCGGCCCACCCGAGCAGCCGAACGATGTTGCGGTGGCGGATGGAGCCCAGCGCCGCGATCTCGCTGCGGAACGCCGCGGCGGTCGTCTCGTCGGACGACCACATCTTCTTAACCGCCAGGGTGTAGCCGTTTGGGGTGTCCACCTTGTACACCACGCCGGAGCTGCCGGTGCCGATCACGTTCGCCGACGTCAGCCCGCGGAGCACGTCGTCCATGGAGATGTCGAGCTTCTGGTACAGCGTGACCTCCCACGTGCCATCCCCGTGGATGATCCTCCCGCCGCCGCCTCGGCGACTGCGAGCGAGCATGTAGGTGGCG
Source organism: Melocanna baccifera (assembly GCA_036346265.1). Classification (NCBI taxonomy): domain Eukaryota; kingdom Viridiplantae; phylum Streptophyta; class Magnoliopsida; order Poales; family Poaceae; genus Melocanna; species Melocanna baccifera. The sequence goes on along the minus strand of CM070700.1, from coordinate 21,519,717 downwards.
GACACCAGGAGCAGCGCGCTGACAGCGGCAAGGACGGACATGGCTACCTTCAATGCCGAGATGGCCCCGCGCCGGGAGAACTCGTCAGAGCCATCGCCAACGACGAGGTGGCGGTTCCCAGCGAGGTCGCTGAGGGGCAGCTTCTGGAAGAACGGAGTGTCCGGAAGCTCGCCAGAGAAGGCGTTGTAGGATACGTTAAGCGTGACGAGGTTCTGCAGCGCCGCGAGTGGCTCAAGGCTCCCGGACATCTCGTTGTGCGACAGGTCGAGGCTTCCAAGCTTGTCAAGGCCGGCGAACTGCGACGGTATCTCACCGGAGAGACGGTTGCAGCTGAGGTTAAGAGAAATCTCCAACGACGGAAGCATCCCCAGCTCCGCAGGGATGCCGCCGGAGAACGCGTTGTCGCCGAGGTCCAGCAGCTGGAGCTTCTCGCAAGAACCGAACTCCGGCGGTATGCCGCCGGTCAGCCGGTTCTTCCCCAAGTAAAGCTTCGTCAGCTCCGGCATTGACCCAATGCTGGAGCTCAATGGCCCAGCGAGCTGGTTGTCGGAGACGTCAATGAGCTGGAGACTGCGCGGCAACGCGTCCGGCAATGCGCCGGACAGAGCATTGGAGTGCAGGTCGAGGAACTCAAGGCTGCCGCATCCCGAAATGGCCGTGGGCACGGGGCCGACAAGATGATTGCTGCTCATGTCGAGGAAGTTGAGGTTCTTGAGGTTGCCGATCTCGGCGGGTATCGTGCCCGACAGCCGGTTACTGTTGAGCCGGAGCCGGTAGAGATTGGTGCAATTGCCGATGTCCGGCGGTATGAACCCGGACAGCTCGTTGTTCAGTAACAGCAACTTGGTCAAGTTCTGCAGCCCGAACAGCTCCTTCGGGATCGGGCCGGTGAGGTTGTTGTACGACAGGTCCACCGCCTGCAAGCTTGGGCACTCGGCGAGGCTCACTGGCACGGCGCCGGTGAGCCCGTTCTTCCACGCGTAGAACAGGGTGAGGTTGCGCAGCCTCGGGAACTCGATGCGGATCTCACCCGACAGCGCGTTGTTATCGACCTCGATGTCTGTCAGCGACGTGCAGTTGGAGAGCTCCGGCGGGATGGCGCCGGTGAGCTGGTTCGTGCTCAGCTGCAGCTGCTGGAGATTCGGCAGCCCGCCCAAGCTGGCCGGTATGCTGCCGGTCAGAGAATTCATCGACAGGTCAATGAGTGTTAGCTCCTTGCACTGCCCGAGCTCCGGCGGTACCACGCCGACTAGCTGGTTCTGCCACAGGAGCAGCGTTTGCAGCTTCCGGAGACGGCCGAGCTGCGCCGGTATCGGCCCGGACAGAGAATTCTGGTAAAGGTACAGGTTGGTGAGCTCGGTGCAGTTGCCGATGGTGTCCGGGATCCGGCCGGAGAGCAATGTGGTGTAGATGGCAATGGTCTGGATCTTCTTGAGCTGTCCGATCGTCTCCGGGAGGCTCCCGGAGACACCAGTCTCAGCGAGGCCAAGCATGGCGAGGTCGCTACAGCCGCCGATCTCCGGCGGCAATGGGCCCTTCAGCCCCTTGTTCCCGCCGGCGCGGAACACCTTTAGCTTCTTCAAATTACCAATGTTCGCCGGTATCGGCCCGCTCAGCTCGTTGTCGTAGAGCGTGAGGTACGTCAGGCTCGTGAGGTTGCCGAGGTCGTCGGGGATGGCGCCCCGCAGGGAGTTGGAGTTGAGCGCGAGCGACTCGAGCTTCCCGAGCCGGCACAGCTCGGCCGGGATCTCGCCCGTGAGTTGGTTCTTGCTGAGGTCAACGGTGGTCAGCTCGCAGTACCCGCCGATCTCCCTCGGGATCGCGCCGGTGAGGTTCGTGCCGGAGAGCACCAGCGTCCTCAGCGACGGGGCCAGCGGCTGCAGGCTCGCCGGCAGCGGGCCCTGCAGATCGACCGACGTGATGCTCAGCCCGACGACGTCGCCGCGCGCGTCGCACGACACGCCGAACCACCGGCACGGGCTCGCGTCCGAGGCCTTCCACGACTCCAGCGCATCGCCCGTCGGCCTCAGCGACTTCTTCCATTGGAGCAGCGCCTGGCCCTGCTCATTGACGCAGTAGCACGGCAAGATCAACAGCGCGCATGCGACGGATACAAGAAACGCAAGCCTCGCACTCGCAGCAACGGCGCAGAAGCGCGGCGGCATTGGCGCCTGCCTCGATCGGTGGTGAGGTGAGGTGGACGACGAGACGCGAGGAGGGCAATGTGATGTGATGTGGCGCCTCTTGCTAGCGTTGGGATTGTAGAGGGGGAGACCCCATGATTTGTTTATACAAGAAAAGTTAGTATAGGAGATCTGGATCCAAATGAGCACTAAGCAGCTAATGGCTACTTGTTTATTTTAACAAAGAACTGATTTGGTTGTCGCCGTGTTGTGTGTACTAATTGCAGGCTTGATCTGATCTTGGCTTGAGCAAAAGAAATTACTATGTTCTTGAAGTTTTTAATCAGGGAAAGGATAGTGCAATCAAAATTTTTAAGTGACGGGAAGCTGAAAGGAAAGTGGTGGTATGCATTGGGTGTGGTTGCTGCCGCCATCATCTGCATGTGTTTATCCCTAGTTGGTGTACTTATTACTGCTGCCATTACAGTGTCTCTGAATTCTTAATTGCTCTTGCTGTCTTTGGAGGTGAAAACATCTCCTCTTCTTCGTCCTCGTGTTCTGTGAAAACAGGTTGATAATTCTCTCGGTAATCCAACTTTTATCCACTGTTAGATGGAAGAGCATTTTCAGTGTCAGGTAAACCTTATTCCTATGTACTGCATTTATACAGGAGTTGACAGTGGCTGTTACTGCAGGCGTTTGTCTACTGTTCTTTTGCCATGCATGCTCCTTTAGTCCTTTTCTTGTTCTAGGTGTAAACCTTCTAAATGTTTCTGATGGCATGCAGTGCTGCTTTACGGCTACCTCTTTGCAAGATGGAAGTACTCTTCTGCAGATCTGCTCCTTTACAGTGACGTTAAGTACAACGGCAAAAATGCATCTTGAATTGTATTATTGCTCAATTATTACCATCTCACAAGAAGAGAACTACTACTTCTTGCAGGTGAAACATACTTCTTTTCTTGACCATTTATCATTTTAGTTGTCATGTTCCTATTTGCGTTTCCATCTTGAAGTATGTCTTTCTGTTACCTGCATTCATCTTTATCTGTAGTTTTGACAGATCTGCAAAAATTACACTCTTCAGTAGTTGCCAGGAATAATTGCATCTATATTGTTATGTGCCATTCTTCTCTCTTGCTATCTTCTGAAACACTTCATGCTGTACTTTTTATGCAGGTATCAATATGATGTGGGGTTTGTAGATTTTAAACCTATGATAATAGTTTTTGCGAGGAAAAACCTATGATAATTTAGTTTTATTGTTTGACAATTATAATGCCACAACTCGCAAGAAACTATCCCCTTTTCACATGTACAAGAACTTCCTGTTATGAAGGTATAGTCATAATACAATGCTTCTTTAATGTAAACGTTAATTTACATTTTAGTTAATGTCCACCAATCAGTGTGTTGAGCTCAAATTACTCTTTCTGCAGCTTCCTAATAGGTGTTGTTGTGCGTTCAGATTTCAGAAAGCACGCTCATGTCACATGCCTAAGTTACTGAAAAGAACACTAGGATACAAGAACCCGGCAAATCCTAATTACTTCCTGTGAACTCATCATGGGCATCAGAGAGAGGATTGTTGGTTAAAGAAAAGGAGTAAAACCGAAGGAATTAGAGAGGAATCTTAGGTGCACATGGCAGTAAAGGGGTGAAGGTTAGTACCATGCCCATAAAAATATTTAGCAACTTACCCATGTGAATAGGTGGCAAACCACTGGAAAGTAACCGAAAAGATGAGATGCGAGATGATAAAAAATAAAAATTTTGAGCAAGAACATGTACATGTCTTTGAGTGGAAGGGACAATGAGGAATAAGTTATTAAGATAACATTTGTTCATTTTAACCCCCCCCCCCCTACGTATTATAAAAATCTGCCCTCTTGTTATTAGTTAAATCGATTGATCGATCGATCTTAACTTAGCATCATCCCTACGACTGGTAGATCTCTGTGGGGTTTGAGTGATACCATTTTAACATCAAACTTGCAACTTTTGAAAGTGCAAAGCACAATCCTTGGAGAAAGATGTTCTTGTATCCACCTTGTGTGGTGGATTCAATTATTTCACCATGGTGCCTACTTTCTTCTCTCTCTCTTTTTTAAAATAGCAGTGGGCTGCTATATTTCATTGAAGTAGAAGGAAAGCAGGGCCTAAGCCAAAACAACCATGGTTCCTACTTTGTGGTTTCGATTATTTCAACCAACATTGAATAATTTCAATTGTTTCACCAACCAAAATTTTGTTGATTCAAACCAAATTTTCAGAAGTTTTGTCACAAGTGAACGGTTTCCAAGCAGCAAAACTTGAATTGCAACAGATAACTACTACCTAATGATATTGTCTAGGACTTTTTATCACCTTGTATCAGTAAACTAGTATGAAGTAAGTCAACTATGCCAGATTAACTTTGTGTTAGTACCAGTGTAAAGTATAAGAAATAATAATTCACACTAGTCGACCATCACTTGCGCCTAACTTGATGTTAGAATGCGGTCACATGGGTGATGATGGACAGACTAGGAGACATGTTAGGTGTCACACATGGTTGATAATGTTTGAGTAATATGGGATGGTAATATCACGGGAATATGAGGAGGATTTGGATTCAGATCCCATCAAGGGTGCGAGGACAAGATGGAGGCATGGAGCACATGGTTAAGTATAAGTGGACTTATCGTGCGATTAACTAAGATAAAACCAGTACCTTGCTCAAGCTGTCGTGCAGTTATTTCACAGCTAATTCTTCCGTTAGTTCTCTGACATTAGGACAGTTCTCAGGCCTGCTTGCAGCCAAGATGTGATCATATGCCTTCTGTTTCCTTCAATAAAAAAATGTTAGCCCTAATTTTTACAAAATTTCATCAAGATTCATGCCGATAGATCCGACTGGAAAGCACCTCAAGGTGCACTATCAAAAAGGTAATTAGAATTGATGGTCGGTTAAGAACATTCTGTCACCGAAAGGTTGAAATAGTTAAACAATGCCGCAGAAATGAAGTAATTATTTTTAAAACTTCTCGGTTCTCACATTTAGTCATTTCGTGCTTACAAAGAGTAGTGCCTATGGAATGCCAGAAGTAGCCATCAAGATTTCTAAGCATCTAGCTAGTACATCGTTAAAAGTCACTAACACTATAGCTGCTGGAGTCACATTCTCCAAAATCAGTAACAGTTAAAACATTGCTACACAGGGATAAACTCTTTCAGTGTCTCACATTTGTCACTTCTTTGAGGTACCTACAATGCTAGAGCTAGCAACAATGCTCAATGGTAACTGTAACCATCAGCGTAACATTTATTGCCAAGCAGGGTGATTTCTGTCAGATAAAAACATTCTGTCACCAACGAGCAGAAATAGTTAAAGATGGTAACAGAATGGATTTAACCTCTTTAAGGTTCTCCCATTCCAGTCCTTCCCACATCTAGCCTCTCTACGAAAATAGCCCCCTCACTCTCAAATTTTCAAAAGTAGCTCCCTCTCTCACTGCAGCAGATCCGAGAGGCAACACATGTCATCTAATGTGGTACCAAACTGCATTAGGTGCGTGGCGCAGGGAGACACGCGGCAGACACCTATCATGTTCCCCTACTGTAGCAAGTGACTTGCCGCACTCCCCTACCGTGGTAGGTGGCTTGCTGCGTAGCCTACTGCGGTACGGGAGCACAGCGGGACACCTGTTACGGTAGGGGAACACGGTTGGTGTGACACGTGTTGTTTTTCAGCTCTGCCGTGGTGGAAGAGGGGCTATTTTTGAAAATTTGAGTGAGGGAACTATTTTCGGAGAAAGAGTGAAGAGGGGATTACACGTGGGAAGGAATCATCCCATTCAGCCACTACTTCCCTGCAAAATGAGGTGCCTATGAAATGCTAGCAGTCGCCGTGCAATTTTTCTAGCCTGACCAAAGCTGGACACAAATTGATGAATCTGGGGCATCTATCTGCATCTGACCATAGCCTGTCATGATTTGCCAGCTACAGATTTAGCCCAGGGCATGGTAAGAACATCAATTGATTTCAAACTAACCAACATGGAAATGAAGGTTAGGGCAAGATGTAGGTCTTATGAACTTGGGATGCAAAGCATTTGAAGATCTGTGGTTCTCCAGTGCATGACAACAGAAGGTTCACACAAAGCAAGAGGTTTGGGCCAGAAGTTGCAAGTGACAACCAAAGTTTAAGGATCAAATAACTCTTGACGCATCTTTATGCCTTTTGTTAGCTTCTCACTTGCTGTATCACTAAAAATCCTAGAATTGGATTAGGATACAATGGTAGCTAGCACTATAATTGGATTAGGATACCCTAGATTTCCATGTGCATTTTCACAATACAAATCCATAATCATGTATGCTTAACTAGTTATGATTACCATTAGCATCTGATATAGCACAATGCAACTAAAACCTCCTTGCACCTTTTGATTCAATCAGGATGGAAGAGTATTTTTCACTCATTTTTCTTGCCCAAAAAATGTGATCCCATTACATATTGTCCTGATGCATTTGTGCTATCAGCAAGCTGTGGACTACCACTTGCCCCACTTCGGTAGTTCAGGTGGCACTACCCCATGTTTGGTGTTTTTCCCGGATGAAACGTTGCAAAGGGATCGATTTGTCGTACGCTTTGGAGCACACGAGAGGCACCATCCGTATCACACTGCCTGACATTTCCATGTTTGCATTGGAAGTCTGAAACTTTATGCATAGTGTGTATGTTAATACGCAAAAATACTATGATGATCTGTTTGCTAAAGTTGCCATTGTTTGCAAAGCTTCAGTCTGTTCCTTCCTTTCTTGGGCCATTTCAGTGTCCCCTAGGCACAATGCCTAGTGGTTGGAGATGATATATTGCTCTCCTTGATTTCAGGATTTTGCTCTCTTCATACACACATAGTACCTGGCTTTGTCTTTATGTCGATCTCTAGGGTTTTCCTATATGTGCAAAAGATTGCAACTGGGGCACCCAGATTTGTTAGTGCAGCACTTGAGTTTAGATTATGCATTATCTTGATCTTTCTGTTGATTTGCTTAGCTCAGAGAGAAGATCCGGAAGATCCACTCGAAGAGATAAACACAATGTACATGAATATACGAATTTAGCAAACAAGTGCAAAAAGGAAATGGATGACACTTTGACTAAGTGTGCTTGTATGAGTGGGGCTGTTTGGGGGGCAATAATCTTAGTTGATTATTGCCCCAGCAAAGTCTAGTAAGCGGCAGCAAAGGTCCCCACAACAACCTCTTCATCCATGACAGATAAACCTGCCAAGAAATGAAGCTCCCTCCAAGCATTCATTAATCATTCATGAGCCTCTCTCTCGCTCTTCTCTGCTCCCTGATTGTGCAGCAACTACTGTACCACACCATACCTGCACTGCACGTCTCGGTTTGCGCCTCCGCAGCGCCGTCTTGAAATGAAGAATCGCCGCAGCGGCGCCATGCCGTGCGCCGGTACTCGCCCAGTTTGCTGCAGAAACCTGCCGTTTCGGGCCATCTGGCACCGGAAACCTGAAACTTCTGCAACTGCATACGATGCAGGAACTGATATAGGATAGTATGAAGAGTCTAATCAGGTCAGGTCAGGCCGCACATTCCAACTTCGCGTCACTGCAGTCAGGGCATCATAACTTTGGGGGAGTGGCCCCACCTAGACTCATTCAGTCCATCACAGTAAAGATGCATTATGCGTATAACTACTAGCAGGCTCATTATAGCTATGTTAAAGAAAGTACATATTTGCTCTCGCTATAGAGGACCCAAACGGGTATCTATGTAAACAACCTTTTCCATGGCTATAAATATAATCCCTAAAGCGCCATGGAGGGGGAGAGAACATTCTGGCAAGAAAATTCTCAAGTAGTAACCAAGTGTCGTATATACATTCTACACTTCTCCCGCAATATGAGTTTTAGGCTCTAGGTAGCACATTACGGTCTTCTCGTAGCCCTATTATCCACTATTTGACGCGTAATCACAATAGTTGGTGCTATCAATGGAGAGCAGCGTAAAGCTACAAGCCAAAGTAATGAGGTTTGTGCACGATGGCACCGAAGAAGATGATGATGTGAGCCCAAGCGAAAAACAAGCACCACGGCCGAGACCATCGCCGCGAGAGCGAGGGAGTCGATGGTTGAGGGCCCCCACCTTGTTGTAGTGGTGCAATGGGGTGGCCGCGACGGGTAAGGAAGATGACTCTCCAACAACGGTGTGGGCTATGGAGCGAGCAGCATTGCGAACGGAGGACCCGGCCTCGGCGGCCCTGGGTGACACTGGTGTCCCAACCGTCAACACGATGGCCTTCGCCGGCCCCGACACCCTTACCATCACCGCACAGCGAGCGAAGGATGCCCTAATCCCTGCATCGGGCCCAAGAGGCGGTGCCCTAAAGGCTATTTGTGGAACGTTGCAGCAGGAGCTAGCGGACCTACGGAGGCCATGCACGAGATGCAGGAGGCCTAAAGCCAGCAGACCCTTGTGGCGGGAGCAACAGAGGTGGCTATGGAAAGAATGGAGAGTTGGGATGTCACCGCCAGCACCTGCAGCGCCCTCTAGTGGGTGGACCCTGAGTCCCCCCTCAGTGCAAGTTTGCAGCGGTGAGCCCGGACCGGTAGACTTCAAAATGTCCACGTGGAGCTTTACAAGAGCGACATGAATCCCTGCAAATTCTTGCGTGCCTACAAGACAGCCATCAAAGCCATGGAGGGAACAACTCGACGAAGGCGAAGGGGTTACCCTTGCCCTACAAAGGGCCGCGCTATCCAGGTTTTTTCACAATCGCTCTTGACTCTATTTACGTGTGGGAGCAAGTTTGGGACCTCATGCACAACAACTTCCAAGGCAGCTACAAGGAGCATGTTGACGCCGATCAGCTCTTCGTAATAAAGCAAGCTCCAAGGAAGAAGCTACGAGAGTACTTCAGGCGCTTTGTGAAGGTCCACTGTCTGGTGAAGAACGTCAATGAGATGACAATCATCAATGTCGCCATCCATGGCCTTTGGAAAGGGCCGCTCGCGGAGTACAACGCTTGAAAGCCCATAAGGACTGTGACCAAGCTCTTTGATAAGATGGAGAAATACGCAAGAGTAGAGGAGGATGCGATACGGAGGAGGCCGACATCATGGGGCCCACCCTTGAGGCCAAGCCCACCCCCACGGCCCTGAAGGAAGGTTCCAATCACAAGCAATGAAAGGGGCCCTGAGGTAGGTACGTATTCGATATCGAAGGGGGTGATGATGAGTCCTCTACCCCCCGGAGGTTATGGTCGTGGCCAAGGAAAGGGTCATGGCCACATGAGGCGAGGTTGCGAAGATGGGCGTCAACAGGGGGTGTTGTGTGAGGTGCACAGTAAGGGGGAGCACACAACACATGAATGTCCTACCATCGCGGTGCTCCATGAAAACACGACCAGGGAGCGTGATCAAGAAACGAGGATGTCGATGGTGACGCATATACAACAGCCTCCTGATGTACCACTCATCCAGCCCCTACCAAATGTGTTATAGATACAGGCCCCCAACGCCGAACCCCACCGAGTGATCAACGCCATTATGGGGGGTCATCCCTCGAGTTCCCCTCTGAGTGATAGTGGAGGGCCTATGTGTGTTGGATACACCACGTCGCCACATACCCAGCACAAGTGCTCTCAATGTGGGCCTGAGCCAACATCACCTTCATGAAGGAGGATGCCTCTTGGGTGGACTTTCCTTGTATTCTTTTGTCACCGGGTGAAATCCAAAGCTGTAGAAAGAAAAGTGATCGCCCTCGAGTTCTTGACAGGTTTTGCAAGATGCATACATTCACCAGTTGCAAGGTTGGCTATCTTGATTGTTGACTTAGATGAGTACAAGCAGATAAGTCCATTGCACGAAGCACATAAGAAATCATCAGGCTCAATCACAGGCACATCCCATCTTGATGGCAACGAGGCTTCATCAAAGAGGATAGCTTCACTAGGGTGGAGCTTGCCTAAAGAGAACTGTCGTTCGAAGAACAGGAGGGGGCAATGCGCGCCACGATGAACTGGGGATCCCGAACAAGGCCATCCCACTGCCTGCAGACACCACGGCACCTCAACAGAGTGCTCACCGGAAGCCTCACAAGTATCAGTTCAACCGTATCTTGCGGCAAGCAGGTCATGCATTTCTTCTTTCTTGGCTGCAGTGCCATGGTTCCCCTAGAAGCCACAGCGCACAGCAGTTTATAGCACGTGGGAGCTGCCAAATCCTTCTACAAAAATCAATTTCACAGAATGATAGGCCATACGAAATTGGAGATCGAACAAGCTGTGAAACCAAGTACATGAAAGCAAGATGATTCAAGTCAATTTTTAACTATCACGGAATCAGAATGGGAAGTGAAGAAATCACCACCCTCTCAACATTACCCCTTCTTATGACTGAACCAAAGCTTCATCAAGCAGTCGTCGTTCAGTAAAAAAAATGCAGTGATTGTTTTTTTACATTGTTTCGCTTCCTTCCCTCTCTTTCGTCCACCAAAATTGTGCCTATAATTCTTAACCTTTTCGCCTAACTATACACAAATAAAAGATCTGCTCTTACTTTTACATGTCGCCCAGATGAACCAATCCTCGGTTGATACTTGATACTAATGCGTTGCCTGAACAACGCTGAACTACCAATGAAGCGGAACTCACGAACGCAATTTAGACGAACTCTGTTGGAATAAACCACGCTTCACGTGTGCGCTGTTAGTATAATCTTTGCATATCTGTTTAGCAGTTGCTTTCCTTCTTTAGCAGATCTTTTGTTCTCTGTTTCCTTTGCAAAAACGAGGTGTCAGGCAAGCTGTATATGGCCGAAAAATCAAAACCGATCATGGTGCCAAACTCCTGTTATTGCTTTCCAGTTTTAGTTCTTATTTCCTAATTATAGTCCTTGTAATCTGCTATAAATGGAGAGGAATAAACTTCTTAAAAGCTGTGTTCGTTAGCAGCACCAAAATATATCCGTGTCCAATCCAGAAATTGTGTGCGTGAGTTTTGGTTGATTGCGGTGATCCTCGGAGACGACATTTGTAGTATCGAGCGGTGAAATTCGATGACAAAGCGATGGCGGTGCGAGCGTCGTCGCCATCGTCTCGGCGTCGAAGACCCAAAGTCGGCGATAGCGAAAGACACGGCGTGAGGTCATGGTGGAACGCAGCGTCATCAAAGAGTCGGCGGTCGGTGGAGTTCGGTGTTGACGCGGGCAAATTACCCGCAGTGGCGTTGGTATGCAGTGAACTTGAGGCGCTCGGGCTCGGCGTGCCGTGGAGACGAGCGGCGCCGGCGTCGCGGATCGGCTAGCGTTGGCGCCATCACGCACGCGCGTGCCGACGGAGATGCGCTCGGGTCTCGCCGTGAAGAAAGCGCCAGGAGGCATGCGCGGTGTGAAGCGTGCGGATGGCGACAAAGCGCGTGCGAGGCGGCGCGCCGCGAAGCTCCTCAGCAATCGAGAATGTGGCATTCACACAAGATTCCCCGGCACACAACCTCATGCAGATCTGCGGTGGGAGAACATCGAGGAGTGGATCGAAGCTAAACCTTGAAGTACAATCAAGTCGGTGTCCATCGAGATGCTCATGGACTTGAATACGATGTCGCCGAAGAGCTGGTTGGACGACAAGTGGCTGAAGACGGCGCGCCTAACCGCTCGCTGGCGAGCTCGCGACGCCGGAATCGCCGACCGAACCACCACCTGAGTCGTCCAACCAGCTCTTCGAGCGACATCGTATTCAAGTCCATGAGCATCTCGATGGACACGGCGACTTGATTGTATTTAGCGGCACCACGCGGCGCAATTTAGACGACACGCACTCCTCAATGTTCTCCCACCGCGCAGTTCCGCAACGAGGAGCCGAGATGCATGGCGAAGTCGCCGATGGACTCACCACCGTTGAATGCCACATTCTCGAATTGCTTGAGGAGCTTCGCGCGTGCGCCTCGCACGCGCTTGTCGCCCATCCGCATCGCCTTCACACCGCCCATGCCTCCTTGGCGCTTTTCTTCACGGCGAGACCCGAGCGCATCTCCGTCGGCACGCGCAGGATGGCGACCAACGCCACCGATCCTCGCGACGCTTCGACGTCGCCGCCTCCACGCACGCCGCAGCCCGAGCGCCTCAAGTTCACCGCATTACCAACGCCACTGCGTGGTAATTTGCCCGTTAACACCGAACTCCACCGACCCGCCGACTCCTTGATGACGCGTTCCACCATGACCTCACGTCGTGTCGCTATCGCCGGACTTTGGGTCTTCGACGCCCTCGAGACGATGGCGACGTCGACGCCACACCGCCATCACTTGTCGCCGAATTTCACCGGCTCGATACCAAATGTGGCGACGTGGCCACCTCCGTGGATTGCCGTGAGCGAGGAAGGAGAAAGCACCGCCGAAGACGACGACGAGCTAGCACTCATGTAAGTCGCGCATGGGGTGTCGTGGTTTAGGGGTGATTGTTGGAATAAACCACGCTTCACGTGCTTTGTTAGTATAATCTTTGCATATCTGTTTAGCGCTTGCTTTCCTTCTTTAGCAGATCTTTTGTTCTCTGTTTCCTTTGCAAAAACGAGGTGTCGTGCAATTTGTATATGGCGAAAAATCAAAACCGACCATGGTGCCAAACTCCTGTTATTGCTTTCCGCTTTAGTTCTTATTTCCTAATTATAGTCCTTGTAATCTGCTATAAATGGAGAGGAATAAACTTCGAAAAAGTCAGGTTCGTTAAAGACCAAAATATATCTGTGTCCAATCCAGAAATTGTGTGCGTGAGTTTTTGGTTGATTGCAGGTGATCCTCCGGAGACCTGACAAACTCCGCCGCCGCCATGGCGCAGCTCTGCACGTCGTGGCATCGTTGTATTCGGCGGTTGCCGAAGGAAGTTTGCGTTTTCTTCGGTAGAGAGGCATATAGCCGGGGTTTTTCCCCCAAAAAGAAGACAAAATTTTACCGAATAATTAGAGGCCTAATAGCCCAATACGGCCCAAAAAGCCCAGTAGCAAACATCCATTCTATATTTTTCTTCTGCGATGATTCAGCTGGCTGCCTCTGCAGAAATACGTTTTCGCCGCAGGACTACGAATCCTGCAAATCCTACGAATACACCTTTACCTTTGGCTTGCGTACTTTTCTCGCCTTTGGCTTGCGTACTTTTCTCGAACTTGGTTGGCAGTTTATGGGATAACGAGACGCATTCCGAAGCAGCAGAATAGTGAACGGCAGAACAACATAACATTTCAAGCACAGGTTTGGATTAAGAAAAGACCAAACTTCTATACAAAATTCCTCAAGATTTCATTCAGGTCACTCTGGAACAAGCCTAGGAGCCCAAGTATGTAGCCAGATCACACAGATCAAAACATGTCATAGACATAATAATAATTTAATGACACCATGTAGATGGCGACGCAGAAATTACTGGTTTACACTTCACAGGCAAGAATTGAACAATCCCTCAAGAGAAGAGATGTGGAGGTTCTCAGAGAAAAGAAAAATGGAGGAGTTAAACAAGAGTCACAGAAAGCTAAAATGTGACGAAAAGTTCTCGAGACTTAGGTAGTGATTCAAAGAACTTATAAACCTATGCTTCTGGTTTTTTCACTGTAGTGGTTGAAATACACTGAGGTTGCTATTAGCTTTTTCTGTTTAATTAAATTTTAAAAATAATAAAAAATAAAAATATTATAGATAATACAAAGAAATAAGAAGAAAAACAGAAAACAAAAAAGCTAAAAATAAAATTAAAAAGTTAGAATCTAAAAATAGAAGCTCGTTGGGATACGGCCTTTAATTCACACCACCTTCATCATCCATCGCGTCACTGAACAGAAATATTAGCGGTCAAACTCGATGTACCCTGTGAAACATGAATAAGGATCAAACACAAGAAGCGTTTGGTACTTTCCTCACATGTCAGGGGAAACCCAGCAGTCCCATAAAAATATTTTCTCTAAACAAGGAAAGATCTGATATACATATCCTTACTGTTCTCCTTTTCCTTCAGAAAGAAAGGCACACAATGATAATCTCCAATGTGGTTAAGTTTCAAGTTCAAAAACTTATCCAAGAAAAATAGAAACGAAATTGGAAATTTTGCAGTAGATGGCGACATTTACCAATCAATCCATCATTGTTACTCGCTATGTTCTTTGTTTTATAACTACACATTATTTACTTTCTCTGCTACTGACAGATTACTCAACAAAAGTAACTTGTAATTTGAAGCTCAATTAGCACAACTATGCTCATCGGTCATCATGCAAAAATTATGTTGGTAACGTATAAGAATTTTTTCTTTAATAAATGTAACGTACAAGAATGGAAATGAGGGCAATAACAAGTTATTCAACTGTAGAAAATAAACTGTTTCGCAGGGCCTATTTGTGCAAGTTGTTAGTGTACAATTGTACATTACTAAATCAAAGAATGCTTTCTTTTGAGGAAATTGAAAATACTAGTCAAATTAAAAGATGCAGCATAAAGTTTTTACAAGCATGTTCAGTTCAGAATTTTTAGTGTATCTACTAAAATTTAATGAATAATTATTGTCCATATTTTGTAAGAACTTGTGGATTGCTAGAGTAAGAGCTCAGTGAGTTCAGTAGCTAGACAAGTTTACTTGACAAGTTGACATATGTATAAACTATATGACTGAACAATAAGCAATTGATGGGAAGTCATTCATCAGTGCAAATTGAGTAACACGATTAATTTGCTTATTTATTGCAGATGGGACCAGAACAGAAATGAGCAACAAGAACTAGCAAGCTACTGCAAAAAAGATGGATAACTTAGCACCTACACAAGCATTTACCTGATCCAGTGCATTACTTGTTATCGTACTATAGATGTCACACGGTGCCTGATTCACGCCCTGTAGGCTGGTTAGCACATGACAAAAACCCCAAAACCACAGATAAAATTGAGCAAACAAAAAGAAATTATAAATAATAAGTGGTTAGATAGATGAGATATGATCTTTAAGAGATATATTTATCACTTACATGTTCTCTTAGCACACGGCAAGATTAAGAGGAGAAAAGAAAACATTAAAAATCAAGCTAAATTAAGATTTCATCACTTAAGCACAAGAAAAAAAATACTTATACAAATTTTGATCTCTATTAATATTTAGTGATGAATGTCTACAACCACTCTCTAGCTACATGCAAAGCTTAAGGCTGACAAAAAAACTCAGCCACAAAAGCCTCTTACATCTCTTACAAGATTCTCTTCATGAACTCTAACTCTCCAATTAAAGATTTGGACTAAACTCTCTAAAAACTTAACCTAGCGACAAATCTTGTGAGAGATGTGAGAGATTTTGTGGCTGCTGCATCATGTTAGCCTCGTGCAATGGCTCCCCTTCGCCGATGGCGTGCTGGACATCGTGCACTCCATGCACGTGCTCAACAACTAGGTGCCCAACACTATGCTTGAGTTTGCACTCTTCGACATCTACCGGGTGCTCCGGCCCGACAGCGTCTTCTAGCTCGACCCGTAGCTAAACGTTGGAGAAATCAAGCTGCTTCAGTTGGAGAAATCAAGCTGCTTCAGTTGGAGGAAGGAAAAAAATGGTGCCAGAGAAGAGAGATGGATGAGAGGCCAACGAATGCTTGCTAGGACTGAAATCGGGTCATGTCGGATTGAAACTGGACGGTTTTGGGTCAGGGGGATAAGTGGTCTGGTTTTTCTACTTGAGGAGGTCGAAGTAAACGATTTAGTTAAGAGTTTAGGTCGGACTCCGCTGATAAGTTGATGGAGGACAAAAATGGACTTTTTCCAATTCAATTCATGTGATCCAAATGAGGTGTGAAGTTTAAATCATGATGGTTATGTTATTTTGTATTACGGATGATGGTTTTTAGTTGTGATTAGTGATTTTTTGATTTCTTTTTCGAGATAACAGAAACATTGACGTGAATAGCTCATACAATTTTGATCTCAAAAGGTCATTTGTAGAAGCGGTTTAGAGAAATCGTTTAGAGAAATCATCCCATTTATTTTAACTTCCAAATATATTGAAACCAAAAACCATAAAAAAAAACATAAAAAGAGCGTGGCAGATGCCTACTCTTACTTACGACTGGACGAGTACGTGCTGTAGGGCTGTTTATTTGGACTTTTTGGTAGCTTATGCTTATTTTATACTGTACCTAATTTATTTTATATTAAAATTATTGGTGACTTTTTGATATAATTAAATTTTAAAAAAATAAAAAAATAGGTAAACCCATTACAGATAATACAAAGAAATACGAGAAAAAACAAAAAAACTAAAAATTAAAAATTAAAAAATAGTGAATAAAAATTAAAAGATAGAAGCTAAAATTAAAACGAGCGAAGCCATATCTCAACAGGGATGTGCTAGAGAACGCACGCGGGCTGCGTGGTTGTGGGTTAGCGTGCGTATCGACGTACGCATTGTAATCTGAAAACTGTGTAGTCAGAGCACATTCCGTCCCCCGCGAGAGCTCGGATGCAACGGGACGTGGAGTCGACAGCTCGGACGGGCGCTGGGCCGCCAACACTTTCGTCTCAAGCAGGACGGCGCACGACAGGCGCAGCCCGAGTTCACCGCTCCAGGACACCGCCCTCCGCCCCCACGTCCCTCTCTCCACCCGCACCCGAAAAAAACAAAAAGCCATCCACGTGGTAGCCACGTGACCCGGCGGGGACCGCTCACCTGCCGCGCTGGGTGCACCGCACCGCTCGGGCGCCGCCGGAAAGCAACTCCGCCGCGCACGACAGCAGCCGCCCGTCCTTCTCCGCCCCAACGACCACGCCGCTCGCTTTCACTGCAAGTTTGCAACGCTTGTTGGGAGTTCATTTCATCCATGGATTAATTATCGATTATATATGTATACCTTACCGAAACCTTTGCGAAAGCAGTTAACTAGACGCTTCCAAATCAGAATAAAAATCACCAGTAAGTAGAAGTAGGGATGAAGAGTACTAGACTAGGGCCACGACTACGAGCATGCAAAAAATAATGCTACTAGACGGACTCAACAAGTTGGGCAGAAAGGCAGTCATCGGATTCCAATCGTGGATCAGCGCCGCCCTATAGTCCACAAGGGCAAAATCTCCAGCCAAATCCTGCTTAACCGAGTCATTAACTAGAAGCATCGATCAACCTCCCGTTTGCTTGGCTCTCCTCCCGTTCGCACTGCCACGCGGGTTCGTTAATCCGGTAGCTTGGGCGCTAATTACTCCCAACACTTGCATGTGCCGGTGCCGTTAGAAGAAGGACGCCGAATCCGCCCAGGGTTATATATAATACTGGCCTGCCGGATGCTTGACGCAAGCAACAACCTTGGTTGTTCGATCGAGATTAGGCAGCGGAATGCAATCATGCGACGTATTCGCGCTGTCGGGGACGCACTCCGGCCGCGAGAGTTGTCCTGACCACTCGTCCCGAGCAAAGGCTAGGGAAAACAAGCTTGTGCGCACGCATCCTCGTTAATGGATGTGCTTTCATGCCATAATCTTTGCACCAAGACATTGTTGCAGTAATTATGGTCTCGGCAGTACATTTAGTAAAACTCTAGGATTACAAATGAATAATACAGGAAGAAGTCTATATAATATTCTAAACTTTGCTCGAAAGTCCA
This sequence comes from Melocanna baccifera, assembly GCA_036346265.1. NCBI lineage: Eukaryota > Viridiplantae > Streptophyta > Magnoliopsida > Poales > Poaceae > Melocanna > Melocanna baccifera. The sequence continues at coordinate 21,501,976 of CM070700.1, read as the reverse complement.
GCCAACATCTCGAGCTATGAAACCAGACATTTGACTCTTCGAACTTTGTAATCTGATTCAAATAACATTTTAACCCAGTTTCACAATATGGTATTACCCACGTAGCATGATGAGTAGATGGTTTTGTATGTAGGATGACACGCTGGTCAAATTTAGGTAAATAACAGGTAGGATTCATATGGGATTCTCTCTCAATCGAAATAAAGAGAGAGGGAGCTACAAGGGGCCATGACCGTGGAAGCGTAAGGGAGCTCGATAGGAGAGAAGCTCCTATGAGCCCCACTTGTTATTCACCTTAACTTGATTAGCGTGTCATTCTACGTGACAAAACTGTTCACTTATCGCGCCACGAGCAATACCACTATGCGAAACCAAATCAGTGTGTTTTTTTAACCAAATTGCAAAGTTTGGAAGTCAAATATCTTATTTTATAGTTTGGAGTGGTGGAGAGACTTTTAGACGAAGTTTGGGTGTTATATAGACTTTTTCCATAAATATATGTGATTTCATTTGAATTAGTGATACGAGCAAGAATTAAAATGTTAGAGAACAATTATCTAACCTCAAATCATCGTGAAATAAAATCATACAGATAGATGTTCAATTCAAAAATTAACAATCAGCTTAAAGCTCAAATTATTATTTGATTTATTTTGTGCTCTCAGATGTTGGGCTACTCTTGTATTAAAACAAGTCCTCCTTACCATTATTGGTATAGACTAATCCAAATTATGGTGAAAACCACTAGATCTTCTGCTAGTTGAGTTCTTCAACTAACCACCTTGACCAATTTATTCAATAATAACATCAACAATAAACTGCTCTAACATACTATCAAATGAGATAATATCAATGACAGCAAGCAAATGAAAAAGATCAAGGCTACAGTAAGTTATGGATAGCAATAACAGAGTTATCAAAATCTCAGGCACTAGCAAAATATTGCAGGTTTGTCACTTAAATTCATACAGACTAAATTTATCCTTATTGAGCAATGAAAATCCCATAGGTAATCATGTAATTCACCCAATACTGGTGCTCTAATCAATTAAGATATCAATAGGTATTAACCTACTATGACACACTAACAAATTATTCAACTATTATCCAAAGGCAACAAAGATACTCACAACAGTGATAATACTCGAAGCTATCAAGAAGAGACATGACAAAGCACATTGATGAAAACGCCATCCTAAAAAATCAATTAATGCTGCTATGCCACAGTAACACCAGCAAAGTTCACGGAGATACGATGCCAACACCACGACTAGGGCACACTACAGTGGCGGAGAGAGGGGGGGCCAGGGGGGCCTGGCACCCCCCAAGTTTCTTCTGCGGGGACAACGTCGGTCTCGTGGACGTCTCGCTGGGAGTCGATCCGTGGTCAAGGCAACCGAGGTGATTTCGGTGCCCGGCTCTTGACGCCGCCAAGACCCACTCCTGGCCGCGTGGATGGAGCGCTTCAACGAGCTCGACGCCGCCAAGCAGATCCTGCCGGACGTCGACAGGGTGGTCGAGTACGCCAAGATGAGGCAGGCGCAGGCTGCCACTGCCGCTTCAAACAACTAAGCCGGAATGGATCAGAAGTGTCTCCATTTGGATCGGAGAAAAAAATGCATATTTGTTGCAGAATACAGATTGGTTACCATAGTAATAATCTTTGATCGTTGTTTGCAGTATCTTTTATTGTTGTTTTGTCATTTTGTGTCAGCTGCTCGATGTAATAATGTAAGGAATAATTATGGGTCCCCAACCTTCTACTAATCCTCTATTATGTAGTTAATTACATGTGTTTAATTAGTGGTTTGGCCCCTCCCAATTTAGCTTAAATGTAAAGTATGTTTAAAGCCCAGTCATATGCAGCCCAATTAGACCTAGTAGTTGAGGACTGACGCTTTATATTTGGTTAGTCATGTGTTTGATTGAGCTAGAAGATCGATTCAATTCTCAAGTGACAGAGCTTTTGTCCCTTTGTGTCTCTTTGGATCTAAGGTTGAACACCTTCGACATAGCAAATATATGCACTCTAGTGAAAAAAATATAATCCTGCTGATTTCTCAAGTCAAGAAAGAGCTCAATTGGAGTGCCAATTGCCACATTTTCAACTTGATGTATGTAACCATCCAGACCTAAGTGCATTACCATCACTTGCTAATCTAACAAGTGGATTAGTTAAGACTAGTAAAGATTCATCTTATCCTATGGTGGACAGCGCGTTAGCCAATTCTGGTTTCAATTGCAACCACCGAGAGATATTTTTCAGCTATGAAACTTACGAAGACGCGACTTCGAAGTACAATGGGAGATGGATTTTTACGAGATTATTTTGTAATTTATATTGAAAAGAAATTGGCTACAAAGATTAGTAATGATGATATTATTAAGGCCTATGATCTTACTGGTAGTCGTAGAATTAAATTTAAGTTAATAGAGATGTGATTTTCTTTGCATTGTAATTTGCGAAACATATTACTCTGATATGTGACTATTAGATCGGTAAATCCAGTATGGTTCATTGGTTCTACTCTATTTATTGTCCATGTTACCTCCCTTATATCCAATTCCTGGCTTCGCCCTTGGCACACTAGGACGTGAATTGAGGTTCTGAAGACGTCGCACAAAGCACCTGGATTGCACACCGCCAAGTGCACAAACCCAAGCCGCTATACACCGAGTGACCAATCACAACCTGCCACAGCCACGACCAGTGGCAGGCCACCACCTCTTGAGCCCTCACCGTGTGAGAGAGGACCTGGAGTCCAACAAACAGCAGCATCGGAACAACCAATGCCCGCCTCCACCAGGTCAATCAGCCCCTTGGTCAGGCACTCGTCTATCTTTGCCTTCCCTTTGGACTACGACAAGTGAAGCCACAGGTTGCTGGAGGAGGGAGCAGATCCAGAGATAGAGTCGCTAACTAGGGCACAATTGGGCACAACACCAGATCCCGTCAGATCAAGAAATTGAGATGGAGTAGCAGGAGTGATTGAGATTGGGAAGAAGATGGGTTTTTGTTGTGCAAATCGAAGGAGGGAGAGCACATGGTATAAATAGAGAGGGATCAAAACGATGCTACCGAACGTCCGTCATTGGATTCATCGATTTCGCCGAAGCATCCCATGGGGATCGGAACGTTCACTGCAACAAGCCGTTCCCATCCATTTGAGCTGAATATATGGGGGCGTTCGGGAATAGTATCAGCTTATGGCTTTTTTATTGTAGTTAGTTTATTTTTTACTGTAGCTGAGTTAGCTTATTTAACATAATTAAATTTAAAAAAATTTAAAAAAAGAAAAAACATGTTAGCCCATCACGGACAATGCAAAGAAATACGAGAAAAAAAGAAAAGATAAAAAAATAAAAAAACCCAAAAAAAGACGAAATTACTGAATAATAAAAAAAACAGAAGTCAGAATTTAAACTGATTTTAAGCTAAAATGAGCGGTGTCTAAAGAGGCTAGCTCTCCTTATCCTCTCGCTCCTTCTATGACAAATAGGTCCCGCATGATTCCTCTTTTTTCTCTCAAACAGATTAGGCAATTTTCAAAGTGTCTTTAAGAACAACAGACGCGAATGTTAATGAGAGGATTAAACAATGGTGCGCGCATGAGCATAAATTTTCAGTTATATTTTGCGAAACTCTTTACTATATAAGCCGACATAGCAATGGCCATTTGAACATCTTCATTATCGTTTGAGGTGGCTAGCTCACCAAGTCAAGCCGTTGGTGGTCAAGTTCAGACGCAACACAACACTTGAGCCGCACGCATTGAGTAGCCTAATTGGACCTGCAACTATTTGGTTTGCTAGCTAAGCTTGCCAACAAATCAAAAATAACCGGTAAACCGAGAAAGGTAAGGGCGGTTCGCGCAGATGCGCTCAAGTCAGCTTTTTTCTCAGCATTGCCATAGGCTTCTGTGACCGGATTACTATATCAACACTGTAGTAGTACTGTAACATTTTATTTCTATTTGATTTTTTTGTTTTTTTCCCCTGTATTCCTTGGTATTATCCGCTCTAAATTAGCGTGTCGTTTTTATTTTTTTTACATTTTTTAGATTTAATTATGCCCGAAAAGCCAACTCAGCTACAGTAAAAAAAGCCAGTAACAGTAAAATTTCAGTAAAAACCAAAAGCCATCACTATTCCAAACGCTACCTTAGAATTTCCTCACGGCAGATTTAATTTATAGTCGCTAGCCACCGGTCAGTCCATCACCCTTTCACATCACTCACTCTGGTTTGTCCTCTGACGCCCAGTCCATCACCCTTCACATCACTCACACGTTGGTTTGTCCTCCTACGTCGGCCTTATAACCGAACCCCGTGGAACAGGCGTATGACAGGTTGCGGCATCATGGAGCACCGGGCACCGCCGCCGGGAGCGACCTGGCGCGCATCCGCGGCGACCATTGGGACGCATCGAGCACTAGAGCCGTAGTTGTGGTTGAGTGGATGCGTAGGAGACGAGGGACGCTTCCAAATCGGTAATGTATGATTGAGATTCGGATCACGAGATCAGCGGTGGTTTTTAGAAAGAGTGCAAGTGTTGTGTGAAGCTATAGACGAGACGAAAATAAGAGAAATGTGAAAATAATTTTAAAAAATTTATTGTTTATATTATTTTTTTTTGCTTTTTAAACAGAAATTAGGAACACAAACTAACGTGGACAAACTCTGGACGGAAAGTTAACCTTGAGTTTATCGGATCGATCGAAACGGAAAGAACTAAATGATATTCTTTTACTGAAGCTGCGAATGTGATCCGACTATCCGAGCCATTCGTGTCATGGTTAGATTAGATGGGTTGAGTGTCGACAACGACAGCAACAAAGCCGCGTCCGAGCTATCGGGACGAACCGTGCCCAACTGCGTTTGGCTGCTAGGAGGAAAGAAAAAACGGGGCATCGCAGCGCACTTGCGCCTCGCTCTCACTTTCTGATTGGATTCGTCGGAGCCGCTCCGCCAATCAGCATTCGCGGATCGTGCGTAATGATTCTTGGGAGCACTTGTCCGGTGACGACGAGTCCAGTGCGTTCGCTATACTCTTGCCTTAATCCAGTGCGTCGTGCACACTTACATAGGGGTGCACAGTGTAGTGAATAGTGAAAAAAATTTGTTCGCCAAAAAAGTTCAAACGATCGCGCCATAGACGAGTGCTTTGGAAAATAATTGGCCCCCCTGCCTCGCAAAACCATGCGCATTATTGGACGCCACGAACAAAAGTCGCGAAATTATTAGTCACCCACGAACCGCACGTGGGATGTCCCCCTGCTGATCGGACGTCCGGATGCACACTGTCGGGCAGATCCAACGGCGGCGGCAGCTTCAGAAGGGAAAGGCAGTAGTTGCAGGTGGTAACACGGGTCGCGTTTCGCCACCCGAACAAGATAGAGAGAAGCAACACCGCTAGCCAGCTATAAATGCACTGTATCCAGCACCGCTTCTGCTTGCCACCGCTCGCGTCGATACCGCCTCGAAAGAATCGGAAATTACATCGGAGTCCACGGATCCCCGATTCCTCCGCACCAAGCCGCCGCCGCGATGGGCATCTCCAGCATGCCGGCGCCCAAGGACAGCCTCCTGACGTACCTGCTCTACAACGCGGTGGTCTCGATCGCCGCGCTGGCCGGCCTGCTGCGCGCGGCGCTGGTGTTCCTCGGCCTTCCCGCGCCGCCGCCGCTGCTGTCCGGGGAAGACGGCGAGGGCGGCGGCGGGGACCAGCTCGCGGTCTTCGCAGCGGCGGGACCCAGCCTAGCGGAGAGGTTCAGGAGCAGGTTCCGCCCGGCGCGATTCGGCCGGAGGCGCGGCGCGGCGGACTGCCGCGTCTGCCTGGTGAGGTTCGAGCCGGAGGCCGTGGTGAACCGCCTCCCCTGCGGCCACCTCTTCCACCGCGCCTGCCTCGAGACCTGGCTCGACTACGACCACGCTACGTGCCCCCTCTGCCGCTCCCGCCTCCTCCCCACCGCCTCCTAATCGCCGCCGCCGCCACCGCCGGCCCCCCGTTTGGCCTGGATTTAGAGAGATTCGCTCGTCGCCCCGGCTATGTGCCAGCTCCGTGTGGCCTTCCGTGTGGGCGTAGGAATTTAGATCATTTTTGCTTTGTTTTTTAATTTCGTTTTTTGGGCACTTTGTGCTATCGCTGTACCGTGTGAATATTCAGCAGCAGAGAGTGCTCCTACGGGTGTAGCACTTTGTGAGCTCCTGTACAGTCTTTTCGGAAAAAGGGAATCGATGAAAAATAATTTAAACTAAAAAACAAGCTGATTTGCTCCTGATTTTGCCATGCAATGGTTTTTTTTTCCCATGTAAAGTAATTTTGCATAGATTATCTACATTTAACATTTCCAAGCATACCTCTGGTTCTATCGCTAATAGCAGGAATTGGTGCTTAACACCTTAAATAATTTATTTTCTATTTTTATGAAACTAAGAAAAAAAGTCATTTGAAACACATAAATTTGTAGGAAATAATTTATTTTCTACAAGAACTGGATTAAAATCCACGTTTCAAAAGAGAATCAGATCAAGAAATTGGTCGGGTTCCTCTTCGGATAAATGGCAGGGGAATGTAGGCAGTGTTTATTTGAGTTTAAATATTAGGTTTATAGTTTTTTTACTATAATGATGTAATTGATTAAAATTATATTGTAGTTGTGTGCATTTTTAAGTATAATTAAATTTTTAAAAATATATTATTATAAATAATATAAAAGAATAAGAAAAACAAAAATAACAAAAAAGGAAAAATGAAAATAAGAAGTTAGAACCGAAGCCAGCTCAAATGAGCAGGACTCGAATCTTGGAGCAGCAGTGCCGTAGTGGATGATTGGTCGAATTCTTTTCGTGGGGCGTTGCAGGTATGCCCGGAGCATTTACGCATTTCGGCGAGGGAGGGGAACAAGGCGCTGGAAGGCACGGCAAGGGAAGCGGTTGTTTATGCGCGCGGGTCACATGGATATGTGGCCCCACTTGCTATGTCCGTATCGCCTATCGCCAGGGGTGTAGTTGGATGGGATTTGAATGGATATTATTTATATTGTATTTTAATTTTTTTTGATTCAAAATCAAATACGGTAAAATTGGATACAAATACGAATTCAGATTATTCAGAGTTTCGAATATAGTGTCCTTGGGACGGATACATAACGATTTCGGATCGAAAACGGATAATATAGACGGATAGTATATGTATATATAAAGAAATATACACTGAACCATATCATCATCACATCAAACTTTCAACTAGCAATAAATTCATTTAGATTACTTAAGTATGATAGCCAATACAACATAAATTCAATATAAGCAATAAATTCATATATAAGTTTGAAGACTGATAAATTCATACATTAGTTCGAAAACTAATAAATTCATACATTAGTTCAAAAATCAATAAATTCATACGTAAGTTCAAGATAAGCGGAGAGCATTGGTGGCGACTGATTAGAATAGCTGGACTCTAGAGTTATATTACGACTTTAATAAAATTAGACCGATTGGTGTCAATAATAGTTGATGGATTGGGCTAGTTGGAGTACAAATTTGTTTATTCGGATATTTGGTTGGATAGTATCCGATTTATCATTTACCGATGCTATTCGATTGGATTTTAGTTTTATCGTTTTCGTTACTATATCCGGCAACAATTATTCAGTATAGATCGAATTTGATACTAGATGCTAAATTATCTTTTCATATTTGATGGTACATGCGGCACACACCCGAGGCCCCCTTTTTGTTCGATTCATCACCTGCAATTCCAAATATATAGTAGACGAGAAACCCGCTCTGTCGGCAAGTCAAAACGACGGGTATGCGAGGACCCCGAGCTTTTTGTTCCGTTGGCATGTTTCGTCGATATATGAGCTGTTGGACTAAGTTCATCTCTGGACTAGTTCCGAATGCTTTATTTTATTCATATGTGTATTTTCAGTGAAAAATTATATGTTTATGCCCAGTAAAGTACTAGATAAATATAGTTTTTGTTTAACAAATTTCATTTAAGTATAGTCCTGCTCGTTTCGGCTTTTTTGGTTTCTACTTCTAACTTCTGCTTTTTTTTTCACTATTCAGTATTTCGTCTTTTTCTGAATTTTTTTTAGATATTTTAAGTTTTTTTGTATCTTCTTTTTCCCGTGTTCCTTTGTATTGTCCATAATGGATTAACATGTTGTTTTCTATTTTTACATTTTTTTAAATTAATTATGCCTAAAAAACCAAATCAGTTACAGTAAAAAAAGTCAACTACAGTAAAATTTCAACCAAAAACCAGAAACCATCGCTAAAACGAGCGCCCCCTTAATGTGTATTTCAGTAGATTACACACGTATGTATATGTATACGTGATGTGTGATATAAGTGGCGTGTGTGCCTGAGTATACGGCCTCCGTTGTATTATAAAAACCGATGAGTATTTGCAAACCAAACTGCCATATAGAAACCGAAGATAGCAGCGTGAAACAGATAACCCACATGCGATAGCGTGTAAAAGAGACTTGACGCACCGTGCTATGGTACACAGGGTTTGCCTTGATGGAAGGGTGCCATCGGATTCTTTGGAGATGGGTTAGCTTGCTTGGTTGCATGCATCGTCGATCAGCCATGCGTTTTGTCGCGTTGCGTGAAGACCGCTTTGGATGACTTGTATGTCCAACGCTGTTTACTGGGGCTAGCATCGGTCGTTGTCAAACCAAGTTTGCAAGTTTGTTGCGATGTCGATTCAGGTTGGACATCTACGACTTCTCCAGCTCCAGCTGATCGTACTGCATGCTGGAAGTGATGAGTATGGCATCTCAAGGAAGCGAAAACGCATTTTTGCAGACAGAACAAGCAGACACTAATTACTAAATTCAACTAGTTCCACTGCTCAAACATTAATTAAAGTACTGTTGATGTGTACTCTCCATGGAAAATAGAACAGATGATATTGCTGACCTGCTGTCTCACGCCGCTGCACCATCTGTGCAAACTGTGGCTGTGTTTGTTCAGATGCAACGAGCACAAAAGATTCAGATTTATATGCTGCGTTCAGCAGAACGAAGAACGAACGGGTTCCCCATGCTGGCCTTAGCTGGTTCAGGGCTTCCGGACGTCAGCTAATCTGCACCTCTCCTATCACAGGTCACAAGTTGCTGTATCAATTGATCCATCATCCGTGCAACCTGCATCCTCCCGTCACCGTCAGTTAGACATGTTCGGTGACAAATATTCATGTGGGCTTTTCACCATTCGATCCCCAGAGATACAGATACTGAACATCGCATCAACTTACGTAGTTAACAGGATGGCCATCGCTTCCTATACGATACTTTGTGTGTGGCTGACTAGGATGCCCCAACAGCGATATGGATACGGCGATGCAGCAAATGGCATCATAGTAGGGCTACTGCTCTCTCCAGAGTAGAATATAATGAATGCATTTTTGGCTATGTAACATCTTAGGGTCCAAACCAGTTTAGACTTAACCCCATTATGGATAAAGCATACACACGTAACAACCTACTTACGCTTTCGTCCTCGCTTCGCAAAACGGTTAACCGGAGGTTATTACCAATGGTATCTATATGTTTATATGTTAGTACTTCTTATGTTAAGCTAGTAATGTGGGACTAATCTACATCCTCATATACACACACATATGAACTATTATAGGCCAAGGTGTTACAGGCTATCTGCATAATCATATAATAGGTGGCAAATAATTGTATGCTTGAAGTAAATAATAAGCATGACTTAATATCTAAACACCCAGTAAGCAATAGAACTTTATTGATTAAGCAATATCAATTCATCAATGTTAACCAATAAAAAATTGTAGTTCACAGATATATGGATGAGGATGATAAACATTAGAAATTGGTAACCAAATTTTCAAAGAACCGCACAATCAATTCATCAAGATCAATATAACTGTGCTAGAATTAACACTTGACAGAACAAAAGTAGTCTTACATGACAAGTTGTCCATGCTCTTGCAATTGCTTTTGCGTAAGGGAAACATCAGCAGCAATTGTACATGCAAAAATTGTGAGTGCCAAGTGTGTGTACCAAAGATGTGTAGATCTAGATCAATTAGATCTATCTCCTAAAATTAACTACAACTCTATAAGTCTACAATCTTCAACAATCAATATTATACACAAGCAATATCTATTTGTGAAGCATACCTTAATGTTAAAACCAGCTTTAGCAATGGTTTCAAGAAATATCACACCGAGAGGGAGCATAGGGAGCAGCAAGAGTAGGGGGAGCGGTGGGAGCAACGGGGGTGTGATTGCATCGGCAATAGGGTTAGGGTGGATTAGTAGTAGCGGGACGTGATGAGAGGGCTGAGTGGGCGCCGGCATGGATATGTTAGGCTGTAATGGGTCGAAACATATCGAGTACGTATCGTTGCGTATCAGAGACGTGTCGAGATGTTTGCTATTTATTTTTTGGCTGAAATCCACCGATATTTCATCGATACCGTACCGCCATGTATAGATACATATCGCCGTATTGAATATGTATCGAGCACGGGTATGACACTTCGGCCACGTATCGGTGCTTTATAGGTGGCTGAAGATCATAGCATAGGTGAAAAGGATAATTCAGACCTGTGCTCATACTAGTACATTGTGAAAAAAAACGTGTGCTCATACTAGTAAAATGTGGAAAAAAGATGACCATGACCACACTCCAGAAATGTCAACCTCGGCGAGAGAATCTGTCATGCATGTCTAATTCAATAGAAAATCAGTCCAATGCATGCACTGGTGAAACATGAAGAAAAAACAATGCAAAGGGGACAAGACACTGAAGCTGCAGAAGCTCTTCCAATCAGGTCCGTGCCCTGTTCTCGACGAAGCTGAGATCGATGTGCTCTGCTCCTTGTCGGATCCTGAAACTTCTTCAACCGGTTTGGCCTTTTCGAGATAGGAGTCGTACATCAGAGCACTGTGCGTGTATAGCTTTAGCCCAAGGGCTGTTCCAGGTTCCAAACGTCAGCTAGTTCTAGTCTGAATATTACCAACACAGAAGCAGCAGTTGCTGTACCAATGAATCCATGCAAATTAGATCACCCCGACAGATAGAAACGTTCAGTGATTAACAATTTTTTTTTCATTTGGGCTTTCATGTTACCGTGGGATTCCCTGTCAGAGATACAGACAACGGATAGTTGAGCACGCATTGCATGGATGAACCTGTACGTCGTCGATTCGATGCTTCATATGCAGCTTCAGGCCAAAGATATGATATGTGAAAATTGTGAGTCGGATTTCAGACTTTGCATGTACATATGCGTAAAATGTCCAGAAAAATGATCGCAAAAATAAACAGCACTCCTCCATAACTTTTTTTTTAAAAAAAGTTACCACCATGACTTTTCTCAATGAGAGAATCTGGCATGTCTGATTCAGGAGATACACTCGAATCCACTTGTGAGATATGTGGGAGACAATGCGCAGTGCAGAGGATAAGACCGCGACAATGAATATGAAAAGGCGCACAGATCAGCGTCATCTCCCAGTCGGTTTCCTGCCCTGCTTTGGACGAAGCCAAGATGTGATCTACTAATCTTCTCCTTGCCCGATCCTGACTGAAACTTCTTCAACTCATGATTTGGTACGCTTGATGTAGCAGTAGGGGGTTCACTGTGCATCTATAGCTTTGGTGAAAATGATGAATTCTGAAAGACAAAGCATGCGCCTCGCCGTGCAATGTGACCCACCGGTGACGGCAGGCGCGAGTGCGAGCCATGCCTCCTTCCGCCAACGGCCGCGCGTATGCCCGTATCGGCCCGCGTCCGAGAGCGCAAGGCGAACATGTCAAATCAATAATCATAAAATTGTACCAGCTACTGAGATACCAACAACTGCAATGTCAGTTACAGCTAGCAGCAGCATTTCAGCAGAACAAGAGATCATCAAAGAAGAAACATCAGTTACAAGGTACAATAACGATTACATTGACAGCTCAAACAACCATTCCTCAAATCCATTCATGTACCATAGGTGATTTCGAAAATTGCAAAATGCATAGAGTATGGACTAGAGTTAACCAGTTCAATGGAAAATAACTTGCAGAAATGAGATTACAGTCTATAACAGAAGAGTACCTCCCAACCAAGCCTATGCCCAGAGGAGCTCTACTTCCTCGTTTTGTTTGGCACATCAGCTCAAATGCACTGTTTCAGATTCAAATACCACAAAAAACCTAGAAGAATTCAAACTCTAGATAATTATCTGAGCCCTTTTGGTTGGCAGCTAGTGCAACCTTCCCATTTGTCGATGGCACTAGCTTTGGGCGGCAATCGAGCTCAACAGGCTTTGGTATGTCTGGAGGGCTCGCACACCTTATAAGTGCCCAGTTCACACCCTCGAAGAAGGGATGCTGCTTTATCTCGGTAGCTCCACGCTTGAAGCCGAGTCGGTGCTGAGGGTCCTTGACCAGTAATCCCCTTATCATGTCCCTTGCAGACAAGCTCACTATCGGGGACTCTGGGAACTGCAGGGGCTGACCAACAACATTGAAAAGTGTAGCCCGATTGCCTGAACCCTTGAAAGGGGTCTTGCCGAACAATAGCTCATACAAGAATATACCAAAGGTCCACCAATCCACCGCACTTCCATGGCCCTCCCCTTTTATTATTTCTGGGGCCAAGTACTCGTGGGTGCCGACAAAGGACATGGACCGAGCATCAGTTGGCTCAGCAATGAGCTCCAGGAATAGGCTAACTTGGTTTGCAACATCAGGCTTTGACTTCTCCTTCTTGGACTTGGACTTTGAGAAGAACCGGGGCCCAAAGCATGTCGTCGGAGCAACACACGATGGCTGAATGCAGGATGGCTCAATGCAAGCAGGCTGGACACAGTACGCTGCATTATTCCTCTGCAGTGCATCTAGACCAGGATTTGCAGACTTGATCACAGTTGGACTCACTGAACAGCGAAGAGAGAGGTCAAAGTCGGACAACATGATGTGGCCATCCTCCTGAACTAGGACATTTTCAGGCTTGAGATCGCGGTATATAATCCCGAGCATATGCAGGTACTCCAGTGCAAGGAGCACCTCTGCTACATAGAACCTGAAACATCAAGAGATCGAATGTGCCAGTTTAAGTTAAATGCTTTAGCAAAGCTATTCAGTGAAGGCTGATTCAGCACAGCTTGATAGACAGTCAAAATTTCATCATAACCACACATACCTTTTGAGACCCATGAAATCCAACAATGACCATAAGCATTTCTTAATCAAAGCATTGTAGAACTGTATAATATCAGCATGCAACACGAAAGGTTTCAAGGACATACTACACCTTCCCGACTATCGTGTGCACAGTAAATAGGTTATGCACTAAGATGTAAAAATACAAAAATATGTCATATGCAACCTGACTGTCAATACGAACCCAAAAAAATAATGAAAGAATGTAAAAGAGTAGATAAGAGACATGATACTACACCTAGTAAACAACGGTAACCGGCAAATTATTCATGATGTTGAACTTATTATTAGCAGAAGAAAGTACATACTTTGCTGCTTGCTCTGAAAAATGTTTTCCAGGCTGCCTTTGTCGAAGAGTGTGCAGGTCCCCTCCGGGGCAGAACTCCATAACCAGACATGAAAATTTATCCGTCTCAAAGTGAGTATATAGGGTTGGCAGAAATGGATGATCCAGGGACTGCAGTATCTCCCGTTCAGTTTGTGCTCGAAGCAGCTTCTTCCGACTTGCCAAAGATGTTTTATCCATGACCTTCATTGCAAAATAACCCCTCGTACCACTCAATTCAGAGAGATATACACTGCCAATATCACCAGAACCTAGCTTCTTAAGCAGCCTAAATTGGTTCAAACCAAGAACACCATCCCTCGATTTGACCACTTGGATAGCTTCCCACCTTGAATCATTCCCTTTGTGCGGCTTCGTGGTGGTGCTGCTCATGCTGCTGCATGAGCTCTCATCACTTGTGTCGCTGCTTGTGCTTGCACGGCACATGCTGCTCTTCCCACTCTCAGTAAAATCAGCCCGATCACTCATCTTAGCACTACCACTGGTCTTCCTCAAACTATTTGTCCCGTCACTCACTTTAGCAGAGGCAAAGCTATCACTTGTACTACTCTTTTGCGATGTCTTGTTTTCCTGATTCCCATTACAATCCAAGTTTTGGATCTCTTTTAACTCACCAGAATCTCCCTGTGGGGCTAATGGCACATCCATAACCCCAGAATCTGAAGAGAGGCCTGAAGGTTCCTTGTCTATCATAGAAGCTGGAGACACTTGCGGGTGAGATGACATCTGATCCTCGGAAATCTCCTCAGCAGCAGGTTCTTGCCTGTCATCTTTCCCTTTTTCCTTTGGCTCCGCTTGCCCGGGCATACTTCGGGAAGCAGATTTGGAAGACATGAACTGAGCAGTTGATCAGAAACACACAGACGAACAATCTAACAGGCCGGTGAACACCTCAAGCTCTCCCAACTTCTCCAAATAATCAGCAGGCTTGTCAGTACTCACTGTAGCACTGATTGAATAAGCCCCAACTTCTCATCTGAAAATCAATTTGCCCCCATTAGCATACTAACAGAATAAATAGGATTTGTTTGACAGAAGTCGCAATCTTCTATTCCAATCTATTCACACAAATCATACAGCAGCCTATGCACCAAAAGATAGAAGGAATCAGAACATCGCCAAGAAATACAAAGTACTGGGTGAACAATCCAACAACAAAAAACCCCAAAGAAATCAGCACTGAAACAACAATCTAAAACGCGTTCAGAAAAAGGGGAATCTTTCCAGAAATTCACGAACAAAGAAATCACCTTGCAGACTCATACACAGGCTACAACTATGCATTTGACAGATCCATTCGTTGCATCACCACTCTCCAAAAGGCAGAGCACGAGAAAGAGGGCCTAAAACTAAAAATCGCACAAGCCCCCACCCCAGTGCAGCATCTCCCACAAAAATACGGGCAGTGAGCCAGGTATTCCTGGAACAGCTGCAAGCTCACAAGGCGAAGAAGCAGGTATGATGGAGGAGCACACCGGAATCATATAAGCAACAACACAGCACACACACACACATGTGGTGTGCTGCACACCCACATCAAGACATGGGAGCACTAACTCCAGTGGCCACTGAATGCAGCAACGGAAGATTTGTAAAAGAAGTAGTGAGGGGGAAAGAAAGAAAGAAAGAGGTGGATTAGATATAGAAAGTGATGGGTGTCATTAAAGCAGCGGCAGGAGCGACAGATCAGGAACGAACATCCCACCTGAGGAAAATGACACCTTAACCAACCAACAACCAGCCAGCCCGGGAGGAAGATGACCAAGGTGGTGCCTACCTTTGCTAGGGCCAAGAGGCCACTGTGGTGGTCGTGCCTCAGCAGCTGGCAGGTTGTGGGAGGGGAGACGCACCGCCTATGGCAATGTCAAGGCAAAAACAGCAGCTGCCTACCTGTGGCCTGTGCACTTGGCTACCGAGGTTCTTTTCAGTTTCAACCCTCTATTTAATAATTCATTTTTCTGTTTTTAGATAGTATATTTTAGAACAAAATATTTTTTTTTTAAGATTCTTTACATTGTTAATTGTAGCTAACATATTTTTTCTATTTTTCTATTTTTATTAAATTTAATTATATCTAATAAGTTAACTCAGTTATAGTAAAATAAATTAATTATAGTAAATTTTAGTTAAAAATTAGAAGTTATGTTAAAACGAATGCCTAGTACTAATTGGTGCGGGGCTCCAGGGCTGAGGCTGCAAAAGTGCAGAGACAAGTGTGTGTGGAGAAGGGTATCGACGGACGTGGCCTCTCATCATCTCATGGCCCGAGACTACCGGGCCCAAAATTTACTTTACATGGCGCTTGCCTAATACTGACAGGTGGTGGAGACTGATCCAGACAGTTCATTTCACTGATTTAGAGTCTCAAAAAAATTGGAATTTCGTACGAAAAAAGGTTTTCTTTTATAATTTTAAGCCAGATAAGAAAAGTTTCCAGTAGAAAGCACTCGATCCAACTCGTCTGCTAAAACGATTAAGCCTGTTTAGAACACGTGAATTTTAGTGTAATTTTTGCGGAAGTTGCGTGTTTTATATGAAATTCATGTGTTCTGAAGTGAAGTCCTGGAATTTTTTATATTTCATACAGTAATAAACAGCCTCAACTATTGACCATCTATTGCGGAAGTTGCGTGTTTTATATGAAATTCATGTGTTCTACGGGTTGTTGTCAAGTTTCTCTGAAAGTTATTGTGTTGTCTAAATGGTGCCGAGTAGCAATAACATTTCACATAATCACAGCTGATTAATTGGTCAACAGTCCACGGCCGGCAGCTTCGATAG
The DNA here is from genome assembly GCA_036346265.1 of Melocanna baccifera. Lineage (NCBI taxonomy): Eukaryota > Viridiplantae > Streptophyta > Magnoliopsida > Poales > Poaceae > Melocanna > Melocanna baccifera. Next base: position 21,485,638 of record CM070700.1, on the reverse strand, counting down.
TGGAGGATAAACTATGGTGCTACCATCAGCATTCCCTAATCTCCAACGCCCAAAGCATCCTTGGAATCGTATACTTATCTCAAATTTCGAGTAGAGTAATTTAACTGATTATCCTTCATCTGACGGGATGGTTAATCTTGATTGGGGTGCACCAATCTTGAGGGCTAGCAAAAAAGCTAGAACCCAGAAATTGAAATCATAGCTGCTACGATCGAGGTCTTTCTGCTTAGCCTCATACAGACAGGTGTATATTAACTTATTGACAACAAGAACATGAGAAAAAGAACACTTTCATGTGCAAACTGAAGATACACACAGAAACTACTGCTTACTTGATTACAGAAAAAAAAACTAGTAGAAATCATGCCTAGATTTAGTTTATGGAAACATTGTAGTTGTGATTATTTGCTTAAAGTCTGCTACATGTTGCCGGTTGCAGCTTCCTTTGCGTGTTTGTCCCCATCATTTGATCAGAATCTCAAATTTCATATATAGGCAATCAATAAGACAGACAGACCTAGCAACCACGTCGAGGCAGAGATGAAAGAATCTGAAAACTGCATCGAAATGGATATGCAGATTCGACCGTTGCCTACCACATAAGCACTTCTTGCTTGTAACCTGCATCATTACCCTTTGAACATTGTAATTGACCAAACAATTTGGCACCTCGAGCAGACTGCAACCTGAAAACTGCCAATCGACGAGCACTACGGCGACATTCTTAAACATAAACCATCTCTTTTCTGTCACCTCTTCCTTTCGCTCTCTTTTCCCTATCACTATATCCCTTTCCGGCTCTTCTACGTGGTCCATGGATCTGTACATGCATATGGCATACCATGGAATCTTTGAAGGGTTTGGTATTCTGAAAAAAAGAAAAACTTTGAAGTTTTAGGTAATGTATGCAGAAGACTTGATCATTCCCTGGCTATTTGCCGGTTAACTTTGCAGAACAATGGCGCAGTAGTCACTGACCGGCCGGTGAGATCGATGGCTAGGCCGGCATAAACAATGGCGACGCTTTGTTTAATCTCAACACAACAAAGCCTATGTTTGGAGCTATAAGCGCTGGCACGTGTAGCCCCTCATGGCCAAAAAGCTAGCATCAATTAACAACTCAACTAAGATGGTCTCAAACTAGGACCAGCACTGTTTAAAACTCAGGAACCGCAGCAAGCATGTGCAGTGGCACAAGCTGGATGGATGGATACATGGCTTGAAATTTGATCACAACAGAGACAGATCAGAGAAAGCAATTAACTGCCAGTTTAAGTACAGATAAAAGAGAGCAATAGTGACAAGTAGGGGTGCAATCGCAGTAGATATGGACGGATATCAATTATCATGTATCCTATTTTGTTTTTTTTTTCTCAAAGTCGAACACGAATAGTATCAGATACTAATTTCTCTATTATGATTCGCAAGTTTTTAGTCCATTGGTTGGATAGAAATTATCCGTTTCTTTTGCACCCCTACATAATATTAGATAATAGAGGTGCGATCAGAGCGATCACAGATAAACTAATCATAAAGATGTCAAAGGAAGACCACTTAGTATTCTTTGCCTGCTCAGATATAGCAATCCGCCTATTTGTTATTATGTCTCTAAGTAAAGTCACAATAAACTTTCTCATACCACCTGACATACGAACACATACGGATAGATATCACTCACTTCATATCATATTCCATTTTTTTTTCTTTAGAGTTAGAATCGAACATAAATAGTATTAGGTACCTATTTATCTCTTCTGTATTCGCCCTGCAAGCTTTTCCGCCATCTGATCGGACAGAATTATCTGCTCCGAGGGACAAGTACGCAGACAGACAGCATGGCTTCATACATACTTGCCAAAGCTGATGCAAAGTCACAGACGATGTTGAACGGTGCAACGGCGACTGACAAGGTAACGGTCAGGTTATTATGCTTCATCTGCACAAGGAGATTATTCTGTCCCAAGAAGCGATGATGTGATGGACAGTGGCAGGTGAAAGGCTAGTACTGCTAAAGATTATTGTGTAGATGCAAATGATGCCGAAAGACAAATACAGCTGATCTTTGTCGGTCACCTACAGGTAAAGATAAAAGATAAAGATATGATTTGGAAAAGCAAGAGGGAGCTTTCATGCATCAGTTGAGTTGCTGATGCGTGTTAATTTATGCGTGGAGCTGTGGAAATCTTCTTCTTTTCTCCCACTTGCTTTTCCAAATCAGATCTTTATCTTCAGCAACTCAACACTGTCCTTATCGTATCAAGAAGACTGCTTTCCTTCAGGTAGGGCAGGAAAACGATCGCACAGAAGGATCAAGAAGGCAGGGAAAATATTAGGCAGTTGCAGAAACAAGAGAGCAATTAGGTAGATCGGTGGAATGGAAGGCAAGGAAGTTGAGTTGATGTAACATCTCAATTTACAGCCTTTGAAAATTTAAGAAAATTTAAATTTTTTTATTAATTTTTAGTTCTATTTAAAAATTTTCGGTGTTCATTCAAGGTTTTTGAATTGAATTTTCTCTAATCAATCAATTTGCTAAGACCAAAACTTCAATTTCAAAATGGTAATCGGAAATTCAAAACCGAGACAGAACTTGAAACCAAGAATTATTATTAAAATCTTTCACATCAAATTTTCATATGTGAAAATTCAAATTCTGGGGATTCAAAGGTTCTCTCGGAATTTGACAAAATCTGAAAATTCCAAATTTTCAATCCTGAATCTGAATCAAGATTTTCAATTCAAAACTTAATTACAAATCTAAATATGAAATTCAGCACTTGGAAATTCTTCAAAAGTCTTTGGGCTCTCAGCCAATTTCCATTTCTTCACCCGGCGCCTCCTCCCTCTTTCTTCTCCCCTTCTACCCTGTTCCTGGCACCCACCTGCCGAGTGGCCCAGCTGCGCTCGCGCGTCCCCTGCTCTGCGTGCCAACCCCCTGCAACCGCCCCCGGTTTCACCCCTAGATTCCCATCGATTCCTTAGAGCACGACGACGCCACCCCCACATTCGGCCGAGCTTCCCACCGCACGAGCCGAGCCCGCACCGTGCGCCTCCACTGGCCACAACTGTCTCATGCCGCCAAGCCACTCCTAGCATCCCCGAGCTCGTCCAAGCTTTCAGGTGAAGTCGTTTCAGTCCATAGATGATCCCCTATCAGTTAATTATGCTAATACACCGTAGGTAGCCACCTCCCCATCTCCCATGTTCCGCCACCAAGGATCACCCCACCGCCAAGCCAAATTGGCTAGCGAGGCTTCGGCTATAGATGCACAAGAACGTAAGCATTCCATTTTGAAATGCTCATGTTCGGCCACCGCCCTTATCGCTAGTGGCGAGCCCTTTGTTACCGACGAAAGGGACGGGAGACCTGCGTCGATGAAAGCAACCTTTCGGGCAGTTCGAACAAGTGCTCCACCATTTGGATAGTTCGAACCGGTGATTGAACGGTTCAAAATAACCCTTCGTTGATCAGATGACTTGCATGTCTTCGCCAATCGGATAGTCCAAACAGGCTATCGGACGGTCCGAACAAACCTTCGCAGATCGCACAATCCACGCATTTCCAACCGTTCAGATAGTTCGAACATTCCTACGAATGGTCAAAACAACCTTTCATCTAATCGGACGGCTCACGCGTCCTGACAAGTTCGGATAGTCCAAACCTTTCCAAGGGCAATCGGACAACCCAAAGGTCTCTTCGGCTGATCAAACGGTCCGAACGTCCCGAGCGACCAGATGGTCCGAACTTGAGCCACGCAGGCCCACTTGTCAGTGAGAGGTCTCTCTCCCTTTCTAATTTTGAGACTAATTCAAGCTAAGAACTTTAAATAAGCATAACTTATTTATCTTAGCTCCAAATTTGATGAGACAAATTTTTAAATTTATCTAAATTCAAGATATGTCCAATGTAACCAAAACTGTGAAATTGAAAGCTTAGTACCAATATTTATGACTAATTAATCTTGCTTAAAGTTGATGTCAACCGAGAAATTAGCAAGATAATATCATCAACTAATATAGAAATTTGAATTTGTACATTACCCTGAGATAAAATATGAAGCTTTATAAGATGATTTTCAATGCTCTCAAGCTTGACACTAGAAACTCAAAAGTCAATCTTGTATCCCATCTCATCTCTGTCCCAATATCTAAATTTATCAATATAAGTTAATTGGTGTAGCAAAATTTTGCCCCACAAAATGTTAATCATGATTTGCTCATCTCTAAAGCCATGATACCTCCCTTCTAATTGATGCTTAAAATAATTATTGGTAAAATCTCCCATATTTATCTGCAAAATGCCAAGATTTAAAATAGAGATCACCTTATCAGTGTTTAAAACCTCCTGGAAACATCAATCATCCTTGTCTTAAATTCTATCACTAATCAAATAGTTCTTCAGAATATTATAAACTACTAATATTTATCCTAAAGGTGAATAATACAAAAGATACATAAAATAATGTTGCATGTGCAAATAAAATCCTTACTTAAAGAAACCTACAAGAATGCAATCCTGCCTATTAGAGAATCATCCAATTATCATTTCTGGATTTGAATTTCACTAATAATATTTGAGAACAATTAACATTGCAAAGTGTAACCGTTAGTTACTCTACTAAATTTGTCAAATCATTAAAATAATAAACTTTACACCTAAGAATAATTGGTTAAATAACCTACCCGCACCTTAAATAAGATCTTGAACTAATAATCCAACTATCTGGCAACTACAATCTCAAATAATGCAGTATCTAGAACTATCCAGTTGATTTCAACCAATTAAATAATACCCAATATTATGCATAATCTCTCCCATCTGTCCATAGATCTTACCAGACTTATGGAACTTTCTTAATAAATATAAACTAAATAAAAAGACTATTAATTAAAAGATCAAAACTCGTATCATGTCTTCAACTATGTTTGACCATCTTCATTCCCAAGGTAGAATATTCCTATGGGTATTTCTTTACGCTTGATCCCTCTTTATCCTATTTCTTCCTTCACAATAAAGTTGCTTAGCCACCTCCTTGTGCCTAATTCTTTTAGCTCAGTGTCTACTTCACTCTCAAATCCTCTCTCAAATCCTCAATAATAGGCAAACTTAGATAAGCATAATTAAATCTATTTGAACTTCTGAAGTTATTTGGATTTATTTAGTTCTTTATTCATTTGCCACGTAATAGAATCGGAAGACTTGACAGATCGATAATTCGAGCAATAACAAGACTTGGATATAAGTGGAGACTAAGGATTCAATACTACTGACCGATTGAGCAGGCTTTGAGTTAAATCAAGGCCGTGGTAAAACGACCAAGGCAAGTCATCACTTTGATCATATTGATGCTTAATTGAACTGCATTTTATGCAAACTTATATTCCTTTAAATTATTAAATTGCATGCTTAATTTGTTATTCAAATATATGTCAAAGCATAAGGTAGCTACATACCTACTTGATGATGAAGTAATACTATTAATATGCTATTCCTTGATACTTGATATACCCGATTCTAGTCATTCTAGATGTTAATAATAACTCTACTAGCTATAAGTCATAATTAAGGTTATGCTAGTCTTGTCAAGTCAGGGCATTAAATTACCCTTCTCATTACTCTTCAAACATGAAACTTATTTTTGAGCAGTCATTGGATGTAAGTGACTGATAATTTACGATAACTTGGTTTATGCCTCTCAAAACCCCTAAAAACTTGCTTTACCTGTCTGGGCGAATGGTAATAGAGGTTGGTGTGGATATAACAGGAGAACTTATAGTTTGTGGTAAGTACCGCTCGGATAAATTAAGGACTTAATCTTGTGATGACCTTTTCGTGTAAAATAGTACAACCACAAGCTGGCAAAGTATAAGTATGACTAACTAATTTGTATTGCTAGTAGAGGAAAGCACCATTGGAGTGATCCACAGGTCGTGGTGCTGATTTAAGCTATCGTGGATATGGGTCATGTTGCTGGCTTAACCCACCATGTGGCGTAAGAGGGAGTCTAGGTGGGGGCGAATATCGCTTTCTCTCAGATGAAACCTTAGCGAGCAATCCTTTGCTAAGTGCATTGTAAAGATCATGTGGTAATCCTCTTGATCTGCATGTCAAAGAAAACATACAGAATATAACAATGGGGTTATCTTTGTAGAGTATAAACTGTTCGAACAGCAGTGCCCACGGTCAAAGACGGACATGAAAACTTCCTCGAGTTAATTATATTTCAAAAACTTTTATGGGTGGGATAAAAATCTATCAAAAAGAAGTACTCTGACTTTAACTTTTTCTAGAGGGATGTACTAGTAGTGATAAAAACTAGCATTGGTGGAGATAACCATGCACCGTAAAAGTGGATATAACATGTTCTACAATTAATATTGCATTCTCATATCAACTTCAGAAAATTGGTTTAGTTAAAACTATGAAGTCTCATGAATTTTTTTATTTATTGTATTTTGAAACAATACTTTTAACAACTAAAAGAACATCAAGCCTTTTTTCACTGCCTTGCATATACTATTATTGCTTCCTATGTGGTGACTTGCTGAGTACAGTTATACTCATTCTTGCTTTATTACCATCATTCGGTCAGTCAGAAAAAGAAACTCAAGCCTTGCGATATTTGAAAGGGATCGACAAAGCTAGAAGATGGCAAGGCCAAGAACTAAGTCACGAACTCCAGTTAGCTGCCTGTGAGGTAAGTCCTGAGGGTCCCATCTGTGTGAAGTTTCCGCTGTGGCAATCTTTGTTTTCGGCCTATTTAGTCCATGTGTAAATTATTATTGTATTAATTAAGTTTCTACATAATATATTTTTAATATATAGTAATGTATCGTGAGGTACCATCTACCGATCCAGATTCTAGAGAATAGTGCGGTAAAATAACAGAAAATCTAAATTTGCTAATTCGGGATCCGACAATTGATCCAAGCATGGATGAGTAAGAAACTGATGGACACACGACACCCTGCCAGCGACATGGTTGTTCAGCGATGTCACGTTGTCTCCCTTCCGATCTCCACGGTTTGGTGATGATCTTCATGGGCTGTTACGCATCACATGCGGATGGCAAAGTTGCAGCTTGGGTTTCAAGCTCTCGGAAAGAAGGCAAACTAGCTACTTCTGGGAGCAGGGAAAATAGACATCTCCATCTGTTAGATATAAAAAAAGATGTCAAGAAAGGTATAGGTAAAGGGAAATCTCATACAGAAACACTTTCACTCACAAAGCATGTACACTTAAGGCCTGTTCTTTCTGGCTGCGGCTGATGGCTTTTAGCTGCGGCTGATGGCTTTTTGGCTGTTTGCGACAGAGATTGCGGAAAGAGAGATACTCGTTTACGATTTTTGATGATACAAATATTAGTTTTTTAACGTGTACTATAATTAACTTGTAGACTCTATCTTAAAAAAATACTCCGTTTAAAAGATAGTTACTGTAGCAAAAGTCAAAAGCGACTTTTAGAAGTCGCAAAGAACAGGCCTTTAGTCAATCAAGGTTCTAGAGGAACAAGACCAACTTGGCATTTGTTTCCAATTCAACAATACATAGTCCTAACACCAGTGTCTAGTAAATGACATGGATTTTCACTGAGAAATTAATTCTTGATTAGTTCTCAAAATGAATACAAATAATAAAGGTAAATAAAATAACGCAAACAAGTTCCTCGAAAAAAATAGGAAAAAAGAAAACAAAGTTTTTTTAGAAAAAAAGAGAGGATAAGAAATTAAGAAAGAGGCCGAGATTTGACACCTGGGCCAAAACTGAACTGCTGAAACGGGCCGACTAGCAAGCTGGGCCTTAGCCAATTGGCGCACTAACCAGTAGCCAGTGCCCCATTTGGCGTTCGCCTCTTGCCTGAGTGGCCGGCGGCGTGGAGGCGGCGATGCTGCGCCGGGGAGGGGCGGCCGCGAGGCAGGCCGCGCTGGCGGAGGGATCGATGGGGGCCATTCTCCGGCTGCGCGTGGCGGAGCGGGAGCGCTTGCGGAGGCGGCGGCGCGACCCGGGTCGCGACGAGTTCTTCGTGCCGACGCCGGAGTCGCTGGCCTGGCTCGACTCGGTGTCCCTCCCCATGGTCCTCACCGCCGCTGCCGTAGCCCTGAAAGTACTTGCTTTTGGATTGTTCTTCCTGAAGCATTTGCAACCCCATGATGCCTAGTAAGTAGGGTTTGCATTAGCACTGAAAGTACTGAATGCAGTACAACATAGAGTAGCGCGTGGCATACTGATGATGTTCAGCATCTGGCATGAGAACTGACATTCTTTTGGGCTTGTACAAAGAAATGACGGAGCGCATTGATTCTGCGGTCACGCTGGGAAAGGTTCCTGAAGAAATCAAAGTAAACCATGAAAGATTTTACGAATGGGATTCAGGAATTACCTCAAAAGATCATCACCCAATTGTTCATGTAATTCGTGCAACCTAATGATTCTATACCATGTGCTTACTATCTCCAAAATTAAAGTATTTGAGACATACCGTAAACGTTGATTCTGTTATAGGTTTTACTAGATGGGAAAGACGCAAGTGCAGTTGACAACGAAGGAAATGTGCTACCAACATTGGTATACATGGCGCGTGAGAAAGAGGCCTCAGTACCACCATAACTTCAAAGCTGGGGCAGTGAACTCCCTGGTGCACTCATTAGCATTCTTCCCCCATAAGTTTAGAACTAAATTCAATTATTTATTGTAAATATCCTAATGTACATTATCACTAACTAGGATAACTATATATTTTTCTTATATATGTGAGTAGCATGTTGTAAGACTATAAGGTGATAGTCCTATGAGAATGATGAGTATTTAATATTGTTTGTACCTTACTTTTGTTAACTGAATTTGATTTTGTGAATCTACATGTTGACTTGTACTTTCTGGTAACACTGGTCAAACCGGCATGAGATGGCGGTCTAACCACTGTGTGGTGGAGGTTAGACCAGCATTGCCTGGTGGTCTGACCATCTTGCTGGCAGTAGTGGCCCTTTGTCTAGTTGCTGAGTTGGTTATGGTTTTGGTTTGTGTTGTAGTAGTGTTTATACAGTGTTAATCATAGTGTTTCCATACAAGTGTTAGTCATAGGGTTTTTATGCAAAGGTTAGTCATGGCGTAGGTCTATATATATATTTTGCTAATTGAGAGTTAAGGACATGTCATTTGTGTTTGGATCGATTGCTTTGTTTTTGATATGCAAGTCATTTGATGATGGATTGTGGCCATAGAGTATCATGTAAGTCTATGTGGATCATCATGTCAAGTTGAGAGCACAGAAGAAAGACAATGGTCGTGAAGAAGCAATACGTGCATGTAGTATGCTAATTGGATTCGTGTGTTTCAAGTGATGATGTTCCTCAGAGCAAGCGTACGATCTTGATTGCAAGGCATTGAGCATCACGGACTAAGGTGTAATGTTGTATGCCACAGACAAGGGTGTTTCAATTGGTGATGGTCTTGACGCAGGCGTATGATCTTGGTGATGAGGCATTGGGAATCGTATTTTTTAAAGACCGATGGGTGGTAATTTGGTAAATTGTATAATACCGGGTAGAGTAATGGTTTGTAAAAGCACGATGCTGGTATATGTGGTTTAGGTTACGTCTTTATGGTTGAAATATCTTATTAAGTTATTGGAGCCTTTAGGAAGTCATATTTTGAAAAGCGTACAAGTGTGTAAGAGAGTAAAACTCGTTTGTGTATGGGTTACTAGGTTCCTCATATGTAAGTGGTGAGATCCACTAAGGAGTGGCTAGTTTGATGTGTGGTAGTAGTTTGCACTATATAAATCTTATGTTGAGTTGAGTCATATGAGATTCCAAAATTAGGGTTGGGATTTTTTTATGTTGGAATTTTTTTGTGTATGTGTGTGTGCTATAAACTTAAAGCTCTGCTATCTTGACAAATTAGTTGTAAAACATTTATTTTCAAGTGAAATGAATATTCAAAATTTGCCTAAGTGAATTATGCCATAGACCCCCCTTTGTGCTATTGATTTGCTTTGCTTTCTTCTTTGAATTTCTCTCTTCTTGATTTTTCTTAGTACTAAGGACATATAAAAGATAGAAATATCTCTGGAGATAATATTCCATCTATCTAGGTATAATCTAGATAAAGTTCTTGAGTTTGTTGGGTTTTCCTCAGAGAGAGGTATTTGGTGGTTTTGTTTTTGTGAGTGATTTGGATTGAATTCGTGTTATGATCTAATTTGCTATGATATGTGAGAATCTATCCAAGATAAGCTAGATCATCTAGGACTCACTAGCAAGAGCAGATTGATATTTCCCTCTTTTGTTTGGTTTTGGTGCAACTCTCGGTATTTTGGATAAAGGTCAGAACTTTGCTATCGATCTTCACAATCCATAATTGAAATAGGTTACTGACGTTCTTGAGAGTGTTTGTATCAAGTTTCACTGTTTTTGGATCAGTGGTTTGAAAGTTGGATCTTTTCTTAGATCTGGTGTAGTGCCGAATGCACAATTTCTTTGCCGAGCGATCAGACCGGCGCTTCAAGCGGTCCAACCGACTGGCAGTTAGACTGACACAAAGTCAACCGTCAGACCGGAATTCTTCCGGTAGTCAGACTATCATGGTTGATCTAGCAAACGGTCAAACCGCAAATTTGCCTACGATCAAACTGGTGTTCTTGGTGTTTGGCTTTCAGAGTTTGAGGGTTTGTGTTTCCGCTGCATTGTGTCGATACTTGGGGGGAAGATTTTGGAGATTCATTCACCCCCTTTTACTTGCCATACCCAATGCTACACATATTAACATATGAACACCAACAACTATCAATACTAAGCCAAGCAAGTATGAAGTTTATTTGATGAAATATAACTGACTAACGAACAGTTCTTTATGGCATTCATTTTCCTAATGAAATGCAGATAAGGGTGTCATCGGTGATAAGCAACAGCCCTATCATACTGAATGTGGACTGTGATGTGTACTCCAACAACAGTGATTCGATTAGAGACGCACTGTGTTTTTCCCTTGAAGAAACGGGCCACAAGGTTGCATTTGTGCAGTACCCTCATGACCAAGAACGATATATACGGTAACTCCTTCAATGTCGTCAATGAGGTTAGTGGCATCAATTTGTAACTTCAACACCATCTTGAAGTTTGCTACTACTCTATAATACAATCAGCCACTACATTTTGAGTCCTGCTTATGAATTTTTTTTAAAAAAAACAGGCAGGAGAACTGCCGTATATTAATTCACAGTGAGAAGAAAAAACAAGCAAAAGTTATTTTGGCGAGGGATAGAGGGTAGTGTCGAGGCGAGGGGGCCGGGGAAAGGCCAAAACACCAGAGTTGATTTTATCATGTCCAAACAACACTAGCTCAGACACTCTTGCGGCACAAGAGATTTAGTGAGGGCAATTTCTCCATCTTCGTATCAAAGTACTGCCCTTTCCCATTTGGACATGGAAAGGTCAAGCTACGACTGCAGATGGGATATTGCATCTATGGTTTATGGGCGCCTTAACTCACTCCCTACACTATTTTATGTCATCATCCCTTCATTTGTCCTCCTCAAGGACATCCCCCTATTCCCAGAGGTGATTTTATCATGTGATAATTCTCAGCTTACTTTGCATCATATGCATTCTGAGTTCTCACTAACACGGTGTTCTCATGTTCATGGTGTTCACACCCTTCATGTATGTATCGATCGCGACGTACTTGTACAGTCTCTGGGAGGAATTGCATTCTGGAGTCACATCAAAGGGTGGTGGAGTGAACAGAGGACGTGGATGATTAGAAGAGTAACATCGTATCTCTTCGCCATCATCGACACCTTCCTGAGCTTTCTGGGACTGTCAGCTATGGAGTTTACGATTACATCGAAAGTAAGCGATGAAGACGAATCACGGGGGTATGAGCAAGAGGTCATGGGGTTTCGGTCGTCTTCTCTTGAGTTCATGATCATCGCGACTGTTGCGTTGCTCAACCCCTCAGAGGATGAAGAAGCCATTAGAAACGGACATGGAAGCGCTCGAAGTACTATTTGGTGCACCCACCACGCAGCTGACGGTTCAGAACTTCGGCCGAGCAGAGCGCACCGGCCTCCTGGTGTCTATGCGCGCGCCCATCTTTGGCCCGCGCGGTTCGCCGGTTCGGCCGGCGCCACCAAGGCACCAACGTCTTGTTCTCAAAGAAAGAAAAAACCTTTTTCTTTACAGAGGAAGTGCACGCAGCAACCTGTGTAGCCCGCACCGGCGGGACGCAGCCGCAGCCTATCGAGCCCAATCGCATCGTTTCACGAAGCCCAACCATCCAGTCCCACGGCCGAGCGGAGCACCGGCCTCGTGCTGCCCGTGAGCGGAGCACAGCCGGTAGGCGCGCGGTCCGCCTACCACTACCAGCCTGCCCCCCGCACGGCTCGGGCCGTTCGCACCAAGGCCCGGCTTTCCCGCCCGCGCACGCCCAAATTCGTCCACGCGGCCGAGCGCAACCTACCAACCCCGCGCGCGCGTCCAACGGCCCAAGCTTGCGGCCCCGTGCTGTTCGGCCGCTTGGCCGGCGCCGCCAACGCGCGCACGGCGCGGCAGCCACACGGCACGGTTGTAGCACCCTGACCAACGGCTATCTTATAATTACAAGGATGCCTAAAAAGAGTAGTAAACCACCTAGGATCCACAATTATAAGTAAGTTAGGTAGAGATATGATATACTAAAATAGAGTTAAAAGTTCTGTGCTCTAATTCGGACATTACATCTATGGAAATACGAAGATCCACTTACTACAAAAATCAGAATGGTCATGAGTAAAGTGATACAAGCTTACGCAATGCTATATAAATCATGAATTCATATCTATCTCTAGACTAGAGGCTATGCGAACAAGTGGAGGTTTGTTTTTCTATTTATACAAGTGTTCAGTAAATTTCTAAATTAATAACATAAAATTCTTTCTCAACCTAAAAACATTATTTTCTAATAAGATTGAGAATGAGTACGAACATGAGGATGAAAATGTGAATAAGGATGGAAATGGATATTTCAAGAAATGTTAGATTATGAGCATACAATGCATTATTGTTAAATAAGCTTGCTGAGTACTCTATACTCACTCTTGCTATTATTTTTCTTTGTTTAGAGTATATTGTGTTTGAGGCTTACCAGGAGAGAATAGATCTATTTTGATGGGGAGAGAGATGATATTGAGCACCACCTGTATAAGGGGGAGCCCTTATACGAGGAGATTACTACTAACATAGGCCTCAAGGTATCGAACATTAGCGTGCTACCTTTATATTTAGTACTCTTATATAATTTGAATATGAACTAGAACTATTTAATTTCGATATTGTAATATTTGAGCTCTCGTGGCTTTGAATTAAACTTTAGCCTTGTATGGTTATGCTCCTGTAATATTATATTCTATTTTTAATTATTATTCTACTGCAGCACTCTAATAAGCTCATTATTCATTTGAGCGGTATTTTATTGGGCAAACGAATAATAATCTGTTGACTAGTGTTATTACCTCTCTGTAAAAATACGGGTCGGCCTAAATTTGCATAGGCCTGATCAAATCCAACCGTGGAGGACCGATGGCATTGGCCAATCGGCGGGCAGCGGCGATGAAGTTGATGAAGACATAGCGGGGCTACGGTGGACGAGGACGACGATTTGGACGAAACGAGTGCAAAGGTGGCGAGAGGAGGCGGTGGTGAGAGGAGGCAATGACGGGGGTGGATTGGACGACAGTGGCAAGGGAGGGGGCGGCAGCAACGCTAGTGCCAAGTGAGGCGGTGGAAGACTAAATCGAGAAGCCGCTACAGTACCCTCAAGAAGCGGTTTGTAGAAACCATTTATGAAAGTAAACCTATTCAATTTGGATTTCGGCTTCCAGAGGCTGAAAGCCAAGTTGTTTAGAGTGGTGTCTAAGATATCAACTCCATCCTATTACTCGACCTATTTTAACATCTTTTGTTCGACCATTTTCTACGCCTACAACATGCTAGGCTCCTAATACATGTTTCAGCTCAAAATCCTCATCGATCACAGTACAGTGTAGCTCTTTGAGATGAACCTATTTGGAACGGTGTCTAAGATATCAACTCCATCGTATTACTCGACCTATTCATATAACATATTTTCTACGCCTACAACATGCTAGACTCCAAGTACATGTTTCAGCTCAAAATCCTCATCGATCACAGTACAGTGTAGCTCTCGGAGCTGTCGAAAGCAACAAAAATTGATCATAGAGTACAGTTGAACGAGAAGGTGCGAGGTTCCTTTCCACCACATTATTTAGTAGTATTGCTCTGATTTTAGCGTGTCCACGAACGTGGCTATCAAAGCGACATTTTTTTGAGATCAGGAAAGCGACGATTAATTTGAGAGTAGCGATTCCGTAGGGGTCCCCGGCTGCTAACTGCTCAGGAATTAACTATCATCAAAGCGACATTGTTGTGAGATCATCAAAGCGGCAATTAATATAAATCAAGTAGCCAGCCACGTACAGACGCCCGAACCTAAGGGGTGATCGTTTTAGCAATAACTTCTGATTTAGCTGAAATTTCACTGTAACTGGTTTTTTATCATAGTTGATTTGACTTTTTGGGCATAATTAATTTTTAAAAATGTAAAAATAGAAAAAAAATATGTTAGCCCATCACGGATAATGCAAAGGAACACGGGAAAAAAAGAAAAATGTAAAAAAACTCAAAAAAACTAAAAAAATTCAGAAAGAGACGAATTACTGAATAGTAAAAAAAAGCTAAAGATAGAAGTTGAAACTGAAAAAAAGCTGAAATGAGCGGGACCCTAATCTAACCCGGTTCAGGAATTAACTATCATCACTACGGTCCGTAAGGGCAGTCCTAATGCTATAGTTTCTTACATTAATTAGGCTTGCCATGTAAGCATTTTTATGACATGGCATAGTAATTAAAGAGGAGATATAAAGAAACGGTTTCTTCATGAGGAAACTATTTCTTCACAAGGTCCAAAGCCGAGAAAACTAGCAAAAGATGCGCTGCAACGAACTTGGTTTCTTATCATAGTGTCTTAGAAGAAACAGTCAATGCATGTGCAGGAAGGGAATGAAAATGATTGGTCACGATTCGATCTGATCCCACACGAAGAAATCATGGATTAGAAACTGTAGTTTGTATCATATTATCTTAGAAGATTAAAAATTAGTCATAATTTCAATACATTGAGACTGCCTAACTTTAGCTGCTGTTAGTACTATTTTTTTCTTGTTTACCTCGCTTTCTGGGCAGAGCTCGACTTGATAAGGACAGCTAGGCGCTTGACTAGCTCCTGTGGCTCTGGCGACTGCTGAATTGGTAGCAATTGCACGTCTTGTATCCTACTCGTCGACCGATCTGTGGACACCGATTATGTGTGTACGTGGTCCATACATATACGTACCTATATATGTGTCAGTGCATCCAAGGCTCCTCCAGCCACACGGGGCCGTGCATGTCCGACGAGTCGCAAGGCGTCACCGAGATTCCGACGACACGCAGCCGGGCTCGCTCTTGACTGCAACATATGCATTCATCCACCTGTAACTGCGACGCATGCATGCCGCGCGTACGGCGGAAAGCACTGCACAGGAGACCGGAGCTGCGTACGCATGCGCGCATGTGATGGATGGCAGAAGCTGGCTGCGCAGGCTAGGCCCTGCCCTGTACACTGGCTGGCGGCGCTGAACGGCGCGGCGGTTAGATCGACGTTTTTTTTTTTTTGAACCGGAAGAAAAAGGGAAAACCCTAATTAAAAGTGGGCCTTCGGCCCACACTCACGCACACACGCACACACCCGAAGAGGCGGCGGCGCCACGCGAAGAGGCGGAGGCGAGGTGGCGCTGGTGCGCCGCGGTGGCGCGCGAGCGGCGGCGGGAGAGGCCGCGGACGGCGGCGCTGGCGTGGCGGCGGCGGCGCGGCGTGGCGCGCGGCGGCGGAGGTGGCGCCGTGCGGCCGGCGGTGGCGCGCGAGGCGGCCGGGGAGAGGCCGGCGGCGGCGGCGCTGGCGTGGCGGCGGCGGCGCGGGCGCTACGATGGAGTGGATGCCGGCGAGGCGGCGCTCGGGCGGCGACGCATGGCTGCGCGGAAGAGCGGCGGCAACGTGGAGGCGGAAGCGCCGGCGCAAGCGCGCGCGCTGGGCGGCGGAGTAGATGCCGGCGAGGCGCGCGGCGGCGCGCGCGAGCAGCAGCGCCGCGCGCGAGGAGACAGCGACGGGAGAGGCCGGCGAGAGCCGCCGGCGACGCTTGGGAGAGGCACGGAGCGACGGCGAAGCGAACCGAGGCAAACCCTAGGTAGGCTCGATACCATGTTATGAATATTGTGTGCATCTATTCATGAGGCCCAAGGCAATATATATACAGTACAGGGGATGTACAAAGGAATACAACACAAAGATAATAGGAAATAGCATATTAGGAAACAAATAAGAGTCCTAATCTATTTTATCCTTAACAATGTGCGACGTCTCGCTGACTCTGACCGACTGCATGCCAGGCCTTGTACACCGGCTGATGTAGTGATGCGTGACGTCTCGCTGACTCTGACCTACTGCATGCCATCCAATACTGATCCTATGTACTCCATAAACTAAGGTACCAAAAAGATATATACAATGCAAATGTTGAATCCATAAACTAAGGTACCAAAAAGATATATACAATGCAAATGTTGAATCTCTGCGCTATTGTGCTCGCTTTCGCTCTGTGTGTGTGTCGATCGGTCGGCTGCGAGGATTATTATGTATGTGTTTCTATGAGCCGTAGCTAGTCGGTGTCAACAGGTTCAGAAAGGGCCCACCGTGCCACCATCCACATTATACATATGCTAATGCTAGCTAGTGCTCACTGCTCTCCTATATCTGAGCAACTCGGCAGGGGAGAGAGAGAGATGGAGAGGGAGAGGCTGTTTGCTACAGAGAAGTTGGGCGGGAGGGCGCTGTACAGGTTCTACGCCTTCACGGTGTTCGCGGGGATATGCCTGGTGCTGTACTACAGGGCGACGCGCGTGCCGGCCTCCGGCGAAGGGAGGGCGGCGTGGCTGGGGATGCTCGCGGCGGAGCTCTGGTACAGCTTCTACTGGGTCCTCACGCAGTCCGTGCGCTGGTGCCCCGTCCGACGCCGCGCCTTCAAGGACAGGCTCGCCGCCAGGTTTGTCCATGCATCTGATAACCAACGTAGTTACGGTTCCGTTAGTGAAAGTTTCACTGTGAAACTTCAACGGCCGTATCTTTAACCGGCGCCAGGATAGCTTACTTACCATTTAGCTAAATTTCTATAGGGGCAGCCTGGGAATCTATATCTAGGAGTGCAAACGGAGTGGATATTTTTCGACCGTCCATCCGTTTTAATTCGGGTAAAATTTAGAGTAAATTTTTGGATATCCGGAGGTTTTACGGATACGGAAACGGATTCGGATATTTTTTGTCGGATACGGAAACGGATTCGGAATAAATATTATCTGACGGATACAGAACTATCCGGATATTTTTCGGATAGTTATCGGACATTTTTTCGGATAGTTAACGGATTTGAACTCGATTCAATTCAGAACTTAATTCGGATTCGGTTCGGATGTCGCTCAACAGGCACTTATTAAAAAAAGGTCATAATTTTCATAAACGGAGTCCAATTTGGGTGTTTTTGTACTCGTTGGAAAGCTTATTTCAAGATCTACGCAATAGATAAGACCTCATCTTCAAATACATCACGAACCATCTGCTATGATTGAAAAAATATGACGGCTGTAAAATTTAATTTCTTTTTTTTTGTATGAGTTTAAGTCTAAAACAATATAGGGTTGAGTTGTATTCGGTTTAGGGACCATATAGATATCCCAAGGCGTTATATAAACCTTATAATCGTAGTCTTGTAATTATAATCCTTACACATGTGATATATATGGTTTTTGTTTTTGCGTATTATCCGACTAAATATTCGTGACCGAGACTAACCGTATTCGGAGCGGCACGTATTCGCTCCATATTCGTGAGCGAGAATATCTGTATTCGTATTCGTATCCGGCATTATCCGTGTCTTATTCCGACTCCGACAAAAAATATAGAAAATGATACGAAATGAGCAATATCCATTCCGGACGGTATAGCCTCCCTCTCCCTCCCCTCCTCTCCCCGTCACTCTCCCTCTCCTCCCCTCTCTTCTCCGACGCCGACACAGCTTCCACTGCCAGCGAGCTCTTCTCCCCTCCGCAGTGTGGATCCAAAACTAAAGTATAGAGGTGCTAATGAGACAATGCGAACATGAGACAAACAAAAGAAACAATAATAAAAGAAACTTTCGCAACCCAAAAACATACATAATTAGAAAAGAAATATAATAAGAATATAGATACCACCGAAGTGATTGAACCAAATATACCCTTGCGCTGCTACCCCTCGGTTGTTTGCCTTCGCAGGCACACTCGAGACATGCCATACTGCATTCCCGCTACCATCGCCACACTAGGGTTACCGCCCGCGTCACGTGAGTCGCGTCTCCATCAAATCAGTTGCGATTGGGGAATTGGTTTGGTCCTTTGGTAATTGCCTGTTCGATTGGGAAGAAAGAGAGATATGTGGGCTTGGCTATTGTGGTTGGCCTAGTACGTAAACAACACTAGGTTTGGAGTTGGTGTGGCCCACGCAAGAAAATTGAGTCCTAAATCTTCTTCTTCTACTTGTAGCCATGGCACCTATAAAGGCATGGATGGCTGAGGGTGCAAGGGGGTACCCATGGTCCAACCAAACCCCCTCTTGTGTTCGTCCCTACTCCATTGCCGTTCCCCTCCCTCTCTCTTATTCGACATCATGCAGCTCTGTACCCTCTTTGCCTTCCCCCGCCTCGCCGTGCCTCTCTCCGTTGCCGCACATCGCCTCCCTAGCCTCTCTCTACATCCGCGGGGTGGGGGTGGCGGCGGTGAACCCATCATTGGCAGTGGCGCCTCCTGTCGGCATGAGAGCATGGCAGAGTGGTGATCAAGAGAGAGGATGCTACACGGATCGAATGGTATAGCATTTTCTAGTTTTTCTCATTTTTGTAACAATGAAGTTCAATTGTGGCTGTAATTCTACCCTACTAATGTCCAGAGCGAGCGAAAATATCATACACTTCTTGTATCCAAATCCACCCATCTCAGCTCATGACTCATCTTCAGACCCACGGTATCCCTTTTGGAGTCATGGTGGTATGAATACAGCAAAAGGGATACCGGTATCTCGTGACTAAATTACATATAAATTATTGGTACCTAGATATGTACCAAAAATTTATATGTAATTTGATGACGAGATACTAGTACTCCTTGTACTTCGTAGTAACTTTCTAAAAATGAGAAAAACTATCTTTTACTGCACTGAGCCTTAACATAGTTATCTTGTCATTTGGAGAAGGTACGGAGAACGGCTACCTTGTGTGGATATATTTATATGCACTGCGGACCCACAGTCAGAGCCACCAAGTCTCGTCATCTCCACCGTCCTATCAGTCATGGCATACGATTTCCCAGCTGACAAAATAAGTGTGTACCTTTCTGATGACGGAGGCTCAATTCTATATTTCTATGCTCTATGGGAGGCCTCCGTGTTTGCAAAGCATTGGCTACCATTCTGCAAGAGATGTAACATTGAGCCAAGGTCACCAGCTGCCTACTTCTCAGACTCAGATGGGCATCATGATTTGTGCACCCCAAAAGAATGGTCATTTATCAAGGTATGTATATTTTTCGAACATCCTTCTTTGAAACACTTGTAGTCAAATCGCCTATTAAGCAGGGCATGAATTAACACTCACAGATGACTAGATTAGATGGCAATAAAGCACATAAGGGCATGCGGCCTATCCATAAACGGAGACCATAGTTCTCAACATTTGGCATGGCAATTGATAACATTTTGTGCAGGACATGTATGACGAAATGACTGAGCGAATTGATACAGCTGTCATGTCAGGCAAAATACTTGAAGAAATCAAAGTAAAACACAAAGGATTTTATGAATGGAATTCAGAAATTACCTCAAAAAATCACCAGCCAATTGTTCAGGTAGCTTTCTTGTCCTCCAAATTGGTGTATTTTTCATGATTCTGGAGTAAATAACTTGCATAGTATTTGGGACTTCCAACTTTCCAAGTTCTGAAAGTTGTTTTTTCTAGATTCTGATAGATGGCAAGGACCGAAATGCTGTTGATAATGAAGGAAATGTGCTACCAACACTGGTGTACATGGCGCGTGAGAAGAGGCCTCAGTACCACCATAACTTCAAAGCTGGGGCAATGAATGCTCTGGTGCACTCACTAACCTTGCTCCATCATCTTAAAACTAAGTTGATAAATTTGTAGAGTCCCTACTTTCCATTAGTAAATACCCACTGATTCTTAGCAACAAATTAGTTGTACCATATTCTGGTTTCATAATCACGAAGTTTCTAGTAGATAGTACTGTTGTTCAAGAGTAACCAAAAGGTTGTGACATGCTTTCTTTTCCTTTGATAAATCATAGCATGGAGTTGACACCCTAATAATACATTTTGAGTCATTAGATCACCAGTTTATTACAGAATTTCCCCAAGTATTTGAAAGTTCAGGAAATGTTAGAATCTCCACTTCTCCAGTCTTCCGTGAAATAAATGCAATGAATGTACGCTTAAAATCTGCGAGTTTTACCTATATGCAGTAACTTATTCACAACTGCCAGATACTAGTACCAGATATGAACCATATGGTACAGAGTCTTACAATTCTCATTAACATCATACCAGTTAAATAAAAAGTGTATTCCAAATATTGAAATGCCTTGATCATAATGAAATGAGTATTTCTAAAATATGTCAATTTTTCAATTAAAATGCAGATAAGGGTGTCGTCGGTGATAAGCAACAGCCCAATCATCATGAATGTGGACTGTGATATGTATTCCAACAATAGTGATTCAATCAGAGATGCACTGTGCTTCTTCCTTGATGAAGAAATGGGTCACAAGATCGGATTTGTGCAGTACCCTCAGAACTATAACAATATGACCAAGAATAATATATATGGCAACTCCCTCAATGTCATAAATCAGGTCAGCAGTATCAAACTGTAACTTCAATACCGTTCTCATGTTTGCTATAATATGTGCAATCATTATATATATTGCGACACTAACATAGCTACTCAATCTAAAGGTGGATATAAGGGGTTTGGACGGTGCGGGTGGCACTATGTACATTGGCACCGGATGTTTCCACAGAAGGGAGGTCATCTCTGGCAGGAGGTTCACCAAAGGCTACAAGGAAGACTGGAACAGAGGAATTAAGGAAAAAGCGCAAGAGAGCATAAATGAGATTGAAGAGAAAGCAAAGTCTTTAGCAACCTGCACTTATGAACATGACACACAGTGGGGAAATGAGATTGGGTTAAAATATGGTTGCCCAGTAGAGGATATCATCACCGGATTGGCAATACATTGCAGAGGATGGGAGTCGGTCTACATGAACCCTCCAAGACCAGCATTTATGGGTGTAGGTCCAGCAACACTTGCTCAGACACTTCTGCAGCACAAGAGATGGAGCGAGGGTCATTTCTCGATCTTTCTTTCAAAGTACTGCCCCTTCTTGTTCGGACGTGGAAAAATCAAGTTACAACTACAAATGTGCTACTCAATCTATGGTTTATGGGCACCCAGCTCACTTCCTACACTCTATTATGTCATCATCCCTTCACTAGGCCTCCTCAAAGGCACCCCCCTATTCCCAGAGGTAATGTTTCATAATAAGCCTCACTTTAGTTTCATATTCTTTGTATTAAAACTAAAGTGATGCTCGTGTGTCATTTAGATTACGAGTCCATGGATCACACCCTTCATATATGTCTCATGTACGGAGAACATCTACAGCCTATACGAGGCATTATCATGTGGAGATACATTCAAAGGATGGTGGAATGGGCAAAGGATGTGGATGGTTAGAAGAATAACCTCATATCTCTATGGCTCCATTGACACTGGCCGGAAGTTGTTAGGACTGTCAAAGATGACATTTGCAGTTACATCAAAGGTAAGTGATGAAGATGAATCAAAGAGGTATGAGCAAGAAATCATGGAATTTGGGTCGTCGTCTCCAGAATATGTGATCATTGCAACTATCGCATTACTCAACCTCGTGTGCCTGGTGGGAGGGTTAAGTCAAATAATGACACGTGGCTGGAATATGCTCTTGAATGTATTTTTCCTCCAGCTCATTCTCTCTGTGATTCTAGTGATCACCAATATCCCATTCTATGAAGCAATGTTCCTGAGGAAGGACAAAGGGAGAATACCATTCTCAGTAACATTAGCTTCCATTGGCTTTGTGATATTGGCCTTCCTCGTACCAATAGTTTGAGGTCCTAAAAGAGGCATTGATGTCTGATACAGTAATAGATATTTCTGATGGTTCTCTTGAAATAAACTTCATCTGATAAATACAGAGCGAGAGAGTTGATGACTCAAGTTGTACTGTTTGTACGCAGGAATCATTTGAGTTGCAGGAGTATCGGAGTGGACGCATGGAACTGTGCGATATGTTCTTAGACATTTTTTTAGTTCCCACGCTTCAAGACTTCAATCCTTCCTCCTATATGTAGCGGATTTCATATTTCAGTGCATATTTTCTTATGTTTTCCCCTAACAAATGACATTGTAACGGCATTTGATGGCTGTTTAAGAATTTGAAGTATGTCTAGTAATTTTATGGCCTTTTGCACAGCTAATTCTTACATGGACAAAATCTCACTGTTCTTACGGATGAAGAGTAATGGATGAATTAGAAAATAATCTCATAGTTTGTCTTTTCAATCTCACCATTTCCCACGTACCCATCTTACCGAAAAGCAAGAAAGCTAATTTAAAGGCAATACATGAAGCAACCTAACCAAAGAGCATGCTTTAGTAATATTAATCATAGATCATGTTGATTAATCTTGCAGTTAACTACAAAATTTGTGCCAACAATTTAGCAGATCATGTCCCTTTTTCCACCATACTATACTAATATTTGGTTTGCAATTATGGAATTTGGCGATACGTTGGAGGAATCTCTTTACAGGTTGATTAATATGCGTTGTTGTTGTAGTTAGGTTTGATCAGGTGATCAATCCTGTTGTTTTCTTAATTCGGTAGTACCAGGCATGTTCTGCCCTTATGTCCGCAAGAGATGGAGAAAACTGTGCCTACTGCTGTCGACTTTTTCGACTCATTTCTACCCTTATGCTCTTCACCATGCTGAGCAGTTTTTGTAGATGTATGATGTATCAATATCATGGAGTCCACCTTCCCTACTACCGAACATAGGACGCATGTTAGACTGATCTCAACCGTTTGGCCCAACGGCCAAACGGGCCCCTTGTTCGTGCCCTGATCGGGGGCGCCCAGCCCAATAGGCTGGTGGGCCCCTGTCGCTAGCGCCACAATAAATAGAGGTGGGGGGCTGGGGCGACACGTACGACGAGGTTCACCGTGCCGCCACAAACCCCACCGACAAACCCTAATCCGATCTGAGAGGGGGCGCTCCAGCAACGGGAAGTCCCACCGGCGCCACCGTTCGACGCCACGAGGGAGACGCCGCTTCCTCACCGACGAACCAGCGATGGCCGGCTCTTCATCCAACGCGACGGACGGTCGGTACCTCTAATCTCCTCTTCCTCTCTCCCTCTCTCTCGTATCAACAGGAAACCATCCACAGAAAACGCCCAACAATGGTATCAGAGCCTGGATTGTTTTAGAAATTAGAAGGAGGGGATTCATCGGTTTAAAGTCTCAGATCGGAAAAAGGAATAAAAAAAAAGAGGTGGGCTTACGGGCCGCCGCCGGGCCGGTGGCGCGCGCCTGCCGCGCGCCCGTGGCGGCACCTGCGCCGAGCTCCCGCGCACCGCCCGCGCAGGCGCGCGCGCGCCTGCTGCACCGCCTGCTGCCGCCGCGCGACCGCCCGCCGCGCGCTGGTCGCGCCGCCTGCTGCGCGTGTCGCGCGCGCTTTTGCCGGCGGCGGCGCTGCGCGCCGCCTCGCTTCCGCGGCGGGGCCCTCGCGCTGCGCGCAGCGTTCGCACGCCCAAGCCCCGCGGGAAGTTTTGCTCGGCCGACGCAGCTCTCTTGGCGCGCGCGCTGCCCAAGCCCGCCGACGCTGCCTCTGCTGGCGGCGCCGCCGCGCTAAGCCCCGCGGAAGTTGCCCGCCCGCGACACCCGATCTTGGCCGAGCAGGCCCTGTGCCGATCCGATTTTTTCGGTTTTTGGGAGGTGGGTTAGCAGGAAACGTGTGGTGGAGAATAAGTTCTTTGACCATAGCAGATATTTTTTGGTAGATGGTGGAGGCCTGTTGACCGGTCAAAGGATTAGATTATTTCGTTTTCCTTTATGTGTATATATAGAATTATTGTTTCATGGTATGTGTACTTTTAGATATATATATATATATATATATATATCTAAAAGAAAAGATATAATTTTCATTATTAAATTCGAACCAACGGGAGAATTTAATTTTGGAAAAATAGATATAATTTTTAATTGATGTTTCCGTTGCAAAAGTTAAATGGTGATTGGTGTTTAAATTAAATTCGAACCAACGGGAGAATTTAATTTTTTAAGCATTGTTGTGCATTATAATATTGTTATTTTCTGACCAACGTTGATAATAACAGTATTATAATCTAATTGATGTTTTTTTATACATTATTTCTATTTCTGCCCAACGGTGATATAGATTTAATGTATAGGTAAAATTGATTTAATTGTATGTCATTTTTTTGACCAATGTTGGAAATAAGACATATAATTTTCCTGTTATGTTCTCACTTTATTTGAAATATTTTTCAGACGGATACAACTTGATGAGTTGTATCAGAGAGATCCCCACTCTTAAAGGAGATAATTATGGAGAGTGGAAGAAAAAGATAGACTTAGCGTTTATCTTGGTGAAGTGGACTGGTCCTCACTACAAAGACGTCCCACCGAGCCTATGGCACCGTGAGGATCCAAATGAGGATGATCTTGCTTGGCGAGAAAAGACAGAGGATCATGCTCCCTTACTGATGTCTTATGACCTTGAGCATAAGAAATGGACCACACCAACAAGAAATGTATGGGTGTGATAAAGAACACGATTGAACTCGCTATTGTGGGCTCAATCGCAGAGTGTGACACTGTCACGAGTACCTTGAGAGAATAAAGAGTCGGTTCATCGCTCTTCAAAGACTTATGCTACGGTGATTAAGCGACTTGTGAGAGAGGTACTCGGTGGTGGCGATGGCATAAGAGAGCACATACCGAGGATGAGTAACATGGCATCCAAGCTTAAACCAATGGATTTGGCTCTCAAGGATGAGTTCCTTATTCACTTAGTTTTGCTTCCTTGCCGAAAGAGTTTGACACTTTTGTTGTCAACTACAATATGCACCCGAGAAATGGGACTTGGAAAAGTGCATAGCTATGTGTGTGCAAGAGGAGGAAAGAATTAAATCCTCACATGGTGGTGGTTCTATCAACTATGTGAAGGATAACAAGAAAAAGAACTTCAACAATCACTCCTTCTCAAAGAACAAGGGAAAACCTCATCCATCACCTCAACAGAATAAGTTTGTCAGAGACAAAGATCGGTGTCTTCATCGCAAGAAGACAGGACACTACAAGAAGAACTGTCCTGATTACTTAAAGATGATAATGGCAAAGAAAGGTGAGAACATTATTACCTATATAAATGAATCCCTGTATGTGCAATATTCGAAATCCACTTGGTGGATTGACTCAGGAGCAACTGTTCATGTTGCTAATTCTTTACAGGGATTCCGTTCGACGAGGACTACGCAAAGAAAAGAAAAATGCATTAAAGTCGCAAATGGAGTCCAAGCTGAAGTTGAAGCCGTTGGCGATCTTTCATTAGAGCTAGCTGATGGCTTCACTATTTTACTTAGACATGTTCTTTATGTTCCCTCTTTACAAAGAAATTTGATCAGTGTTTCATGTTTGGACAATGATGGTTATGATTGTCATTTTGGAAATGGCAAATGTGAAATAATGTTTAATAAAGCATGTGTTGGCCTTGCCATCTTGCAAAATGAGCTTTATTTATTATCATTATGTGATGATGTGAATGTCTTATGCGATAATGGGAACGCTATGCGTGTAGAAAGTAAATGGATCCTCGTCTACGAATGCAAACAGAAAACGAAAGAGAACTCTAGATGCGTCGTCGAAATTATGGCACTGTCGTTTAGGCCATATTTCGAGGGGGAGAATAGAAAGACTAGTTAAGAATGATATTCTTCCTCCATTAGAGTTCTCAGACTTAGAACAATGCAGAGAATGCATTAAAGGAAAATATGTAAAGAAAATTAAGAAAGACGCCAAAAGAAGCTCAGGAGTTCTACAAATTATTCACACAGATATTTGTGGTCCCTTTCCTGTGAAAAGTGTGGATGGATATGACTCGTTTATAACATTCACGGATGATTACTCCCGTTATGATATATTTATCCAATCAAAGAAAGAAATGAAGTCTTGGATAAATTCAAGATATTTAAGGCTGAAGTTGAAAACCAACATGATTTAAAGATTAAGATAGTCCGATCTGATCGTGGGGAGGAGTACTACGGTCGACATACCCCATATGGACAAGTTCCTGGACCTTTTGCAAGGTTTCTACAGGAAAATGGTATAGTGGCCTAGTATTCTACACCGGGCGAACCTCAGCAAAATGGAGTAGCTGAAAGACGCAACCGTACCCTGATGGATATGGTGCGAAGTATGATGAGCTACTCCACACTGCCATTGAGTTTATGGATGGAGGCGTTAAAAACCGCCATTCATATTCTCAACAGAGTACATAGTAAATCGGTGCCCAAAACACCGTACGAGTTGTGGACAGGAAGAGTTCCCTCACTACACCACTTACGTGTGTGGGGGAGTCCTGCTGAGGCTAAAGTATTTAACCCAAATCTTGGGAAGCTTGATCCCAAAACAGTAAGCTGCCATTTCATTGGCTACCCTGAAAAGTCAAAAGGTTTCCGTTTCTACTGTCCAGACCGATATACAAAGTTTGTAGAAACGAGACACGCTGTCTTCTTAGAGGATGAAATGATGAGGGGAAGCATGGTAACTCGAGGGATTGACCTTGAAGAGAAGCGGCGTATGCACCCACTCCGATGATTCAAGAGCCATTCTTCGCAGCACTGCTGCCATTGCACCGACGGTGCAAGACACCGTGGTGCCAAGACTGTTATTGTTCCTCCCGTGGCAACAATGAATGAGAATGATGAACACATTCTTCAGATCCTCTGTAACCCATTGCCACGGATGAGGGGAGCAACAAGACCCCAAGCAGAAGATGTACCAAATGTGGAGGCCCCGAGGAGGTCTCAAAGAGTAAGAAGATCAGCTATCTCTGATGATTATCAGATTTATCATACAGAGGAATTTCAAATGGAGGATGATCCCACCTCATTTGAAGAAGCCATGAGAAGCGAAAACTCTTCAAAATGGCTTGAAGCCATGGAAGAGGAAATGAGGTCCATGAAGACTAATAAAGTCTGGGACTTGGAAATTATTCCTAAAGGAGCCAAAACAGTAGGCTGAAAATGGGTCTACAAGACAAAACTTGACTCCCAAGGGAATATAGAAAGATACAAAGCGCGACTTGTGGCAAAAGGCTTTACGCAAAGAGAAGGGATTGATTACAATGAGACCTTTTCTCCAGTCTCATGTAAAGACTCCTTCAGAATTATAATGGCATTAGTAGCACATTATGATTTAGAGTTACATCAGATGGATGTAAAGACGGCATTTCTTAATGGAGATTTGGAGGAAAATGTTTACATGGCACAACCGAAAGGTTTTGTCGTGGAAGGAAATGAAAGAATGGGATGCCGCCTAAAGAAATCAATCTATGGGTTAAAGCAAGCTTCAAGACAATTGTACTTGAAGTTTGACAGTACAATAAGAAAATTTGGGTTTAAAGAGAATGTAGAGGACAACTGTGTTTATGCAAAGTTTAAAGATGGGAAGTTTATCTTCCTAATCCTGTATGTGGATGATATCCTACTAGCTAGTAGTGATGTTAGCGCACATCGGAGACAAAGAAGTTTTTGTCCTCAAACTTTGATATGAAAGATCTTGATGAAGCTTCGTTCGTTCTAGGAATCGAAATTCACCGGGATAGAAACAAAGGGACATTGGGACTATCACAAAATGCATACATAGAGAAAGTCTTAAAGAAATTTGGTATGCATAAAAGTAGTCCTTCACTGCACCTATAGTCAAGGGCGCAGATATGGGGATTTTCAATGCCCCAGAACCAAGACGAGCTCGATCAAATGAAATCGGTTCCATATGCTTCATTGTCGGAAGCTTACAAGATGCTCAAGTGTGTACACGCCCGACTTAGCGTTTGTTACGGGTTACTTGGCGATTTGAGCAATCTCGAATAGAGCATTGGAAATTGGTAAAGAAAGTCTTGCGTTATTTGCAAGGAACAAAAGGCCTCATGATGACATACTGAGAAGATCAGATTTACTCTATATAGTGGGGTATCTGATTTCGATTATGCGGAGATGATAGAAAGTCAACATCCGGATATGTATTCACTCTCGCTGGAGGAGCTATATCGTGGAAAAGCTCAAAGCAAACCGTCACTACATCGTCCACAATGTATGCCGAGTTTGTAGCATGTTATGAGGCTACGGGCGGTGAATCAAGCTAAAGAAGTTTATACCGGTTTAAAAGTGGTTGACGACATCAATAGACCACTTAAGTTGTCTGCGATAATGAACCCGCAGTAATGTATGCCCACAACAATAAGTCAAGTGGTGCTGCCAAACACATTGACATAAAGTATTATGTTGTGAAAGATAAAGTTCGGGATCAAATTATAAGTCTTGAGCATATAAGTACCGCAAAAATGTTAGCGGATCCGCTTACTAAAGGCTTACCACCCAACGTGTTCGGGAACATGTAGCGGCATGGGTTTAAGGGAAAGCCTATGATTCTGGACTAAAAGATGGCCCAAAAGATTAAAGTAATTATTTGAGCAGAGGTGTATTGTAGTCATTGAATCTATCGCGATTGACCGTGACGATGAGACATGTTCTATGCACTAATCTGTAATGGAATGAGTAAAGTCGAAAGTAATTAAAGTTAAAGCATAGATTGAGATCAAGGGGAGAATGTTAGATCGATCTCAACCGCTTGGCCCAACGCCAAACGGGCCCTTGTTCGCGCCGATCGGGGCGCCACTAATAGGTGGTGGGCCCTGCCGCTAGCGCCACAATAAATAGAGGTGGGGTGGGCGACACGCACGACGAGGTTCACCGTGCCGCCACAAACCCCACCGACAAACCCTAATCCGATCTGAGAGGGGGCGCTCCAGCAACGGGAAGTCCCACCGGCGCCACCGTTCGACGCCACGAGGGAGACGCCGCTTCCTCACCGACGAACCAGCGATGGCTGGCTCTTCATCCAACGCGACGGACGGTCGGTACCTCTAATCTCCTCTTCCTCTCTCCCTCTCTCTCGTATCAACAGGAAACCATCCACAGAAAACGCCCAACAACGCATTCATATAGACTTTTGGTTTTGACTTATAAATATTAATAGCTTATAGAGAAAGATATATGTATACGATTTTGATCGATATAAATAAAACCGTTGCAGTGTGTACTACAGAGTCTTACAGGATCGTGTTGTTTGACTAGGTTATGTTCGTTCCTCCCTTATCTTAGTTTATTGTAATACCAACAAGATTTCATTTCTTGTTTTGCATTGTGTTTACTTGTAGAGAGGTGCAGGCAGAAATACTCATGCTTGTTTAGAAGAGAACACTACTTGGGACTTGGTTGCTAACATTGAGAAGCTTAGGAAGCATCTCGACATTCCAGAGTGTTGGCAATTGCAATATTCATTTTTTAAGAATTTATCGTTTGTATTCCTTTTCCGTAATGAAACTCACAATTCTCATAAAAGTGTAGGTGTTTGGCGGTTTGTGGGGAAGCACCTTGGCCCTTGCATACATCCAAACTCATCCTGATAAGGTAAACAATTTATTGTCCGCTGCAACTTTGTGTGAACCTGAAACTAATTTTAACACATTATGCATGTAAGCTATATTGTACATCCTACTAATAGCATACTCTTATGGATGCTTGCTAGGCCACTAGCATTGTTCTAAGAGGCATTTTCTTGCTTAGGAAAAAGGAGTTACGCTCATAGAGGAGCCGAGACCCGGATCTATCGAGAATGCCGGGTGAGACACTGAGCTCAAGCATGGCACGAGGAAAGACGGGAAATATCGAAGGGAAGTTGAAATGGCGGGATTGCACCATGTGGTTTAGTCAGTCCAAGTGAGATGTGATTCGGTGGAATCGAAATAGAAGAGGCTTGTTGACGTGTGGTAAGTCAGTGGTACACATACACGTGATAAGTATGGTGATTGTTTGCAATGGAAGATGAAGATCGGATCAAGTGTATTTTGATAGTTTGACCAAAATACCGAAAATAACTTTGAAAGAAAAACACTGTGCTTGGAAAGGCGATTTAGGTTATGAAGAAACTGGTTTGATTGATATGAATCAAAACTAAGGATTTAGTGGATTCGAACTTATGAGCTTTGAAAAGCGTGCATAAGTGTAATGTGTGAGTTAAAACCTATATATGTGGGTTGTTGGGTTTTCTTCATTATACTAAGTGGATAGTATCCACTATAGGTTAGATGTAGTTGGTTAGCCCATCTATTTAAGAGGTTAGGATGAAGACTTGTGGTTAACCATCCAACATACCTCTCTTGTGTTATCTTATTTAGGGTTAGAGTTTGAGAGTTGAGTATTTAATGTGCTTTTTATCCTTCAAGATAGAGTGGTTGTAAAACTTTTCTTCATGAGCAGCAATAGAATTAATCTTTGATTATCTCTATGGTTATCTTTTGTCTTGATTAATTTCCTCTTGATTTGATTTGTTTTTCCTCTCCTCTCATCCTCCCTTGATCTTGCTGTTCCAAGGACGTATAAGAGATTAAGATAATCTCTATGAATCATTCTCCATCAATCTAGACACTTTGGTAGCAAATTCATTAAGAAACTCGATTTTTGCACGTTTTTTATTTTTCAAGTGGTTTCTTGATCTGAGAATTTTTAGAGTGATTTCTTCAGTGTTCTTACTTGCTGTGACATGTGGGGAACATATCTAAAGTCATATTGGCTATCCTCTGCCCACGTGTAAATCTTAATCATCGATTTTGGTTTTGCTCTTTTTTGTGCAACATTGCTTAAATCTCAAAACAGTTTAAACTTTGATGTGGTTTTTGTGTTTCATAGATGGAATAGGTTCATGAGACTTTGAACAAGGTGTGTACAAAGTTTCACGGTTTTTGGGTTATTCGATCAAAAGTTACGAGGTTTGAAGTTTCGTAACTGTGCTTAAATCACTGTTTTCTTACCTAATTTTACTGTTCACGGTAGTCATATTGCCTGGAGGGAGGTCGATCGCCCGAAGAGAGGTCAGACCGTCCCCTGGTTGTATGTTAGACCTCTAGGCTTTTGTTTTTCTTTGAGGGTGATTTCTTGGTCGATTTGATTTGAGATATTGGCTATGGATTTAATTCTTAGTAACTTTGTAACTATTGAAAAATAGGATGAAGAATACTTAGATAAAAATTTTAGAAGACACTAGTCACACTGTCACACTCCCTTCTGTTACCTTTTGGTCTTACAACATCAGAGAACAGGGGCCCACAAATTGACCTGAGATGGGCCAAAAATAAGGTAAATGCAGATCCATGGCAAAGTATCATTGGGATTAATCAGTCGAACTAAATAAATTAAATGGTCTGCACCATGCTTACCAGTGTATCATATTCATAAACGCGATCACTTGACAGAAGAGTGTCGTTGTTACATGGCAAAGTATGCTCAAGACATGTCATAAAGCATCTAGCATGGGATCAATAAGAATATGAGATGATACTCGAAAGATTTTTGTCCATATTAAAAGGAGAAAAGCCAAATAATGGTGCATACCAGTGAAGTACTCAACCTCATGGAAAATGCTGACGTATAAAATTCGCTCCTTTCTATATGGCTGCATGGAGGTTGGGTTGGATGAAAGATGGCATTACGTTCTCACGTGGCACGCACTCTCTGAGAC
Source organism: Melocanna baccifera (assembly GCA_036346265.1). Lineage (NCBI taxonomy): Eukaryota > Viridiplantae > Streptophyta > Magnoliopsida > Poales > Poaceae > Melocanna > Melocanna baccifera. Next base: position 21,453,521 of record CM070700.1, on the reverse strand, counting down.
AATATACTAAGATGTACAGAACGAAAGACAAATTAATTTCCCGGCAGCTTTCTGTTTGCGTTCAAGAATTTTAGCTGCTACGTACTTACAACGAGTAACGAGGAGATTTGCTTTGAGAGATTTACAATCACAACATCGATCTGAAACGCAAATGTTTCTGAATCCAATTTATTTCATATCAGAAACCAACAGTGGCTACATTGATCGATCTCGAGCGCACGTACGTCAGGTGTGGCACTCTCACACTGACAAAGTTGCAGAAAAAATCAAAGAGAGCGTAAACCAATGCATGAATTAGTTAACCACGGGCGTCCGGCGCCGGGTCGGCCGGGATGCCGCCGATGGGGGAGGGGTCAGGGTCGGTCCCGACCGCCTTTGTGGCGGCCGACTTCATTGTGGACCCAGTGCTCGCGAACTGCCCGGCGCCGGGACGACGTCGATGCCGGCCGCGGAGGCGAGCGGCGCCATCGCAGCGGTGGCTAGGAGGAGAACCGCGAGGGCAAGCGCGCGAGACATGTCTGTGTTAGTTACGACTTTTGCAGGCGTGGTGAACTAGTGCTCGATCGAGTTTGCGGTGGCTGGATGGGAGAGAGGGTGGTGGAGGATGGACGGGTATATATAGTAGGTGGGGAGGGAGGGAAAGAAGGCGAAGGGGCGTGTGCGTGGTGGTTGTTGGTGGTCTCGCGCACGAGGCGAGGCGGGCTATTTGTTTGGTGATCCAATGGATGCGTGGACATGTGCCGAGTTCTCCTTGAGCATGGAAAATTGCCAATCGCTTGACCGTTTCTTGGCGTCACGCATGGCTTGGACAGTTCACCTTGTGTGGATGGCATTTCGGTTGTTATGGCTGCGGAGAATATTAAGGGTTACGAGTACATAGTAGGGAAAACTCTATAGGTGGCTAAAATTTCTCGGAGGGTAGTGATAGAATCGAAAACACCAATGTTTACTGGTTCTTTAGACTTTTTTGACCAAAATTTTTGGATTGAAATTTCAATTACAAAATTTGTATCAGCCAAAATCGACTAAAAAATGACCGGTTTATTTTTGAAATTTCGTCGGTTACCGGTTCTTTCCATTTTTTGGTGATTCGTTTTTGAAATTTTAGCAAAATTTAAATAGGTCCGATTTTTTTGGCCGATACGTTTTTTTACCGGTGCTCACCGATAACATCGGTTTTCACTGGTAACCACCGAAATTTCAACGATATAGTTTTCCTTGGTGCATAGACTGCCGTCATTCGTATCGAACAGATTCGAACATTTTAGTTCTTCCGATAAAAAACAATATGAATTTTTCATCTTTATTGTTAGTGTTATGGGTTATGAGCAAGTTTGACAAAAAAATATCATCTTTGTTGTGATTTGTCAGGTTATTGCTGCAAAATTCAATTGGAACAAAGCAGTTTGCTCTAGGGGTGATGTAGTTATAGAAAGCACTGGATCGCTCCATGTGGAGGTGACAAGGAAGCACAAAATACCCTACAAGCGTCTGAGCTGTTGATTCCTGTTGAGACGAAGAGCGGAGAGCACTTTTTTTTTTGTGAGGGAATGTGAAATATGTATGTTATTGACTACATATGTGGTAATGTGGTGACAATGGTTATTCTACATTGCTAATATGATATGTCAGAAAATACAAGATATTTTTATTAATAAATTTATCATCTTTATCCTTTTCCAACTTATACATTTCTCAATGTTTTCAATAAAAGAATTTGTGACCTAGAAGTCCAGAACTTACGTTCCCTACACATATTATTGTTTCCAAATCAAATCCGATGATTGTTGATGGAAGTTCCATCCTTCGCCAAATCAAACGGCCGGATCATTTCAAGAAACCGCTTCGATTAATTCAGTCCGAGTCGTCAGTGTCATCCGAGAGGCCGTCGATGCCCTCGGCGGGGCCAGGGGCAGCCGCCGGCCCGTTGGGCCCCTCCGCTGGCGCATCAGCAGCCGTTGAGCCGTCGGCGGCCGGTGCGTCGGCAGGGGTGGCGGCGGACTTCTTCTGGGCCTTGGCCAGCGGCGCAACGGCCACGGCGGCGAGGAGGAGCACGGCGAGGGCGAAGGCGGCGCGAGCCATGGGTGCGTGTGTGCTTCTTGGTGGCTTCTGGTTGCGCGTGTAGTGAGGTTATCAGCTTGCTGGTTTCTGTTGTGTTTGTTGCGGCGTGGAGAGGAGAGGTGGTGGTCGGATTTATGTACTAGTGATCTGGCTGGACGCTGCATGGCCTTCGGTGGTGGCGTGCAGTTGTAGCCGTGGGAAGAGGGCTCAAATTATGTCCCAACCGTTGAATTTCATCGTAGTCCATAGGACAAACCTGATACGTATTTATTCAACTTTCATTTATTTATTATTCGTGAGTTTTGAGTGCTCCATCGTCGGTAACATGACCGCCGATTATGAAATAAAACTCTAAATGAATTTGCTGTTGCCGTCACAATTTTTGCCACCGGTGCCACGGTTCTCCTTGAGCATGGCAAATTGTCAATTGCTTGACCGTTTCTTGGCGTCACGCATGGCTTTGACGGTTCACCTTGTGTGGATAGCATTTCGGTTGTTATGGAAGAATGTTAAGGGTTACAAGTATATAGTAGGAAAAACTCTATCGGTAACTAAAATTTATCGAAGAGTAGTGATAGAATTGAAAACCGACGGTTACCGGTTCTTTAGGCTTTTTCAGCCAAAATTTTTGGATTGAAATTTGAATTACGAAATTTGTATCGGTCAAAATCGACTGAAAAATGGCCGGATTTTTTTTTGAAATTTCATCTGTTACCGGTCCTTTCAGTTTTTTGGTGATTTGTTTTTGAAATTTTAGCAAAATTTAAATGGATCTGAATTTTTTTTGGCCGATACATTTTTTTTACCGGTGCTCGCAAATAACATCGGCTTTAACTGGTAACCATCGAAATTTTGGTGATATAATTTTCCTGGTGCATAGGACTGTCGTCGTTTTATCGAACAGATTTGAACATTTTAGTTCTTCCGATAAAAAACAATATGAATTTTTCATCTTTATTGTTAATGTTATGGGTTATGAGCAAGTTTGACAAAAAAATTATCATCTTTGTTGTGATTTGTTAGGTTTTTCCTGCAAAATTCAATTGGAACAAACCAGTTTGCTCTAGGGGTGATGTAGTTAGAGGAAGCACTGGATCGCTCCATGTGGAGGTGACAAGGAAGCACAAAACAGCCTACAAGCGACTGTCTCTGAGCTGTTGATTCCCGTTGAGACGAAGAGCGGAGACAGCACTTTTTTGTGAGGGAATGTGAAATATGTATATTATTGACTACATATGTGGTAATGTGGTGAAAATGGTTATTCTACATTGTTAATATGATGTGTCAGAAAATACAAGATATTTTTATTAATAAATTTATCATCTTTATCCTTTGCCAACTTATACATTTTTCAATGTTTTCAAAAAAAGAATTTCTGACCTAGAAGTCTAGAACTTATGTAGACATATGTCAGAGTAACAGATCAAGAAAACACTCGACTTTCCTGATCTAGGTGCCGCTCCGTTGGGTTTATTTTGGTGGCTTGTAGTTAAATTTGTGTTGTAACTGGTTTATTTTGCATTTGTAGCTGATAGTGGCTTATTTGGCATAGTTAAATTTAAACAAATCTAAAAATAAAAAAGTTATCCCATCACATATAATTCAAACGAGTACGAGAAAAAAAGAACCAGCAAAAAAGCTCAAAAAAGCCAAAAACCAAAAAGGGCAAAATTTAAAAATAGTGAAAAAAAATAAGTCAGAAGTCAGATACTCAAGCCGAAATGAATGGGGCTAGAATATTGTTGTCATCATCTACATATCTTTAGTTTTAGTACTCTCAGTTTGTCTCAATCTGCACATTTGTGAGTGCATAATAGCAACAGCTAAAAAACAATTCTCAAGTGCTCATTTCAGCTTTTAACTTTAAACTAAAAGTTTTTTGGCACTGTTTGAGGCTTTTTTATCGTAACTGCTATAAGTTTTCAACATAATTAAATTTAAAAAATTAAAAATAGAAAAAACATGTTATCTCATCGACAATGCAAAATAATAGGGAAAAAAGAAATAGTAAAAATAGACTAAAATCAGAAACCAAAAAGAATAAAATTAAATAATTAGAAATTAGAAATCAAAAGTTAAAAGCAGAAGCTCAATTGAGTGCCAATTGACTCAAATTTGTGTTGCCTAGTTTTACATTACATATAAAATAGAGGAACCAAAGAAAGCGTAGAAACGTACTTCTCCCATAAAATTATTCAAGCATGGTCAGAAATTGGACACCATCTCAGCAAGACAGTAACACAGAAATGATAGTTTCAAAAAAAAAAGTAACACAGAAATGACCGATGGAATTAACAATATTATTATATGATACGAACTAAGAAACATGACTTTACAACATAACCCGTACCCATCAAGACAGAAAAAAACATATTTTTAGGACGACCATCCAGCAGGCCGCCACGCCTTACACATGTTATTGTTTCCAAATCAAATCCGGTGACTGCTGGTGGAAGTTCCATCCTGCTCCAAATCAAACGGCCGGATCGTTTCAAGAAGCCGCTTCGATTAATTCATCAGTCCGAGTCGTCGGTGTTGTCCGAGAGGCCGTCGATGCCCTCGGCGGGGCCAGGGGCAGCCGCCGGCCCGCTGGGCCCCTCTGTTGGCGCATCAGCAGCCGTCGGGCCGTCGGCGGCCGGTGCGTCGGCAGGGGCGTCAGCGGACTTCTTCTGGGCCTTGGCCAGCGGCGCAACGGCCACGGCGGCGAGGAGGAGCACGGCGAGGGCGAAGGCGGCGCGAGCCATGGGTGCGTGTGTGCTTCTTGGTGGCTTCTGGTTGCGCGTGTAGTGAGGTGATCAGCTTGCTGGTTTCTGTTGTGTTTGTTGCGGCGTGGAGAGGAGAGGTGGTGGTCGGATTTATGTACCAGTTGGAGGTGGCTATTTTTGGGCGGATCTGGCTGGACGCCGCATGGCCTTCGGTGGTGGCGCGCAGTTGTAGCCGTGGGAAGAGGGCTCAAATTATGTCCCAACCGTTAGATTTCATCGTAGCCCCAACCGCCTGACAACCAAAGATCACCACACTGGAGGCGATCGAATTCAAGTCACGAACGGGGCAGGTTTGTGTATTACTCATGTTGGGAATTCATCTATTGCTGGTTTAACTCGTCCTCTTTATTTAAATCATATACTGCATGCTCCTAGAATAAATAGACATTTGATCTCTGTTCGCAAACTAGCATCCGACAGCAATGCTTTTGTTGAATTTCATCCCAACCCTCCTTTGTTAAGGACCAAGCAATGAAGACCACTCTTCTCACAGGCAAGTGTAGAAACGGCCTCTACATGCTTCCAAATAATCGGCCCAGCCAAGCCTTGCTGTTAGCCGAAGTGACCCAGGAGCAATGGCATCAACGACTTGGGCATCCAGCTTCTCCGGTGACACTTCGGATTTTGCAGGAAAATAATATTGCTGTAGCCACAGATGTCTCTCCTCTGATTTGTGATGCTTGCCAACAAGGGAAGGCACATCAACTTCCTTTCAATTCTTCTCTACATGTATCGACAACTCCCTTGCAAATAATTCATACTGACGTTTGGGGACCAGCTCTCCCATCAGTCAACAATTCCAAATATTATGTTTCATTTGTGGATGACTATAGCAAATTCGTTTGGACTTATTTTCTGAAATGCAAATCCGATGTTGAAACTGTATTTCTTCAGTTTCAGAAACACGTAGAACGCTTGCTTGGTTCAAAGATTCGCTCGGTGCAGTCTGATTGGGGGGTGAATATCATCGATTGCATAACTATTTCAATCAGTCAGGCATTACTCATCGCATCTCGTCTTCACACACACCAACAAAATGGTGCTGTGGAAAGAAAACACCGTCACATTGTAGAAACCGGCCTAGCTCTTCTAGCAGTCTCAAATGCCACTGCGTTTCTGGGATGAAGCCTTCAATACGGCATGTTACTTGATTAACAGAATGCCGAGCCGTACTATAGATCATGATACACCAGTACGTAGGCTTCTTGGCACTAACCCTGATTACTCTCTGCTTCGTGTTTTTGGGTGTGCCTGCTGGCCTAATCTGCGTGCATACAGTCCCAGGAAACTGAACTTCAGAACTAAACAGTGCATATTTCTAGGATATAGTTCTTCACACAAAGTCTATAAGTGCTTTGATCGATCCACTGGCCAGGTTTATATCTCTCATGATGTTGTATTCGATGAAACAGTCTTCCCTTTTGCAAATCAGCCTGCAACTGAAACACAACCAGCGAGTGCCACACATCATCCCACCATTCTGCCTATGCTAGCCAAATCCACCAAATATACTGAGCATGCTCTTACGAACTTTGATCCAGCTGAGAATTCTCCTTCCAGTGAACCAGTAATAGTTAGTTCTCACGTGAGTGATAGCCAAGCTAACCCGGTTGTTGAAACTGGTATCTTCGATACTAGTGTGTCTCCTGCAGGTGTTTCAGTTGATAGTCCTGCCAGTGCAAGTTCTGAATCCAACCAAGTCAGTTCAAGCCATAATGTGGAAGGACCTGATGCAAATCAACCATCTAAAGCAATTAGATAGCATCCAATGCGCACTAGACTTCGTGATAACATAGTGCAACCGAAGGAATTTACAGATGGCACCGCGCGATATTCAGAAAATGCCTGCGGATTCGCTGGTTCAGTCACTGTTGCAAGTTCGACAACATCGCAGTCTTCAATTTCTAACTGAGCAATCTTCGGGAAGCCATAGAGAATTCAGAATGGAGAAAAGCCATGGACGCTGAATACTCGGCGCTTCTAAAGAATGAAACTTGGGATCTAGTGCCACCCAAGAAAGGAATCAATCTCATTGATAGTCGGTGGGTATATAAAGTGAAAAGAAAAGCCGATGGCTTGGTTGATAGGCTCAAGGCACGTATGGTGGCAAAGGGTTTTAAGCAGCTGTATGGTGTTGATTATCTTGACACCTACTGTCCTGTGGTTAAACCCACAACTGTTCCTATCATTTTATCTCTTGCAATCTCAAAAGGATGGACCTTGCGACATATTGACATTCAGAATGCATTTCTTCACAGAGTTTTTCGCGAAGAGGTATACATGAGGCAGCCACTAGGCAGGGCCGTGCCGTGAAATTTGGAGGCCCTGTACAAAGCTCTAAGTGAGGCCTAAACCAAAGTACCAAATATAGCCAAAATAATGCCAGGGCCGTGCTGTGCGTCTCCTACCCGCGTCGCTGCCTGCGCACCGCCTCTACGCGCTGCCACTGCTCTGCATGCCACCGCGAGCCGCATGCCGACGCCACGAGCCGAGCCGCCTCTACTCAGTTACCCCTAGGAAATTAGTTTAACAGACAACAGTGTGGACCAGATAGAAATAAATATATTTTTGTCGATTCTTAGTTGCAGGTTCATACACAACAGAAAATTGGATGAAGACTGTACATTCAGACCAATAACATAAAACTGAAATGATGTGTTCTTCTAGCTCCTCCTGATAACTCTCTTTTTTGTTTTTCTGTTCACAGGAATCTGAAAAACCATATCCCGGAAGAATTTTAATATGCTTACAAGTATTTCAGAAAACAGCAACAAGTTAAAAATGGAAATGGGGCGAGCTGTTTTGTAATATAGGCCAGCTTGAGTTAAACTGTTTCTTGAAATAGAGAAACTCCAGTCTCACCTATTGCCTTATCAGTCAATTTTCATATCAATCTTTTCTCTAATTCTATTACCTCATAATTTCCATTGAAACATGAAACACAGTGTATGTTGCTATGGCAGAATTTATACTACAAAAGGGAAGAGAATGAAGCAAGATAAATTTGATCAAATCATAAAATTCCAGCTAGAAAACTCAACTAATAGGTTGTTTCATATAACGGAAAGGCAAACAGATCTCGTTATGGTATGGAAAATCAGGACACAACCAGCTGTTACTGGATTTTGAGCACAACAAATATTTTCTAATCCTTCAAGTTTACTTAAATAAACAATACATACGATTTCCATATAACCTTGTTGACAATTCTAATGTCACTATGTCAGTTAATCTTATACAAGAACTTGAAATCATTTGATTCATTTCTATCCATTTCAGTTTTACATTAGCAATGACAACTGTAATGGGCCTTATGGCAGTCCAAGAACAAGGATGCTGGTTTGTTAAAGGATCTCCTTATTATCACCAATGTGGAAAGTGTATGCACATCATATTCTGTCCATTTGCAGCAAAGAACAACTAGAGTAGTTGGACTGTGTAGAGATCTAAAAACATTCCTAGACTAATTTAGAAGCATAATGATTGATACAATAACACCCAACAACTGGATCAGATCATGTTGACTAATTGGGTGAGACCTTATGCAGCATACAAACCCAACATACAATAAAAAGGGAACCATAGCAACTGCCTAAAAATCACCATGAAATCTAACTAAGTGCATCTAAATGAGATGTACCTCCAGACTTGCGCCGATTGTTTGCACGATTCCTGAAGTATATTGAGAGGAAGACAGCCATCAGCAAGCAAGTCATATGCACAAATATGTAGCAAGATAAAAAGCTAACCAAAATGGTAGTGCATTACAGAACAACAAATTTTAAGCATTAATTGATGGTTTCAAACAACATACAGATGCTGAGAAATGCATATATCTCAGTATTAGCTCAGAAATACTAAGAACAGAACTAAGAGGCTATATCAACTGATCAAATCAACAAAGTGGTCAACCGAACGCACAAGATTGCTCCAGCAAGTCTACTTCCTCTTCATGCTGAACCGGGAGGGGGAGGAGGGGGCGGCGGGGAAGAGCGAGGGGAGGGGGAGGCGCGCGGGGGATCTGCGGAGGGGAGGAGGGCGGCGGGGATCTGCGGAGGGGAGGAGGAGGCGGCGGTGGGAGGGGGCTGGGGCGGGGGGGAGGGGAGGAGGCGGCGGGGGGAGGAGGAGGAGGGGGGCAGCGGGGCCGCGGGGGGGAGGGGGGCGGCGGGGGGGGGGGGGCGGCGGGGCCGGGAGAGCAGGGGCCTGTGGGAGAGGGAGGAGGGCGGCGGGGCCGGGAGAGGAGGAGGCGGCGGGGGGAGAGGGAGGAGGAGGCGGCGGGGGAGGGGGAGGAGGGGGCGGCGGGGGGGAGGGGGAGGAGGCAGGAGGCGGGGGGAGAAGGAGGAGGGCGGCGGGGAGGCCGGGAGGGGAGGGGGAGGGGGAGGAGGGGGCGGCGGGGTGGGGGGCAGACTGCGGAAGTGCGGAGGGGAGAGGAGGAGGTTCGAGCCTAAGGTTGGGGTACCAGGTCTCACAGGAATACATGGGCCTTTTTCTGTTGGGTTGATTTTTTGAGGTCCTAAAAATTGGGGAGCCCTGTACGGTCGCACGGGCTACACGCCCATGGGCCCGGCCCTGCCACTAGGGTATGAGGATCCAAGCAGGCCATCAAACTGTGTATGTCGTCTCAAGAAAGCATTATATGGACTTAAACAAGCTCCACGAGCTTGGCATTCTCAGCTTACCAGCAAACTGCAAGAACTAGGTTTCAGTTTCTCCAAGGCTGATGTTTCACTGTTTGTATTTAGTCAAGGAGAGATAACCATTTATATGCTCATTTATGTGGACGATCATCCAGTGCTACAAAAGTGCTGATTGAGAAGTTGATGAATGATTTTGCTGTCAAGGATCTCGGTCCACTTGAGTATTTTCTGGGCATTGAAGTCAAACAAGAGAAAAATGGGATAATGTTATCACAGAAACGATATGCACTTGATCTGCTCAAAAGAGCAAACATGGAAATGTGCAAAGCAATCTCTACTCCCATGGCATCTAGTGAGAAGCTATACAGAGATCAAGGAGTAGCTCTGAAAGGAGCTGACCAATTTCAGTACAGGAGCATTGTTGGAGGATTGCAGTACCTAACCATGACTAGACCAGATTTGTCTTTTGTAGTAAATCGAGTATGTCAATATATCCTACTGATGTGCACTGGGCTGCTGTGAAGTGAGTGCTTCGGTATGTCAGAGGAACACTCGATCAAGGACTAAAAATTTAGAGATCAGAAACCACTACACTCAGCGCCTTCTCTGATTTAGATTTGGCTGGTTGTCCCAATGATTGCAGATCAATCAGGGATTTACTGTCTTCTTAGGCACAAACTTGGTGTCATGGAGCTCACGCAAGCAACCAACAGTTTCACAGTCAAACACAGAAGCTGAGTACAAAGCCATAACAAATGTCACTGCTGAGATGATTTGGATTCAGTCACTACTGAAAGAACTATGTGTATTTCAATACAACCAAGTGACCAACACTTTCACGAGGAGGTCAAGGAGATTCCTCTAGATCCAATGGAGCCTTGGAAGATTGTGTTCGCGTGGTAGCCTAGACGTAAGTTCTGCTACAACTATCCATACGTAAGTTCTACTACGACTACCTAGACGTAAGTTTTACTACAACTACCTAGACATAAGTGTCTGAGAATGCTGCCTGCCATACACCCCCTCCTAGTGCTAGTTCGAATGGCAGGAACCCCTTTAGCAACGAGGGAATTCTCAACATTCATGAGAGTGACTGACATCTTGGCAGTAAGCGCACTACACCGAGGGATGCCCAGGTAGACTCAAATATAGATGATCCTGAGACTACAAGGAGAAGAAGGATTACAGTCCAGGATAGCTTGCCTGGTCAAGTCTAGTACCAGTTGGAAACTGCTCGTGAACTTCAACGGATCAATGATCTCATAGAGAATCCAAACCAGGAGCTCGGAAGAGCACTTGGTTATGACTACTTTACACAAGAGATCACCCAACGACTCCAGGAAACTATGGCAAGGGTTGAGCAATATCGATAGTAGCGTTCTAGAGATCATACCGGGATGACCCCATCAATCACCAATCGATCGCAAAGCTCTCAGCAGAGAAGGGCACAAGACCTTCCTCGATAATATCCATCCCCTGGTTGAACTCCCAACCAGGATGGGAGGCGAAGAAGGGATTAGTGTACGCCTCCCCCAACTGGTAATCAACAGCCTCCTCGGAGAAGTGGCGAACCATGACTCCCAGCGAGGAATCTACATCAACAGATGGAACGCGAGCATGATTACTCTCATAGGGTTAACATCCATGACTGATCAGGTCCTATTACCACATGGTATCATCATGTATGATCGCTCGGTGATGCTAACCCTTCTTTCCCACAAAGGAGGTGTTATGATTCCATTATCAGTTGTCAAGCATTTTCGTCCGGCCTCTGAGCAATCTGTTGGCTAGAAAAGTTCTGAACAACAAACATGGAAAATTCGATAGAAATGAAAATCCTCTCAAATTTCTCCAAATCTACACTTCAGCAATCCAAGCTGCAAGAGGAGGAGAGCACGTCATAGGGAATTACTTTCTGACCATGCTCAAAGGGTCTGCTCGATCGTGGTTACTCAATCAACCACCAGAATTGATCTACTTATGGCAACATCTCTATGACCTACTTCCGGGAAACTTCTAGGGCACCCAAAATCGCCCTGGAATGAAGATGACCTGCATCGCATGCAATGGGAGTTGTATGAGACCCTGCGTCAATTCATACAGTGCTTTAGTTTGGCTTGAAACACTATCCTTGAGGTATCAGATTCATCTGTTATTCGAGCCTTTAAGCAGGGAGTCAGGAACCAGAGATTCATAGAAGATATTGCTTTGAACCCTTCGACGACTGTCACTAAACTCTTTGAGATGGCCGATTGTTATGTGGCAGCTATTGAGGCAGTCGAATTGAATCGAATAGTCGATAGCGACGATAAGGATTCTCGAGAAGTGCACGGCAAGGACAAGAAGGAGGAGAAAGAGACTAGCAAGTCCAAGAGCAAAAGAAGCCACAAACAAAGAGCCACGTCCTTCTTTAGGAAACAAGCCATGGCCTACGAAGAATAGGTATATGATTCCGTGAAGGATGTTTTCAATGGCTGGGCAGTGGTGTCTTAGATGAGTACAGAGAGGTCGTAACTAGAGAGGTTGGGGATGCCGATGAGGGTGCCGAGCATGCCGCTTAGGCAGTTGGCATGGAGGCTGATGGCGTGTAGCTTGCCGAGGTTGGATAGCGACCCGGTGGCCATCCGGCGAGCAGCCGACGACGCAAAGGCCGGCGCAGGCATAGGCAGTGCTCTGGCTAGTTGGCGGCCAACACGATTCCCATACGCTGCTCCACATCCAGACCTTTTCTCAAATCTCGAAGGCTTACATTGATCCTGAGTCCTAATGCTAATCTTGTGCTGAACTGCTTATTGGCCTTCTTTTGCAGCGCTGCTTGCCTAGAGCTTCCGACTTTCAAATAATATAGTTTGGATGTTTTTGAGAGAATAATCTAAAACATAAGTTAACTGCCCTTCAAATCCACAAGTGAGATAATTAGTTGGAGAGGTTAATGTGGCATAATCTATGTCGTTGGAAATAAAGAGTGGTTCAGATTATGGTAGATCCACCAGGTGGGAGATATGTACCAACTCTAGGGGATCTGCACCCCTATCTCCTCAAAATTACCTTCAGTCCTTCACGATTCATGCAAGCAGTACAGAAAGTTGCACACCATGTATCACACTAGCACAGAAATGATTGCGTAGATTAGATTCCTCCTGGCATTACCAAATACCAATCGTTGCAATTACGAAATCGAAAAACAAAAAAAGAACAAATTCATAGGACGACCATCCTGGCAGGCCACCACGCCCTATACGCATTATTGCTCCAAATTAACCAAACGGATCATTTCCCACAAACCACTTCGATTAATTCAGTCCGAGTCGTCGGTATTGTCGGAGAGACCGTCGATACCCTCGGCGGGGCCGGGGGCAGCCGCCGGCCCTCTGGGCCCCTCCGCCGGCGCGTCGGCTGCCGAGGCCGGTGCGTCAGCAGCCGGTGCTTCTGCGGGGGCGTTGGCGGACTTCTTCTGGGCCTTGGCCAACGGCGCCACGGCCACGGACGCGAGGAGAAGCACGGCGAGGACAAGCGCTGAGCGAGCCATGGGTTGCGTGAGTGCAGGCGTTGGCTAGCTCACCGTCGTTGCGTGAGTATGGCTTGCTGATTGAGCGGCGTTCGTACGTGCGGTTGCTGTGGTGAGAAGACGGCGAGCACGTACGTGGGCTTATATACGGCGATGTCGCGGGTTTTTTTTAGGCGGCGTCGCGTGCATGGCGGTTCTTGGCCTTTGGTGCGTCGGTGGTGGCGCGCGCTTGCAGCTAGCCGTGCGAAATTGACGCGGCTATTTCTTGGGGTGCTTAGATGTGGCCGTTGGATCCTGCCGCGTGGCAGATTGTCGACCAGTCAGCATCCCAGTTTTCTTGACCGCTGCAGCATTTGTGCCCAGAGCCCCACGTGGCAGTTTCTAAGAGATGGCTTCACGTGATGATGAATGATGTATAAACTACTCTACAGCGTAAGCAATTTTCTAGGTGAGCAAGATCTAATCCACTATTGGCCGACAGAAGATTGTTGTTCATTGGTCATATTCTTTTCGGACCATGGCTGATAACTTTTTATATACTTTTTGAGATGAGAATAGATGATGAAGATATCGATATAAATAAAATATATAATTTTAAGTTTAGAAAACTATTTTAAGGGTTTCGAGAAACCACATAAAAAAATTGCCCCGTTTGTTCGGCCGAAAGCTAAAAAAAACATATGCCATCTTGTCTTTATGGACAGCCCAAACTACTTTCTCGCATCAAAAGATTTTGGGCTATGTTTGGAGCCGTGTGGGTGGTGGCACCCCAGTGTTGGAGCCCGGAGGCCCACTGTGTCGTCAGTGGTACTGCAAAGGCTTATTTTTTTCATTTACTCACACCAAAAACTGGGCCACAATGGAAATGGAAGTATGTGACGTTGTTCCATTGTGGAGTAGCCCGGGTTAACCTTATCACCTCCTTCTATAACAATAATTGTCCCTGTGCCACCTTTATTTATTCTACTTTTACTTTTGATGTGTGGTCTGGGTTGCTTGACTTCTGAGTCGAAGGAATTTTTTAAATAATTCATATTTTATTTGAAATTATAGAAATATACTCACGTATAAATTTTTTACGTGAACAACCTCCAGTCGTTCAATCGTTGAGTAACTGAACCATGTCGCCCCGCGACATGTATGCAGTCGATGGACCATTGGACAACATAATTAGAGTCATCCAACGATAGGGCGACTGGACCCTATCACCCAACAGTTGGATGATTGAAGGTCCAGTCGCCCGACCGTTCGACGACTACATAACTTATATAACCAGCCGCTCAGCCGAGCCCCCACCATTCCATTCCATCCACCGCGCCAACTAAAAGAAAAAAAGAAGAGAAGGGGAAAGAGAAGAGAAGAAAGGAGAGGAGAGGAAGAGAGAGAGAGAGGGAGGAGGAAGGAGAGGCGAGGGTAAGAGAGAGAGAAAGAGGAAGAAGGAGAGGAGAGGTTCCACTATTTTTATGAGGTAAATTTTTTTATGTTTTAGTCAATATTTATGTATGAAGTAAATAGTTTATTTAGTGTAAAATTAGGATCTGTAAAAATTATAGTTATAGAAAATTAGCATCCGTAGAAAATTATAGTTGTAAAAAATTTAGTAAATATTATAGTTGTAGAAATTTTAGTCAATATTATATACAAAATAGCATCCGTAAAAAATTATGGTTGCAAAAAATGTAATCAATATTTTTATATGAAGTAATAGTTTGATTTGTGCAAAACATTATTAGATAACATTTACAATAAATTAGAAATAAATTTAATGTCGTTAGTACTTTGAAAATTCACGCGTACCTTTAGAATTGTATATTGGCTTTTAAATCAATATGTCACGTAAATTATTGAAACCCATTAGGAATAATTTACAGTAGGAGAGAGCTTGAGCAGTGAGACAAAAGCTGCGTCAATGTGTGTGGGAGTAGATAGGGAGTTGATGCGTATTGGGGCGGAGGAAAAGGAGCGGTGTCGGTGCAAATGAGGGGGATATGCTATGAGGATAGTGTAGTTGTTTATGATAGGCGAACGATCGTAGAAATGTAAATTACAATACAACAGTAGCTCCACAAATGCGATATGATTTGACTAGTTGCAAATTAAGTATAGAAAGTAAATCAGATTTTTACAGTTGGTTTACTTTATATGAGTTATCCTCTTATTAGAACTGATCTATTACAACTTCATAACTAACTTTTCTCCGAGTTATACAACCATTCCTTATTGATACTATTTCACCTATATATGGAGAATTATTTTTCACAACTTGCATCATCTATTGTAATGGTAAAAACTAAATATAATTTTGGCTTCAAATGTCAAAGTACAAGAGCTTTCATCCCTCTTTTAAGTTGAGTTAGGCAAAAAGATAAGACTTAATGTATAAATAAGCTAAGTACTAGTTGTACTTTATCTGTTTCCTAATTGAGTTTTCTTTTCATTTGATGATCATAAGTTGTTATGGACCAAACTAGCATACATAGCCACATTACACGCAAACATTAATAACACTGTGGTGTGTATGCTCTATAGATAGCTAGTAAGCGAGATGGCGTCCACTCAATCTTCACCGTCGTCCTTGACATCATCCAATCCGTCTGACTCTCCGATGATCGTGGTAACTAAGCGTGGCAAAGGAATATCAAAAAGATCTGAGAGCCAAATGACCATCACGGAGGTTAATCCGGGTGGGTCCCTATACATCCTAAGATATATGTATGTATGTATGGTGGATATGTATGTATGACCATGTATGTATGTATGGATGTATGTATGTATGTATGTAATGTATGTATGTATGTATGTATGTATATGTATGTATGTATGTATGTATGTATGTATCCCCTCAAGATTGGAGTAGTTGCACGTCTACACTACTTTTGAAGGTAGTGATATCCAATCCAATTACCTATCGACAACATCAAGGTGATGTATGTATGTATGTATGTATGTATATGGAATGCTACATAGATAGATATGTTGGATGCCTTAGCTAATCATGTATTGTTATATATGTAGGCCATTCACCGAAAATGAACCGTTCACCCGAACGGTTGAATAAATTCTCACGTTTAATGACAATGTTTTTTACTGTATCTATAAATATGTTGTAGCTTTATTATTACAATTCAAGTGTAATTAATTTAAATTTGTGTATCTATGATATATCTATATTTGTGATTAATATATCTGTGAATTTGTATATATATCTGTATATGTGCTTGTTTTTAAAGGGCATGGCTAGCATTTCTTGAGGCTAGCTGAAAAACAGAAAAACAAATAGATGTAGGATGAATTATCATAGACAATTTTGTGATATAAACCGTCTGTGATAGCTTAATATCCGAGATGATTTTATTTTATGAACTGTCTATGACAATACCACTAATCACATACGATTTTATTTATGAACCATCTGTGGTAGTGCCCTATCACAAATGGTTTTTTTATAAACCGTCTATGGTAATGCGTCTTTCCCAGATGGTTTTTGGAATAAACCGTATGTGATATTAGAACATCACAGACGGTTGTTTATACGAACCGTCTATGTTGTTACTTATCACATATGGTTAACAAATTGTTCATGATAACTGTCTATAATGACAGTTTAGAATCGTCTGTGATGAGCATTTCTATAATAATGATGTATCTATCAGTTTTTGCTCATGGGACTTTTGCACCATGGTTCATTTCCTCTAATCCTCCTTATGTGCCACCATACATTTCACCGATTCCTCACCCCTTTCAACCACAGAGTTGCATGCCATATGACCGAGGTAACTACCTATGGGGGTACCATTGGCCTAGAGCACCGGGAGCGCCCCATGTCTCACTTGAAGGAGGAAATTAGTACAATCATTGTGTTGAACTTCATCTGTATCGGCTAAAATTGCATGTAAATCTCTTTCTTTCTGTAATTTTTTTGTAAATAGAAAAAATTCATAAGTTATAAGCTAAAAAATATAAGTCAAAGTTAAAAAGAACCCAATTCTAGACTTGATGCGTGCACGTATGATCATTGATCGTTGTGTCATCCAATATGCCACAGCTAACCGGAGGTGCACAATGTAATACTTTGAACAGTCCAATCATACAACCAACGGTGTAGTTAAGGACCTGGCCAAAGGACATTAAGATCATGTTTGAAAGTGTTATATTTTTTAGCTGAAATAGAACTGTATTGTTTATTTGTTTTTTCTGGAATGTTCAATTAAAAAATAGCATAAATAAAAAATATCATTATATCTATATAAATAATAAAAAATCACGTTAAAAAGTTAACATATTTTAAAATGGTTTTTTAACTTATGAAAATTAGAAACCATCGCTATTTAAAACGGAGCTAATAACTACCCTTATTTTTATACATCGATTAACCTTGAGCTCCATCTTTTACCCGAAAAATGTATGCGTTTCAGTTTCTACACCACTGCATCTTCCCAACCTCGCCGTCGTCGGCCATTGAATCGTGCTAGGAGCTTTTGTAAATTGCCGTAGCTATACATGGACCACTCTTTCGAACCGAGCCCATCTCCAGAAGTTGGGCTTCAAGTCTAATGGTGAATTGCGGCGGTGCTATTCCAACCGCACCATCTCCGGAAGTTGGGCTCGTTGTTTGCGTTCATTCTTTACCTACAGCTATAAATCGTTTTGAAATAGTGATAGAAGAATTATTTTATTTAGAAAAAAATTATAAGTTATAAACTGAAAGAATCAGGTAGTTGTCTTCCATGGGCAGAGCTAAATCACACATGCAGCAAAGTTAATGTATCCACGCAGAAAAAATTACTGGAATCTGTTTGTATCGTGCAATTTCTCAATCATAAGCTCAACACTAAACGCAAAAAAAGAAGGTTTCTGAAAATAGAATTGAATTAAGGTACTATATATTCAACTAAATTTTATTTTTTTAATTTCTCCCGTACGGAGCATACCGGAGTTTGAAATTTGATACAATACTAAACCTCCGTATTCCCCATCCCTACTATTTTTTTCGAATTTCTTTTGCCGTGATTTAGATGGTGAAAATGACCAAAAAAAGGTCATTAGGATTGACCCTTCCGGTCGTGATCCAAGTTAAGAAAACCGGACCGGACCGCCGGTTTAACCGGAAAAACCCGGAACCGGACAGTGCACCGGGTCGGTTCGGCTAGAAGACCGTTTGTGTAATTGAACCGGAAAAAACCGGGTGAATCGGCCGGTTTTTTAAAAAACCGGTGAACCGGACGGGTTTTATTGAACCGAGCGGTTTCTGCGAAGGACCAAAATACCCACGGTTATACTAGGGTTTAGAGGCAAAAATGGAAAAAAGTAAAAACTACCCTTCCACCACGCCGACCGAGAAAAATACACTCACTCACTCACTCTCTCGGCCGGCCGGATGGATCTGTCGATTTGCTCCTCGCTGCCGCGCTTGCTCCTCCTCGCTCCGCGTCGCCGCTCGCCTTTCATGACTCGTCGCCTCGCCGCGCAGGAAATCGCCGCCGCCGAGTCGCCCACTCAGGTGTCCGCCACTATGTTCCCATTTTCCCCTTCGATTCTTCGCGTGGCGTTCTGATCCCAATCTCCTTCGCCGCCACCACTTCGCCATCCCTGCGTCGTCATGCCGGGCCGTGTCGGCGGTCTCCCCCTTCACCCAGTTCACCGTTCACCCTTTAATTGATTAGATCCGATCTAAATTTCTGTATTAGATACTTTGTTGTGATATAAATTTTCCTGTACTAGTTCACTGTTGAAGATCTAAATTTACAGTGGAAGAAGGGGAAGTTGTTAGGCAGTGGAACATTTGGGCAAGTATACCTCAGATTGAACAGGTGCTTAGTCTGATTCTGAAAGCATTTTATTTTCTCCCATTCTCCAGAAGATAGATGTTTACTTTCTATAGTACACTGAATTATTATTCAAAATTTATGTAATGCAGCGAAGGTGGTCAAATGTACAATTAAAGAGGTTAAGGTTATATCTGATGATTCTAACTCAAAAGAGTGTCTCAGGCAGTTAAATCAGGTAACCATGTTTTGAAAATATTGGATTAATCAACATCAATCTCATAGAATAAAATTTATTTCATTCAATCACATTGTGCAGTATTATGGCAGTGAGCTGGTAAATATAAATTTGTTCCAGAATCCAATAATCCATATATTACAGTACCTGTCTAATCCTTCATTTATTTGTACAATGCATCACTAATCAGTTGTATAAGAGCACATTATATGCCTGTGCTTAGGATTTAAGGTAGAACCCAAATCACACACAAAGAAAAGACCTTGTGAGATAGACTAGATACAACAATTTTGTATGCCTGTACTTAGGATTTGTTTAAGAGCACATTATATGTCTTAGCTTAGGATTTGTATAAGAGCACATTATATGCATGTGCTTAGGACTAATCATTTGTTCTACCGCTTATGTTGAACCGGCGGTTCACCGGTTGAACCGACAGTTAGATCAGTGAACCGATGACTCCACCGGTTCGATCTCCGGTCCGATTTTCTTAACTATGGTCGTGATACCAGCAGCGTCCCGCATGCGTCCAAAGGCATCGACCGAGTACGCATTAACGCATGCTTAGCCAAATCTATCCTTCCAATCCCAGCCTGCCACGTCCCTCCTCCGCAGAACCATCTCGCGCTCTCACCGCCACCGCGGCCCCACCCGCCAGCCTCACAGATCCCCATGGTTCCGACTTCCGACCTCAGGCTCGCTACCCAGGACAAGCGTCGCGCACCCCGCAGATCCGAAGTAGTCCGAGTCCGACCGGCTTGTTTCCCCTCCAGCCTCCACCTCGCGCTCTCTCTCATCTTCTAGAGTTCTAGATCCAGCCCCTAGGGTTTGCCGCTGCCGCCGCAGGAGCCCTAGCCCCGCCATGGATCCCGACGGGGACGGCGTCTTCCACCACGGCGAGGCCATCTCCGCCGTCCAGGATGTCGACCAGTACTACGGCGACGACGACGACTACGACGACCTCTACAACGACGTCAACGTTGGGGACGGCTTCCTCCACTCCTCCCACCCGCCGGCCCAGTCCCAGCCGCCGCCTCCTCCCAAGCAGCAGCATCAACCCCCTCCGCAGCAGGCGCCGCCGCCGCAGCTGCAACAGCAGCAGCCTCCCCATTCGCTCCCGCCTCCGCCCCCGCTGATGCCGCCGCAGGGGCAGCCGGAGAAGGTCCACATCCCCGGAGTCGCAGCCGTCCCTGCCCCCGTTCCCGACCGGCCCAACCCGTCCCATCTCCCGCCGCCTCCTCAACCTCCGGTGGCCGCAGCGCCACCGCCGCCTCCGCAACACCAGATCCAACCGGGAGGTGGAGGAGGAGGAGTTGGCGGGTTCCATCGACAGGGAGGGGGCAACTACGGCGGCGGCCCGATAGTGGTCGGAAACGGTGGGGGTGGTGACGGCCCCGGCGGTACGACGCTCTTCGTAGGGGAGCTCCACTGGTGGACGACGGACGCGGATCTGGAATCAGAGCTGAGCAAGTACGGCCAGGTCAAGGAGGTGAGGTTCTTTGACGAGAAGGCGAGCGGGAAGTCTAAGGGGTACTGCCAAGTCGATTTCTTTGATCCTGGTGCTGCTGCCGCCTGCAAGGAGGGCATGAATGGCCACCTGTTCAATGGCCGTCCCTGTGTCGTGGCCTTTGCTGCTCCCCACACCGTGCGCCGCATGGGTGAAGCTCAGGTAAAGAACCACCAGGCGATGGTTCAGCAGAACTCATCTATGCAGAAGGGTGGTAGGGGTGGTGGTGCAGCTGGGGGTCCGAGCGGGCCTCAGGTGGGTGGGAATTATGGTGGTGGCCGGGGAGGAGCTGGTGGGCCTGGTGGTGGTGGTGGAGCAGGCAGTGGCAATTGGGGGAGGGGTGGTGGGGGGATGGGGGGTAGAGGCCCAGGTGGGAATATGAGGAATCGGATGGGTCCGGTGGGTGGACGAGGAATCATGGGGAACGGAGGGATGGCGGCTCCACCACCAGCAATGCTGCATCCGGGGGGGATGCTGGGGCAGGGTTTTGATCCAACCGGCTATGGTGCAGCTATGGGAAGGATGGGTGGAGGGTTTGGGGGGTTCCCTGGTGGACCTGGGGCGGCACCGTTCCCAGGCTTGATGCAGCCATTCCCACCTGTGGTTGCCCCTCATGTGAACCCAGCATTCTTTGGGAGAGGAGGCGGTATGGGTCCTGGCGGGGTTGGGATGTGGCCAGACCCAAGCATGGGGGGTTGGGGCGGGGAGGATCAATCAAGCTATGGCGATGATGCAGCTTCGGACCAACAGTACGGAGAAGGTGGGAACCATGGTAAGGAGAGGCCATCGGAGCGGGAATGGTCAGGGGCATCAGAAAGGAGGCGGGAGAGGGAGAAAGATTTGCCCCCACCACCAGACTGGCCAGAGAGGAGACACCGTGATGAACGGGATATGGGTCGTGAGAGGGAGAGGGACAGAGACAGGGAAAGGGAAAGAGATCGGGACAGGGACAGAGATAGGGACAGGTACCGGGATGACAGAGATCGCCACGGTGATTATTACAGGCACAAGGAACGTGAGTCTGGTCGTAATGAAGACTGGGATAGGGGAAGATCATCTGGGAGACGCAGCAGGTCAAGGGATGTTGAACACTCAAAGCGTCGGCGGATGTCGCCCGAGTGATGTAGCTGGATGGGGCTATGTCTAGTGTAGGAGCATTGGTGATCCGAGGTGGCATCTTTTTTTTCACATGCCAACTTGCAACTGTTTACTGCTTATAACTACGATGGATTTTAACTTCTTGTGTCTCCAGGGATCTGTTGTAGGATTAACTGAGATGTAAGTTCAGCTGAACCTGTTCTCCTTTTCTTTTCAATGTAATTATTTTTTTTCATTTGGTTCATTGGTTGTATACCTGTATATAACTTCGTGATGTTAGGTACCAGTGCATAGCAGCGTATTCGTGTAAACCATCATGTATACCAATATCTGTTGTGCACCCTGATTACTGTTGTGTATAATTGTTTTTTCAATAATTCTTTTTGTAGCTTTTGGTCAAGCGAGGAATGTAACTTAGCTTTGTAACTTGTAATGTGATGTTGTAGGAAACCTCCTTGTAATCCAATTGCTTAACATATGTATCCCCAAAAAGAAATTGTAAAGGCTCTTTTCCTGTACTCTGCAAATGTCATTGTTACAAACAGTGTTTATGCTCCAGATTTTGATTAGTATTCCAGAGTTGGCCTTGAAATTAATGTAAGTTTGGTAGAAAGACCTAGCTATATTGTTTCGGAACTTGGAATTACTTGTGTCATCCCTTAGGTTATGGAGAGAGGATGCTATGATAATTAGCCGCAAGATCTTGCTATCATCAGCAATATCAATGTACTTCCACAATGAGATATTGAACATGTACTTGTAGAAGTGCACAACTTAAACTAGACAACATCAGCAATATCAATGTACTTCCACAATGAGATATTGAACATGTACTTGTAGAAGTGCACAACTTAAACTAGATAACATCACATGAAAACAAAGTCAGGACCAAAATGGCACAATAAATTGAGTACAAAAACTGGAGCAGTCTTGAGGTAACAAATTCTACATCTCATGTAACTCGAAATTTTAAGGCGTGAAGTCTAGTACTCTAGTATTCAAGTGTTTAGAAGTATAATTGCTAGCATAAGTCTTAAGAGTTAGTGAACTTTTATTTTACACTACTGGACTTACCATGATGAAAGATAAGTTTTGCCAAATGTAAAGAAAATCTTCCACAGTTAAAAGAAACATTGTCAATGATGAATCATAATATAGCATGCTATGTTTCGGCAGCTGGACTTGGCACTTATCAATATAATGACTTCCATGCTATAGCTGTGCTGAACCAGGCTGGATTGCTGCTCAATGAATGTGTTGATAATTATCATATTTAAATGCGTCGTTGAGTATACTGACAACTCATTGCATTTCATTATGAGTTGGCACTTCCATGGTTAGTTATATTTCTAGACACCCTGCTCCATTAGCTAACCAAGATCAATTGTAGCCAAGGAAAAGCTTGTGACAGCTATATAGGTTTACTATACCAGTATACTTCTTTGCATTCAAGTAAATTTTGTAGCAGGAAAAACCTTTTTCTTCCATTACTTTTTAAAGTTTTGAAGGCAGCTAGAGGCACTATCAATCCAGATGCATAAAATGCTGTTACCAATAAATTGTTTGAATATCTAGTGAGAAACATATATGTTTTTCTAAAAAACCTCAAACATTGCAGCTTTTCTTTTCTGCATGCAACCTCTTATGTACTTGTTGCTTGAGAATATCAAATTAAACATGATTGTGTTATGACTTTGGTGACTACTAGTCCCCATTAATAAGTGATCTATACATACATTGATCTTCCTATTTAGTAAATTGTTTGCTGACTATAGGTTTCTGAGGCAGTTTGTATTTAAGTCATGTGATTTCAGTTTTGAGGCTTTCTTTGGTAGGTCACTAGTCGATGAATAAATAACATTAAACTGTTTTTGGCTGTATGAGCTGCTATATGTTTTCTATCTACTTAAATAATCTTCTGTGTTGTTTGATGTCAATATGTTTGTTTTTGGCTTTAATGAGTTGTTATATGTTTTCAATCCATTTATATCATCCTAATTTGGTGATTTTTTAACTGTAAGTCTGTATCTTTCACTACATTGTCATGCTACGAGTAGAGTTACTCTCTTATATTTCTTTTCTCGTGCATGTTCATGTGTTGGTTCTGTGGTATAAGTACAGTCCAGTTGGCCTTTAAGGACGATTGTTTATAGCAAATACTAGTATGTTCTGGATTATGGTTGGATAAATTTGTTTAATCATTTGAATCCAGATAAAAAAAATATGTTGTTTGTTTTGAAATTTGCATAAGGACCAATGGTTCTTAACTTTTTTTAAAAAATAATTCCATAGATGGACCATCCATTTGTTTCATAACAGCTAACGTTTGTGGGCATCTGGGCATCTAACATGTATTCATAACTTATCTCCAAGTTCGAGAAATGCTGTACCATTCGTAGGATGCAAAGCCTCTACTTTTATCTATTTGGCACTAATCACTTGATGTAGTGTATAGCAACTTGACTTGAAACACCATTAATTTCACTAAGCTTTATTGAATGAGGTACGGAAAAATAGTAGTGGTGAAGTGCAGAAAATGGTTACTGCAAGAATATGTAATTATCGATTAATTGTTCCTCATGTAGAGCATAAACGCCTTGTTCCAATGTAATTTTTAAGGCCAAAGGCCAACCAGCTTGATTTGTGTTGTCTTCAAATATAATTTCCAGGCTCCTGTTTTTGTTCCCAATAGGTTCTATTGACTGAAACCCGCAGCTGGGTCATCACATGGACTGCACTTGGGTTGTATGTTAGTTTTACCCCAGTTCTAGACTTATAGGCTTCTTCCAGTTGATGTTGAGATTTATGTGTTAGCGTGTGTGCTATATCATCCAAGCTGCCTGAGAACCTAATGTTCCTATACATTAATATTCTTATTGGGTCAAGTATCAGGTGAAGGGGATGATACAAAAGTTTCCCCTACTTATATTGTTATTTCTTTTATGTATTGCAATGCCTACCTGTATGGCTGTACCAGGAATGCAATGCTTGAAAATTATAGTTAAGGTTGCCTGCAATACTGTCGCGCAGATCTTATTTTTAGACAATTTGTTGTAAAATGTATTGTTCATATGTTTATCATATCGTACTCTTTTGCCTGTTAACTTTTCTATGTATTAGGTTTCATATGTTACATTGAGTAGAATCTCTTATTGATATACTCGCTCTTGTGTTTTAAAGATAGTTGTTACTAAATTAGTATTAGGAACTTGATGTAATACATGTTCTGGTGTTACTTCTTTACCTATTTTTGTTTCTTTGCAGCTACCGATTACTGACTTTTGTTCTCTTGTTTGCAGCCATAAAAGCAGTTGGAAGAAGGCTAGCTATTTATTTCAGCTACCTCGGATACAAGATGTAGCTGCTGCCCGCCTGCCCCTACCTTTAATATAGTAGTCGAGTGGCATGATAGTGCCATAAAAACGGTCAATGTATTGTGATTCCCCTAAATACTCTCTGCTTACTTTGTTTACTTGGGGGAGGAAAAAACAGTGAGACTATACTATTACTCTGTATTAGGATGATCAACTGGTCTGTGTTATGACTTTGTTTTATGCACTTCCCCCTTCTGCTGGTGGAGCATTCAACATTCCTGCGGCTTGTCCTTCACTGAAGGTAGCTTGGCAGGTCTGATTTTGCTTGGTTTGATATGCGAGGTTGTGTTGTATACTAACTATGAATGCTTATTACTATCTGACCGAAAGGTTGGGACACAACCGTTGGGTGTTGTGGTTGTAGTAGCTTGTACCAGGAAGAATGTAAATAGGCAGAATTTAAATCTTGTTAGGTTTGGTAGATCAACCTCTGTATCTTTTCTTTTAGGTAGACATGTTACATAAATGATTTTCCGTTCTTAAATAGAGTTACGCGTTATTTAAATCCATTGTGTGAATATGGCAGCATGGGAGTTGTACTCCTAAGGTGGACGTGGTAGGGACGTGGTGTTGATGTATATCACGTCCGCTTTGTGATATTATGTGTGTTATCATTCAGATATGATGCCGAAACATTGTTCTGCATCGAGTAGCAGTATGGTGCATTGGTTGGAACGAAGCTAAAATGTTCCGTCATGGCGCCCAGGTGTGTCAGCGGGGAGGTAAGCTTAGCCGCTTGCATTGTACTATGGTCATAATTAATGTTTCCGAACCACCAATTTATGATTTGTTTTCTTTTGTGGGAGCTATTAGCTGTTTGCTTCTTTGTCCAAATGCAGTCTACTTTCTGACAAGCCAAACTCAGTTCGTGAATTGTTCCCTTTTTTTAAAATGAAGGCAGGAGTTCTGCTTATCAATTAAAGAAGGAACGGAGGTTCACAGTACAACACTGGGGAGCGGGTTCTTGCAAAGCGAAATGCGACACTAGCCGAGGAGGAGGGTAGGAATACAAACGCGGGCAAGACATGAAATCAAGAATCATGGAACATCCTTTTTCTTTGTGTAATCGTCTCTCTTAATCTGTGTTACAATCTCATCCGCCGTGGAAAAGACTTGAAATCAAGAATCATGGAACGCCCTTTTCTGTGCTTAATCGTCTTCTTAACCTGTGCTACAACCTCATCCACCGTGGGGAAGACTTGAAATAATCGCCTCCTTAACCTGTGCTACAACTTCATCCACTGTGGGGAAGACTTGAAATCACGGTGGATTCTTTTGAGCTGTCGCTTATGGCTTCAATTTTTAAATTTTAGCTGTTCGTGAGAGGCAGTATGTAGAGAAAAATAGTCGTATATGATTTTGATCAGTACAGCTGAATTTAGTACACTTTTTACTATAATATTTTGTTGACTCCGTTTTAAAAAAATATTATTTAAAAGTTAATTACTATAACATCTATAAACTATAAGTAGAAAAGAAGGAAGCTAAGAATTATGGAACGCTCTTTTTCTTTGCTTAATCGTTTCTTTTAACTTGTGCTACAACTTTTTCCACCGTGGTTTGTTTATTCTGGAAAACTAAATTTCGTTCTTTCTAGATATTCTACATGATGTAGATTGAATGCCATTGAATTCACGTCTTTGGGCTCTTGGGACTCCCCCGGACACTTGTTGCCACCGGTGTATGATGTTAGCATAGTCCCGAGTGCTGGAAACGTTGTATAGCATCAAAGTTATACCATCCTAGCATAAGGGTCTACACCTCCAAAGCGAAGGGACGGTTGAGACAAAGGCGGTGTCCGGTTTCATTGTGATTTTGACTTCCGACTCGCTGACAAAACTGAGCAATTGCCCAAAAAACAGAGAACAAAAGCAGGGTTGCGAATGCTGCAAGCAGTTCAGACCACAGAGACCAAGAATCTTTGGGTCGTTCAGACAAGCTGAACCATCTGGTGTTCACTAAATGGTACATGGTGACATCTACCAATACTTCATAGTTCATAACGTTACAGCAACAAGCTCAGAGGCATCATCGGCCAGATGCAAAATGAGAGAGTACAAACACGGATCCTCTGCAATGTAAGACCCAGAAGCGAGAACTGTCAGCTTGGATGCATAACACCAGGATAACACAGTCACCGCTCAGCGTCATAGAGCTGCTCCTTCGTGTAGCACAGAGCACGGTCAGTGCTTCCAGTCAAGTTTATAGTACAAAAGCTTGGAGTCTTAGTCTTGCCTCAGTTACTGCCTTCAGGAACTCTTCAGTAGGATTGTCTTTTGCAGCAGCTAAAGCTGTGATGTAGGCCGACATTTCCTGCTCCATCTTCTCCGTGTCAATATCACTTACCACATCCTGCCTCGTATCAAATAGGAGGATGGACAAGATAATCATCAGTCTTGGAGCAAAAACATTTTTAGACAATTCCATTCGAGAAAAAAAAATCGTTCACACTTTTGTCAAGCAATGAGTATGAGAAAAAGTTATTGTGTTGAAGAGTGAAAGGGAACTGTAACGAGGAAAACATGAGCTTACATCGAGTTGAACTGGTCCGCATTCCAAAGATGAAACATCGGTTCTCTCCCTAGGATAAGGGGCTCGGTCATTCTCTGTAATTTCCCTAAATAACTTCATTAGAGCAGAGATTTCAACATCCATAGAGGCTACATCCACTTGGAGTTCTTCAACCTTCGTACTTGACACCTTGGCCTCCCATTCTAACTTCTCCAGTGCTGCTTGTTTCTCTGCCAACATAATCTACAATAAATAACAGCCAATCAACAAGTAATTAGCAGTGCTGTTATTAAAGAAGTGATTCCATTGAGTACATATTAATTATGACACAGAAATAAACGGTGTGTAGGTGGTTCCACATAATGTTACATTGCACGGTTAGTAATCTATCCTGTGACACAAACAAACATAAATACACATTTCAGAAGTAGCTAACTTGATATTTCCATAGAGCACTATAGCACAGATCAGTTCAAATACAAAGAACTGTGTCGGCCATTTTTCTTCTTCTGTGTTGGTCTTTTTTTTTCTTTCAAGTCTATCAATTAACATTAAAAAAATCAGGAAAGACGCATAGACAACTTCAACGTGGCACTGAAACATAGTGATGGAAACATATTTCTAATCAAAGTAGAAATATGCAAATACTATAGGGACCAATGCATGCTTGCATTTGCATTTGTTGTCTTGTTGAACCCATGGAAAATCAGCATTGAATGCTGAGCAGCAGTGTAGTTAGTGTTGTGAAACTGAGGGCTTTTGGTAATATCCCATCTTGAGAAAGAGAGAAGAAAAAAGGGCAGAGGTGGGTCCCACCTGTCGGTGGGACAAAGTCATAAGGCTGAGAGTCTTCTCCAGCCCGATCCAGTTTTTGCGCGTGGAAGGCTCGGGCATGACCAGTTCTTGGGCTTGCACATTGGCGATGACGATGACAGCGCAGGAGGAGCCAACAGCCCAAGCGCCTCGCCGCCAGCCGTTGGCCGCAGCCACGCTAGCCACCTTGCTGCTTCTCCTTTATTTGCTGGCCACCATCTCCTCTTTGTCTAACAGAGGAAAACAACAGTGAGTCCCCATTTTGGTTTCCTTCTCTTGGATTTCAATATGAGTGATAGACTCGCCGTTCCGCCATGCTCCTGACCAGTAACAGACGGCGGTGAGGCCCTGGTTTCCTCTCAGGCTCTCCCATGTGGCTCCTTGTGCTGTCTCTCCATGGAGGTAGCCGTGAGGAGATTTGGGGTCTTGTCTTTTGAGGGCTGAATCTGACCGGCTTAAAATTGATTTGGAAAGGAAGAACCTCGTGATTGATATTTGGTGTTCTTCGGTGCTCTTGGCCTGAGCATCGCAGTGGTTCTTGTGTGGCATTCTCTGTGCCTCAGCTTTGCAAATTGGTGAGTCCCGATTTGCAAATTTGGGCATTGTATCTCCGATTATCTTGTCTGTTCTACGCGGCATAGCGGGGCAATTGGTTTTCTAGGACAGCGCGATTCGTATGCCTTGCCCGATTCTTCTCAGTGGCTTTGATAGCTAGCCGCTTTGTGAGTATCTCTGTTTATGTTTTATGAGCATTACCAGATTTGTATGCGGTGCTTGTCAATAGCTTTCTGAAATTGTTCTAGCACTGGAAGTATATGCTAATAATTCTTGTGGGCTTGGTTATTGCTCAATGAGGTGATTTGTCTAAAACTGAGATTGATATGATGAAACTACTTTAGCTTTGAGCTCTATTAGTGATACATTCTGCTATTGGTTGATTATTTAGCACACGGAATTCAACTAAAAGTAGTGCTGGTTCTCATTAGTTCTGTGATCTCTATTTGATCAGTACTCAGTAACTTAATTTTAGGATCTGGAGAAGAAACCTTACTGTCTTAAGGTCCTGTGATCATGTTCTTTATGAATTGGCCAAGTGTCTAAAGCTTTTGGAGTACTGTTGTTAAATTCTGTGGTTGTGATCTGTTAACCAACAGTGATTTGTTTACCTTTGTGATGGTATAATCTTGTGATAGTACTGTATTGCATGATTTAGAGCTCAAATACTAAATTCCGGTTGTCATATCTCAATTGTGAAGAGTTTAGACAAGTATTGAGAAGGCCAAGACTTTAACTTGAGCAACGCTACATCTGAGAGCAAAATAATCAATTTAAAACTGAGATTTATGCTGTTTTAATTGTATTTCTGCTCTCTATACCGAGTTTTATGCTCAGTTTAACTGTTATCGTGCTCCATGTTTTAAGTACATTATGAGTTTAAATGATATGGCAAATTCACATGCCTTCATGTTAATTGTGTCATTTAATTGCTGCTGGAAATGCACTTTAGCTATGGTTATTGTTGCTGGAATTAAATATGAATATTTGCTTATATTGTAACTTTTACAACAGTTAGAACCTCAAATCAGCAAATCACAGGTTTCTTTCTTCAGTGCAGTTCAACGCGGATCAAAAATTGATGATACAAGGACGGACTAACTAAAGTGGGATCATTATGGGCTTAGGAAAGACAATGTACATCTAATGGCACCACTTTTTGATCAACTGTTTTAAATAAGATGTTACTCGGGCTACATCACCTTCTTTATCAAAACCATACAGCTTAAAAAAGCAACGCAAATTTCTCTCTAGATAATTAGTGTCCTATAGTCAGAGGTAATGCAACTGTAAGACACAAGTTCTACGCCATTCAGCAATGGTGATCTTCATTGGTGTCAAATTTTGATAGACAATAATGTGGTAGCTAGGCTGGTGTTTTCTTGAATGAATCAATGAAGGCACTGTGTTACTGGTTATGCATTAATAGTGCTTTAACGATGTAAAAATGCAGTGCAATACCAAAACTATCAACCAAATCCAAATTCACCTTTGCACCATGCAACTCCGAACCAGTAGATTCGATCAGCGATTCCTTCTCAGAAAGTTGGCCTCTCAGTTCATCAAGCGCTGCATTTGCCACACTAATCCGGTCAATCAGGTTCTCCGCGGACCTCAGAGCTTCATCTTTCTCAAGCAGTTTCCTTTGCAGGCCACTGAGCTGCTCTTGCAAAGCAGCGAGCTCTTCTCTCTGCTTCTGCGCCTGATCCAGCTGTTGCCGCTTCTTGGCCGGTGTGGTTCTGGTTGTCTTCACAACCTTTGGGTCAGAAACCTGCATATGGAGATGTTGGTAGAGATTAACCACTGGCACAGCAGTAACAAGCATACATTTTAGGTAAGTGCAGTGGGCACTATTTATGGATAGTTCCCCTCTTCAATTCACCAAAGCATTGCCCGGTGTCCACACACACCAGCTTTTGCAGCACAATGCAACCCTCCTTGGCACCAAAAAAAGATTCAAACTTTGCACGCAAGAACCACACCATTTACTGAACAGAACAAAGACGTGATTCCAAAAGCTAAAAAAGCTCAGCGAAAAAAGTCGCAGAAATTGAACGAAGGGATCAAGGAGAACTCACCTTCTTGGTGTGATTCGGAGTCGCCGTGTACGACATCGAACCCACCCTCCTGCATCAAGAAACGCCGAAAGAACAGCTAAAAAAACTTCAAAAAAATATCAAGCGATACCAAGGCAAAAATGCAGATCGAGGGAAGCGAAACCTCGAGGAGGGCGCGGAGGCGGCGAGCCCGCCTCGGATCCTCGTCCTTGGGGTGGGGCCTACCGGCTTCTCGGCCATCTTCTCCGGCGGCGGCGGCGAGGGGGACGGCCCTCGGTGCTTGGGCTACGGGGGTAGCGGTGGACCGGTTCTATCACGCACAGTCGTGGACCCGTGAAATGGTTTGGATGCTAGTACTGCTACTGCAGCACTACTACTACCTGGCTGGGTCGTGGACCCGTGAGATGGTTAAGTAGGTGTACTGGAGTAGCAGTCCTACTGGGGGGTCTGATCTGTTCATTTAACACTCTAGTTTTTTTAAACAAAAATTGACTCTTTAACCTTTATTTTTGCAAATCTTGTATTTTCATGAGACTACTGAGCTCAGCATGTCGTCTACCAAGCCAGCACAGTACGGCAGCAAGCAACAATAAACCTTAACTAAGCTAATTAAGCTCGTGACTAGTGTTAATTATTTATAATTAATACTAAATAGATACGATTAACACTAATTAAATCATTGATTAAGTACACACATGAGCCTGCCGCACTGTGCCGGTTCGGTAGGTGTTGCTTCTAAGGAACAGTTCATTTTGAGTCCGTTTGTTTCAGCTTTTTTTCAGTTTCAGTTTTTTTCATTATTCAATAATTCATTTTTTTCTGATTTTTTAGACTTTTTTGTATTTTCTTTTTTCCCTTATTTATTTGCATTGTTTGTGATAGGCTAACATGTTTTTTATTTTTATATTTTTTTAAATTTAATTATGCCCAATAAACTAACTTAGCTATAATAAAAAAACCACCTACAACAAAATTTCAGCTAAAAATCAGAAGCCATCGCTAAAACAAACGCCCCTTAACCTTTTGTTTTTGGATGAGACTAATGTAATGCTTATTAGGGTTTAAAAGTTCGGACTTTTGTATTTTTGTATTTGTAGCAGTTTTTTATTGTTATGGTTGGTATTTTTGTGTAAGTAAATTTTAAAAAAAGTTATACCATCATAAATAACATAAAAGAATAAGAGAAAAAATAAAAAAGTAAATTTAAGAAACTGATGTATTTTAAAAGCTAAAAGAAGCTTTTAAGAAACTGATGAGCACAACCACATTTCAGTCGGGTCAACATCCAACATTCCTAAGCCTACGTGTCGGGCACTGCAGGAATTATTAGTGTAGAAGATAATTTTTTTGTGATTTCGATTCCTGGGCCCATTTGATACATATATGAATTCTGTAGGAAACTGGTTGTTGTACGTAAATATGTGCACTCGAAATTAATATATTGTTTTACAGAGCATGCAGTTGAATTTTCTTAAATTTTTAAATGTTGTAGAAATGAAGAGAACAAAGAAGAAAGTGGTACTTGTTTCTTCTTGGCATCACTTGCTTTGTCTTTTCCTGGTTCCTCTATCCTCCCAATCCAACTCCGATCCTTCCCAATTCAAATCAAGGTTGCATCTGCTCCTGGCTTCTGTAACACATTGACTCTTTAATTTTGTTTTTGTTTTGCTTTTTTCTTGTTTTTTGTTTTATTTTTGAAGATATAACGGTGCTTTTTATTATTTAATTAAATTACTTAAAAAGCTAATAACTACTATAACATAATTTCAATCACTATAATACAATTTTAACTAGAAGCCAAAAATCCATTGAAGCAGCACCCAAATCTTCTCGAAGAGAAGTGGGTACATAGCAATAAAGTATTTAGTTTGATCATAGCAATAATATTAGAACCGTCATAAAAAGTTCCATACCAAGATCATCCCATGGTCTCGCTGACGCCCTTTTCTTCTTGAAAAAACATAAACGCCCTTTTCTAACCATCCCTAAATGAACATTTTAAGGTAGTATTCGGAATGACGATGACTTAATAGTTTTTACTGTAACTGCATAATCTTTTTACTGTAGCTGAATTGACTTATTTGGCATAATTAAATTTAAAAAAAAGAAAACGTGTTAGTCCATCACGAACAATGTAAAGAAATACGGGAAAAAAAATAAAACAAAAACAAAAATCTCAACAATAAAAATAAAACCACAGCCGAACGCCGAACGCCGGCTTTTGTTGCAGCTGAGCGCGACCTAAGTCTCCACTCCAAATACTTCAGTCTCTGATTTTTTTTCTGGTTTCTAATTTTTTAAACATAAAGTCATTTTGAACAATCGATTTCTTATTTTGGCTTTTTTACTATTTTTATAATGTAGCCCGAGACAATTTTGCGATTTCTGGTTCCGCTTTTTAACTCATAGCTGTATCTTGTGGATTTTTTTAGAGTTGTATCATGTAGATTTTACTGTGTGTTTCGAAAGGCAATTTTGTTTCCGTGATAGGTAAGCCCGCGCATTCGCATCCGACCGTCACATTAGTTATCGGATAAATGGTTCTGTTTTTTTTTTTACGGTTGATGTTTTTTTTGTTGTAGTTGATAATTTTTTGTTATGCTTTTAAGATGACGGTTGACAGTGAAGATGTTGATTTGGATGATGCATACGATATTTTTGCTCTGGAACTTTCTTTATTTATTTTGGTTTTTACATAAACTTAAGTATAAAACCGCAAAAAAAGAGAAAAAAAATAGGGCAATTGCCGTCAAAGTATTTCAGAAGAAACAGACGATTTCTTGTTCAAGATCACACAACGTCCTCGTCGGCTGAGGCACGCTACAACTTGTTTTTCAAAGCAAAACACGACAGGATAGTGTCTCTGACGACCGAGATCGAGATCAACAAGACGATCTACAAAATCGACGACTGCATACACCGTCGCCGGTGGTCGCACTAATTAAACGCTCGGCGACATGTTGAACGCAGCGGCCGCCGCCGCCGCACGGTCAGTCGGTCACACGCTGACACCATGCCGTCCGCCGGACTTGGTGAAGGGCCAAGACGCGTAGGGCGTCGGCTCTCGCGCGCTAGCCGCGCCAGACGGGCGGGGGCAGGTGAATGAACCGGTCCACCGCGCACGTCGCGCCAAGGCGACTGACCTTGACCCGACCCTGACACGGCGCACGCCCCGTCGCCGTCGGAATCAAGAGATGTCGCCACTCGCCGTCGGAATCGAGAGTTGTCGGTCTCCGCCATGCCCCGGAATTTAAAGCCCGCGATGCCGACGTCTAAGCGAACAAATCCCGTCGTCTTCCTCCCATGCCAATCACTTGTCGTCGTCTATATCGGCAGTGCATCTAGTCGCGCGACTGCATCGTTGCTTCATTGGAGCCCGCGTACTCCGTGATCAGCTAATCGATTAATCGATGGCTTATGGCACGATCTCCTCGGCCGGATGCACGACACGAGTTCTTGCAGCCGTTGCTCTGGGATTAGCAATTGTTTGTGAGCATTATGGCCCGTTCTAAGGGCCGGTCTCGGCTTCAATTTCTTGAGCTTAGAAGTTGTATTTCGGGCCAAACACGCAGCTTTTGAAGCCCAAAAAAACTAAAAAATTAAAACCAAGCCTAAAATAAACTATAGATTTAGGGTGCAGTTTTCCGAGTTCTCTTGAAACCCAACTTGGAAGCCGAGCCCCGCCACGGCACCTCAATAGCTTCTAGCTTTGGAAGCTAAAAGATATTTAAAAATATTAACTACTTAATACATCTTTTCTTCTATTTTTTCTTTATATTATCTGTTAAAATATAACAATATTTTTTATTTATTTTTATTTTTAATTGAATAGCTCAGGAAAAACAAATAGCCACTTTGATCAAAAACCACAATACTTTTATTTTTTATTTTTGTTAACTTTCATTTAATTGAATATTTTGAAAAAAATTAACGGCCACTGCAACCAAAAACCACAACACTAGCCGCTACAGCCAAAAACTACTGCGCTTTTAAACAGGGCCAAAGTGCGGTGATGAAGTGATAACCAAACTATGTGTACGTGTGGTTGTTTTCACCTAAACAAAACGAGATGCTAATTTTTAGTTTTCAAGAATCTGGATGGCATGCTGTGCCCTAGAAAATGCCTAAGCGCATTTCCAAGTTCCAACAGCACACAGATTTTTTGTGAGCAGATGGTTTTCTGTTTTCTCCTGAAAGCACAAGCCGGATCGGGAGGTAAGGAACTGATCCGGCGCTGTTCCTTGACTTACTGATCGACGAGCAATAAAATGAAGAAGAACAAGCACGAAAGAGATAAGGAGTTATTCTCTAATTGCAGGAGGGAAGAAAGAACATCCGTTCTCCTTGCAATTTTTCTTACATCTTCTTGTAATTTTCAAGGCCTGAAACATCAAACCCAGTACCTATTTATACAGAGCACCTTCCAAGTTAGCCTTCAGATAAAAAAAAAAGACCCCTCTACTGAAATCGCAGGAACCCATAGCCAGCCAACTCAAAAGCTTGAAGCTTTGCTCCATCCATCCTCTCGTCTCGTGATGATTAATTAACTATGGCGTACTCACTCATTGAATCGCGGGCTCGATCATGGCAGCTTAAAGAACAGCGCCGGATCGGTGTCGGCGAAGACGCCGGTCGCCCAGTAGGACCCCAGGTCGCAGCCCGACGGCCACTCGAACGGGCTCGGGTCCGACAGCTCCTTCCCTCCGGCATCCGTGAGGCCGAGCCCGAGAGCCACCGACGGCTCAGTGAAACCTCCGCCCGCCGCCGGGGGTGCGGGGATCGTCCGCCGTGCCCTTGGTTGCGGCTTCCGTCGGTGCTGCGTCCGCGTCCGCATCGGTGGCGGTGGCGGTGGAGGCATCGTTGGCGGTGGCGGTGGAGGCATCGGTGGCGGTGCTGGGCGCAGGCTCCGGGTCCGGTGCGGCGCGGCGGCGCTTGGAGTTCTTGGAGCGCTTGGGGTTCTTGGGGGCCACCGACGACGAGGAGCTCTTGCGGGAGCCGCCGCCGACGGGAACGTTGCGGAGGGAGCCGCCCTTGGTCCAGTAGCGTCGGCACGACTTGCAGAAGTGCCGCGGCTGGGAGGTGTTGTAGTTGTTGTAGTAGCAAAACTTGGTGTCCCGCGACTCGCACCGCGGGCACGGGTCGCCGGCCGCCTCGGCCGCCGGCGCCTCCTCCTTCGCCGTCGTCGATGCCGGGTAGCCCTTCGGCCGGCGTAGGTCGACGCTGGCGAACGGCGGCGTGGTCCGTCGTCCGGGATCCTGCATGCGCGGCGCCGTGGGAGCGGGACGCGCTTGCGTTCGTACAACGAGCTCTTGGCGGTGCAAGGAACAGGCGAAGTGTCTATCACAGCGCACGGTGCGCTCTCTCTCTCTCTCTCTTAAGGCGAGGGGGAGTCGGTGGAGCAGGCGTGCGTAGTTCTTACGCTTTTACCTTTTACCGCAGCGCCGACGCGTCAGTGGCAGCGGGACCCTCTCGTGGTGGTGCGTCTCGTGCCGTGCGTGCGGTACAGAAGTACGCGGGTGGGGAGGTGCATGAGGTGGCGTGGACTGTGGAGCCGGTAAGTTGGCGCACGCACGCGCCACCTTTCCTTGACCGCGGCACAGTGGCGACTGGCAAGTACCGCGCGGGACGAACGAGGAGCTAGCGAGCACCGAGATGTTGTCCTGTGACGGGCGGTGCCGTACGCGTCCGTCCGTGCAGATCGACCGCGCTGCCCAGCCGCGACGGTGACGTCCACGGCAGTCATCGTCGTTCGTACCCTTTACCTACCGTGCCCTGCCAATCCCACTCGCTTCAACTGCCTCGTGGACCAGCGGCTTGCAACTCCGAGACCTGCCCCGGTCCCACTTGTCGGCGGAGTGGTGCTGCTGCGACTGCGATAAGTTAGGTCCTGGCGGGGCTAGTGAGGCGCTTATCGCCTCGGGCACGGGGCGCGGTGTCGGCCATCGGGCACGGGGCGGGGGCGCCGATCCGCCACTAGCCGGCGCGCGAAGGTGGGACGGGACGCGGGCTGCCCCAGCTCGCGTCTCGCACGTACGTGCCCCGGCACGCGAGGCGACCCATGCCGGTGATGCGAGCCTGCGAGGCCACGACCCGGCTGCTCCTCGAACCGGAAGGCTCCAGGGGCGGCCTGATTCGGCTCACCTGGTGGTCCGCGCGCCTCGTTGGTTGATGTGACGAGCTGGAATGATGAGCCCGCGTGCGCCGGCTGGTTCGGTGCGAACGAACGAGCGAGCGCCGTGCGCCGGAGGAAGGCTGGTGTGCGGCCCGTAGGCTCGGGTGGTGGAGCGCAGCTGCGCGGATCGTGGGAATAATGGGGGGTTTACTACTTGGTTTAGGGCGCGTGGTGGGGAATCTTCTACTCCCGATGAGGTGGCCTTGCCGTTGCCCTTGCCTTTGCCTGCGTGGGAGATGGGAATCGGACCGGGAGTGGCATCTTCGTTCGTGGCTTCTGTCGTTGTTTGGCGTTTGGGTCGATTCACTGGTCCTGTCCAATGAGCGCTACGTCGGTTTGGGTGAACCCGCGATGCCTCTGCGTCCACCCCGATCGCCGCTTTATCGGTTGGTTCAGCCGTGCAGGTGCGTCGTCCTCGTTGCCGAGCGCCGATGTCTCGCCTACCGAAACGACGGTACAAGTTGAAACGCGCGGTCTCGGCCGAAACGACCCGTGGCTTGGATTGGAGACGGGGTGTTGAAAGCTTGCAACGGTACGTGTTGCCATCAATCAAAATTTGGTAATTTTAAGACAACCGATAGGACCTAAGATAAGGCTTTCTCCTCATCCCCAAGACACCGATTTCCTGACCCAGCCACACCACACAACCCTAGCAGGACTACAGCAGGAGCGAGGACGAAGCGGTGCGGGCGCACGGCGCAAAGCAGCAGGAGACGCTGGACTGCAGGAGGCCGGAAACACCTCGTGATATATCCGAATTTTTGTTGCATATTTTGTATCATTCTTTTTGCGGACACTCAAGGGTTTGCTTATCGATGCATTTGACCGACAAAGAAATTAAAGTTTTACAAGGTTTGAATGCGGCGACCGCGCGTCGAACACCTGCCAAAAGCGGCAACCCAGCCATCAACTTCATATAAGAACTTATCGAAACTATTTGTGTCGTACTTTTAGCAAAATCCAAACTTATGTGCTCAACATGTTATGTTACAAATTCATTGTACGAAACTTTGAAATTATATATATGAAGTGTGCTTCTCATTAAAGATTTTGTAGCTCCACCATTGCCCTTAAACACTGTAAACAGAGACGTAGGGTTTCTCCATAGATTTGTCCACGACCACCTAGCATTTATCTTTCATCTACCTCCATTTTTTATATATCTTAGGTGCAGTAGTAGTCGATAAATCTAATCTACCTTTTTGTAATTCATCGTCAATCAATATTGCTTCGTATTAATGTATTGATTTTATCAGTTTACGTTCTACTTTTGAGAGTTATTTCTCTTCGATATTGCTACGCATGGACGTGTCATTTACAATCAATCTTTGTCCAAATAATCTTACAATCAGACAATCACTATCGATTCACATCTCCTTGTTGATTTCAGTCAAAGTGGCTGGCAATGGCATGTCTTGGTCCACTGTGTGCTTGACCATTGTATCCTCTTTACAGATGCGCGGTGTCATTGATCCGGCAATTTTTCGACAGAAACAGTACGGTGAAGTATTAACAACAATGCTTTTACTAGCTAATGTTTCAACGGGAATGTTTCAACTGATTTTATGGCTAGCATACAAGTACAACGATGAATACCTCAATCACTTGCACGTTGCACATGATGTGACTCTAAAATTTACAGCTATTTGTTTCAATTGGTGTTTCTTTTTACAAACTCAAATGAAAACATGCACATAGAGTTTAGACACACCGAAATCACTACTGTTGTTTTATCACAAAACATAATTTGTCCCACTTAAATCATGGGTTTGCTTAAACCTTGTTCAATGTTAGGTTTTCCCCCGTACGCACTAGGGGACCTCAAGTTCCAACAAAGAGGTAATTTGTGCCTGTTCATTAGAGCTTTTACTTCTAGTTTCTAGTTTCTTATATTTGTCTTTTTCTGGAGATATGATTTTTTTGGGGATCTTTTGTCTTTCCTTTTTCCCTTATTTCTTTTTATTGTCCATGATGATATAACTTTTTATTTTTTAAATTTAATTACACTAAAAAACTACCAGCAATTATAATATATTTTTAACCGCTACAATGCAAAATGAACCATAAACCAGGGCTTTTAAGCCGAAGCTTGCTAAAATAGTTTTATAACCAAATAGAGCTGCTATCATAGCAGGCAGTAGGGTTGTACAAACTGATTGCTCATTTGCTCATTTGAATTTCTGCTTCTGGTTTCTTAATTTTGTTTTTTTTTTGCTTTTCTTTTTCCACCTTTTTCTTTTGCATTGCCCATAATGAAAATAACTTTATCTATATCTATTTATTTATTTTAAATTTAAATACACTAGAAAAAGCTACTAACGGCTATAGTACATTTCCAGTCGCTACAATATAAAAAAACCGTAAGTCTAAGTTTTTAAGCCCAAATGAGCATCATCGTCGATCCATTTGGAAGCGCAGAAGCTTGCATGCACAACTTTTTGGCACTTTTGGCTATTTTTGAGGTCTAATTACAGTAATAGCGCCAATTACATGGTAATGCCAAAAATGGTAATTTTACCATCCGGCCACTGTGCGGTGGAGCTAGAGGTGGCGACATGTCACAGGACGGCACGGTGGCCGTGCATCCAAGGACTGTCGCACAGCCACCGTGCGGCCCAGCTCACTACCGCACAGTCACCGTGCATCAAAGCCCGGTGCCGCACGGCCACCCTACGGTAGGTAATTAGCCATGGTCATTAATTAGTTCAATAGCCCAATTAGGACATTTATTTACCTGTATTGTATGTTGAAATTTATATATATCGTAATTGGGCTAAAAAACTTACAATTTTTTTGTGGAGCTTCCCGACACAATGTAATTCATTATATAATTTATTCGTAATTTTATCCTTTTCTAAAATTTATTTAAAAATCATTTAATAAACTATTGTAGGTATTTTTTAAATTTAGCAAATGAGCACTAGAAATTATGATTTTTTGAAGGATCCTTACGCAACTAACTTGATTGTGTAATTTTTGCAGAATTTTGTATTATAAAAAATTGTACATATATAGCATTACAAGAAGCGCTCTAACACGAGATGTGATATAGCTCACTCATCTGAGCCACTATTGTCTCCTCGCCGCGTCCGTGGGTGCGGCCTTGTCTTTCATTGAGCATGTCTCGTGGGATAGGATAGCTGGTCCAGAGCACCTCACTAGTCTATCCTTGGCCCAGCGCAGATGGGCACCAGTCCACCAGAAGCCCATAGTAGTCTCGTTTATCAGGTCAGCGAACTGGGTGTGTAGATGCATTGGCCTCTTGAAGGCCGGACACCCAACAGGGGAAGAGCTCCCAACTCCACAGTTGCAGGAGCATGTAGCAGATGGCTAGTTAGGGGGTAGCACAGGTGCCGCGCTACAGACCGTTACACAACCCTGATATTTGGTGCATAAGACGGCTAATCCTCAACTATATTGGGGCATCGCCCCAACCTTTGCATCAGCCAAAGACTCGGTGGTGCGGATGAAGTCAAGGTAGAAAATATCGCTCTGTGTGGATGGAAACATGCTCCAACCAAAGAGCTGAAGAAGGTACATGACGAGGTGCATTCTGACAACCTCGTCCAATGCATCATGCGTGCACTGACTGACATGCCTCAACCAAGTGCAGGAGACACCTCGAACATCCTCTGGGACAACCAAGTTGAACCGATACGTCAGCTTGTCCCTTTAGTCCACCGGTGGAGGGGCTAGAACAAGTGCCTCACCACGGGGAGGGAGACCGGTCAAGAACAAGATGTCCTAAAGAGTGACCGTCATCTCACCCCACCAAAAGTGGAAGGTGTGCGTTTCGGGCCTTCACCTGTCCACAAGTGCCAAGAATAGACTGTTGTCTAGGGTGAACCGGAGTCTGATGGAGACCAGCACTGCAAAGGGCAACAAGCATATGGCCCGGAGAGTTGGGACGTAGCATCGTCCAGCTTCTAAATATTCCTCCTTCCCCAGGGCTTTAGGGTCAGAGGGCCATCCTTGTTACCTACGATCCACATCTAGCACAGGTGGTTCTCATCGTAAAACTCTTTTAGAAGCCCGGTAAAGACATACCTTGCAACAAATACGATAGACAAAATATTAGTGCGAAGATTTATAATGACAATGAAATACTAAAAATTAAAATGTATGTGTGTGTGTGTATATGTGTATATGTATATATATATATGTGTGTGTGTGTGTGTGCATTTATATGTATATATGTCGATATATATGTATATATGTGTGTATATATGTATATATATGTATGGATATATTTGTATAACATGTGTATGTATATATATGTACATATACGTAATATAGGTATATATATATGTAATATATATGTATGTATATGTTTCCATCGTAGAAGTCTTCTTGAAGCTCCAGTACAGACATAGCTTGCAATAGATGGAATAGACGAAATATTAACACAAAGATTGGTAATGACAGTACAATACTGTAAATTAAAAATTACGATGAAATAAACAAATAAACAAACAAACGAACGAACATACATACATACATGTACACACATATATATTACACAGGAATTACATGCTAATATGACTGCTAGAGCACAACTGTGAGAGATCTCACAATTTATAGAGAGGGTGGGAGCACAGTACGCGCTAACAATGCGCTGATAATTACGTGAAGGAAATGCATGCGGGGATAGACGCGACAGCACCTCGTTTCGGTGATTTGTTCCTTCATCACATATGGTACATGCATTACTTTGCATAACAAAGTAGGGCATTTGGCCCACTCATGTTGTTTGTATGTATAGAAAAGTAACTAAAAAACACAAAAAAAACATATTAGCCCCACTTGGACTGCATGGCGCCAATCCGCCAATCTATGTCGCACAACAACCGTACGACAGATCATTATTTTTGTGCTAATCATGTAGCTTAAACTAACTAATGATCATGGCTAATCACCTATCGCACGGTGACCATGTGGCATTTGGGCATCGCCATGCAACTGATGTTATTACTGTAATTAAACCTTAAAAAATAGTCAAAAGTGCCAAAAAGTCTGCATGCATCCATATAGTCGTCTTGCAGGCTGCAGAAGTAGGCTAGCATGACTAGTTTTGCCAACCGTTTGAACCAGGTTTGAACAACCCTAGGGATCACTATGCCTTGTATGACTATAGATTGACAACACAGATCCATATTGCAACTTTTCAAACCGATAATGCTGATTTCCTCATCCAACAATTGAGCTATGCTAGACTCACCAAGGGCAACCATTCTTTTGAGCTGCACCCTGGCAAAATTTCTTTGAATGTAGAGTGCGAACTAGACAGCAAGCATAAAAGAGTAAGA
Organism: Melocanna baccifera; assembly: GCA_036346265.1. NCBI lineage: Eukaryota > Viridiplantae > Streptophyta > Magnoliopsida > Poales > Poaceae > Melocanna > Melocanna baccifera. The sequence continues at coordinate 21,411,154 of CM070700.1, read as the reverse complement.
CCCAAACCTTTATCATTATATTTTTATCTTCATAGATTCGAGATCTGGAACTACTTCTTTGAATGATGTCAGGTAGTTAAATAATGACCTGCCTTTCACCGTCTTGTACAAATAAAGCTTCTACTTTAAATGTATTTTACTGGTCAGATCTTTAGTCATGCAAATATGTTTTAGCTTAACTATAATGTGGCAGCGATCTTCTCCTTCAAAACTCTTCAAAACTCCTGCAGAATATTTTTGATAGATAAAGATGAATATGTGATAAGATCTTACCATTTTTACGTTGCTTCTCCTCAAGGGACCATGTAACAGACATCTTGTTGATCCTCTAAAAGAGCGTCATCCAAATTAAGTTGTGAAAGGATAGCCTACATCTTAATTTGTCATAGAGAAAACTTTGTGTTTCAATCCAACAGCAGAAGATCATACTTCAGAGTTATCATATAAAATAAATCCAGAAATTGCTAGTATAAGTCTGTGTAAACCTAGTACTAATTGGCGACCTGATACACTTTCGTGTGTAAGTATGAAGTAGGACTGGACTGCCTCTCTTTTTTAATTTGGTACACCTCTCGTGTGTACTTTGCAAAATTAGACCAAAAACCACAGAAGACCACTCTCTCGGGCTTGATGCGTGTGGATGGGTTCCTCTCAGGATCTGTTCTGCTGTGGATAGCTGCTTGGTTGGCTTTTATGACTGGAGGCCCAGGACTTGCATCACAGAGTTTGCTTCGGGGATTCGGGGCTGCTGAGGGCGCGAAGAGCTGCTTCGATTTGCTAAGCAGATTTAGGGCCTGTTTGTTTTAACTTCTAGCAGCTGCAGTTACTCTTAGAATCTGCAGCTCCCTCAAACAGTCCAGATTTTCATCCAGATTCTAAGTAGCAAGAAGCTACAGAATCCAGAAAATGAACTAGTAGCCAGAAGCTGGGGTTATCCAGCTTCTCCAGATTCTGACTAGCTAGATACTCACCAGCTGCTTCTCAGAATCTACAGTTGAAACAAACAGGCCCTTAATTCGCTTCGGACTTGTGTAGTTGTGTGTCGATCGTCTCGATGAGACCTGCGCGCCCTCGGATTCGAAGTCCGCAAGCGAAGACGTGAAGTCACCGCCAACTCGATAGATGGTAATGATCCCACGATTTTTCAATCAAATCTCATCCGCTCTAATACCACTTAGGGCGTATTCTTTTTGGCTGCAACTTATGATTTTTAGTTGAAAATTTTGAATTTTAGCTGTTTGCGATTTTCGATGATACAGATATTGAGTTTTTAACGTGTACTATAATTAACTTGTAGACTCCATCTTAACAAAATAATCTGTTTAAAAGTTAGTTACTGTAACAAAAGACAAAAGTCATTTTGAAAAGCTGAAAAGAACAAACTCTTATTATAAATAAAGCACAAAAAATAAAAACGGGAGATCTAAATTTTATATAAAAATCTTTTCAGAAAAAATCATAGACACACGAAGACCATAATATTATATAAAGAGATGTTTACAACAAAGTTTTTATTTTTTTTATAAACTACATGGATATATTTATAAGGTGTACAAAAGAGACTTTCTATAGGATTAAAACTCCATATTTGAAAAGAAAATAAAATCAAAATGAATCTAGATTACAAACTCAATAGAAATAATATTTCATATTAAGTTTTATAAATATATTATAATATAAATTAGTAATTAAAGTTAAGTTTTAGAGATCATATCGATGTCTAATAGAATTTAATTTTATGACTGGAGTGAGTAATATAACGGAGAGTACGCCAGTTTGTAAATAAGTGCATTTTAATTAAAAGAATTCATTGAGCCGCTCCTAAACCTCCATCAAAACCCCAGCCCAGCTTCCTCTCACTAGCAAAACTGCAAAACCGTCGAGCCGGCACGATGCTCCGCCGGCGCCAGCCCCTCCGTGCGCTCCCCCGCCTCTTCTCCACCTCCTGCCGCCGCCACTCCCGCCTCCCCTCGTCGCCTCACCATCCGAGCCCCAGCACCCTCCCGCCGCTGCCGATGGCGAAGAAGGTCCCCTTCACCTTATCGGCGCACGGGAAGTCGTGGAGCGACCCCTACCACTGGATGCGCGACACCTCCGACCCCGACCTCCCCGCCCTCCTCGTGGCCGAGAACGCCTACGCAGACGCCTTCGTCGCCGCGGCCGGCGGCGGCGGCCTCCGCGCGCGCCTCGCGGCTGAGATGCGCGCCCGGTTGCGCCCTTCCGCCGCCTCCCCACCTCAGCCCTGGGGCCCTTGGTTCGTACTGCCCGCGCCATTTTGTTTGTTTCCATCCTGTATGGTTTGGAATCGTATCACTATGATATGTGAATTGTGATGGTTTTATGGTGCTAATTTTCGGGATTAGTTGTTGTAGTAATTGCGATATAAGCATATACTTTATTACTTTAATTTAATTCTAATATAATTAGTAAGAACATGAACATGATATAAAAGATATATACATGACTTGACTATCACATAGACATGAAAACTCATTAAGCCATCATAAAAGCATATGTCTAACCAATATATCATGAATATCATTATATCTAGCATAATGCCCAACAAAAGATAATTTTGTAAATAATGCTTTCAGACTGTAGGGTTACACAAGATTAATTCTTGTCCGTTCCGCTACTTATGGTTTTATACTCTTCATCAATTGAATATGTCAAATAGAATTGTGAACTTTGAGCTCTAAATCACAATTGACCAATCTCACTTACACAACATCCGGATAACAGATTTTCGGCCTACAGAGCACGTATTCAAACTGACCACATGAAACTAACAAGTATATATGCAAATTCAACTTGATTAAATAACAGATTGTTATATCTCAGCTTTATCAAGTTATCAAGTTATGCATAACAGAACTAACACATTAACATGTGATCAGAATTTGGATTTAAGTGATCCACATACATGCATATACCGAAAATGAGACTGAAAGACAGTAAGTTTTACTGACTAACAACAACAGGTTCAATTTTTCAGCATGCAACAAGATTGTTAACAATTGAATGAAGATTTAGAGCTCAATATTATTCCATCCAATTTCAGTATAGAACCATATGCATCATCAAGCAACAATCCCACTGATTCTTTGCAATCACAAATATCTGAATAGACTGTAAACTGCAAAGAAATAAGCCGTATACTCACAAAGCTGGTGATACTCAAAATCACCGTGAAGATCACGGAGCTAGGCACGCCACAGGGCGCTGTCCCAGAAAACCTAGCGCCTCCCTACACCACAGTGAGAGAGGACAGCAGGCAACGGAGATACAAAGCCCTCTTTGCCGCAATGTGCACACACACACCGACAAAGCCGAGGTCAGGGGACGCCACACAAGCTCTCGGCAGGAGTCGGCCAACACCTCGTCGTCAAGCACCGAGGAGGACTGAGGTCGACGTCGAGATGCCAAGCAACCACAGCGAAGCCACACACCACAGGCAGTATAGGTAATCAAAGAGAGAGGAGGAAGATGAGCTCACTATTTTCGGGTGCTCCACAGAAGAGAGGCAAGCCTCCTCTTATAGCCGTGAGAGAGAAAGGGAACAACCGCTGGAGCGGTGGCCTCCAACGGACGGATCCGAGGATCCTAGGCTGCCACCGCCCCCCTTCTCTCCTGCTCGAGTCAGCGCCGCCCCTTGGAAGCCGGATCGGAGCAACCGCACGGGAGCGCGTCGCACGGGGAAGACCGGGCCGCACGGGAGAACGGGTGCGTGGGAGGACCGGGCCGCCGGGTGGGGCCTGCCGCCGGACGCGCCGCCGCCTTAAGTGGTACCCGCGCCGTCGCCTTCTTTGCCGCCCGCTCGGCATGGCCTGAGCCTTTCGGGAGAATGAGGAGGAGCAGAGCTCCTCCCTCTTCCTTATTCTCAGTCTGGCCCACCGACAGGTGGGCCCATTCCTCTCTATTTTTTTCCTTTTTAGCAATTGTGAAATTCCCTTTTTGCCCTTGGCATATACAACATTAGTTTGGCGTGTAGCTGCGGCTGTAGAACTGTGATTTATGCATGTGGTTATGTAGCTTGGTGTTATGGTTGCTCTTTGCCTCTGAGATTGTGTGCTGAAATGAGTTAATCCTTCTAGTGTAGCATCATGGTTGCTTTTCTTATCCTTCTAGTGTAGCATTATGTCTTTTTTTGTTTGACGTTGCACGATTATAATGTTACAATTGTTTGGTTCTTTTTGTTAGTTCTGTCAGATGGAATGCCGTGTTGGTATGTCAAATTTCATTTACCACTTTAGGACTTGATTTTAGGGGCTGTATTTGGCCTAATCTCCTTGGACATACTGCTTCTTGTGGATATGCTTCTGATTGGAAACCTAGCTTTGACACATCTGATTGGAAACCTAGCTTTTTATGCATCTGATTGGGGAAACAAGTGCTAACAAAAGACAGGAAAACAAGGAAATTTATATTATGATTGGTGACGAGTTTTGAATTTTCGGCGTTTATGCGAGAGTAAATCATACAACAAATTGTGTAATTGTTGTTTGAATGGAACACTGCGTATTATAAATCCGGAGTTAGAACATAACTTGTTTTGTGGATTCAGGTTATATTGCCAATATGTTCCAGACGGGAAGGAATATCCAGTTTTGTCCAGAAAATTGAGGCCCTCTGGTGGTCTAGCAGGATCTCTCCTTAGTTACCTTTCTGGTTCAGAGAAGGAGCAAGTGTTGCTTGACTGGAACAAGATTGCAGAAAAATTTGGTATGTGCTGCATTTAAGTTGTCTGGTCTGATCTCCACACGCTTAACAAATCAAGATACTACTTTGATCTCCTACTGTTTAGTTTCACATCATTTGATTATTCCGTTGCTGCAATTATTTTTTTGGACATTGCTTATTTGCTCTTATTTATTGATTTCTTGTGATGATAGCTTATTTGCTTAGCTATGAAAATTTATCATTTGGTAATTTTGAAACTTATGCAGGTTATGTGCACATTGGGAGTTGTCGAATCTCTCCTGATCATAGGTTCCTTGCATATACTCTTGATACATCTGGGGGTGAACTCTTTTCCCTGCAAGTGAAAGATCTTCAGTCTAAGAATGTCATTTTTAGTTTGCCGGACAAGGGAATAGTTAGTTTAGCATGGGCTCACAACAGTGACAATTTATTTTACACACTCTGTGACGAGACTCTCCGTCCTAATCAGTAATTCTCCTTCCTGCAAAGGAGCCATATATTTTAAGTTTATGAAACTTAAACTGTTTGGATGTTTTTTGCTGTTTTTGATACGTTTATATGTTATAGGGTTTTCTGTAAAAAGATGCAATCAGATGAAGCAGGTTTTTTAGTTTTCACGGAGAAAGATGTAAACTGCTGCGTGGATATCACAAGCACAAAAGATTTTAAGTATATCACTGTCAATTCTAACACAAGGACATCATCTGAGGAAGGTTTCTTTTTCGGTCCCCCCCTCCAATTCCAAATGTATTTTCTGACATTCACATCAATTGTGTCTCTTTTGGATCGTTCTTTCTGATCTTGTGCCATGTTGCTGCAGGTTTATGTGATGGAGTCTGGTAATGTAAGAGAAGGCTTGTGGCTTGTACAGAAACGCACCAACAAAGTGCAGTACTTTCTGGAGCATCATAATGGTTTTTTCTACATCCTTACTAATGCCCCTTTAAAAGATACTAAAACAGCAACCGAAGGCTATTACCTGGCCAGGTGTAAAGCTGAAAAGTCACTGATGGATAGATGGCAGGTCTCTCTTTCTCTCTAATCTGTTATATAGAGTTGGAGCACAGACATTAACTCACATAAGAAAGTAGATCTATAGGCAATTCTTATGAATTTGATAACATGAAGATATCTTCTTCTTCAACATTGACTTCTTCCCCATCAAAAGATGCTGATGACAGCTGTTCCTATGCAATGTATAAGTATAATACAATCCTTTCTAGTATGGGTATTTCATTGGTGTGGACTATAAGCATTTCTTTTCTGAATAAGCATTCAAGTTCATGCCCAATAGGCAATTATATCATGAGAAATTAGAAAAAAAAAACTCGACCTGCGGGGGGTAAGACGGCCCCTGGGCATTATGCTTAAGAAGAAGATCCTCTCACGCAGATCGAGAAAACCTCCGAACCCCTGCTCCACCCTTACACAGCGGCACCGTCGCCCGCGTGAGAACGACCAACGACCTGGGCCGGACCTTAGACCTGTGCTTTGGTGTGGTAGCAGGCGAGGATTTTTTTCCCTTAGCCTGAAAATTCGTTCCCACTGGGAGTCGAACCCAGGACCTAAGGGGTGCTACTAGAACGCTCTAACCATTACACTAGAGACCCGTTCGCATATCATGAGAAATTAGAGTTCATACTTTTTAAAGATGGTGCTTGTATGTCTATTTCTAGGTTGTGGCACTCCCTGGGTCGGACTGCACCTTTCAGGATATGGACATTTTTCACAGACATTTAGTTCTCTTTCTTCGAAAAAATGGGCTTCCTCTATTTTGCTCTATCGATATGCCAATTGATGTTGACTTTCAGGTATTTTCTTTCCCTCCCATCATTTTAATTGTGTGATACGATTTGTTTGTACTGAGGTAGAACTCTTGCATTTAATATGCAACTCTGTCTTGGACCATAAATTTTTAATGATTTAGTTAACATAAATACTAGCTAGCTGAAAGCATTGACTTACCTGGAATTGTTTAACTTCATTTATCACACTTCTAGCTTATACTTTGATTGTCATCTTTGGTTGTTTGTATTATGGTTAAGGGTGGGTTCTTTTGGGCTGTGGCTTATGGCTTAAAGTTTTGAATTCTGGCTGTTTGCGAGAAGCAGTATGTATAGGAAGTTAGTCGCATACGATTTTAACTAATACAACTGAACTCAATACACTTTTTACTACAATTTTTTTGTTGACTCCACCTTGAAAAAATACACCGTTTGAAAGTTAGTTACTGTAGCATAAGTCATAAGTCACAAGTCATAAGTGGAAAAGAAGAGAGTCTAAATCTTGAACCATCCATGAATTTTGAGCCTTCGTCGGTATTCTTTATACCGATGAGATTTGTTTATTAAATTTGTCGATCCTGCAGGAGCCAAAGGAACTTGGTGATCTTGATCCATGGTTTTTCCCAATACCACCAAACTTATGCAGCATTCTTCCTGGACCCAACAATGATTTCATGTCATCTACTTATCGCTTGGTTTTGTCATCACCAGTGGTACAGCATTCCAACTTTTATTTTCCTATCTTTTATCAGTGTGAATGGACATTTCCTTATATTTTATTTTATATTCAAGTCGGTTACCTTCAGCTCTCCTTTTCTTGATCCACGATGTCATGCTACTATTTGCATTATAGAACCCAGGAAATTCTGTTGTGCACACTAAGACTTGTGCTATCCCTTGCTACTCACATTGTGTTGTACAATTTCACTAAACGTACAATTGAGCAGATTTTCAAAAATTGGTACAACTGAACAATAGATTCCATCATTTTAATCTGTCTGCTTATTATGTTAATGAAGCAAGTGTATAATACGGTGCATCTTGTTAGATATGTATTATACCTGTGTATTTTTCTCCTTGTATAAGGGATTATCTGCATATATACTATACCTGTACATGTATATATACTAGCCCATTAGCTTCATGAAGAATACAAGCCCTATTCATTACATGGTATTAGAGCAACACCTAGGGTTTTGTCGTTGGTTCGTCTCTTCAGTCATCACTGCCACCCGGATCCTCTGTCTTTCTCAGTCGCCTGGATCCTCTTCGCCGCGCTGCTCATCGGCCGCCGGCGCCTACCTACTGCCGGTGATTCTCGATCATCGCGATGCCGACGCTCGAGATCGTCATTGTCGTGGATTTGATCCCACGACTTTTTTCCACTCTTCCAGCCACCGTTGCCGATCGGGAGGACTTCTGCCGCTATCGTCATCGACTGGGAGGTCGACTTGCCGAGCAGGAGGTCTTCCGCCGCTGTTGCCGTCGATCGGGAGGTTGGCGTTCTGCCGATCTGCTCGTCCATCGCCGTCGCTCGTTCACCGATCTACGCCGATGAGCCGGTTAGCCATTGCTTGTCTGTCGATCTGCACTGGTGAGACGTCATTGCCGGTGAGCCATCGCCCGCCGATCTGCACTGACAAGTCTTCGTCACTAGTGAGCCGCTGCCGTGTGCTTTTCCTTAGGGCATGAGGTGTACGGGCGTGAAGCATGTCTGATTCCTTCGGTAGCGGTTGGTCGGTTTAGCAACATTAAGTTGGTTCAGCCGTATTAAGTAATTTTGTAAAAACAGAAGAAAAAGAAAAAGAAGGAAAAAAGAAGAAAAAATAATGAAAGAAAGAAAATGCGTCATCTTCTTCAGGCATCGTTTCTGTACCTCGCTGCCCGGTGATTTTTCGATGGTCTCAATTATTTGGATTGTTTTCAACACATGCGCCTCCGAGGGGTTTCTAGAGGTTTCTCCTCGTCGGAGTCGTCCTCCGAGGGGCATTGGAGGTTTCTCCTCTCATCGGAGTTCTGGTGCCTCTAACACTCGGGATTTTTTAACATTGTTGCATCGTATGGTTGCTTCTACACCGTTCAGTTCTGCTGCTTAGTCTTCCAGTGAGGGACCTCTTTCTACTTCTCCTTCCTTAGGTATATCATCTTGGATTCTTGATTTTGGTGCTTCCTTTTATATGACATCTGATTCCACTAGTCTCACTTGTATTAGTCATTTAGCTGCTCCTATCATTGTTCAAACAACAGATGGTACCTCTCTTTTTGTCGCAGGATAAGACACTCTTTCAAATTCAACATTTGATGTTCTCGTTGTTTCTTATGTTCCAAAATTAACCATGCAGCTCATATCTGCTGGTCAGCTCATAATCATGGTTATCGTGTTGTTCTAGATTCTGATTCTTGTTGTGTTCAAGATCGTCGCACAGGGACTCTGGTGATACCGGCCCTCGCCGTCGTGACTCAAGATAGCTCTGGAAGTTTGACTAGCATCTTCCTTCCACTGGCCCTGTCAGTCTTGTCGTCTCCACATCTGCTGCATCCTCCACTGTGTCTTTTGCTCAGTGGTATCATCGTTTAGTATATCTTTGTGGGTCGCGCATGTCTTCATGACTTTGTCGTAGTCTTTTACGGTGTGTAACGCGTTTGCCACGTGCTGAATAATGTTTACACGTAATGTTCACACGTGTGAATAGTACCTGGGTATTGTAGCAGGCGCGCGGGTACTATAGCAGATGCTCATGGCAGGGTTGGGTTATTTAGGATAGAGATAATAACAATTAGTTTCCTTATTATGTTATAATAACAATTAGTTTCCTTATTATGTTTACTATCTTATAGATATATTCCATCTATTAGATATAGGTTTCTCTAGAGATAGGGATTATTTCTCAGAGCTCACGTTGAGTTATCTCTATAAAAAAGACAACATGTATGCATTATCATCAAGTAATGAATAATGAAGAAGTATTCACAAGTCCCCGATTCCTAGCTCTTGTCTCTCCCCTAGACTGGCTACTCTAAATATGTTCCTCTCCAATCAGTGGCATCTTTCATCTAACGTTGTTCTATCTCAAGTCGTTGTCGTTCGACTTCTCTCCGATGGATGTTTATCCTGTTATGAACTAATATTTATGACAATTGGTATTAGAGCAGTCGATCTCTTCCCACGACTTCAGCTTACCGTGATGGGTGCCCTGCCATTCCACATTGGCTACCCTCGTCGTCGGCAACTTCCGGACATTGAGCAACGCTAAAACCCTTGCATCTTTGCCATCAATCATCAACATACTTTTCATCTTTCACGTGCGGCATCGCGATTACTCGCCAGATTGTGTCTATCAAGGGCTGCAACTATGGCCGCCACCACAGCACGAGGACGAGTTGTCGCCGAAGGGGGGATAAGTTGTTATGTGCTGAATTACTGTTCACACATGCGAACATTCCCGGGCACTGTAGCGGACGCGCATGGCAGGGTTGGATTAGTAAGAATAGAGATAAGAATAGTCAGCTTCCTTATTATATGGGTTTACTTCTTATAGATATATTCCATCTATTAAAGATAGATTTCCTTAAAGATAGATATTATTTCTTAGAGGCCAAGTCAGGTTATCCCTATAAAAAGGACAACATGTATCCATTATGATCAAGCAATGAATAATGAAGAAGTATTCCCAAGTCCCCCATTCCTAGCTCTGGTCTCTCTCGTGGATCAGCTACGCTAGATTCGTTCCTCTCCAATCGGTGCCCTTTTTCGTCTAGCGCCATTCTACCTCAAGTCATCGTCGTCTGACATCTCTTCGTCAAATGTTTATCCTGTTATGCAGTAAGGTTCATGACAGTCTGATGATGCTTCTCTAAATTGTCAGGATTATAAGATTGGCAAACAGTTTCAACTCCTTTATCGTTCCAGTAAGTTTCTCAATGTTCTTTTGATCTTGTTCATTCTGATGCATGGAGTCAGTTCCTTTTGTTTCTATAGGAGGTCATCGATATTATATAATTTTTATGATTTTTCTCGTTCTACATGGATATATTTTATGTCATCTCATAGTGAGGTTCTATCCATCTACAAGACTTTTGCCACTATGGTCCGTACTCAGTTTGACTCTTCTATTCGTGTTTTTCGTGCTGATTCGGGTGTACTTATCGGGAGTTGAGTTCTTCATAGTTCTTGTTGAGCAAGGCACCCTCTCAGTTTTTTTTCCGGTGCTCATGCCAGAATGGAGTGGCTGAACGAAAGCATCGTCGTCTTCTTGAGACAGCTCGTGCTTTCATGCTTGCTTCTGTTGTCCCACCAGACTTCTAGGCTGAGGATGTTTCTATTACCACTTTTTTTTATCAATATTCAACCCTCTTCTGCTCTTCATGGTGGGATCCCAGTTGAGTGTCTTTGTGACAAGACTTCTGATTATTTCAGTCTTCGCTTCTTTGGGTGTGTCCGCTATGTTCTTCTTACACCTTATGAGTGCGCTAGGCTGACTACTTAATCCATAGAGTGCGTTTTTCTAGGCTATAGTACTAAGCACAAGGGATATCGTTGTTGAAATCATGTTGACCAACGGATGCGGATTTCTTGGGATGTTACTTTTGATGAGTCTCGTCCTTGCTATTCTCTTTTCTTCTCCTTCCTCCACTTCAGCATCTCTGTCGAGCTACCTTTTTTCCTGACTTTTCCTTCCACCCCCATAGTCACTAGTCCTCCATCACATCCTTTGGTCTCTCCGGTGTCTTCTTCACAGTCGGTGTCTTCTTCACCACTAGCACTCTCTTCAGAGGTTACTATTGACCTTGTTTCTTCTTATCCTCTCTATTGTACTTGTTGCTCGCGAGTTGAGGATTTTTCTGATGGGTCATCATCTTTGGTCTTTCCTCAATATGCTCTTCGTGATCGCCAGTCTATTCGGCCTCCTAAGTGCCTTAGTTTTGTTGCCGTCGTTCTTGCCGAACCGACTTCTTATCGTGATGCTGCTGTTTAGGGGTGCAATTAGGTCGGATTGAACGGATATTATTTATACCGTATCCTAACCCATATTTTTTTCCCGGATTCGAAGTCAGATACGGTAAGGCTGGATACAAATACGAATTCGGATTATTCGGAGTTTTGAATATGGTGTCATCGGGATGGATACATAACGGTTTTGGATCAGAAACGGATAATATAGACGGATAGTATGTGTATACATAAAGAAATATACACTGAATCATACCACCATTACTTTAAGTCTTCAACTAGCAATAAATTCATCTAGATTACGTAAGTATAGTAGTCGATACAACACAAGTTCAATATAAGCGATAAATACATACATAAATTTATACGCAAGTTCAACATAAGTGGGGAGCATTGATGGCGACTGGTTAGAGTAGTTAGACTCTAGAGTTAGGTTATGACTTTGGTAAAATCTAGGCCGGTTGGTGTTAATGATAGTTGATGGGCTGGACCAGTTAGGGTATTAACTTGTTTGTTCACATATTTGGTTGGATAGAATCCGATTTACCATTTACCGATGCTATTCGGTCGAATTTTAGCTTTACCGTTTTCGTCACCATATCCGGCAACAATTATTCAGTATGGATCAGATTCGGTACCGGATGCTAAATTACCGTCTCATATCCGGTACTAACCGGATTCAGTACTGGATTGGTCGGGATTAACCCATACTATTTGCACCCCTACTGCTGTTCATCAGGAGTGGCAGCATGCGATAGCAGAGGAGATTATTATCAGTACATCACTTTTGTCAAGGAGCGTCTTCATGAGTAATTTCTCATGTCTAATTTGGGTCATCTTCGTTACTTTCTTGGGATTGAGGTTATTTTTACTCCTGAGGGTTCTATCTGTCCCAAGAAAAGTATATCCAGAATTTTCTTCATCGTACCTCTTTTATTGATCAACATATAGGTAAGACTCCTATGGATTTTAATGTCCATCTTCGTCCCACTGATGGTGAGCCTCTTACAGATCCTACTCGCTATCGTCATCTTGTTGGGAGCCTTATTTATCTTGCTGTCACTTGCCTTGACATTTTGTACTTTATGCATATATTGAGTCAGTTTATTTCTGCTCCTACTCAGCTTTACTATAGTCATCTTCTTCGTGTTCTGTGATACCTTCGTAGAACTATCTCTTATCGTCTTTTTTTCCCCTTGCTTCAACTCATTTCAGCTCCAGGCATATTCTGATGCTATCTGGGCTAGTGATCCCTCTTATCGCCGTTCTTTCTCTATTTATTATGTTTTTCTTGATGGTTCTCTCATCGCTGGGAAGACTAAGAAGCAGTCAACAGCTTTTTATTCAAGTGTTGAGGCTCAGTTACGAGCTATGACTTTGTTGACTGCGGATATTACTTGGCTATGGTGGTTACTTGAGGATTTTGGTGTTTCTATTTCTGCACCGACTCCTATTTTGTCTGACATTACAGGTGCTATTAGTATTGCTAAAGATCTGATGAAGTATGAACTTACAAAGCATATTGATGTTGATGTTTCCTGCATACGGACACATGTGTAGGATCAGATTGTTTTTTAGTATATGCCTTCAGAGCTTCAGCTGTCAGACTTCTTCACAAAGACACAGACCAGAGCCTAGCACAGTTTCTATCTCTCCAAACTTCACGTTGATCCACCATAAGTTTGGAGGGGTGTTAGATGCGTATTATATCTGTGTATTTTCCCTATTGTATAAGAGGTTATCTGCATATATGCTATACCTGTACGTGTATACATATTGACCTATTGGCCTCATGATGAATATAAGCCCTACTCATAACACATCTGATGCATTGCTAGCGATAATAATTGTTCCCATAAACCTTTAATTTGTTTACTGTAGATTCCAGACTTAACTGTGGATTATGACATGAGAAAGAAGACATTTACCATCCTTCATCAAGAGGAAGTAACTGGCCTCTCTTCAAGTGTATGCACAGTTGGGCTGCAATCCAATGTTTCGAGCATCCAACAAAACCTGCAGCTTGTTGAAGATTCACAAAGTTGGAGCGATCTTTCCAAGCTAATTTCCTGTGAAAGGGTCCAAGTTATTTCACATGATGGTGCCTCAATACCTTTAGTGATCCTGTATTCACGGGAAGCATACCGTCATGGAGAATCACCTGGGATCTTATATGGATATGGATCTTATGGAGAAGATCTGGATAAAAGCTGGTGTTCTGATAGGTTAAGTCTACTTGCTCGAGGTTGGGTTCTTGCATTTGCAGATGTTAGGTAGAGTTTTATGACTGCACTTTCCATCATCTTTCAGTTTTTCCTAATTCATCTTATTGACTTATTGCAACATTTGAAGATGTGCCTTTGCATTTTATAAATTAGATTATTTTTAATCTGACAACCAGACTGGGAAAGATGCACCTGTGACTGGGAGTTACTGCAAGTCTGCACTAGAACATCTTTATTCACCAACTCTTATAGTATTAGGAATTTTAGTTTTTATTTTCACCGAAAGATACATTAGGTGCTAACTTACTGAGATAACAATGTTTCATATCGTGCAAGGAATGCCTAACTTAGCTGTTCTGGAATAGAGCAAGTTTCTAATCCGGTGATCTCTGTCACAGGAGTAACCGGTCAGAAATCTAAGATCTAGCCATTTTAGAGTCTTCAAATTCTAGTTTTTTTTTCATCCACGGTCGTTTGGAGGTACGAAACTATGAGTGATCCACATGGAGTTTTACTGAGCTGACAAGTGACAACTTCAATGTGGCATGATACCAGCTGCCATTAGTCTATCACGCTCCACAAGAAAAGCATAACATTATAATTGTTTTCGTTCTTTTTTTGAGATATCTGTTGTTTACCTGTTTATATTGATTCAAGGAGATGTATTTATGATTGGACACTTCAAATTTTATGTTCCCTATTAATTGTAATTCTTGTGAGCCTAATCATGTAGGGGAGGAGGGGATCCATCATGGCATACGGCAGGCACCAAAGCTAACAAGATAAATTCAATTCAAGATTTTGCTGCATGTGGTATGCATCTCATCAAGGAAGGCTTTGTTCACAAAAGTCGTCTTTGTGCTATAGGCTGCAGTGCTGGTGGTCTGTTGGTTGGTGCAGTCATTAATATGCTGCCAAACTTATTTTCTGCTGCAGTTCTCAAGGTAAATCTTTGATCTGATCTGCTGATGCATCAATACACAATTACACAAATACATTCTTGGGAGAGTAAATAGATTCATTTAACACTGGGATTTTCTGTGCTTTTTTTCTTCTCTCCCTACCTATGCTTCTGCTGGAATATGGTGTGTCTGGGATTTCATATATCAATAACATGTATTTATACTTTATAACAGGTTCCTTTTCTTGATATCTGCAATACAATGTTGGATTCTTCTTTACCTCTCACCATCTTGGACTACGAAGAATTTGGTGACCCTAATATCCCAGTTGAATTTGATGCAATCCATAGTTATTCTCCTTACGACAACTTATCTCCCGGTGTATGCTATCCCCCAGTTCTGGTGACTGCCTCATTTAATGATACAAGGTTTTTCCTTACTCCATTATACTCTTGAGATTCTTTTACATACGCTTCAGATCATTTGTATTAACTTGTTTCGTGTTAACTGTCAGCTCATCTTTTGTATTATTTGTTCTTCCTTTCAGCCCAGAGCACTGTGCCAAGCTTCTTAGTTGCATACTGTTTGTTTTCTTGTGAGTTCTTGATTTCTTTTTTATTTGGCAGGGTAGGAGTCTGGGAAGCTGCTAAGTGGGTTTCAAAAGTGAGAGATGTCACATGCCCATCTTGTTCCCGTTCTGTTATTCTCAAAACTAATATGCAAGGTGGTCATTTCGGTGAGGGTGGGCGTTTCATGCATTGCGATGAGACAGCCTTCGAGTATGCATTTCTCATGAAGGCCTTGGGGATGGATGACAAAGCTGCAAAGTAGTGGACCAATGCTCAAGGCTTTTCATGCTGCATAAGTTTGTGGTGACACATGAAAGCAGAAACTGATATCATTACCTATTGTGGTAAGATTTTGGCATCATATAGTGGATCAGACTGATCATAGGGTGGGTCTTTTGGGTTATGGCTTATAACTTTTGAATTCTGGCTGTTTGCGAGAGACAGCATGAAGAGGAAAATAATCGCATACGATTTTAGCTGGTAGAGCTGAACTCAGAACAATATCTACTACAATCAATTTATAGATCCCCTTTGAAAATTAATTAATGTAACAAAATACATAAACCAAAAGCAAAAGTGGATTCGAACCCACCCATAGTCCACATTATTGTTGGTTGGAAAGCCTCTAATTTGTAGGTTCCTGTTGTTAGAAGTATATTATTTTAGTACTTTGTATGTTTTTTTGGCAATTTTTGCTTATGCCTTGTATATGCCTATAATGGCCCGTTTGGCCTACTGAATCCACATGTACTCATTCCAAACATGGTATTGGAGCCCTCTGGCCGCCGCTGCCGCCTTCCTCCGCTATCTCCTCTTCTCCGTGGTCTGATCTGCATTGGATCCCATCGCCTCGCATCGGATTCGCGCCAAATCCGATGGAGATGAGGCACTGCAGAGCTCTGCCTTGTCGAGCTGTGATTGGATCCCGTCGCCTCGCATTGGATCTGCTCACGCCCCAACCTCTTGATCTCCTCTGGTCGTCGCCCCGCGTCAATCTATGTTGCCCTATGTTGATTCGTGCTAGATCTGGCAGAGACGAGGTGTCGCCAAGCTCGACCCTAATATCGGTCGCCTGAACTCCGCCTTGCTTCGGGTCTGCATATGTCCTGAGCTTCTCTAGCCGTCGCCCCAAACTTCCTTAGCTCTGGCCACTCCGCCCCGACTTCTTGAGCTTCATTCGCCCCTTGAGCTCCGGTTATGTAGCCCCAAGTTTCGACCGCTGATGGCTATCGCTAGCTCCTTTGTCTCCATTCCACCCTCCAAGGCCGTCTTCAGTGGGACGAACTTCTAGGAGTGATATGTGCACCTACGGATCTGCCTCAATAGTTAGCACCTCTAGGATCACTTCACTAGTGAGTGGTCTTGTCCGCCTTTCCCTGCTTCGCTGTCGGGCCACCTGTTGGTGTGGGTGTTGCCCCAACTGATCCTGATGCCATTGCTGCATTTGAGGATGCTATGAAGATGTACCAGTTTGATCTTCATGCTTACGAGTGGTGGCAGGTTGATGAAGCTCGTGGTATTGCCATCCTGATTGGGAGCATGACCGTCAACATCTCTATGAACTTCGTTGAGCTCCCATCATCACAACATATGTGGGAGCGTGTTCGAGTACAATATCAACTGAGCAGTGATGCCCTCTACCTCTCTATGGTACATCAGGTGCACTCTCTCCAGTAGTTTGACACCACTATTGACGGCTTCTATCAGCAGATCACTAGACTATGGTGTCAGCTTGACTTTTTGGGACCGAGTGTTTGTTGGACTTGTTCCTGCTGTGCCAGGAGACTCACCGCCTTTATGACTTCCTTACACGTCTTCGACTAGAGTTTGAGCTAGTTTGTGCTCACCTTGCCCATCTCTGATTGGGGCACTCACTTTTGTTCGTTCCTAGGAGACTCGTCTTCGTAGCACTCGTTGTGCTTGCGGAACACGGTGGTTTGTGCTCGCACTCGTTACCTAAAATAATTGAGAAACTGGAGAACAAGATCAATATACCTATGAGGATGCTCCCAATCAGGAGGAAGGTGAATGCGAAGGAAATTAGGTAGTATGTCGTTTAGGCTTTAACCCTAGACAAGCAGGCTTGGTTGGAGACTGTGTGCACATATATTATCTTGGATGATATCTGTAGTTCACAATTTACCCTCTAGTCACTTGCTTGTGGGCTAGTAGGGCCCTACTTTTGGAATTTTTGCTACTTATGACTCTGCTTTTGGATAGTGTATGTATTTGGCCTGTCCGACCCCTTATGTAAATTGTCGCCAAATATGATGTATCTTGAACTATGTAATATTCAGTAATGTATCTGTGAACACTATCTACTGATCTAGGGAATAGTACGATAGAATCACATAGAATTCTAGATTATCAAATCTGGGTCTAACAGTCATCGAGGATGAAGATGGGTGGCGAGGCTTAGGATTGCTTCGGGAGGTCCACACGGTGCTCCAGCCATAGGCAATCAAACGGAGGCCCGATGCTGACGGTGGTGATTTGGCTAGAGGGGAGGAAGAAGGGGAGGTGGAAGGTGCTTAGAGCGATTGGGTGTATAGGGGCCCAATTGGAGGCCCAAGGAGGACAATGTGCGTGCTTTATATCCGCAGGGGTGCTTTATATCTACAAGGAGGAAGGAGATGGCCATTGGGCCTTCAATGCCACGTGGGTTTCCAAGGCAGCGGCGCTTGACGCACGGCGTGGGCATCGGGGCAGAGCTAGTGGAGTCAGCATGTGGTGCGAAAGGAGTTAAGGTGGAGGAGAGGGGCCGCAACAGTCGAGCGAAGAACATGGGCATGCAACGCAGCGCGGACGCAATGGGCACATGGAGAGGAGAGGGAGAGGGAGGAGGGCTAGGCATGGGTGAGGTTGGCGTGGCACTGGCAACGCTGTTGGCACACAGGGATGCACAGGAACGAGCGACACTGATAGTGCGTGCGGTGACATGGGTCGGGGGCGTGAACGGTGTAGCGTGAGCATGTCTGGGCATGCATTGGGCACAACCAGGGTGGCGTGGGCCATTCTAGGCCACACCAAAGGGTAGGTGGGCTAGAGACGGGGGTAGATGGGTGGGGCAAGCCTACGAAGGTTTGGAATTTTGAAAACATTGAAATTCAATTTGAATTCGAGATGCACTTTTGAATTCCATTCAAGCAAACTTCTAATTCCCAAAATGGGATGTTATAGATCCTATCCCCCTTAAATAGAATCTCGTCCTCGAGATTTGAACTACTCAAAGAATAGGAATAGTAGTGTAACTTCAGTTGATCCTCATGCTCCTAGGTGGCTTGTCTCTTCAAGTGATTGCTCCATTGGACTTTGCAGAGATGAATGATCTATCGTCTTGTTTGCTTCTCTATGATGTCAAGGATCTTGACCGAACGCTCTGGACAAGTTAGGTCTTTTTGGAGCTTCATGGTATCCACCGGGCTTGATCTTCAGGTACCCTGAGACACTTATTAAGTTGCGAGATGTGAAACACATTGTGGACATCTACCAGACTTGTGCGTAACCCCAGTTGATAGGCTACTTCTCTACACTTAGCGAAAATTGGGAACGTGCCTATATATCTTAATGTAAACTTGCCTTCAACTTTAAACATCCTAATTCCTCAAAGAGATGACACCTTGAGACAAACATGGTCTACAACTTTAAAAGTCAACTCCCTACGACAATTGTTTATATAACTCTTTTATCTGGACTAGGCAGCTTGTAGTCGGTCTCTGATCAAATGGATTTTCTTTTCGGCTTGCATAAGGCAGGCATTTCTTCCAATCATCAGTAAAATCTAGGGCGCAGGCTCGAAGCTTGTCTTCGAGGATTTGGTTCACTCTTTCTGTTTATCCATCAGTCTAAAGGTGGTATATTGTACTGAAGGATGGGTGGTTTCCAAGTATATCATATAGACTAGCCTAGAAATGTAAGGTAAACCAAGAACCTCTATCTGAGACTAGTCTGTTGGGTACTCTGTGTAAACACAAGATGCGTGCCATATAGAAGTCGGCCAATCCATCTCCCTTGTAGGTGGTCTTCATAGGGATAAAATGGACGGCTTTTGTCAATTTGTGTACTATGACCCATATAGAATCATATCTAGACTTGGTTCATGGCAATCTAGTGATGAAATCCATTTCAATTTCTTCCTACTTCCACTAAGAGATTTGTAATGGTTATAGTAGACCTACAAATCTCTAGTGCTCGGTTTTGATCCGTTAGCATACATCACAACAAACTACAAACTTGACGATGTCTCTCTTCCTACGAGGCCACCAATATAGGATCTTCATATCCTGATACATCTTGGTACACCCTAGGTGTAGGGGATACACTGAGCTATAGGCTTCCTTGAGTATTAAGTCTTTGAGTTCCTTTTGATGGAGAACAAAGAGATGTTTCCCATACCAAAGGATTGCTTGGTGATCTTTAGTCATCTCAGAGACTTTTTCCTTGGCCATGAGCCGCTTGAATCTCTAAACACCATGATGTCCTTCTTGAGTGGCCTTAATCTATTCCTTTAAGGTTGGATGTACTTTCATAGCAGCTATGGTGTCTTACTCTACCATCTCTAGATTGAGTGTTTCCAATTCCTTGTAGTGCTCGGGTTGAAATTCTTAGAATATGATATTGCTATAGTAGGACTTATGGCTTAATGCATTAGCCATTACATTAGCCTTTCTAGGAGGGTAATGGACATCTAGATCATAGTTCTTTATTAGTTTCAACCAACTTCTCTGCCTTAGGTTGAGATCCGTCTAAGTGAAAAATGTAATTGAGGCTTTTGTGATCAGTGTTGATAACACAGTGGCTTTCAATCAAGTGATGCTGCCACATTTTTAATGCATGCACTACTGAGGCTAATTCCAGGTTATGAGTTAGATAATTGTCTTCATGGGATGGAGTTGTCTTAACGCATAAGTCACGACTTTTTCTCCTTGCATGAGTATGCAACCAAGACATTGGCACGAAGCATCACAATAAACTTCAAAGTTCTTATGTATGTCTGGTAAGACTAACACATGAGTTGTGGTTAACTTTTTTTGTAACTCTTGGAAACTCTTTTCACAAGTTTCTGCCTATTCATACTTTTTCCTTCCTGAGCAGGTGTGTAACGGTCTAGAAAGCTTTGAAAACCCTTCTATACATTGCCACGGGAAGGAAGGAGATGGCCGTTGAGCCGTCAATGCCACGCGGGGTTCCAAGACAGCAGGGCTGGACGCATGGTGCAGGCGTAGGTGCGGAGCTAGCGGAGTTAGCCTGCAGCGCGAAAGGAGTTAAGGTGGAGGAGAGGGGCCGCAGCGGTCAGGTGAAAAACATGGGCATGAACTGCGTGGAGCAACGGACACGTCATGCGTGCGGAGAGGGAGGAGGGCTAGGCATAGGCGAGGTCAGCGTGGCATTGGCGACACTGCTGGCACATAGGGACGCACAGGAACGAGCAACGTTGACCGCGCGCGCAGCGAGCACGAGTCGAGGGCACGAACAGCACGGCACTGGCGCGTGCTGGGCACGGCTAGGGCAACGTGGGCCTTTCTATGCCAGGCCGAAGGTTGGCTAGGCCGGGCCAGAGGCCTGGTGGGCTAAAGAGGGGGGAGATGGGTTGGGACAAGCCTAAGAAGGTTTGGAATTTTGAAAACATTGAAATTCAGTTTGAATTCAAAATACACTTGAATTTAAATTTCAATTTTTTGAATTTAAACTTCTAGTTCCCGAAATGGGATGTTACAGGGGCAGTGGTACGGCGTGATCATCCATGAGTGGACATCAATTCGTCATCAAAGCCAACAACGGCTTGCACAATTCATCGCGCGCACACTAAAACGTTGACAAGCATAAGCTTCCTGAGGTGGTGCACTGAAACACTTAACATACTCCAACAGAACGACTTGGCAGGTAGAGTTGATCGAGTTCTCTTACAGGCTACAACGGAGGACTGACTGTCAAGGGGGGGAGAAACTTCTCATACGGACGGAAGCCTGTGTACAAGGGCAGCTTCACAATCCGCAATTGAAGCTTCTTCGTTTGTTTCTTGATAAATAGGGTGGCCAAGTGATTAAATGACAAGAGTACACCAGGTTCTTGCTCGTCCCGAAGCCGTCATAGCTAACATAATTTACATGCAATCTGAAAGCCCCCAGCTGGTAGGGAGGAAAGAATGATCAATCGGTCTTGGATGCAAAGCGAGAGCCACCATCAAGTGTTGGCGGCTTATGCCGCTTCGTTGCGTGTGGATGTTCTTCAGCACCGCCACCCAACGTTGTCAACTGGTGACCTACCGTTTCGTTATTACATGCTGGATCGGTGAGCTCCTACATTGATGTGACGTACCATATCAAATTAGAAATCTGTAGAGATAAATGACGTGGATGAAAAATGTTTGGAGCGTTTGCAAGAACTGCTTAAGGTGTGTGTGGGACACTGGCCTTAAAGAGTTAAGGTCGTGCAAATTCGCTACTAAGCATGAGCAGGCTAATGTCAAACAGTCAACTGCATTGCACAGTTCAACAGAAACTGGAAATGGTAACTAGAAATGATGGAACTTATTTGAAATTTGCTGGCATGGTATCGCTAAAATGGATATGTTGGGCCTATGAGTTCCACACCTTGGAACTGGAGGACGCACCGGCAGCAGGTCTCTTGACAGCCCGCTTGCCCAAGTTGATCTGCACAGAGATGCTGGCCTGGGACAAATCTATACCAGAGCTTTGAAGGGCATGAGTCAACGTATTAAGTAACCTGTTATGAGTCAAAACAAAAACCTAAATGTATCAGTGTACTTTGTTTTGGCAATGGTGAGAAATGTTTTAGTTGTCCGTTTCCCAAAATGATATGGTCTCTAAACTCAACATAGGAACAGAGGAACATAATGCAGTATATAATTGAGATCAATTTAAACTCAAGCACTGTGAAGGAACCTGAAGTACATAGCGAAATAATAACATAAAAATGAAACTATCATAGCTATCAACATAGAGGACTTATGATACTAAAGTAGGGACAAATAATACTAAAGAAGGGCCTGATATTTTTTACAACATACTCTTGGGAATATTGGCTTGACAAGCTGATCGTTCCTTCATCGATAGCCAACTGTTCATTATTTAACATGTCACTGTTCATTGCACAGTCATCCAC
This sequence comes from Melocanna baccifera, assembly GCA_036346265.1. NCBI lineage: Eukaryota > Viridiplantae > Streptophyta > Magnoliopsida > Poales > Poaceae > Melocanna > Melocanna baccifera. The sequence goes on along the minus strand of CM070700.1, from coordinate 21,388,897 downwards.
ACCAGACGGACCTGCCCATTGGGGTTGGGGCTGGGATGTGACATTATCTACACATAAAGAGAGATCCATTCATGAATAACCAATACTGCTTCCAGTCTCAGAAAAGTAGCACAAACTATTGCAGAATCATAGGTGGGTCCTTGATCATACCCGTAATATTTGTCGGAGTTTCTGCTGATCTGTAGGACACACTAGCTATGTGATCAGTTTCCGCCTGATCTTGTGGCCCTGAGGCAGCTGCAGATGCTACCATGGTGTGATTATCATCAAGTTTGCCTGTGAAATTCAATCCAGGGGAGCACCCATTTCTGATGAATTGTGAAGGGTCAGACACGGCATCTTCTGGGATCTGACCTTTACTCTGTAGTGCAAGGATGAGTATGTGGATGAGGCTGGTCAGAAACTTCAAATCTAATCTAAGATTCAATAGGCGATGACATGCATTATTAGCAACAAGAAGTTACCTGTGCATTTTTCCAGAATGACCGAAAATATATGTTTGACTGAAAAATGTAAACATGTGTTGAGTGCAGACAGCCAAGAATTGACAGTTAAATTCATAACAACAGTAATCACGTATTGCAGGTTTAGAGGAAAAACAATTTACCCATGGAAGTATCTTTGCATTTTCTTCATTCCATTCTGGGAATGAAGCTTCATATTTATGCACCTTCTCTTGCAAAAACCGTATATATTCAATAACCTGCATTAGAAATGGTGTCAAGAAAGAACCAAGGTAATCAAACGGGGGAGACAACTCAAATCAAATACAATGCCGCTGAGAGCCTTACCTCTAAGAGAAATGTTGCTTTGTCTCTCTTTTGATCGCTGTGCGGTAACAGCTCTCTAAGTATCTGAAACCTGTAAACATGATGTGGATGGAAAAAAACAGTTATTTACACTGAGGGTACAGTGTTTGTTTGCATGCTCACAATTGGCGTTGAAAGTAATTTCATACAAGCACCTCATTCCATAGGTACCTATACCTATGATTTGTCAAAACACAAATTTGTCAAACTTTATACAGATAACCTTTATGATCTCGGAAATTTATTCTAGTTGTTCTATCATGAACATGATCTGATAATTTATTCATAAAACTAGGAGTTACAACAGATCTATCAAACATGAACTTTTCCCATCAGCAATTTTCAGAATAACTAGCAAAAGATCTCTGACCAATTGCAGATATATTTAACAGGCCTTGCCTAACCAAATAATTCATATTAGATAATGCATTCACTTGAAGCAAGGCAGAAAGCCCAAATGACAACTAAAAATACTTGACTGGGAAACAGTGAGTTTTTTTTTTCAAATTCACTGGAATTAATAGGTGCTAACAGTACCCCAATAGGTACCCATTCACCAGAAATTTTTCCTAACTTTCCCGAGCAGGCATTCTATTCAAGCAAGCACCTTCTCTTCATCAAGGAGCATACCTAGTGATCAAACTAAATCTCTAGCATCAAAAGTCCTGCACACAATCATATAATATACTCATGAACTTGCTTGTTTAAGTTACTGAAATCTATGACTAACTAAAAATATCTGCAATACAATTGATATGACCCCTCGGATGTTTAATTACCATGGAAGAACATGCTGGCACCTCACACTGCCACTACTGATGAACTGTGATCTTCTGCGCAAACTATGGGAGTACAGGAATCCTCACCTATCATTGATCTTGCTGCGGCGGCGCTGCTCGGTAGCGGAGTGCTTTGACCGTGGCGTGTTTGGTCGTTGATCTGAGCCGCTGCCGCTGCAGCTCCCGCCCTTCCCATCAACCCTCACTGTTAACTCTGCTACATAAACACCACCCATTAGTATCAACTCTATTTTACTCATTTGTAATAAGTTGGTACTGGTACCACAGTTTTCCTCTTCTTTTTTTTTTTGGCTGAATGCAGCAGATTTTTTGTAACCTAGTATTTTTGTTTCTTTTTTTGTTTGGAGTTCTCGTCATGAATTGTATCGTAATTGCATTACAGGAACAGGATACAAATCACAGAATTCAATTTGAATGCTGGGAGTTAAGTGAAAGAATATAGGATATGAGCAATTTTGCCTAACTATAAAAAGGCGCTCACTGCTCAACAACTTTCATGCCCCCCTCCAACTCCGGTTGAAGTTGGAGAAAGAAGGAAGAGTAAGGCGAATATCTCAGTGGCCCTTGGGTGCGAGTGATCCCAGGCATGGAAGGTGTGCATCTCTCCATCGACCTCGATGGAGCTGCATCCCGTCACCTTGGTGACACCCCTCTCTCTCATGGTGACCCGCACGCCAGCAACATGGCTCCACATCCCCGCAGATGCATACATATTTGCTAGCTGCACATAATGCCCTGCATTGGACTGCTCCAGCTGAAAGATGTGCTGCGCTGCACACTCTGCCATGGCCATGTTTGAGTGCCCGTGCATCTTGCAACCGTGGAGCAAGGCGCCCCACACGCTCATCTCTGGCTTCATGGGCATGCCCAGTATCAAACGATAGGCTCTGTCAAGCTGGCCAGCACGAGAGAGCAGGTCCACCAAACAAGCATAGTGCTGGTGTTGAGGCTCAATGTTGTAGTCGGGTTTCATGGAGTGGAAGTAGATCCACCCTTTCTCCACGGCACCCGCGTGGTTGCATGCCGACAGGAGCCCCAGGAACGTCACGTCATTTGGTTTCACCCCAGCGAGCCTCATGTCCTCGAACAAGGCAACAGCCTCTGTGACATGGCCGTGCACCCCATACCCCATGATCAGTGCACTCCAAACTACCACATCCCGCTCCTGCGCGTGCATCTGTTCAAAGACTGCACGTGCATGGGCAATGCTCCCTGACTTGGTGTACATGTCAATCAGCGCTGTGTTGACGAGCACATCCTCCCTGTACTTGCTGCGGCGTACATAATCCTCCATCCATGCTGCGACCTCGGTGGAGCCAAGCTGAGCACATGCCAAGATCACTGACCGTAACGTGACAGAGTCAGGGGTCATGCTCCTCGCAACCATCTGCATCTGTTTGAACAAATGCACTGCCTCCCTAGCAAGCCCATTCTTGGAGTAACCTGATATCATGGCATTCCACAGGATCACATTGACCCGTGGGGGTGGGACCCTGTCAAACAGTGCTCTTGCAGCCACAATGGACCCAAACTTGGCATACATGGCCGTCAGTGTGATCACCAAATCTTGTTCATCATCAAACCCACCCTTGACCACTAAGGAATGAGCTGATCTGGCACCCAGCAAGTCATCGAGCTCCATGTACGCCTTCAAGACAGTGACTAGCAGCACAAAGTCAGGGCGGACCCCACATCGCATCATCGCTGCAAACAAATTTAGTCCTTGCAAGGGGCTGCCATTTTGCACTAGCCCAGAGATGAGCGAGGTCCATGAAACAACATCCGGGTCACGCATTCCATCAAACACAATACGTGCACGCCGGGCGTCACCACAGGCAAAGTACATTGCAATAAGCGTGTTGTCCAGGAACCGAGTGAAATCGGCGTGGGCGGTGAGCCGTAGCGCGTGGGAGTGCGCGGCGCGGCCAGGGATGGCTTTGAGTACGTCGGCGACGGCGGGGGCAGGCGGGAGGAAGTCCGGGTGGCGCGCGCGAAGGGAGAGGTAGTGGCGGAGCGCGAGGGAAGGCAAGCGGAGGCGGGAAGCTAGGCGGGCGGCGGCGTGGAGGAGTTGTGGGGGCGGGTGGGGGATGCGGTCGAGCAGGTGGCGGGCGAGGGGACGGAGGCATGGGGACGCTCGGACGCGGCATGCGGCGCGCAGCAGCATGAGCGCAAGGGCCGGCGAGCCGCCGAGGAGGCGGCCGGAGACTAGGAGGTGGGCGTGGAGCTGGTGGACGTGGGATGGCTGCGCGCACTGCGAGCCCATGCCCATCGCCATCAGCTCGTGCTGACTCCTCCCTTCCCCACTACTCTTCCTCTTCCTCTCCCTCCTCACCGTCAACTCTGGTACACAAACACTACCCCATGAGTACAAGAATGGGGCTTTCTCGCAAAAAGGGAAAAAAGTACAAAGATGGGGGGAAACGTTGTAAAAACTCCAGAAAAATAGCAGTTTTCCACCGTCCCCGCACACAATCGCCTCCAAGAACCAAATTTCTGCTGGATTAAGCGGAATTGGGTACCTTTGAGCGAGGAGAAGACCTCGCGGCGCGCGGCGAGGCCATCGTCGTCGTCGAAGCCGCCGCCACCGCCGGATCTGGAGCCAGAGTCCATGAACCTGCTACCGCCTCGCCCCTTCCTCTCCGGCGGCTGCTGCCTGGGGGCGGTGGCCACCTGTCCGGCGCCGCCGAAGGGGAGAGTCCACTGGTGCCCTGCGAGGTGGAGGACACAAGCAACCGCCTTCAGCTTTCCTCTGGCCAAATCATCAACCACCTTTTTCGGAACAGCTAGCAGTAGTATCTTAGAAGAAGGAAAAACTTTGGCCCATATGTCAGTGGACGTAAGTAGAATGTGGGGATCAGTGTGTGGCCGTAGCCGGCCGGAGCTTAGCGTTCACGTGGTGGGACGCGTGAGCAAGGACACGAAGCCTCAGTTGCACGGGAAACATGGGCCTCCTTCCCAGCCCATCCGACCGATCGGTCGCCGCACATCGAGGCCCAGCTTCGCCCCTGTCGTCAGAACACCACGCCGCACGGGAGAAAGGGAGAGCTCTCGGCTCTGCTCTCCTCCTGAACTACACGGACGCTGCCTACGCCACGTCCCCTGTGCGGGAAGACAGGTATAGCAATGCGCATGCCATGAGGCTCGAAAAAAGTTTATGAGACATATATTTTTTTATTTTAATTTATAGTTTTTAATCGTGGCTTATGACTTTTAGACTATTTATGAAAGAGTACAGAGTATTAGAAACTCGTGTGCGATTTTAGTCGATATAAATGAAATCGCTACAATATATACTATAATTAAATTGTAGACCCCCTCCTTAAAAAGACACTTCGTTTAAAAACTAGTTACTATAGAAAAGTCGAAAAGCAGTTTTAGAAGTTGAAAAGAAGGGACGCATTTTTCACCAAACAGCTATTGTCTCCGTCTGATTTTCAACCCATAACTCCAAAACTTTTCAACTTATCACATTGAACTCTCAGAACCGTTCACATTGAACACCATGGTTTAGGCTAACGTGATATCTATGTACATATTTCGCTAATATGGCATCCATCCGTGCATCCACGTCAACACCCATGTCATCCTCAAAGCATGTTCCACCTTTCAAAACAGAGAGAGAGAGAGAGCATTGGGCCAAACTGGTAGTAACGAGCTCGCGATGTTTTCTGCTGTCTAGCCCAAGGTCTTTTATAGTCATCATGTGCTACCCTCCCCCACACGGCTGCAGATGCCCGCTGCTGATATGGTGAACGAGGAGGGTCTTGGCGGCGGCACGTGCGTCGGTGGCGTTTTTGAGGCCAGCGCTAGCAGCCTGAACGGGCCCGGCATGCCCATGCTGGTGGCGTCGCCGCTAGTGCTGCAATTGTGCCCGACGTCCGCCTCTTCTTGATGGCCTCCATGGCGAGGCAGTCCGCCTCGAACCCAGAGTTGCGTGGTGAGTTGGCAGTGGCTGTGGCCGCTGGCCAGCTGGTCCACGGAGCCTTGGCCCCGGTGGGGAGAGGAGAGAGAGAAGTAGAGAGAGAATGACAAGGGATAGGGGAAGAAGATGAAGTGGATATATGGATTTTGGCTGCATGGCATCGACGTCAGCGAAACTTACCGTCTCAGATTTACATCGTGGCCACATGAGGGGCAAACACAGGTTGGACTAGGTCAAAAAGTTAAGTGGCCTGTTTTATTAGTCAGAGGGTTGCGCTTTAGACTGTTTTGAAGTTATATGTTGAAAATCTGACTAAGGCTACAATGAAAGACCGTAAAATGGTTTTTTTTCTCTGTGGGCCCGATGGGCTATGCAATTAAGGGTCTTTTCTTTCTGGTTTCTAAAAATTATTTTTTAATTTTTCTATAGTAGTTAACTTTAAACAAAGTGTTTTTCCAAAACAAAGTTTACAAATTAATTATACTATATACTATAGTGACTTCATTTATATGATTAAAATCGCATGTGAGTTTCACGTTATTCTGTACTCTCTCGTAAATAACCTCAAAGATATGAATCACTGGTAAAAGCTATAAACCGAAGAAAAAAAGAATAGGCCTTTAAAAACTGTTTTGAAGTTACGGGTAGAAAATCTGGCTAGGCTACGATTAAAAGTGTAAAATGGACTTTTTCCTACGAGGCCCATGCATGCATGTCGCGCAGCGCTAGCTTGCACAGTACTACGTGACCGGATCAACGAGGGGGCGCACAGCTAGCTAGCCGGAAGTGTGCTGGTACGAACCTCGTGCGGCGGCCGGCTGTGCCGCTGTGGGCTGGCCCCACAGCACGAACGGCGGCTCGGCCTTGACCACCTCGGCGGCGGACGGCCGTGCTCCGGGCACGTGCCTGATGCTGAACGTGCCGATGCCGCCGGGCAGCGCGTGCTGTTGCTGGCTGTCCGCGCCGGACGGTGGCGCCGGCTTCTCCAACGGCTGCAGGAAGTCGTGCGTCTTCAGAAAGAAACCTGCAGTCGCCAAAAAGGAGATTCTAGTATAGTACTAGTAAGAGGTAACTAAAACTAGGGTTATGTTGGGCTAATCATGATTAAGCCCGTGGGTTGGGTGGACCCCAGCGAGATAGGGTGGAAGGCCGTCGACGGCTTGTTTCCTTCCCCTGCCCGGTTGATATCACAAAGAATTGCCAAATTTTGCAACGATCTCCTCGCAGATCTACCGACCTACCACCTCCAAGGGCCGAGAGTAGAATAGCAGAGAGAGGGAGAGAGTAGAACTTCGATGTGAGAGAGAGAGAGAGTAGAATCGCGATGCGGGAGAGAGATCGCGCGAGGTAATAATAAGAGTAAAGTGCAGACCTCGGGAGGGAGGAGGGGGCTTGGAGTCGTGGAGCTGGAGAGACGAATCCTTAGCGGCGGCGGTGTACAGCGAGAGGAAGTCGTGCTCGTGCGTCGTCGCCTTGTTCCCTGCACATATTACACTTTCCGAATTAGGCAACGTAGCGCCACGGATCCACGACGAAGGCAAGGGATCGGTGGCCATTAACCGTGCATGCATTGGCCATCTGCGCACGCGGCGTACGTATGTACCTTGGATGCCCATAATTGTAGCACATCAACCAATCAATCTCATCGCCTCGCCTCACCTCGCCGCCGTCGCCGACGACTCGCCGCCCAATTCTCTTCAGCACGACGATCGCCGGAAGAATCTACCCACGGCGCCGTACAAAGCACACGCGAGCTTGAAAGGGCTGGAGAATCTCTCTCTCTCTCTCTCTCTACAAGACTCCGACCTTGCTTGGCTTGGCTCCGCTCCGCATTCTCCTCCCCTACCAGCGGCCAACTACCTGCTCGTGTGACTTGTGGGGAAGCTTTATACGGCATGCGCGCACATCTACTACTAACTAAGCCCCTGGTTTGTGCCATGCCGCGAGACGGCGTTACGTGACGGTAAGCGGAGCGGCGCGGCGCACGTGGGGTCGTGGGCCGTGGTTATCCGCCCCGGCGCTGCGACGTACTGTCGTGTTGGAGATTAGTGAGCGAGTAGGCCTGTTCTTCTGCGCTTATGGTGTGCCTTTTTTACTTTGATTTATCTTCAAACGGCAAAAAAAATCATCAATTACATCCAAAAATTACCAGTAAACAAATGAAACGTTTTGTAAGTGATTTTTTAAAATCACTTCTTCAAACAGTAACAAAACCATTAACCGCTGCCAAAAATCATCAGTAACAGTCCAAAAATACAGAGTGCTAGAGCGGACGGGTTAGTGAGTAATGTGTACTAATTAGAGTGCCGTGGGGATTACTGGGTCACGTGACGGTTAGGCGTAGAGCCCATGCATAAGCTGTGGAGGCACATGTGGCCGGAAATTACGGGCATCCCGTGGAAGGAGACCGGGTCATGTGTTCGAGATTAGGCCAGGCCCATCCTCCCCGTTTCCACACTTGCACCCTTTTCTCTATTACTTAAAAAAACCTAGTTGTTGATTCGTACGTTCTCTTTTTCTTCCCTTTCCCTCAGAAAAAACGATTTGTGTGGCCTCGTTTTCTCCCCTCCCCCGTCGAAAAAATGATTTGTGTGGCCCCATCTACTTGACTCCTCTTTTCCCACACCCACACGGCTTTCATTGCCTTTCTATATCTCCTATCTTCCCCTAACTGAAGCCTAACAAATCCAATCATTGCCGTCGCCTCCTGCTCCCCACACGCCATCACCGTCGCCCCCTTCCCCCCACCGGCATACTCCCGTACTCCTCCTCCTTCCCTCGCCCACGCAATGCCTTCTTAGGCTACTTGTGTTCACTCATCTCGCTGTCGTTGCTGCCTCCCACCACCACCGCCGCATCTCCCACCATGTGTTGCGTTGAGGAGAGTGAGGATCTCTCGCAGCAACGACCAAGGATGGCAGCATCATGCTCAACCCCCAGTTTCGGTCAGCGGCGGCACTAGCTAGGTGGGACGAGTCCATCCTCCTCGTGGCGCAAGAGGTGGCCATGCTCAGCCTTGGCAGCAGTGTCACCTCGGTTCCTCCAACACCAGGTACGCGTGTGCTCACCCCACCAATCGTGGGAGGGGAGAGAGTCTGATGTCGTCTCTTCTTTCTTCGCCGCCAACGCGCCCACCTACCCTCTCTGTCGCGTTCTTGTCGTGGCTCCCTTAATGGCGGCGACATGCTCATCCCCTGGTTTTGGTCGGTGATAACACTGGCTAGGTGGGATGAGGAGTCCATCCTGTTCGCGGTGCAAGAGGTGGCCATCCTCCACCGTCGATAGCAATGCCTAGGTGCATGTAGTTACTTACTCTTTCTCAGCCATGGTCATGGGAATGCTGCAACGCCTATGCCTACTCGTGTACTTTCTAATCAGTTCAGTGTGCTCCAAATCGCCAGTACTTCGGAGGCTCTATGCAAGTGCTACTGAAAATGGTACCGCCTGTTCTTCCTGGTTCCTTGTAGTTTCTTCTTGTTGTTTTGTTTCCTTGATTGGTTCTACTGCATGAAATTCTTTATCATGGGAAGTGGTTACGACTTGTGCCTGACTTGATGGGTTTCATTTGCAGCTCAAACACCGCCAGGAGTTGCTCCTCATGCCCTCTCAACCCCTCTCATTGCGCTTGACGGGTGTCTCATTGCTTGCTCTGGAAAGAACCTTCTTGCATTCAAACCAAATGGATCTGTCTCATGGATTGTTCCCCTCCGATACAACTATAAAGAAGATATCATTCTAGTTACCGAAAGTGAAAAGGTAATCGAGTTGTGTGAAATTCTCATGATTTCACAAATACACAGTGAGATGCATCAATCAAATATTTTTCCTTTTTTCTAGTTAATTTTGGTTTCAAGAGTCCAGGTCTTTAGGAGTTTGATTTCCTACTTCTATAGTTGCAACTCTACACTTTATGATTACTCTTAGTTTTATTCTACAAAGCACATGTTTGTATGTATCAATTGCATTGCTGTTACATTATGTCTTGTCAAAGAATGAATTGTGTCAATTGTGTAGATATACCTAGTGGCAGAAGATAAAGTCATAAAGATAACTCCACAAAACATACACCCTATTGACCCAACATCAGAAGTATTTTTCAATCCAAGGAGATCATCGGTCTATCGATTAGCGACAGTTATTCATCTCTTTTCCTTACCATAACTAATCGTGGTCTTTTCTCTTTCTCGTTGCGCGCTGGGCTGCAATGGAGTGTCGAGACTAGGCTTGATCGCTTTGGTTACCGTCTAAGCTGCAAGAGAAATATCTCAAGCCACTCTTTCAATTTAGCTCTAGTTGTTGATCGATGCGAGGGGACTCTTTATGTAAGGCCTCATTTCACCGCATATAGTTGTTTTCCAATTTCTATGGTTTGGTCTTCTCACATTTTAGTTAAAAATCGTCTGTGATATCTATATATCATAGACGATTTTTAGTTAAAAACCGTCTGTGATTATCACCTATCCTAGACGGTTTATTATTAAAAACCATCTGTGATATTCGTTTCTACCCTTAAATCTATTTCTGTTTATTGGCTAGCCTCAGGAAATACTAGCCATGCCCTCTGAAACAAGCTGATCAACATGTACATGTATATATCCAATTCACATCTCAATTCATTTCACAAACAAAAACATCCAATTCGTAAATCAATTAATTGAAATGAAATAAAATATCCATTAACAAATACACAATTACAATTAATGTCAATCTTATCCCAAGTAAAAAATCATTCTACGTTGTGGAACTCTCCATTTGATTTTATGACTCTAGACACCAAAAGTATGCGCACTTTCTCGAATGCGTGCAAGATCAGGCTGTTGCAACGCAGTTGTAAGGACAATAAACTGTCGAGTGTTGACCAAGCTGTCAACAATTGACAAGATCGATCATGTGCACTAGTGTGTCAAATAAAATTGCATGTAAAATTAAAATATGGTGTGATCAAGCACACTACGTTATTTTGTCGGCATTTAGCTGACTAATTTTGAAGGATAGTGTAAGATCCAATATTGTCATCGAGGGGGAGAGCAAGCCCACACAACTGTTACTTGAAGTGGGATCCCTACTATCTTGGTCCAAAGGGTTAACAAAACTGCCAAGATAATAATGTGGAGCAAAATAGTAAATTTTATGCTCATCCTTATGGTGACACGCTCGAGAAGGTACAGGAAGGCTGAGTTATTCTTATTGAATTGCGTGATTACAATCTTAACAAGGTGTATTTCCGTACCGTACACCTTCCGAGCAATTTACCTATGTGAGAGTCGTCGTGTGACCACGACCACGGAAATTGGGCAAATCCCTATTAGCTCTCATGAAAATCAAGGTCGACGCATGGCCATACACGTGCCACCCCGCTTGCCATAAAAACCCTTCTTACTGTGTGTGCGCGTTTCACTTTCATAGACACGCATAAATTTTGAAGCACTAATTAAAAGGTAAGTAGCATCAATCTATTTTTAAAGATACTTTAATATTATACGATTCACTACTTTAGAGAGTATGAAATCACCTTTCAAACAATTATAATTGAAGACCTGGAGTACTATGGTTCTCAGTTGGATACATCTAGTACTAAGCTCCAGTTCAAACCAGAAAAGTACTCGCGGTGACGCTTTGCTAGCTGATAAGGCTACTGGCCGCAGCATTAGAGTTCAACACTTCTAGAACTCCCTTCCACTCCTAACATCTTGGTCCACCACTATTTCTTCACGCTTCAATTGCCAATTAGTAGCTGCGCGCTCTCTCTCTCTCTCTCTCAGAGATAGACTGAGGGCAATGTATGGTGATGTACGAATGACCAGCTGAGTTGGTGGGGGAGGCGAGGGCCCGTGCGCGTGTGCAGGCCGGGGGGCATGGCCGGCGTCGCCTCGCCTCCAAGCGCCAACAGCAACGAACAGCACCGTTCTCATACGGTCGAGCAGGCAGAGGCACGGCCTCCATGGGGCCTGGCCTGCCGCTGCCTCGATCGGCTCGGCGCGAGGAGGACCATTTCTGGAGACGCCGCAGCGGGGATCAGAGCGCGCGCACGTGCCAACAGTGCATGCACGGTACGCTGTACGTGCTGCGAGATCTGAAAAGGTCAGAGAGCGAGGCCACGGGCGAGGTGCGGCATCGGTGGATCGAGATGAGCCCTGAGCTGCCATGCCATGCCATGCATGGATGTGGATCGTGGAGCCCCAGTAACGCCCGTGTGGATAAATTTAAGCGCCTTGCGCGGTAGAAAAGAAAAGAGGAGCAACCCAATCGTATGCACAAACCAGCGCGTTTTAACGGTGTTTTGCTAAACTCGTGACCCTTTGTTAATCTGGCTGTGATTTCGCCGAATGCTATATAGCATGAACAACACTGGAATTTGAAAAGAAAATAAAACTAAAAGACAGGAATGCACAGGTGAAACTATGCATCTTCGATTTCGATAGGGGGGATTGCACATTTGCCACTAAAATGGAGTAAACTGTATATTGACTGCTGCAAAGGTGGGGGCGTGGGGGTGGGGGAGAATGTGACGTCTTAACACTGTTTCTTTTTCTTTGTATTGTCTATTAAGATATAATAGTTTTTTATTTTTCCTTTTTTTCTTTATTTTTACTTTAATTGAATGTCTTAACCAAAAATTAATAGCAGTTATAGTGCCTATTTCAACCAAAAACTAAAAGTCACAACTAAAAGCTACCAGCAAAGCTGTTTTCAACGGGGCCAAATCAATGCTTTACGACCGTGTCCTAGAAACAGTATTAGAATTATAAAGCATTTTGCCACGCGTTAGCATCTTGCCACGCGTTGAGCCGAGTGGTAAAGTAGCCATGCATGCAGTCATGCAACTAATGTCGAGATACGAGTAGGTTACACTAGCACATAATAAAATTTTCTACCACATAAGTCAGAAATTCATGCGAGTAAGAAATCATAGTTTGCTACTACTAGACGCACAATGCAGCAAAAGAAGAGTTAGTGCAGCTCGGTCCAACATTACGTGTATCAATATAGTGGCAGTAGTCGGTCATCCAACGTCCTTGTCCATCAATCATCTCCTCCAGCAGCCCATTGCGTTCCTCATGTATATTGTAGATCGTACACAATCAACGCAGTAGCACCTTTAAGGTATCCACACGTCCAAGGGTAGTGGAACGACATGCGCCGGTGTGCTAACACTAGTGTGCATGACAGGCGGCATTCGGAAGGAGATGACTACGGTTTCAGTGGATGGTGCGATATCCTACCAAAAGCCTCACGCCTCCCTTATAAAGAGCCCCTTTAGTGGTACCTTACGCTAAGGGTCAATTAAGGTGTAAAGCCTAAACGAACAGATCATATTCAAGCCGGTTTATTTCAGTCCATTAAGTATACAACCAAGTAGGTTCATGTGTACTCGCCTGTGAAAACCCCTTTACAATTCATAAGTCACTAAGTTAGTAGTGGTCCCTAACAAGATATAGCGACACCCGAGCACACATAAAGATCATATCGGATGAACTTATATAATAATTATGTACTTATCCCTTTGCCTCATAATACCATATCGAATTTAAGGCAATATGTGTGTTATCCTATAATAGCTCGATCTTGTAGTGAATTACTTAGTTATAGTTGACTCAATCAAAATCATCATGGCCATACACTTCCTAATCTAACTACATTGAGGGTCTAGAGATACCTCTTCCATTTAAAAGGATAGGTAAATTTCATCTTGATCGCTCACATTCTTCCGTATATTTTATAGTAAATCTAAAAACTACCTTTCTGACTACCTATTTAAGGAGTAGCATTTGCCAACCTCTTAATAAACTATCATACATGTAGAGAATCATGGTGATTTTATATAAGATTAATTAATGGCACTTATAAATATAATAATTATCCAAAGTGTGTTAAGATAGCTCAATCTAATACTATATTCTCACGTACGTGAGGTGGCCCATGAGCTCGGTCGCTTTGTTGCTGTCGGATGGAGACGCCGCCGCGTTAACGGCGCGCCGTTTGCGCGGTGACGCCGTACGGGCGGCGCGGGTGACACTGCAGGCTTCCTACGTGTGTAGCGTGTACCCGCGAGTTCTGCTGCGTGGCCACGAGTCCACGCGGGGTGGGACCGTGGGAGTCTAGTGGAGCAGCAGAGACGAACAGACAAGGATACAACTCGCTGTGAACTCTGAAGGCGTTGTCTGGTGAATAAATTCACCGCGGTACAGCGGCGCGGTAAAAATCGGAGCATAGCGTACACCGGTAGTAAATTTAAGTGTGAACAGCACGCGCCCAAATGAAAGTTCTGCCACTTTTGGTCCTATGCCCGTGTCGTATTTTCGGTGCATGCTTGCGGCTCCGTATAATAGGCAGTCGAAATCAAGATTAAACTCAAGCATGATGTTGATGCTGCAATATGACACCAGGTACAGAAGTACATAAGCACCGTAACAATTACCAGCAGATGTGGATCGGATCCGTTGCTACGGTGACCGACGGGTGGCCGAAGAGGGAACAAAAGACGGAAAGAGACCAGTGGAGGCGGGAAACCGGGCACGTGCGACGGCTCGCTCGAACGCGGCCCACGCACAGTGACGTGTCAAGCGGGCGGCCGTGGGCGGAGATAAACCCCCACTCCTCACGTCTCGCGGTCTTCGAATCGTGGGCGGGCCCCCACCGGAAGGGCTGAAGCTTTTAATGTGGACTATGTGGTCATGTGGGCGAGCCCGACTGCGACCTGCCACGACGCCCCCGGCCCGGCCCCGCCCCCCGCCGCGTACTCACGTGAGCCGACCCTGACTCGTCCTGTCCCCTGCAAAAACCTGACGTCGAGCCACTGATGTGGTTCGAGCCGACCCATCGTTCTTGCCCCTCTCTTTTCGCTCCTTTTTCTTCTCAAGAGCAACCATAAGGCAGTGCGAAGCTGAAATTGCAACGTGATGCAATAACGCCGTGCTCACATGGAGTTCAGTAGCTTCTGGCTATAGAAATACTGTAGTAAGATACTATAACATTTTCGTTGCGTAGTGTTTTTTTTTCGTATTTTTATGTTTTGTTTTTTTTGTATTCCTTTACATTATCCGTGATACGTTAGTGTGCCACTTTTATTTTTGCATTTTTAAATTTGATTATGCCCAATAAGCCAACTTACGCTACCTAAAGCTGCTCAAAAAACACTAATAAAAATATATGACATTCTTTAAAAAAACTATTCTCATAAGAAATTTTAGCTCGTTTGTTTATCGCTATTACCGAACGCTCAATCCGGGAATTGCTGAAAAGATCATGGACCGGCTCAAACTACATGGTGATCATACTAATAAAAATATATGACATTAAACAAAGTCATTTTAAAAAAAACTATTCTGATAAGTTAATTTAAAACGACGATGAAGAAATTATCTCGTTTGTTTATTAAGGCACAACAAGAATGCAAAAAATCAGGTGGTTGAATGCAAAAGCACGCAGAGGCTACCGATGAAATTACTTAAGCCCAGGTGGTTGAATAAATCAATCCGGGAATTGTCTGAAAAGATCATGGACCGGAATATTTCTGTCTGTTTGGATGTGGAGACGGGCTAAATCTGGCCCAATAACCACACGGAATTTGAAACCTACCTCTCGCCCTTGTTTGGGCCGAACGCTATCCTACTTGATCCGAGCGTTTTCAAGATTTTATTTGCTCTACGGAATTGTACCATCCGGTCGCTTGCAGTTGCCGATGGCCACCGAGAAAACACCACCCATTTGGAGTGCAATTAAACACGCACGTACCGCACAGTAAACACACCGGCCAATTGAAGGATGCACGCCGGTGAACAGTTAAGTCGTTCTGTTGTGAAGCAAATGCGCAACCGGCTGGTCCGTTCGGACGACTGGGATGCTTGGTTCCCGGGGGGATTGAAACCGGACCATCTAAGATCCACGACGAGGCATATGTGTTCCTTTTAAGCATCGATTTATGTTTCGTTGGTATTAGAACGGCGCACCCAACTGTGCCACAGATAAGGTCCTGTTTTTTTTAGCTTATAACTATTTTAGAAGTCAAAAAACTAAAAATCAAAATAAGACGATCTTTTAAATCGAATTCTTTAAACAGTTTTTTGAGTCCAAAACTAAAATAAGTTTGAGCTGTCGAAGAAGGACCGACCAACCCATGCATATCGTTTTGCAAATTCAGCAGACCGGAACAGTTCATCTCTTGCTAATTATGTGTGTTCCTTTTTCTGAACGTATCAGGTGAAATTATATATGTCCGTTTTGCAGCTTCATGCAATGTTTTCGAGCGTTTCCAGCAGTAGTTTTGTGTGTGTGTGTGTGTTCGAAGGGCAGAGTGAATTTATTTGCTTGCAGTCGCCAATGGCCACCAAGAAAACACCACCCATTTGAAGTGCATTTAAACACGCACGTACCACACAGTAAACACACCGCCCGATCGAAAGATGCACGCCAATGGACACGAGGCGTTCTGTTCTGAAGCAAACGCACAACCGGCTGATCCGTTTGGACGGCTGAGATGCCAGACCATCTAAGATCCACGACGAGTCATATGTTTTCCTTTTATGCATTCATTTATGTTTAGACGGTCGTTGGTATTAGGCACCGTTCAAAACGGCTTAAATCAGTTTCTGTTTCTGGTTTCTGTTTTTTTTCACTATTAAGTAATTTGATCTTTCTCTTTTTTTAGATTTTTTTAGGCTTTTTGTTTTTCTTTTTTCCCGTATTTCTTTGCATTGTTCATGATGAACTAATATGTTTTTTCTATTTTTTAATTTACTTATGCCAAATAAGATAACTCAGCTACAGTATAAAAAATAAGCTAGCTATAGAGCCTGTTTGATTTGGTTGTGGTTTATGGCTGAAATTTTTGAATTTTAGCTACTTATGACAGAGATTACGGAGAGAGATATTCACTTGTGATTTTGGATGGTACAGATATTGGATTTTTAATATGTACTACAATTAATTTGTAGATCCTATCTCGAAAAAATACCCCGTTTAAAAGTTAGTTACTGTAACAAAAACCAAAAGCTGGTTTGAGAAACTGAAAAGAACAGGCCCATAATAAAAAAAGAAGGTATAAGCCAACGTCAAACTGAGCGCTATCTTAGAACGGCACACCCAACTACGTGACAAATTAAGGCCCTATTCTTTTTTGGCTTTTAACTTCTCTGAAAATTAAAAAAACCACACGTCAAAACGGGACGGTCTTTTCAAGCGGATTCTCCAAACGGTTTCTCGAGCCCAAAACTATATGTGTCATCCAGGTCGATATCTCTGCCATCTGCTATCTTGTCAAAAAGAATAGCCAAAAGTCATCAGTCATAGCCTAAAAGAACACCCCTACAAATAGAATTCTATTGCATGGAGCAGGGAAAGCCCTTGCATGCTGTGCTTTGGAGAAGGTTATGCGTCCTTGCTTCTGCAGGTGCCCGATCACACAATGCACACCTCTTGCAATATCTCTAAATTCTAATTGTAAGTTAATTAAATTAATAATAGTAGTAATAGTAAAAATGATGACAATAACAATAACTAATTTGAAGGTGAGAGGGTTGGATGGGCCTGTTGGCTCAGCTCATCAAAGCTTTGCCCCACAATAAAATATTATACTCGAATTCTTCTAAGGCTATTTCTCTCTCTATAAAGGGCAACTGTCACTTTTTCCCAGAGACACAACTCTCTCTACTCTCCAGGGCCACTTCCTTCTTTTTCCTAGAGCTATGCTATGGCTGCTCTAGGAGGTGAACAGGGAGGCAAGTGAAAGATTGAGGAGGAGAAATTTTTGCATGTTTTTTCATTAGATCTTCTTCGATGCGTGGGTGACCCTTTAATACTTTCACCATGTCCTGCAAATAAACTTTTGTGTGAATTAATTTGATAATTAAGGTGTGATTAGCCTGGTAGATCATGCTAATTCTTGTTTAGGATTGCTATGCTTTTTTTTGTTTCACGTAGTTTAGATCCAAACGATTTTGTAAGGGCCTTAGAGGCAAAAATCTTGAAAGGTGTTGTACTAAATATTTGTACATAACTTTCTAATCTTTCCAAAAATATCAAGATAACTAAATTCCATTGGGTAGATTGCAACATATGATCTTTGGAAGTCCGCTATTCTACGGATTATTATGGTATGGCGGTGCCGTGGTTTAAGCATTGAAGATGATTAAATTAAGTTTGGCCAATACCTATAGAGTTGTACATAATTTTATTATATTTCTACGGACTCATTACGCATGTAATTTGGTTGGATAGATTAAAAGATATGAATTTTGTAAGCATGCTGTCCAGAGAATCATCATCAATTGGTAGTGAGGTAAAAACCTAGATTAAACATATTGGATGGCTTAATTAGGATATGTGCTCTATACAAAAGTTGTAGATAATTATTCAATATTTCCATAGAGTATGAGTTCATTAAATTTGGACAGGTAGATTAGAAGTTACGGTATCAGAAATGTTGTTGTGCTAGAATTTGTTATCAAGTCGTGGAAATTGGCTAATTTCATTGAGTAGATACTGAATTAAATTCCAAGGTTAATTAGGGAAATTTAGATAAGTTTCCTTAGGTTACAGAAGTGGTATGATTTATCATGTTTGGTATAACATATAAGTAGATATAAAATTTGTAAGCTTGTTGTTAAGTAAAACAATAGAACAATCTTCCAGGTTAAAAATGAGGGTTTAAATGGGTTAATCAGGGTGTTTAATCAACTAGAAAAGTGTAGAAAATTTTTATGTAGTTTCTAGAAAGTATATGGTTTCCTATGTTTTGGTCCCATAATTTAAATTTATGGATGTATAATCAGGGGCGGAGCCACAGGGTATGCCGGGTGGGACACGGCATACCCTGGGCCCCAGAAGACAATGAACGTCCACTACCATCTCGAAGACCATCGCACGCCCGCACGTCTCGTCATCTTCCATCCCCTGACGTCTCCTCTCCCTCCCCCCGCCGCCCCCCTCCTCCCCCTCCGCAGATCCGCCCCCCTCCCCCTCGCTCTCCCCCCGCCCGCCGCCCGCCCCCCGCCCCGCCCCTCCCTCCCTCCCGCCCCCCCCGCCTCCTCTCCCCCTCCCCGCCTCCTCCTCCCTCCCCCCGCCCCCCCCCCCCGCCGCTCCTCCTCCTCGTCCCCCCCGCCGCCCCTCCCTCGCCGCCGCCTCGCCCCTCCCCTCCCCCCCTCCTCTCCCCCCCCGCCGCCTCCTCCCCCTCCCGGCCTCCCCGCCCCCCTCACAATCTGTTTCAGCTCCAACTTGCGTGTTCTTTATGCTAACACTTGTTTTTAACTATTTGCAGGTGAGCCCTCCCCTCCCCGCGCCCCTCCCCTCCCGGCCTCCCCGCCCCCCTCACAATCTGTTTCAGCTCCAACTTGCGTGTTCTTTATGCTAACACTTGTTTTTTTGCAGGTGAGCCCAATTGAATACGGCCATGTTCTTCTAATTCCCCGTGTTCTGGACCGTTTGCCTCAGAGGATTGACCAAGAGAGCTTCTTGCTTGCGCTACACATGGCAGCTTAGTCCGCTAGCCCATACTTCAGGCTTGGTTACAATAGTTTGGGTGCCTTTGCAACCACCAATCATCTCCACTTTCAAGTATTATACTTCACATAGCATCTAAGTTTACTTTTCATAAAACTTGCTTATTGAATAGGAGTATCCAGTACTGTCTCTGTTTTGAAGATATTTGTTTGAAGAATCATAAATCATCCAACATGCATAATTTGAAGATCTCTATTTTGCACAGGGACATGGATTCAGTAGTTATCATTGTGACAATGCACTTTATAGTTTTGGGAGCAAGAAAATATCATATATGCTTGAACTTTCACTACTTTTTGTTAAAAGTTATGGTATCCATGCTTCAGAAAGGCAATAATGATACATTGAAATAGGAGTCATTTTCTTGAAATGAAAATTAATGTTGCCATTATATGTGCTTTTGGTCTGAACGATTAGTTGAGAAATCAGCTTGTTCTTCTTTTAATTAGAATTTATTTGTTGCATCAATTAATTTTCTCATCCTGCATTTGGATTCTTTCATGTTTAGAATCCCTAGGTTACAGAAGAAGTGGTATGATTTATCATGTTTCTCGTCCGTACAGGATTCCGCACTCTCTAGACGCAGCTTTTCCACACGGCGGCTCCTAGAGATTCCGCGCTTAGATGGGGCCTAAAACGCAAAAAAGGCTGGCCAAGGCTAGAGTTGCAAAAAAAAAGCCCACAACGGGCCACATAAGTAAAAAAATTCCTTTTCTGCATGGTGTTGTGGTGCATGCAACAAATAAAGTAGCACATACATTTATATATGTCATCATTTTGTACAAAGAAAACAACTGTCTAGGAATTCTGCAGATAAATAAATTTGGTGGACACAGCGTTTCCATCCGTGTTATATGACGGATGTTTGCACCGCCCTTAGGTGTCACTGGCTCAGCACCCAGAGTTGAACAAAGACCATGGACTCCGCAAGCGTGCGTCCAAAACATCAAGGAGAAATGGACAGCTCAGCAATAGTCAAGTATAGATGTCGTTGTTGTCTTACATCTGCTGACGTAGAATGGACTTATGGACCAATTAAGTAGGTGTACACCTGTTCAAATTAATTGGTTAATTACGCCAACTCAATAGGTGCACATATAGTTGGGCAAAAATTGATGACCATGCATCAGCTTACATCTACGTCCTGGATCTATGAAGATATAGTTCTTTTTTGATTTATGATTTTCTAAATGAATAAAAAAGATGATTTTTTATTATCATTTTAAAGTAATTTATTGAGATAATCTTTTTAAACAACTTATCGGTATTTAATTTATTTATACGGATATTTATGCTAGAACTAAAATTTATTAGCCGTAGCCTAAACAAACACACCCTAAGATGCTCTTGAACGCTGGAGGCGACAAAGATCACACAGTTCAGGGATTTATCAGCACTAAGGATTGATGATCTTTGCGATGTTTAACCAAATTACGCAACGGCGAGTGTTTTCTCCGCCTTCGCCCAGCATCCTCTGCCGTTACAGCTACAATGGCAGCGGAGCACAATGCCCTGCCGTTCATTTGGTGTCAGCCAACGGCCGATGCCATGTACGGTACACCATGTGCACCGCGAGTGAGCGGACAGCGCGAGCCACGCCCGCTTCGACGGGGGCCCCACGCGCGGTGCGGTCACCGCTCCACCCTCCCCGCGCCAGGTGGTGCCGTGCCATCGAGGTCGCCTCGCTGCCATGCGAAGACCGCACTGCCGTTCTAGAGGCTTCCGATCCCGGATCAACAGACGTCGAAGTGATGGCTCGTTAATCAATGCTTTTCGCTTTTCTTTTCCTTTATTTTTTTCTTCGAGAAATACATTCTTTGCTCGACCAGACAAGTATCGGGGCTCCTTTTGCATACAAGGACGTACAAGACTCCCTTTTTGTGGACAAGGACTTGGGTGACGCCCCTTCTTTTAGTACTCTTTTGCCAAAAATTCTAGTGTTTTTACCATGGTTTTTTTATAGTGTTGTTGATGGTTTTTAGTCATAACGTAAATGTATATATAAATAAATTAAATATTGATAAGTTAATTAAAAATTTTATCTTGATAATCCGCTTTAAAAAGATGATGAAGAAACTATAATATTTACTTATTTAGAAAAAACTACAAGTTATAAGTTAAAAAAAGATGGTCATTTTTTAAACCTAATTGTCGTGAATTTGATTAGCGAAAAAAATTGAATAAGTCATTATAGGGCCGCATGGTTGCATGCTATATTTCACCATTTTGAAGGTAATCAAGGTGGTCGCTCTTTAATTTATCGTTATATCTATAACACGTCATATGCTTTAACCCAAAATCCATCTGGCATATCCACATATGGACAGATTTTAACTCTAGACCTGTAGGACCTCTCATGTAATGTCGATGATATGGAAAAAAAATCCTTAGTTCAGCTTAAAACTATCGACAATGAGGACTCTACCAGACATCGCTGGTTTGTAACATCCTCGAGATATTAGAATTAATTTGAAGCATAAAGGGAATAGCGAATTTTCTGTGAAGGGAGTGATAGTAGTACAGATAGGTCTGTTCTTTTTTGCTGCGACTGATGGCTTTTGGCTGTGGCTGATGACTTTTTAGCTGTTTACGACAGAGATTACGGAAAGAGAGACACTCACTTGCGATTTTTTATAGTACAGATATTAGTTTTTTTAACGTGTACTACAATTAACTTGTAGACCCTATCTTAAAAAAATACTCTATTTAAAAGTTAGTTACTGTAGCAAAAATCAAAAGCGGCTTTTAGAAGCCGCAAAAGAACAAGATCATCATTTATCTAGCTCAGTTCTACCTTAAAAATGATCTGGCTCAATTAATTTTAAGAAATATGTTTAACAAATTGGAAGAACTTCAAGAGACCAAACTAGCAACAACATAGACACACGGTGATGAGTTAAAATATACTATGTAAGATTTCATTATGCAATATTCGAAATTGAATCGAGCAACTTTTGGCAAGCAAACCATCCAAGTTGACACAGGATCCAAGGCATCTACATAAGGCCATGTTTGTTTAGAATTAAACTTTTTGGCTTGTAGGTTAAAGCCAGCTTTTTAGTTTAAGTAGCTTAAAAGCAATTCATTTTTTAAGCTAAGTTCGGTTATTTGACAGTCTGTCTTTTGTTGGCTTTGAGTTATGGTTTATTATTGAAATGTCTAAAATACCATTAGTCGTAATGTCACAATGGGTTTCATTACATCCAAAAATTTCAAAGTTCATGGCCTCATGAGATTTGACGAACAATGACACAAATCATTCAAAGAAAAGTCATCGAATCACAACAATAATTGATAGAATATACAACAATTAGTGGTAATTTAATTAATGACTATGAACTTGATAATCACAATTCAATTCAGAAAAGAAAGAAAAATGAAAAAACAAAAAACCATGTCTTCAGCGGCGTCGTTAGCTTTAGCACAGGACAAGCCCTATAGGCAGCGACTGCGGCATCAGGGGAGGAACCAATGGCGGCATTGAGGGAGGAGACTGGCAACAATGTCAAGGAGGAGACTAGCAATGGTGTTGGGAGGAACTTAGTGGCTATGGCGCTGATGAAGGAGTTGGTGGTGGTGTCGTGTGAGGATTCGGTGGTGGCGTTGGTGGCATCGAGGAAGAAGCTTGTGGGGGTAGTGGCACTGGCGATAGGGTCACAGGAGGTCGACAGCGCTTTGTGAGAGGTCAGCATGATCATGAGTTGCTGGCACCGTTGGTGCTTGCGAGGCGATTTGGGTCAGAAGGGAAGAGGAAGAATTGAGAAAAAGAGAGAGAGAGGGGTTGTGGATATATACAATGGTATTTTGTGGGTAATTTTAAAGAAGTTATATGGCAAAGAGTTATTTCCGTCCTGTAAAAGTCAAAAAAAAACATCCTAAGGTTGACTTATGATTTTTAGTTATAAGAGCCTTTTAGCTCTTCCACAAACTTGTTAAAAACTTTTGTTTGTTTAGCCTTTAACTTTTTTACTTTTAATTTAAAGAAAAAACCTAAACAAAGGAGACCCAACTCGTACAGATAAAACATCACACGTTGAATTAGGGGTGAAAACGGATCGGATACGTTGAGTGAATACGGATTGTGTCGGATCGGATTTTTGGATAAAGGATCGGATACGATTTTTATCGGATACGGATAACTTGGTAAGCCTAGTATGGTGAATACGGATACGGATACGGATAATCCGGATAAAATGAAACCGGATATCCGGATTTTCTAGAATCTCCCATTTTCTTATTTCTAAAATCAATAAAATCCAAAAGGCTCTAGAAAATAGCAATTAAATCCCAAAATTCACCAAAAATACGAGAAAATCCATGAGACTCGAGGAACACAAATAAAATATTTTTAGCTCATGTTAAAGTTTAATTTAATCATATTAAATTATTTTAAATTCTAAAAATTTATTTTAAGTTTTGATTTAATTCCGAAAATATATTTTTATAAATGGGCTTTATAAACTCAAAATTAGATGTTACAAACTATTTACGTATTTTCGTTAATTTTGGATGTATAGTTTAGGGGTTTTCATTTAGATAAATATTTAATTTTGATTCAATTCGATCCGTATCTGTATTCGATATTATTCGTATTTGTATTCGTATTCGAGTTATCCGTATTCGTATCCGTATCTCAAAAAAAAATATAAAAACAAATATAATAAAAATATTATCCATTTATATCCGATCTGTTTTCACCTCTACGTTGAATGATTCGAAGGTACTAAGCTACTCACTTGTGGTGTGAGCGACGTAGTACGGCGATGCCCAAGTGGCGCACTTCTTTGTGGTGATCCCAGGAGGCAAGACCCCCACAAGCAACATACCCGGAAAATCACGGAGTTTCGAAGGGCCATATCGTAAAAAACGCGAGGCTATAAGAATGCAGGAAGGGGCCACCTTAACCGTGGTTATTAGAATAACCCGTCTCTTAGGTCTGCGGCGAGTTAAGCCCCGAGACCAAGGGGGAGAATAGGGAAAACAAAAGAAGATAGACAAATCGCGCCACCGCGGGAGGCGTACGGCGCAGCTCCCCGCCGTCGGATCTGGGCCGGCGACGCGTCGGCCAGCGGATCGTCGCCGCCGGAGGAGGAGGAGCCGGCGCTCCGGCCATTTTCCGCCTGAGCGCGCCCAGATCCGTCCCGCCGGTGAGTCCCATCCCCTCGGCTTGTGCTAGGATAGACTCTGCAGGGGGCGGTGTTAGTCTGGATTCGATATGTCACAAAATTTTGGACTTTTGTGTACTGCTATGATTGAAATGAGCATCTGTGAGAGATTTCGTCTGGTTTTGTTCTCGCGATCGGTTTCGCGCGTGATTGTGAGCCGGATTTTCGTCGGTGAACGGTGCAGGATTGAGAACGCTTGTGATGCGTGTGTAGTTTTGTGATTTCTCTGGAACTTTTTTTGGTTTTGTTCAATGCAAATGCGTGGGATTTGGGGATCCCCTAGTCAATCCAGAACACGTAGGATCTATGTGAGGTCAGGTTAGTATTTTTAAGCTGCTTTGCTATGGATTCTGTTGAATTGTTAGGATTGTGTAGAATTCGAGTTCGCGAGTTTTTAGATTTGTTTTTGAGTTCCTACTTTATCGTTTTCCTAGTAGTGTTGAAGGATCTAAGCTATCTATCTATCTATATCTGTGTGTGTGTCTAAAAACAACCCTTGATATTCAAGGCACCTCTTTTGTTTTGAGGACAAGAAAATACCACAATAATACCAAAAGAAAAAATCCTAGAAATTCTCACATTAATCAAGAAAACAGGAGTATCTTCCTCGTTAAAGTTGTATATCAAATACAATTGAATTTTAATTATAGTCAGGAAAGTTGTATACAAAGACAATTATATCATAATATCTAGCCGGACAATTGCATGTGTAAATCTGCTAGTTTCAACAATTTCATGTAGGCAGCGAGGGAGGGGAATTGTCCAGTGTAATTTTTGTTCCTTTTTTAATTTGTGTACGGGCAATCGTTTTGTTATGTGCGTTTTGTGGGAGATTTGAGAATTTATTAAATGAACTGTGAAGCTTTTCCAGAGCTCGTCTCCTTTAATCCTTCCTAGTTCACCTGTGGTTGTATGCCACTTAAATCTACCTATGCCTGTAGTGATCGAGACCATTTTAGGTGACAACTAGTTTATATTAATTACTCCCTTACATACCTACCATAAGAACATCGCCTTGTTTTCTGCTATGCGTATGCTTATGATCTCTCCGTTTTTAGAACAGGAAAATATTAATAGTATCTGTTTGCTTCAAGTGGTCGTTATTCATAAAGAGAAGCTGATTACATTTTCGTGTGTTCTATTTTGGTCAGGAGTAAGAGCTTGCCATCTATTTGTTATTGGCAGGGTATGCAGGGATATGTTTTCATGCTTTTGTATGAAATGTTAAATATTCATATCAAATGATGGTACTGTCAGTCTGTGGTTGAGATCTATGCGTACTGTCGTATATGATGGGCTTCGGAACCAAAATCTAGGAGACTAGGATAAGTTCCCTGTGGTACATAGAAGTTATTCCTGTTTGGGGTTTCTATGGCTATTGACAAAATTATAGCGAACTTATTCTGTTCTGGTGAAAAGTGAAATCTAGATGTAAGGCTTGAAGAATTTTCCACGGTAACGTGTACTTTGATCTGCCTAGCAACTGTCCTGGGTGTATGAAATTAGTTTTACGAACTTTAGGGTGCCATGCTATCTCTTTCTTTGGCAGAAGACTTTTACTAGAATAATTAAAATGAGGAAACAAATGATCCAAAGAGATTTTGTTTGGTGGAAGCAAGTCGAGTCTATTAAGTGACGTGCTAGACAATTTACCATTTCAAATATTCAAGAATTTATACCATTACCGTCAAATAATTCCTTGTGTTTTGCTTTTGTGTAATGTCTTCTGGATGGTTGTCTTTCACACTTCTTAGTTCTTAGCTTCGACCTTATCTTACATTTGTAAATGTATGTAAGCTTGTTGTGTAATACTTTGGGTATTCATGGTTCATTTTTTTCGTTCTCAGGGTATCTACCACTCAATTGTGTGAAAAAGTGATGCAGGTGTGACTACATCCTCATATATAGCCTCCTGTTGATTGCTCAGCTGTGATCAGTTTGGAAGACTTGTCTTTCTTTGTCTTGCTGCCTGTTGCTCCTCTGGTGGAGCACACGAGAGGAGGAAGCAGATAAAGGCAGCTAGTTTCAGCATATCTATGCCCAGGGACTTGGATTGTCCTGTTCAGACACAGATGGCTGTTGCAGTCCTGGATCGGAGCTTCAGCAGTGAATATCCTGCAAGCAGCAGAGCTGACGGGAGATCATTGAGCTGGAAGAGAGTCTTTGTCCAAACTGATAATGGTTCTGTCCTGGGCATTGAACTGGAGAGGGGAGAAAATGCTCAGACTGTTAAAAAAAAGCTGCAGATAGCCCTCAATGTACCCACAGAGGAGAGCTCACTGACTTTTGGTGATCTGGTTCTGAACAATGATCTCAGCAGTATTCGCAATGACTCGCCATTGCTTCTCACAAGGAATCAGATGCATCGGAGCAGTTCTACGCCTTGCCTCTCTCCTACTGGAAAGGATGTGAGACAGCGAGATCGGAGTGGGCCCATTGAAATCCTTGGATGTTCAAGCCCTTCCTCTCAGATGAAGCAGCTTGCTAAGGATGTTATGAAAGCCATAAGAAATGAAGTTGACCCAGTAGCTGTTAACAGTGGGATGGGAGGCGCCTATTACTTCAAGAACATTTGGGGTGAACGTGTTGCGATTGTCAAGCCAACTGATGAGGAACCATTTGCTCCAAATAATCCTAAAGGCTTTGTGGGGAAGGCCCTTGGACGGCCAGGCCTCAAAAGATCTGTACGTGTTGGTGAGACTGGCTTCCGAGAGGTTGCTGCTTACCTCCTTGACTACGGTAATTTTGCAAATGTTCCTCCCACCATGCTAGTCAAGATCACACACACGGTGTTCAACGTGAACGATACTGTTGGCTGCAAAAGTAAAGTCTTCCGCAACAAACCACAGGCTGTGAGCAAGATTGCATCATTGCAGCAGTTCATCCCTCATGATTTTGATGCCAGTGACCATGGGACATCAAGCTTCTCTGTATCTGCAGTGCACAGGATTGGCATACTTGACATCAGAATCTTCAATACAGACAGGCACGCCGGAAATCTCCTTGTCAGGCAGCTTGGTCCTGGGGTTGACAATTTTGGAGTGCAGACTGAACTCATTCCTATTGACCATGGTCTTTGCCTGCCAGAATGTCTAGAAGACCCTTACTTTGAATGGATCCACTGGCCACAGGCATCCATCCCTTTCTCTGATGAGGAACTTGAATACATTGCAAATCTGGATCCTGTACAAGATGCTGAAATGCTTCGCATGGAGCTGCCCATGATACGTGAGGCATGTCTGAGGGTGCTGGTGCTATCAACTACATTTCTCAAGGAAGCTGCAGCGTTCGGCCTCTGCTTGTCAGAAATTGGAGAGATGATGAGCAGGCGGTTAACTGGGAAAGAAGAGGAGCCAAGTGAGCTTGAGCTTCTCTGCATGGTGGCAAGAAAGTGGGTTGAGGAAAGAGAGCTATTTTGTCCAGAAGTCGGAGCTGAAGATGACGATGATGACTTCACCCAGTTCTCTCTTGACAGCGAGGATGATTCAGATGCATTTGAAGCACCGTCTTTCAGCAAGTTTGGGTCCATGAAGGCAAGTTCCAGGAATCCACTGTTGAAGTTAGATGAGTGTGATGAGGAAGATGAAGAGGATGACAAGGAGGCGAGCAAGGATGACACTGACACCTTGAGTGGTGCGTTTCCTAAGCAGATTCCTTCCATCTCGAAGTTGTCAGTGTCGCTGAAGGGGCTTGGTTTCCTTGGGAAAGCTAAAGCCTACCATAGTGATGTTGCAAAGAGCATGGCGACTTCTAAAACCAACTATAGTGGCAAAGGTAGTGAGCATCAGTCTGGGAGCAGGAGCGCGAATGAGCTGCTCCCTCCCAGCGCCAGTTTTATGAAGCTGTCAGACATGGGCCCTGAGGAGTGGAGTGCATTCCTTGAAAAGTTCCAGGAGCTGCTCCCGAGCGCTTTCCGAGCCCGGAAGCACGCTGCTGGTGGCGGCCTGCGTCCAATGCAGAGGCTGGGCACTTCTTGCCAGTTTTGAAAGTATTAGAAGAGAAGCTATATACCAAGGTAACGTAGATCGAAGTCAGGTGGGCAGCGGGCAACAATTGTGTCCGTCGCAGCAGCGGCAGCGGCAGCAGCTCGACGCTTTTGGTGTTTGGGCTTTGGAGGAGATAGAGGTGGTTCGAGAATAAGACCTCCTTGACATACAGGAGTGTGTGTGGTGTTTGTGCATTGTTTTGACATACGAGGTGAGTTCTTTTATCTGTATATATACGAGTACCTCTCAATGCCGGGCTCGGCCTCGGCTGGTACCCGATGGTGGTGACTGGTGAGTGTTGCTGGCATCGCCCGTGTTTCGGCCTTGCCACTGTACCATTTTGGAGACGCTTACCATGATATGCACTTAGATATTGCTACACTACATATATGCGTATGGTATATATAATCATCTGTTTATATGTCTTGTGTGTTGCTCTGCCTATGCTTTTGTTGCGCAAGTTGGTGAGAACCGTTGATATGAGCGAACAGTGGTGAAGTTAGGAATAAATTTAACGGGGGTTGAATTATTTATAGATTTAAATTAAGTTGATATAAATTTAGTCTTTTACTCGTATGGAATTTTAAATGCACATAAAAATTACACAATTGGATAGAGATAATGAAAAACAGATAAATACAAATTAGGTATCTTGATAATAAAAGTGTATATTCTAAAAATATATAAATCACTTATGTATGAAACACATCAAAAAATTAGTGAAATTACATTGATAAAGACTAAACTATCAGTACAAAGTATCTATATATAGTGATAAGTCATCTAAAAATAAAGTATTAATTTTTATCAGTACAAAGTTATAAAAATTACATTGATAAAGACTAAACTATCTATATATATCTATAATGAATTACAAATCTATAAGTGAAACTAGATTATAAGTGAACAAATTATTTATTGTGCTATCTAAACTATCTAAAAATCTAAACTTTAAATTGTGCTATCTAAACAAATTACTTACTGTGCTATCTAAACTATCTATATACTTACTGAGTTAGTGTGCTCGGGCTCGACCCTTCTTTTTGCCCGACCGACTCTTTGGACACCTATCCATGCCTCCCGGTCCTCCCCCAGTCCCCCTATTTCTCTCTGGTCCAGGCCTGAGCAGCTGAGCTCCCAGCCGGCGGTTGGTCGCCTATTTCTCCCGCCCCTGCAGCTCCCTGCCTCCTGCCCCTCCTCCTCTCCGGCCCCGCCTCGGCCTCCTCCTCCCGCTCCCGCCTCCCGGTCCTCCCCCTCCGCTCCCTGCCTCGCTCTCCCTCTCGCTTTGCTCCCGGCTCCCGCCTCCTCCTCTCCCCTGCTCGGTGCTCGCGCCCGCCTCGGCCTCCCTGCTCCACTCCCTCGCTAGTGTCGCCGCCAACCTCTAGATCCAACCCGCTCTAATGTTCGGCACTTCGGCGTGCGATAGGTCCCAGATCTAGATTGCTATATTATGTGATTGCTATGTTGTGTGATTTGTGATTTGTGAGTTTGTTGTGTTGAGCCTAAAACCAGTAGATTTTGTTTGACCTAAAGCCAGTGGGCCTAAACACGCTGGGGTGGCCGGGTGGGGGTGACATGAGGAGCGGCCAGACCACCGCTGTGAGCTTCGCCGGGAGGGTGGGGAGGGTTCTGGCTATAGCTTAGCCCGAGAGGGAGGGGGGTTCTACCGAGGGAGGTAAGACTTGAGTCTCACTAAGCCGCTCCTTGGCTTCACCCCTGTGAGCGAACGATTAGAACTTGCTTCAGAAAATGTCAAAGAATTCCATGTGCTGCAGGAACCTGCATGATTGGGTGATTTCATCATCAGTGTGGGGCTCATGCCGTCCATCCAGAGATGTTTCCCTAAGACGCAATGTTGTCACTTGCTATTATTGGAAGTGTTACAATATCCCTGTGATATCGAGTTACAAAACCATCAATCTTTTGACCCGGTTGTTCTCTGCTTCAACGTACGCACTAGGAGAGTTTTAGTCCGGGACAGTTTCTGATATCGCCAGCATCCTGTAGACCCTGAAGAGGGTCGTCACCCTGTGGTGTTATCCGCAACAGAAGTGATCTCTGATTGCTCTTTTTTCCCCCATCAGGTTAAGTGGCCGGTCCGTCTCACGAGCAAGAGATCAAAACTGGAGGTTGCTTTCCATCATCTGGATTGGAAATAAGATAAAACTAAACTAAACTGAACCCATCTCGCAGACCAAAAAAAAAATCAAGAGAAGATCAAAACTGTGCAGAAGACGACGTCCATTGCCTGCTCCATATGCAGTGTGCATAACAGCAACGGGTGTCGTCTCGCCTGTCGCCCGTAGGCAAGGCCGCGACGACGTGCTGTGGCCGTCTCGTCTGGCCCTCACTTATCGGCCGCGTAACGGCTCACGCAGCCTTATCTCGGCGGCAGCATGGGCCCGATCGAAAAGCGTAAAAGGTTCGCGTGGTCCGGTTCGCCACGGCTGCCATTGGCTGAGCAGATGCAGGCACAGGCAAGCTGCTACGGCGAGGCGAAGCAAATGGATTTCGCTTTTCTTGGAACTCGAAAAATCTGAGTCCCAAACTGGAAGTAACGCAGCTACTAGTCTACTACTGAACTAGCAAGTGATTTGGTACTAGTTTCCTACTACTACCTCGGCGTTTCTTGTGGGGAGGCATGATGAGAGCATGCCGGCGTGGTGAGGACCTGTTTGTGCGGGGAGACGTCGCGGACGCCGAGACGGATCTTGCAACGGGCAGCGGCTGCTTCAGACGGCCTCGTTTGGAACTTTCTGAGAAATGTCAGGAGCCAAATAGAGCAGAAATTGCAAAGTACAGGCCCAACAAATCGAAAATCTCTGATGTCGGTCACTGCGACTGAAAAGAGTGAAGCGTACTGCTTGGCACATGCTACAGCCTGAAGTACGCACCGTCAGTCTCTATTCTCTGCAACTTCAGAAATATTCTGACAGATTACAGGTGCTCTCCAACACACAGTGCAACCAAAACTGCCCATTCAGCTCGCCTCAAGCTGAGCATGGGCTACATGTGGCTTAGAGAGAGTCCTTACCTAGTAAGCTAGCCATCTTCTAATGGATACTGTGTATGTGACAAAAGATCAAGAAGAAATAAGCTAGGTTACATGTATCTATAGCAAGGAGTCAGCATCTCATGCTCCAGGAGATACCTTCAAATGTCTAGGGCTTCTTCGCAGGCTCATCTAACGGCGCATCTTGTTGATTGGCCGGTGGTGGTGAACATTTATCTTGTAGTCCACGCTCAGCATGTCCGACACCACAGTGGCCGTCTAGTCATGTTTACGATGACCAGTTGGTTCTTGAAACAAGACAGGAGTTGCTGATCCCTTGCTCCGTTTGCCCTGAACGTAAATTACAAAAACCATCAGTACATAGTAGGAAGTGGTAAGCAAAATGTAAGGTGGCCATGTGCTGTACAAATGGATGTAATGCTGATGCGCTTGCCTGATCATGTACAGCTTTAGAAGATGCATCTGCTCCTTGATATACTCCTGCAACAACAGAAATGGCACATTTCAGTACATCATTTAGAGTTTATACTACATATTGGTGATTTGCTGTTAGAAAAAGCAGTACAATTAATTACTCCTCGCTATGCGATGCATTGCAAAAAGAAAAAACAACTAATTACAAATCCAACCTAAGGCGATTAACCGGAAGATATAAGAACCTACAACAACAGTAAAGAACACTAGCTTGTTTAAATGAGTAGCACTACTGAACTAGTAATCAGTGACAAGAACCAGGAAGAAGTCTTTGCCTTTTTTCAGTTATTCTTTGGTGGATGAGTTTTCGGAGTGCGGTAATCGGAATTGAACGGCTCAAGGTCTGCAAATTTGCGCTTGCCGCCGCTCGTGCCCCCAGCACTTTCACCACTTAACCCGACAACGGTGACCTCTACGGTTTTCTCCCCTCCATGGACAGTGTTTGCACCTGTGTTCTTTGCTCCCTTGCCTTCCACCACCTCACCCTTCTTCACATCTCCGTGTCCCGGGGCAGCCTTTTCCTTCCGTACTGTCAACCATTTCCGACCTGTTAGTAGTATCGCATTGTCGCTCAAGCGTTCCTGCATTTTCACAATAAGCAGAAACCATTACTACCTTACTACTAGTGCTACCACTTGCAGCGTACTAAAACTATACCATGAGCAAAAAGGAATGTACAAAATTCTACTTACCTTGTTTGCTTCAGCAGTGGAGGCAGACAGGGCAGACAAGGAGAGCAGAAGCACCAGAAGAACACCTGCACACCCCATCCTGCCACACCCTCTTGCA
Source organism: Melocanna baccifera (assembly GCA_036346265.1). Classification (NCBI taxonomy): domain Eukaryota; kingdom Viridiplantae; phylum Streptophyta; class Magnoliopsida; order Poales; family Poaceae; genus Melocanna; species Melocanna baccifera. Next base: position 21,356,442 of record CM070700.1, on the reverse strand, counting down.
AGGAGTCGCTAATTCTGAATCAGAGGAACATAGGAAAGGAGAGGTTTAGACGACTAGAACAGGGTTTTATAAGGAGGCTCCGTGCAGAACTCACTGTGATCGATCAGCTGAACTGCATAACAATGCTAGTCAAAGAGAGCTACTGCATATTCAAATCAGCACCATCTGACACGCTCTCTAAGCTAGAGTAGAATACCAAACTGTCCTGGTTGTGCGCTTTCCATTTCTTAATCCGCGCCTGTCGCGTGCGCACACCGATGCGGTGGTCCTAGCTGAGCTAGTTGCTCGGCACATGGAGGACGATATCAAAATCTGAGGCGCGGAATCGATCGGCTTGATCGATCTCTGGTGCACGCGCCACCGGCCATGCAGACAGACGCGGCAATCTTCCCAATCTCTGACGCCCGCTTGCATTGAGGCTTCTGTCTTCTGCTGCCGATTCAGTACACCGTTCTGCAGCGACCGATGCGAATGGAAGAACGCAAGCAGCATGCGGTTCGTCGTATGCGCCGTCGCGCGCTTGACGAGGAGCGAAGGGGGGTCGGGAAAGTGCAGCCACGGCGAGATGCGTTTCTGCAGTGTCTTCAGACTGACGAACCTTGCGTACACGGGGGGTGGTAAACAAATCCTGTGTGAGATCCAACTCCCTATAATACATTTTGGTGCTTGTAGGGAGATCGCTAGCTAGAGTCTCGGATTCCTTCGAAGATCTGGCATTGTGCTACGGGTACCAATTAACACTTAGCGCTAAGAGCTTACTTGCGCAGTACGTGGCGGCGCGCCATTGGTTCTGACCAAGGCCGGGCCATTTCCTGCAGTGTGATCTTGCATCTGCAAGTGGTGGCGGTGGTGATGGAGACCTGGTGACTGAAGGGGGTGCCTAATTAAAACCACGCTAATGGAAAGTTTTATAGTTACCTAAGCAGGGCCACGTTGCTTAACAGTCAAGATTCTTGCTCTAGTAAGTAGTAATTTAGGCCCTAATGTTTGTTTTCGCCCCGGCAAAGATCTGTCACCAACTGCATCGTGCTGACCGAATTAACAATCGCCGCGTGAGATCAAACGAGGGTTGGTACCTGGCGGTCCGGGACTACCGCGCCGAGACACTGATGGTGGGGTATGTTGGATGTGTGGCCCTACTCGACAGTGCCTAGCTCTGTCGGTTAACGATGGAGTCGGTAGCGCTGGCCGTCGGTTGTTAGTTGAGTACCGTTGCTGTTCTTCCTTTCCAGCGTTCGTCTGCGTCTGAACCTGGCCCTGGTGGCTCGCAGCTTCGACTCTGTGCCGCACGGGCACTGGCTGCATCTGTACCCACGTGTAGATTTCAGAGGCATGGCACGAGCCACGAGCGGTTACCAGCAGCCATTTTGTCGTAGGCTCGTAGCCTGTCTGCCATCGGTGTTCCCGGACGATGGATTCCGTTTCTCGGTGATGGCCGTACGATTTGACCGTCGTCGGGGTGGGTTCACTGGCGAGTCCGGTTGTGCGGCGGTATCTGGCAGGCGGCAGCAGAAATGTGGGGAGAAGACGAGGCCGCTAGTGAGAGCGGGCACTGGGCAGCACGCATCTTCATACGGTAGCGCGGGCGTGCCCGGGCCGGCGAGCGGAAACACATGTAGCAATGTAGCGTATTATTTTTTTTAATTTGGTCTCCGTTGTTATAAAAAATAGTTATGTCTCAGATCTCATTAGACGCGGTAGATGACATATATCACCTAATGCACCACCCAAGCTTGGCATGTGGTTGGGACGGTGGCAGGGAGCGTGTGCGACGGGAGCTGGCTTGGCTCATTGCCGATGGGCCTGCAGGGCTACCGTGCTTTGTAGACTTGGGCAGCTCCTGCCGAGTGGCCATGACTTGGTAGCTCTGCTGCCTTGGCTGCAGTACATGGCCTCCCGCAACCGTTTGCCTGTTTAACCTTTTTTGTAATAATTAGCGCTACGAATGGAAAAAACATATGGTTTTATTATAAATTTTTTAGAAAGGTGCAACGGGAGGTTTGGATGGGCAGATGAACCAACTCCATCTTTTAAATAGTATAGTTATATTATTGCACAAAATTATAGTAATAGATCATGTGTAGCCTGACATGGTACTTCGCAATGAAAATACGAATTACAACGGCCATAGGACGAAAATGTAGAACCGTACAACACCCATATGGTGTGATGGTCATCCGAACGGCATGAACGTGGATGCTAATCAAGTGTATTAATATACTCAGTCTACTTATCGGAGGAACCTAAAATACATCTTTCTTCTAAACTGCTTACTTAGTATATCATGCTACTACGAAAGCAGTCAGTGGCTAGGAGAGATACATCCACTCTTCAAATTTGAAGAAATGACATAAGCTTTATTACTACCAAAGGTAAGTTTTTACATAATACATACAAGTTACATTGTAGTTAACTACTCATCGAAGCCTCCCATCTGGCCGCCATTTGATGGAGACACGACCTTCATCTCTTTAGCAATCCTGTTCTCGAATGGTTTTACATCTTCAAAGAACTTCGCCACTTCTTCCTCTGAAAAATTGAACTCTGCTTCGAGTGCTTGAAGGTTGAGAGAAGGGTCGGATGCCTTAAGCTTTGCTAAGGCAAAGCTGACTCCATTTGCAACAGCATCCAGCATGTCCGCTCATGATTGCTCATGAAAGTAACCAGCAGGTCTTTTAAGGGTTTCAAGTTGTAGACCAAGACAATATACCTTATTGACCGATTCCTCTAAGGAGGATACAAGTGCTTCCGCGCCCATCTCGATGAGCATATTATTGAAAGAAGAATCTTCTCTTGAAGATTGCCTTGAATGTCCTTCTTCTCCTCCTTGGTACAAGTGCTTATTCTAGTTATTGAATCTTTAAATCTTGCTCTACACGAGTAGCTTAAAGTTAGCAAAGGCAAATTAGAAACATAACAAAATGTTCGGATTAACGATCTATTACCATTGTTCTTCTCGTGAGCATCGATCACTTATGCTTGAGGATATTGTCATTGACTCTAGTCAACCAATCTTCAATTGAGTGGTTCTTGGCTTTGCACGTCTCTTCAAGCCTTACAACGATAGCTCCTTTTGTCTTCACTTTCTTTTTAAAGTTTTCTAATTCTAACAACCACGACAAGGAGGGAAATAGAAAAAAAAAAGGAAAAGTGAAGATTTGCAAGCAATAAAAGGAAAATATCTACAAGTAACCTACTTCTTAATTAGAGATTTTCTCCTCAAGGTTGTTGAGAAGTAGTTCGTTCTCGGTCAAGGTTGACCCGAATAGCACCTTCATGGTGTTTCCAGACCTGTAAAAATGTTTAAAGGGTTACGAGAGAAAATACTTCATGATCAGAATGTGATGAGAAGATTAAACTCATTACTAGTCGTCAGCTTGTTGACGGAGGTTAGTCCTCTCCTTCTCGAGGGCTAATGAATGCATGGTTGCTTCTCCGACCAAGGCAATTCTCTCCACCATGTGCTAAAAAGAAGAGAAAAGAAGAAACTCATAGACGTTTTGATAAGATCCAATGTGCATAAAAGTAGTCTTAAGAACTTAGCAATATCATTTTGTTAGCAAATGCAGAGTAAAGTTCCTTAGGGGCGGTCTTCAACTCGAGGTCTAACACCCTCCTCCACCAAAGATCCTCGAGTCTTCGATTGTTGAAGATGTGGCCTTGATCGGGAATATCCCTCGGGTGAGGAGACTTCCTCATCATTGAAGAGCCTTCAACTTCTGGTCCTCCTAAGAAGGAGGTATTTCTACTCCCTCCTCTTCGATCACTGCTTCACTGTTGCACGCGACGGCGGAAGAAATGACGAAGTAAACAAGATCAATCGCAGAGAGACACAAGATTTAACGTGGAAAACCCTCCCAATGCGAGAGGGGAAAAACCACGGGCGCCAGCCAGCAACAATCTTCACTATATCAGGGTGAGGTTACAATGCCGGGGATTTACAACTCTAATGCCCTGATCCCAAACGGCGGCTTACAGGATATATATAACAAGGAAACCCTAATTTGATATATATATAGCGTGACGGGCCTCCGCTACGCTCCGTCCAGAAGCTGGCCTATTTGATATATATAATTTGGATCACAAATCAACATTCACCAGTGGAAATAGGAGTCTACTGAGACTTCATCTCTACTTCTGGATCCTTCAACGATGTCGGAGCCACCAAAGAATCCTTGGTTGTAATGGCTTTTGCTCCTTCAGTTGACATCATTATCATCTGAGGAACCACTATAACCGCTTCCTCCTTTAATGTCTCTTGAACAGAAGCACTTGGGAGAAATGCGACCGGAGTGGTAGGAGTGCTACAAAACAAGCAAAATATGGAAAAGAGAAAAGCAAGAACATCAAGGCACAAAGAAATAAAAAAGGTATGACTGTTTAAAATTTTCGACGACTAGTACATACTTGTTTTCTTTGTCTTCAAGTTGAACCGTCCAAAGCATAATTCAAAGTGCTCGCCTTTCTCTTCTTCTTGATCTATTTCACCAGTGTAGTAATAGTAGGGCTGGTCGGATCCTTGGTGCTTTCTGACTGGATGCTCTCATCTTTGGTTAGCTCCTCAAGACAACTGGAGATTGCTTCTCCAATTCCCTGCACCTCTTTGAATGGTCAAGCTTCCTCGACCACTAGAGCACTTATCTCTACTGGTGTCGTAGAAGTCTTGGGGTCACCACCAGGTTCTGAATCTCCTTGGTTGCAATCACCATCGTGCTCACGACCAGTGGATCTGCTGCACTTGTGGGTTCCATGGTCATGGTACCACCAATCAATGGATCCTCCTTCGCTCCCGCCCATGTCATCAACAGAGATGAGTTCAGCGACAAATCCCTTCATCCAAGAAATAAATTCCTATCTGTGTAATTTTGTTTTTCATCTGAACCCTTTGTCGGCTCAGAACCATCTGTAAATATGAAGAATGTTACGATACACCGATTGAAAAAGAACAATTTGAGTGAAGAGAATCTTCTGTTACCTTAAGTCTTTTGATCCTATCCTCTGAAGAGGTAACTGCTAGGATACGAGGAACTTCTTTCTTCTACTCGGGTTCTCCCTCACAGATCTTTACCCTCTCTCTCACTTCAAAATGGGATAAAGCTACAAAACCAAAATAGAAGAAAAAGTTTTAAGTTAGAAAAGGTATATCAAACAAAAGATGATCCAACCGATCGAAGTTCTCGATGCTTACCTTCCGAGAAGTTCTTGGTCGAGCCTTTGAGGCCATCATACTATAACATGATATAGTCACACGATTTCAAGGGACTAATTTGGCGTATGTAAAAGTCCCTCACCACATGCCATAAAGTCAACAAGTCCTTAAGATACATGATGGCATCAACCCATTGTTGTGTTCTCCCTTCCTTCTTCGAAGAAGACCTCCATCTTAGGTTTTCCACTGCTATTCATCGCACGAAGGATAGGTTGTCTTCTTTGTTAACTTTCATGTAAAACCAAAGCTTTTTCCACGATGACCATGAAGATTTGGAAAACATTGGGATGTACTCCCTCGCATTTCCATCGTGAAGTCACAAGGAGCAGTTCCCAGGTGATGTCACCGCCTTTCCATCTCTCCCAGTCATCTTGTAGTAGTATATGAAGAGTTTCAAGTTCGTCGAAATCCCCAGATATGCCTCGCATAGGTAGGCGAAGATGCTGAGGTTGGCGATTGAGTTGGGAGCCAGGCTCACCAACTCAATCTCATAGAATTCGAGCACCTACGATAAGAAGGAATGCACCGGCAACCTAAATCCGCACCCCACACATGCCCAGAAGATAGGAATCTCGTTGTTGTTGCCGCTTGGAAAGCTCTCTCCCATTGCTGTCCTCTAGGGAACCAGAACCTTATCAGGAATCAATCTCACATCTTCCAGGACCTTCAATCTCTTCGATCCTAGATCGGATGTCGGTCACTTGGTAATTAAGTCAAACATTTTTTATTGTAATGGCTGAAGATCTAAAGTGTGGATTGAAGAGGTTCAAAGCTGAAGTCAGAGGACACTAAGGCAAAGAGGTAGAGGAAATAAAAGAAGGTGATAGGTTTTTTCGGACAGCATGAAGCCAACAGGTACCATGTCGATTTTTGTAGGGTTTTTAACTGCAAAAACAAAGGTTGCAAAATTTGAGCCTAACGGATAAAAAACCTTTCAGTTTTTCTCAGTTGGCTTTCTCAATCTTAAGTGGATAAAAAATCCTCTTTACCCTTTTTAAAGAGTATTCTCCAACTTGAATTTCAATAGAAGAAAATTCAAGTTATAAATTCATTTAAAGTTTGATGAGCTAGTTAACGAGGATTGAATAATCCATTAATACAGCTTTAATACTTAATTAAGGCCTAAAGACCCATGTGGCTGTAAGCTTCCAAAGATAATTACTCGAGTACCCTTGGTCGAAGGTTCACTATACATTTCATCTGACCAGCGGACCACTCAAAGATCTCATGAACTGGTATAAGGCCCCACCTCCAGGCAATTTCTCCTGTACGGTGAATAAAGCACGTGCTCTACTCGCTACAAGCAACACAACGATTTAGCATTACGTATCTGACAACAACCGTCATGCAGTTGTCATCGTGATTATCTCTCACTGATAATAACTGAAGATTATTGTTAGATCTCTCTTTCACTGACAACAATTGCACATTCGATCAGACGGGATGATTCAACAAGACACCTGTTCATGTGGATAACTAATACCCCTTCAACGCTATTTAAAATTAACAAGAGAAGACACAAACAAGAATAACACGAATTTCAACATAGACAATAGAACGACACCAGAAGTACAATCCTAGAAGAGTAATCACGATCTCTCTACCAGATAGAAGATTACAGATACTAGAGCTAGTAGCATCTTTTTTGTAATATCTTATTGAGAGCATCTTGTAATCAGTTCATAGCAATAAAGATTATCCCTATTCTCCTCCTAAATCCTTCCAAGGGACTTAGCCTTTTTCTCACAATTCGTAAGATCGCTGACTTGATCGTTGACAATGGTTGTTAGCTTTTTTTGAGATATTCAATTAAAGTAAAATGAAGAAAAAATAAGAAAAAAAAACCCATTATATCTTCACGAATAATACAAAAGAAAAGAAAAAAATTATGTTAAGAAGTCAACCCTATTTTAAATGATTTTTAGTTTTTAAAAGCTGAAAACCAAAAAGCCATCAAACGGGCCTCCACAACAACGAGTAAAAAGGCCCGGAGACTACATGCAAGGGATTTTTACAGAAGGGGCCCGTGTGTGTTCCACAAGCCTGTGTTGGGCACCTTTCATCACAATACTCTCGACGACCGGCCCATAACCGTTCACAGCCGCAATGGCACCGGACAGCATGGCCCTTTTTCCCTTTACCCCCACACGTCACGAAAGCCTCGCCCAACGATCGGCCGCTAAAAAATCAGCCTCCCACGCTCCATCCCGCCGTCGGCGCGCCCCATCGGACGGCGCGGGCGCGGCCGCCACAGCCGTGCCTCAACGACCCCTCACGCCACCCCCGTGCGTCCTATACGCTTCTAGAACCCTCCGGCCTCCCTGCCTCGTCTCGTCTCCTTCCTCCCACCAAAACCCGCCTCCATTCTCTCACTCTCTCCACGTATAAACCCTAACCTCTTATCCGTTCGTCTCTTCCCAAAACGTCACACCAAACCACCACAAGAACACAAGCAAAAAGCTCCGGGCTCTTTGGTACTGCCTTATCTCATGGCGCCGGCGCTGAGCAGGAGCCTGGGGGCGTCGTCGGTGGCGGCCCTGCGGCCGAGCCCGTCGCGGGGGCCGCTGCGGGGCGCTCTCGTGCCGCAGGGGAGGGGCGCGGTGAGGTGCGTGAGAGGGGTGAGGTGCGAGGTGGGGAGGAAGAGGGGGAGGCTGGTCGGGGTGAGGTGCGACGCCGCCGTCGCCGAGAAGCCCGCCGGGGAGGAGGAGGAGGCGGCCGGCGAGAAGTTCGAGTACCAGGCAGAGGTGGGTGGAGGAGTTGGAAGTCTTGTAACATTTGGTCGAATTTTGGATTGGTATACATTTGGGGGCGAAAGGGACTTCTTTTGCGATTAGTCGGTGTGAAGTGGCAAATTTGAGCTTCGATAACAGAGAAAAAATTTACAAGAGCTGTTGATGTAATCTGCTGATGTTTGTAGATTTTATAGTTCGAGGATTGCGTGTTTATGCGATGTTTCTCTTTGTCCTTCAGGTTAGCCGCTTGTTGGATTTGATTGTTCATAGCTTGTACAGCCACAAGGAAGTATTTCTCCGCGAACTTGTAAGGTTAATCTTCTACTCAAACTCATGATCTATAATTGAATTATTTATCGTTATTCCCAAAGAAAAATTGCTATTCCCAACTGCAGTGCCACGCTATCTGATCCTGTCACATTCTATATTTTACCCCAGTAATGCAAGTGATGCATTGGATAAGCTGAGATTTCTCAGTGTAACTGACCCCTCTGTGCTGGCTGATGGTGGCGAGCTGGAAATTAGGATTAAATCCGACCCAGAGGCTGGCACAATCACTATCACGTGAGTTGTTCTTGTGTATCTACTTACCATATTATGCATCAATTATGATGGAAATCATTATTCAGTCTCATTGTTTTGGATTGTACAGTGATACTGGCATTGGGATGACCAAAGATGAACTCAAAGACTGCCTTGGAACTATTGCACAAAGTGGCACCTCAAAATTTTTGAAGGCTCTGAAGGTGCGCTCTTTTCCTATAATGATCTCTCATTTGTTTCATGATTGACTTGATGTTAATTTCTCTGCTTTTTTTAGGAGAACAAAGATCTTGGTGCAGATAATGGACTTATTGGTCAATTTGGTGTGGGATTTTATTCGGCTTTTCTTGTTGCAGAAAAGGTATGGAATATCTCTTGGATGGTACCACCAGAGTAGATCAATCCTTCATGCTTTGTGAGAACTTGTTGTTTCAAATTATTCTTACATTTGATTTGCAAGCCAAAAATGTTTCTCTAGCTTGAAGTTATTTTGTTGACTTGCAGGTTGTGGTGTCCACTAAGAGTCCAAAGATAGATAAGCAGTATGTATGGGAAGCTGTGGCTGACAGCAGCTCGTACATCATCAAGGAAGAGACTGATCCTGAGAAAGCACTGACACGAGGAACACAAATTACTCTATTTTTAAGCGTAAGAAGCTTACACTGATATCTATTATACAACCTTCACCGCCTAGATCAATTCTTACCATCTTATTTGTTCCTTTAGGATGATGATAAGTATGAATTTGCTGACCCAGCGAGGATTCAAGGTTTAGTTAAGAACTACTCACAGTTTGTTTCGTTCCCCATATATACATGGCAGGAGAAATCAAGAACAGTTGAGGTAGGCTTTTGATTATGCTTTATTCTAATCCTCCTAAATTATCACTGCAATTGGTATTTACTTTGCGCTTGTTACATCCTCTAAATAGGTTGAAGAAAAGGAAGAGTCGAAAGAAGGTGAAGATGCAACAGAGGTTAGTTTTCTGTACATTTGATTGTCATTGTGGTCAAATTGACTCCTTTTGTTAATTAATCAGTTGAGGTAGGCTTTTGATTATGCTTTATTCTAATCCTCCTAAATTATCACTGCAATTGGTATTTACTTTGCGCTTGTTACATCCTCTAAATAGGTTGAAGAAAAGGAAGAGTCGAAAGAAGGTGAAGATGCAACAGAGGTTAGTTTTCTGTACATTTGATTGTCATTGTGGTCAAATTGACTCTTTTTGTTAACTAATCCGACATGTTTCCTCTTTTGCTATAGGGTGAAAAGAAGAAAAAGAAGAAAACTATCACTGAGAAGTACTGGGACTGGGAGTTGGCTAATGAAACGAAGCCCATATGGGTAAGCTGTCACCCAATTTATTTGTTACCATAGCATGGCTGTTGGTGCTTGCAGTGCAATTGTCGTGTGATATATGTTGTATTATATTCCATAGCCACATTTACAGATTTTGGTTTCTATTGGCTATTGGAAGAAGCATAAGTTGAATTCAATTTTCTTCCATGCAGATGAGAAGTCCAAAGGAAGTCGAGAAAACTGAGTATAATGAATTCTACAAGAAGACATTCAATGAGTTTTTGGATCCTCTCACTTATACACACTTTACAACAGAGGTCCTTGGACTTATCAAACTTTACTTTTGTTATGCCCATACACATTAAACATTTTGACAAGACTTATGTTCTAAACAGGGTGAGGTGGAATTTAGGAGTGTTCTCTACATTCCAGGAATGGCACCTCTTAGCAATGAGGAGATAATGAATCCTAAGACCAAAAATATCCGGCTGTATGTCAAGAGAGTTTTCATATCAGATGACTTTGATGGCGAGCTGGTATGTTGCCACAATTTTTTATTCTTGCCTTCACCTTACAGTTAGACATTAGTTCTTCAGTTGCTATGATAACAATGTTGAATGAATTGCTGAATGTAACGTTCTCTCTGCAGTTCCCCAGGTACTTGAGCTTTGTAAAAGGTGTAGTTGACTCGAATGATCTTCCTCTCAATGTTTCTCGTGAGATTCTTCAAGAAAGTCGCATTGTAAGTTATGGAAAAACATTTTTGATTTAACATACAGTGGAGTACTAGACTCAAGGTAGCTGATATTTGGAAATAATGGTTGCCATCCTTATGTTTCAGGTCAGGATCATGCGTAAGAGACTTGTTAGGAAGACATTTGATATGATTCAGGAGATTGCCGAGAAAGATGACAAAGAGGTAAGAATCAAACATTCTTTTCTTCCCCAGCTGTTGATGTACTTGGTTTGTTTTGAAGCTTGGTGTCGCTTGTACTATAGGATTACAAGAAATTCTGGGAGAGCTTTGGCAAGTTCATGAAACTTGGTTGCATTGAGGACACAGGAAATCACAAGCGCCTTGCTCCTTTATTGCGGTTCCAATCTTCCAAAAATGAGACAGATTTGATAAGTCTTGATCAGTATGTAGAGAATATGCCTGACAGCCAGAAGGCAATCTATTATATTGCTACAGATAGTCTTCAGAGTGCAAAGACTGCTCCTTTCTTGGAAAAGCTGGTTCAGAAAGACATTGAAGTATGAGCACACTTTATTGTTGATAAAAAAAAATGATTTTCTCTTGTGCTGCAGCCTACAGTTCTAGCTCACAGTGGTACTTTCTTCTTTTTTTAGGTTCTCTACCTTATCGAGCCGATTGATGAGGTAGCCATTCAGAATTTACAGACATACAAAGAGAAAAAATTTGTCGATATCAGCAAAGAAGACCTAGAATTGGGTATGGAAACTCTGAAAATTGTATGTGATTGGTTATAAACTTTTGGTATTTTTTGCATGACCCTAACATACGTTGGCTGTTACAGGTGATGAAGATGAGGACAAGGGAAAAGAAAGCAAGCAGGAGTACACTCTTCTTTGTGACTGGATAAAGCAACAGCTTGGCGACAAAGTTGCCAAGGTCCAAATCTCAAAGCGACTCAGCTCTTCGCCATGTGTTCTTGTATCTGGCAAGTTTGGTTGGTCAGCCAACATGGAAAGGTAGCATGATTGCTCAGTCCTCCTACAAACAGAATAGTAGCTCAAAAGTGTACAGTTATTCCTTTTTTTTTAAAAAAATGGAGTTGTTTTTCTAATATGTGTTTCTTCAATTTGATAGGCTCATGAAAGCACAAACACTTGGTGACACATCAAACTTGGAGTTCATGAGAGGAAGAAGAATTTTTGAAATCAATCCGGACCACCCTATTATCAAGGACTTGAATGTAAGATAACAACAATATGTTGTTACAAACTGTACCTAATTTGTTCTTATATCATGCTGCATAACTCGATAGCACTTTCTTATGCCTCATGTATGTATGGCAAACAATTACAGGCTGCTTGCAAAAACGAGCCCGAAAGTACTGAAGCCAAGAGGGCGGTTGAATTGTTGTATGAGACTGCCCTGATCTCCAGTGGATATACTGTAAGTAAAACAAACCTATGCTTGTGTGTCATGGTCTATGATGATATATATGATTTGTAACCTTATGATTGTTCACTTGGATTGTCCAGCCTGATAGTCCAGCAGAGTTGGGAGGCAAGATCTACGAGATGATGACAGTTGCCCTTGGTGGGAGATGGGGAAGATCGAACACCGAGTTGGCTGAAGCAACCACCAGCGAGACCAACGCTGAGTCGGATTCTTCTGAAGGTGCCGCGACGGAGGTTGTTGAACCCTCTGAAGTGAGGACGGAGAGTGATCCATGGAAGGATTAGTGAGTTTGTAGCCTTGTAGGCATCCTTTTATACCCTGGAGACGTATGAGCAAAATAGAAGTATACACCAGAGCCGGATTTATGTTGAATTGAGTGGAAAAAACGTCTTGGTAAGAACTTGTGTTTTTCGTAAATCTTGTTCGGGTTGCCGCGAGGCTAAATTTTGTAGGGGCCTACTTATAACCATTTAATAAAAAATGTCTTATTTATATTCCATGCAATTTTTCAGTGATGTTCTGGTTAAGCACAAGCTCATACATAACCAGATTACCCCTCAGAGCAGTTTAGTCATAGGCTTTCAGTTAAGACGAACAACAATAACAGCAGGATAAAACTTGTTTTGAGACAGCATTCTTTGCTACTTTTTGTTGTCCAGCAGGAGGGAGTTGCTGCCATTTGTCAAGATATTGCCATGTTCATCACTTGTCCACCAGCCTTGGTATCTTCACTGTCCTCTCCTCCAAGATCAAGATACAACGATGCATCTAACCCAACTGGCAGCCCCTGAATAACGGTTCTTCGAACTTCATCGCAGTTCTTCGACAGATGGTTTGTGCAAATACCGTTGATTTTTTGGAGTAAAGGAGAAACAGAACTCGAGAGGTAAGTAGATCATTGCGGTAAGCGTAGGCAGTATGTACCGCTGCAATTTTGTTAAGCAATAGTAACACACAGCATCCATAAATTATCCCAACTCAGGATCATTATCTTCAAAAGAGGATCTGCGGCTCTGCTCCAGTATCTCGTCGGTGCTCTTGCTCCAATGACGCCGTCGCCGCCCATCTGCCTGCGCGTCTTGATGCGCCGGCGAGCGGCCTCCCGGCCGGGCGCGGCCGGCACGAGGAACGCAGCCTCGTCGCGGCGGAGGGGTCCAGACTCCTCGGTGGCCAGTTGGCCAAGGCGGGAGCGAGGAGAGGGCTCCCGAGGCGGCCCGCGCCGTTAGGTTCCGATAGGCCCATCTACCCAACACAGCCCACGCGAGCCCCATACACGGGCCGCGACACCGGCTCTGCCGACAAAATAGACGTTCTTTTAACCTGCAGCTTATGTTTTTTTTATTAAAATTTATTAATCTAATAAATAATAATTACTGAAAAAAATTTAAAACTAAAAACTGACTGAAAAGCTAAATAGTATAGGAGCCAAAATACCCGAAACCACGTGCGGGACTGCCGGGCCAGCCACAACCGGCCAGGAAACGGCAGCCGTTGGGCCAGTTCGGTCACTGCATGCTCCGTGCACAGCAGCAGAAACGTGTACCAACAACACGATCGGAATGCGCGATGAGCACGTTCAGAAGGTTGTCCGATGCGGTGTCGCGGTCTTTGTCGCCGCCGCGTCGTGCTAACCGGCGTCAGTATATTTTCTCTCCTCTTTTCTCACTGTTTGTGTCTTGATCGGGCAGCTAGCTGTTCACGGAATCTGGCCAGTGTACGACGGCGTACAGCGGTTCAATTTGGGCAAAATATAAAAGCAGCGCCCGTTGGAGCTACTCTCGGGGAGGAATCTGGCTGTGCCAATCCTTGTCCTGGAACCCTAATAAAACCTGCAGAATATACCCAAGCACTTCTTTATTGCGTGCATAGCATTGTCCACCTCAGTGGCAGCTACGGTGCACACTGTGCGTGATTCGTCATACCGATGAATGAACCTGGAGCAAGTTAGTTCCTCTCGTGAATGCCTAAAGGGTTTTCAGGATCACGACACGTAGTATTGCAGTTCCTACTAGAGGTAGTTGATACGGATCATAATATAGATCGAAATCATGTAGTATTGTAGTAAGATCGAAATTCATCTCGTAGAATCATTAGGATCAAGTAGGATCACAGTGGAATAATGATTTTGACAAAAAAACTATATTAGCATATCAAATTTAATATTATCTATTACCAGTTTAAGTTATACTAGTTTAATTTGTTTTGTTTTTGTTGTTTACATATTTTCATAAGGTAAAAAAAGTATTATCTTTGATATATTGAACTTTTAGATTATTAGTTTATTAAAGAATAATTAAATAAGTTTCAAAAATTAACTTTAATTTAATATAACATAAATAAGTGTACTCAAATTATAAAATAAAATCCAAAAATTCTTATGTAGACTTGCATATTTAGAAATATAATTCAATTTTTATATAAAAATATATACGCTTTTAAAAATCTGATAGAATCATGATTCTACGATTCAATTCCATCAGACAAAAAATATCCTATCTAGGATCGTGATCCTGACAACCTTGAATGTCCTGATGACATTAACTCTCTTCCCTTTGAAGGTGAGGCAATTCGAGGTTGAGTAGGAAAGGCAGACTTTACATACAAGACGCAGAGATCAGGAGCTCTGAAGTAATGAAACATGCTGCATAATTAAGCATTTATCGTTTTATCCTTCTTTGTGGTACAAGCAGAAAAGTCAAGTGTTTGATCTTAACATAAACATCGCCCCCTAGTTTAGGAGTGGTTTTGCATCCTTAAGAATAGAAACAAAGCAACGGAACTAATTTAACAATGCTCTCGCATTACATCCTGCAGCAATTCAGTTCCACTGCTGCTACTGCATCGTGCACTATAAATGCGCCCAGACAGAATTTCCAATCATCCAGGATTGCAGATTTCATCTCAGCGTTTCCGTGGGGCTCTCAAGCTTTCAGTTTCAGTTCTGGACACAATAAAACCCGACGATATACAACCACGAAGCAATTAAAGGCTTCAGCTATGCGATGAGCTAGCACTGCACCACTGCTGCTGCTCTCCGGCAGTAGCAGATTCAGTCATGTGCCCGTGCCTGCCTGCGGTTCATCAGATAAAAACTTTGCTCATGCATCGAGCTGGCTTTCACATTTGAAACCCATCCTGCGACGGCCTGATGCTCAAGTCCTGCGCGCCGAGGGACGGGTACGCCATTTGGGTAACGTCACTGAATGATCCATTTAATGCGTGGGGCATCTGCTGAAGAATTGAAGAATTTATCAGCATGTTGTGGTTTAGTGAGTGTTAGTACGTGTTGCCTTTCTCAACATTTTTGGATTCACATGTTTATGCAATGAAGACACAACTTAGAATGGGAATGGGAGAGCCTAAATGTGAGATATCTGTAGGCTGTAGCTCGCCTTTGGAAAACAAGCTATATAGGTGTTCAGCTAATTCATTGAACATGACTAGGTGAATGGATCTATATACTGCAGGTCTCAGTCACTATGGTCTAGTATAGGTATATTGCCATATTGGAGAGGTGGTGAGTGTTGAGGTATGGTTTTAGGAGCAATTTATACTGTTAGATGATAGCTTAAGCTATATCAACTACTAGTTGGAGTAAATATTAGTGTGCCGCGAATCGATTGTTCAATAGTAGATGCTAACCTGAGATCCATCTTTTGCACTTAGTTGCGCTTGTATTATTCTTCTGAACAAATCTGGGTTGGCCATGCCAGCGGCACCGCCCTGAATCAGGCCTGGTTGCGATAACTGTAGTTGCGGGTGCATCATTTCTGGAGAGAACCCGATGGAGGATGAAGGAACTCCAGGGAAGCGAAGAAGCTGTTGTTAAGGAAAAAAAATGGACACGGTTAGATTATTCCTAGGAGGACAACTGATGGAAGGAAAGCGAGGATGCTACATGCTAGCATACATCTTTTGAGAGAAGCCCTTCTATGTTGAGGTCAAGCCTCGGGTTTACTGTCGCGAGCTTCATCGATAAGAACTGCAAGATAAAGGGAGTGTCAGTTAATATTTTGCAGTTTACCGTGGAAATATAGTTACTAGAAACACTACTGGGTTTCTTGTAAATATCCAGCGATTCACATATTCAATTCCACATGACAACTCGGTTCAGAGCTGAAGTCTAGAATTTCAGACACTTTGGGGGAATGTAATTACCTCAACTTGTCGTTGCAGGGACTGAACATAGTTTATGATCTCATCAAGCATCACCGCCTTCCCGGTGACCTGAATTCAGTTCAAGAAACACAATGTTGTTACATTTGTTATGAAATCAGCCGATCAGAAACACGTAACTTTTTTTCTTCAGAAAAAAACACCTTGCTGCAACCGGGAACAAGGTCCTGCAGGAGCTTCATCCTCTCACTGATCTTCTCCCTTCTCAGCTGCACAAAAGATAAAGCATTCAGAGTTTCAACACCACTCATGTCGATTACACAACGCATCCATTCTTAACGATGAGATGCCACTAAAAGTGAGCAGAGTTATACCCTTTCCGCGAGGCTGTGGCTGTTGGTTGCCTGCCCGCGCCGAGCTCGGACATGAATGTACTCTTCCTTCTGCGACTCGGAGGTCCCCTTCGCTCCCTTCCCTTTCGACTTGCCGGTCGTCGTCGCCGCCGGGCTACTCTCCTCGCCTTTATCTTTGCTGTGGGCGCTCTCGTTCGCAGAATCAGAAGGCAAGTTGGAAGACTGAACCTGATCGGTTCCCATCACCTAAAGCACGAACACATTCTTGAACGTCAAGTACTGGACAACCTTATGAAAGGAAAAGAAGCTTAAAAAAGTTTCGGTGATAAGCAAGAACAGCAGTACCTCGCTAGGCCGTCTCCTCTTCTTGGAGTCTGAACCTTTGGACGAGCAGTCTCCACCGGCTGCCCCCGAGCTCGGCACGTCCTCGTAGCCGTTCCCGGCGAGCTCCGGCTCGGCCTTCTCGTTGCCGTCCTTCCTCTGGTGGTCCAAGAGCCCCTCCGTGGCGCCACTGAAAGCGTTATTCATGGACGGCTGATCAGCTGCACCGAAGGCACCGGCGCCCATCATCCCGCCGCCGACGAAGCACGACGACCGCGCGGCCCGCTCGATGAAGCCGGAGTCCACCGGGAAATGACCGAGGCCCTGCGGGAGGAACCCGGGCACCGGCGCCAAGAACCCTGCGCCGCGCGCGGCCGACATGGCATTGACGTCGGAGAGCGTCACGTTCTGGGAGGCCGCCGACGCCCACAGGCCGGACGCCGCGAAGGAGTCCATCATGGGGTGTTGCTGCGTTGGCGGGCACGAGAAGGCGCTGCTGAATTGGCTCTGCCACTCCACCGGGATGCCATTGCCGGGGCCAGAGGAGGCGTTGCTCTCCATCCTTTTCTCATTGCTCTCGTTCATGTCCATCGATCTTGCTCGCTCAACAAGCAGAGGCAAGGTGCACAAGAGGAGGGTATCCAAGACTATGAATTCCTAGCTGACGAGCAAGTAGAAGATGAACAACCGGATCAGTGAAGGAATCGGAGGTGAGAAAGCCTAGAGAAGATGAACTCCTCTGCTTGGCCAGAGCTGTATGGGCAATGTGATAGGAGGACCAAGCAAGAACTCGATCTTATTGCAGCCTATGGCTAGATATGGCAAGAAAAAGGAAAGATGCCCACTGCAGATTCTAATGCTTTCTGTTCCGGCGAGAGAGATATTCGAATAAGAAGAGCTAAGATAGAGGGGAGAGCTAGCATAAAACCATAGACTAGAGAGTGCGTAGGCAAAGGCTTGTTGCATTTGTAGGACTACTACTACTAATTGTTCTTCACTAGCTTGTGTACACGATTAACCACAGTGGCAGGCAACCGCTTTACTCCTAGTCACCACCACCATCACCATGGCTGGTTTTGTTTAACCTTAAGGGGGGTTATTTTTAAGTGATGCCTTGCTTTATCTTTCTTAACAGCCCTTTAATCATGCTGTTTACCTTTGCTTTTATTTATTTGCTGCTTACACACTCACGCATATAGCAAGCGTAAAGAGGAGAGCTCACACTTAAACTAGCCGAGCTCCGGTGAGACTGTAGTTGGTTTTCTAAGTTCGAGCTCGGTAGAAACTTGAGTCAAGCTCGAGTGAGTCTGAGTTGAGGTCCGAGTCTAGATTTGAGCTTGAACTCGGCTCGAGTAAGCTCGGTAATAGCTAACAATTCATCGTGCACTAATTTTTAATAATAACAAAAACTTAAGCTTGAACTCAACTTAAATAAGCTCAATAAGAGTTAACATGTAGCAATATTTTATCAAGTGAGAATTAAAAAAATTATCACAACTCATAACATACATATCTTAATAGGAACAAATATAAAAGAGAAAGGCTTAGAAGTGCAATTGGACTCGTTAAAACTCGTGAGCTTAGGATCAAACTTAAGCTCAGCTTATTTGAAACTTGAACCAAGCTTAAATCGAGCTTAGAACGAATCGAGCTCAAGCATTTTTACGGCCCTACCAGAGCATAGCATCCTTGACATCACCAACTCTAGGGGTGGATATCAGCTAGGCTCGGCTCGGTAAAGCTTGTTAAGAAGGTGGCTTGGTTCGGCTCATTAGGTTAACGAGCTAAAAATGTGGCTCTACTTGGCTCGGCTCATTAGACTTGCCTAAATCAGAATATATGAATTGCAATCACCAGGGCTCTAGAAACAAGTTCTGAAGAACCTTGATCGCCCCGATGTATCCTCCAGAAAGATTATCCTTGAGGCGAGAAAAATTTGTAAGCATTCTATAAATTTTCATTTGAGTGATGCTGAATTTGAGCAGGAGACAGCAACGCAAAGTTACGAAAAAGTACCACTATGGCGACTCTGAAGGAGTCTTTCAGCAGCCAAAGAGCAGCATGTGAACCTATGTATCCAGAACCACCCGTTACCAACACATGTGTTACAACAGGTTCGTGGATGGAGAACTGGGACAGCACAATCGAGATTCAAATTTGAACCACTTGAACTTGAATTGTCTTTGAGAAGATACTTGCAGGCTGCTCCAAAACATCTAGGCTAACACAGTACGCTACAATCCACCATTTTTACTGCATTGCTTAGTAACATTCAGGTTATGTTCTGGATTGGGGAATACTTCTAGTAAAATTTATTTGGAATTTTATAACTTTTGTATAGACACAGCTGTGAAAAAAACTTTTGATTCTCCCTTGTATCCACCACACAGCATCCCTCAGTGCAAAACTAATCACATACAAGTGGATCCAAAAATGCCACTAATAGAGTTAGAAGATTACCACACTGGTAGACCTTTCATGGTAGAGTGGCTATGTGAGCATAACGACACGAGCCTACCAAGCCCAGCGAGCGACTCGCGAGCCGGCTCGGCTCGTTAGTGGACTAAGCTGAAACCCTGGCTTGACTTGACTCGTTTATACCACGAGCTGAACCATACTAAGGGCATATTCTTTCCGGCTGCGGCTGGTGGCTTTTGGCTGCGGCTGATGGCTTTTTGGCTATTTGCGACAGAGAATGCGGAAAGAGAGATACTCGCTTGCAATTTTTGATGATACAGATATTAGTTTTTTAACGTGTACTACAATTAACTTGTAGACCTCGTCTTAAAAAAATATTCCGTTTAAAAGCTAATTACTGTAGCAAAAGCTAAAAACGGATTTTAGAAACCGCAAAGAACAGGACTTAAATCTTCAACGAGCTGAGCTAACTCGCAAGACTCGAGCTTTTTTTTTTTTGCCACCTCAACTCTCACGGGCATTTGTTTATGCGCTGGACTGCTCGCTTTCTCAAGGAGCCTGGCTGTAAATTATGCACCCACCACTACTCTCCTGTCATCATTATTTGACTGTTTGCATTTTTAATGCTCGACACGGGCAATTATTTACACGCCCTTCATGATCGGCATGATTAGTTTTGTCGAAGAAAATGGCGGTCAACATTAGGAGGGGTTGCCATCGAGGCATTACCCCACAACAAAGCAATGGCACTTTCATTTCATCATAGTAGTTTTTTCTCTCTCATTTTCTTCTTGTTTTTTCCTTTCGAGTCCGATCCCACCGTTTGGATATAAGGGGCCGATCAAGTTGGCTACAACGTCAATCACACAGAAGGGTTTGATAAGGCAAGAGACATCAAAAGCAAAGCCAAGATTAGAGTTTTAAAGTTTGATTAGAGCCAGTTTTACCCACCTGGGAGAGATGCCCTCCAGGGTTCAGATTCTCCTAATCTCTATCCTTCTTTGCAGTTGATAAATAAATAACTAAAACTATTCGTTAGCCTCGGGGTTGGCGAACGCTCGAATCTAGCTTTAGATTAGTTAAAGCCTACCACCCATGCAATACTTTTATTCACTCCAAACACGCCCCCCCCCCCCCAAGCTTTTAAATTTGGGCTTAAGAAAGCTGTGATAAACACCTCTCTCTCTCTCTCTCTCTCTCCATGGCTAACAACACAGCAAGAAGTGGCCTGCAAGTTACAAGTTATTCCCTGCCTCCTCTTTACCTTTCTTTCAGTAGTGACTCAGTGTGCCCCTCTGCCTTTTTCCTCCTCATTTGCCTACCACTGGTGGCACCTTCAGTAAACTGTTCACTCTTAAAGGGGAAGGGAAAGCAAGGAAACCGAATCTTGAGAGAAATGCGAAGCTAAAGATTGGAAAGGATACGACTTCAAACTCCCCAGGACATGGACCACAAGCTACTTAGATGACAAGTCTTGACATATTCCTAGCCAGCCCCAGCTTTTTCATCTTTGGGAAGAAGACCATAGCCCCATAGCCATAGGGGGCTAGCTCTACACACCTCCTTCGCCATCCATGACTCGGTGTCGCACCGCGCAAGAGGCCCCTCCCTTTTTCCGGTCTTGCGCACGGCAGCGCTGGCCGGCCTCGGCACAAGGCATTTGCCCGTGCTCCTCCGGCTCGTGCAGTCATTGAGGAACGGAAATGGACCCGACCATCCACAAGATTATCTTCTCGTGCATCATTATGCTCGCCAGAAAGGTTGCTGCAGATCTATGTCTTCTTTTCCAATCATTGTCATCCATATTCATATGTTTCATACGCTCGCGCATCGAATGCGCCTGAATCAGAACCAGATAACGGGAGATCAGGTTGATTCAGAGCTTGCTGTCAACAAGAGCAGAGGATGAGCTGAAAATATGAGCGGCAGAGTTTTTTTTCCTCAGGAGGAAAAAACGTGTAATATCCCGATTTTCAGTGACTTTTTAAAGATTTTAAAATAAAATAATTATTTAGATTTTTTAATTAATTAAAACTTAATACGAATTTTCTAAAAGTTAAAAACTTAAATATAAATAAAATAATAATAAATTAAATGAAAACCTATTTTATTTGGGTTCCATGTATTTCAATAAATTTTTTTGTATTTTTTTGGATTTTTCAAAATTTATTTACTATTTATTAGAGCTAAATTTAATTTATCCTACTTTCTGGAATTCCTTGAAATTTCAAAATAAATATCTGTTCTTTTCTTTCGCTGTATTTTCTCTCTCCTCTTGTAGCACTATTCACGTGTGTTCACTGTTCATCGTGGTGCATTTACTATTCACCGTGGCACTGTTCATCTTCAAGGTCTAGTCGAACCAAACACAACAGATAGATCAAGCTATGGCTCCAACTTCCCACTTAAGCCAACTTCTCAACTGGACCTTATCTCGACTTCTTGTCAAAATGAAAGATGTGTCAAATCTCGTAGGGAATCCATTCCTTCCGGTCCCTTCACGATTCGTTCATCTATTTGCCTTTTATCCTGTATTTTCTAAAATGACTCCAAACCAAATCCCATGAATTTGAGTCCATTTCCAACTCTTCTGAGTCTTTGTACACAACCCCTTGATCCCTCTTAACCCTTTCAAAGCTCTGCCAAATCTCGAACCTTAGAATGCCGCCAACACCGAGAGCTCTTCGTTCCCAAAATCAATCATCGCTCCAACTCACATTCCGAGCACTCCGGTGAGCTTTTTCCTGATCCTTTTGCGTTATATCGTGTTCCCGTGTATCATCCACCTCCTTACCAAATTAATTTGATTTTAGTGCAGCCTATCACCCTGAACCAAGTTTTTCCCAAAACTGATCTACATCGTCTCCCGTCATCGATTTGTCATCTCCGGTGAGCTCTAGCTCGTGCCATCACCATTGTATGATTCGTCTCATCATGTTCTATATGGTGCTTCCCTCACTTTCCTCAGAAACCCGCCGTAAATTTGTCATCTCTAACACCTAGCCTTGGCTGCCTAGGACACCTTGCATAACCATCTATCAGTTGAGATTCTCTTTAATCCTTCTATGTCAAAACGTATTCTGCCTTGCCATATAGCTACCTTCCAAGTAGATTTAGTTTTCCTTCACCAAACATCGAGATCCCAAGTTTTCCTTTTCCCCCCACTATCGCCATTCAATCATTAATTGTGTCATCTCCGGTGAGTCCCTAGCTTAGTTGACCACTTTCCTAGCTTCACCATGCCACGTTCTAGCCTGTACTCACACTATTTCTCCATGTTCTTCACCAGAATGCCGTCGTCCACATGAGCACATACTTGGTTGGACCCCGAGTGCTACTGCCGTTGTTGTGCCGCGTCTCAGACCATGTCGCCACCTCCCATGCATTCCTTTGGTCTCTAGCAACCCATTTTGCCCCTTAGCCGGCCTCCTTAGCTTCTCCCTCGTGTGTGCAAGCGACGACCAGAGAGCTGCTCTCTGAATTCTTCAGGGATGTTCTCTATTGATTGCTTCATCTGATTTGTTGCGAGCCTAAGTTACATGTGAGAGCATGGCTAGTGGTGAGGTCCGTGACTTGGAGACCCTTGGTCTTAGGTTCAAAACCTATGGACTGTATGCATTGTGATGTTCTCCAATTATTTTTTTCTTGAGCCAATGATAAACGGGATCCACCTGTCATACTCTCAAATAATCCGTAAAATCCAACAAAAATAAGATACCAGAGAATATTTCTCGTTTGTGATTTTTTTGGAATTTTCATTCCTTTCGATCTTCCGATCGCACGTTCTCCTCCGTCAGAACTCCGATTGACCCAATTCTTTTTTCTAAATTCATATAAAATTAAGTTATATCTTTTGATTCTAGTTTATTTATTTTTTAGATTCTATTTGAATTTATTTATGTTTTGTTTGCTCGTTAAATAACGTCCTCGAAGGATCAGAAGCAGTAACTAAAAGATCAAGAAGTGGTTACTGAGTAAAATCAAGACAAGTCATAGCCTTTGATCATGTTGAACCTATCGTCTTAAATCTTTTATTTATTACTTTATTTTAAATTATCATGCATTGCTAATTTATTATAAAACACTTATACTTAGTAGTTATCAACCAAATTGATTAATTCTTCATTTGATAATTTGAATGCCTTGATTTCATTGCCACCATAGGATAGGTAAATATCTAGTGACACAATACTAGTATCTAATTAGGTTGTCATACTTATAGTATGTTAGGCTCATCATCACATATTGATTAGTTAATAAATTTTGAGATATTAAACTGTGATGATCAGCCATAGCAATAAAAATTATGTACCATGACATGTGTGTGTCTTTGGTATTGATGATACAAAATGGTTTTACTTAGACAAGTGGTCGTGCAGTAAAGAGAGTGTAGTAGCACATTGGTATGTGGATTTCTCGCCTGAGTAATATTTAAGGACTTAACTTTATATGCTATTAATCTGAGTCTTACCGCATAACCATATATCTAGTATGGAATGAGCCTAGCTAACTAATTTATGATATTTTAATTTTGATTTCATCATTGAGATGTCAGTGGGTGCCAGTTAGACATCCACAGGGCACAAGAGGGGGCTTCTAACTTAGGGGATTACCCTCATTCAGCGGTGAAACATCAGCGAGCGGAATTAGGTTGAGATTAACCATTATAAAGATCTTGTTATAATCACTTTACCACACGCTCAAGAAAGCGTGTAATGGCTGATATGATAAGTGCATTATCTCATGTGGATAAATTGTGTAACATTTACATAGTATAAAACTATTCGAATAGCTGTGTCCCGGTTGTGGATAATACTTAGTGATTTCACATGATGGGTAGAGATTTCATAAAAATCTAGTTAGGTTAAATTTGAAAAAGTGAAAGGTTAGTTTAAGGATGATTTCTTAGAGTGAACGGTCAGTTCACTTGTGATTTATTTAATTTCTTTGACTTACTTATTACTTGTTTTCAAAGTTGCTTTTAATCTATTTATTGTATTTACTCTAAATTGTTAATTTCTGCAGAATAACCACTCAACCACCACTTGGTAAACCTTACATCATTATATATTATATCTTATTACAAATGACTTGCTGAGTACTTTATGTACTCACGGCTGTATCTTTTACTGCTCAGTTGTTGAAGTAAAACTATTTCAGCTAGAGTTAATAGAGGAGTACTTCGATGTCTTCACAGATTAGGACTTCGTTCTGTAATCGATTGCCTGTAGGTATGTTAAATGACCACTGTGTTTATCTTTATTTGTTTTAGCTGCTAGTTTTTGTTGATCCCTTCAGACTATTAATTGTAAGTTTGGCCATAGGATCATTATTTTGATAATTAATAATATATGTGTGTATTGGTATAATTTGTAGATTCAGATCTCGACAAAATGAGAGGAAATGCAGTATTGGTATGGATGAGACTTCTTGTGTTTAGGTCCTACCTGTCGGCAGCGGGCCATCCGGTGTGAGTGACGGCAGTGGATTGATTCCTGCAAACAAAACAGCTCCAAGAAATAGCAGCCAAAGAACTCAAAGTAAACAAAAGGAACAATGTCTGCTTGATATTAGCTGGCAATCTTCTCTTTTGGGGTAAGTCTAAAGCTAAAAAACACATCCATGTTATAATGAAGATAAGATTTTTGACACCGGATTCGTCCATCTATCAGATCCTGCTCCCTGTATAGACTGTCCTGCTTAACAGGTTCAGAGCGAACATACATTTCTTCACTACAATATAATTGCACATCTGCCCTTTAAAACTTAGAAATCATCGGAAGGGCATCCAGCAAATGATCTAAGGTTTTGATCCAGAAGTAAAAAAATGATCTAAGATCCAGAACAGAATATAAATTGTTTTGGTCTGAACATGCTAACCTTCCTCAAGTAAAAGAATGACCAAACCAAATCCACCATGCATATCATAATTTGTACTGCATGCTAAAAAAGTTTGTGCAAACAGTTAGTAGAAAGACTTATCGAGAAGCAAAGAGCACGAAAGCAGTCTTAATGGGATCATTACCAACAACGAATGATTAGAGTTGAACATGGATTGTTCGATTACAGCACAAGTTGGCACATAGTATCTCCGCATTGTGAGCACACCTATGTGTTAATTCAGCATTCGGTTCCCATGTGCTAGGGTGCAGGATCTCTAATCGTGCTTAGGAAAGCGTAGGTTACACCTTTCTGTAAACCGTAAACAAATCACAGCCTGTGGCAGAGCCAGCTGCACGCGAGATGCAAGTGAGTATATTTTTGGTAAAGGTCTATGTTAGGTGAAACCTTCTTGCCGGCTATGATCAACCAAACCAAGCATCTGATATTAACGATTATTCTAAACCCTAATTATGCATTATTCCGTACACTAATGGTCTTATTATACTGCTAGAGCAGTGATTAGAGTTGCAAACTAGGGCCTAGGCTGCAAAATACATATCTGGGGAGCACTAAAGAACTTCCCCCAAGAGGGAAAATAAACTAGAGAGTTGATAAGGGCAGCAGGCAGCTTACTTTGTCAAGGCCAACCTGTTAATGATCGGCATGGAGCGAGGGCATTTCTACCACATATCACAAAACATTTTGTGCGCGTGCATATGCATATGCGTGTGTGTGCACGCGTTGCCTTGTGTGCGAAGAAAAAAAAGCAACCAATTTATAGTCATAGTGTACCAGATCTGCATTGCCTGATTCAATGTATCAAACAACTAATGTAAACTACCCAATTGAAATGAGTGTGGCTGTCCATAATAACTCACATAGAACTACACAGTTTTTACTTCCTCTCTTCTCTAAAAAGCTTAAGAAGACAGGCTCTTACTACTGTTATAACATTCTGTTTTACACGGGAAAGGTTTATTAGATTTAAATTTTGTTTTGTGCGGTCTCTCTTAGTCCGGTGCTATCACTAAAGCAGTAGCAAACATCACATTATGCGAAGATTGCGCATGATGCTTTACATCTTTCCTCTTTATCATGATGATGTCCTTCGGATGTCATATAAAGATCCAAATGCTCAAAATTTTTTTTTTAAAAAAAGGAACACAAACATTCAAATTTGACTTCTGTAAGATTTAAGATTTTTCCATTTACTGGGTTTGATGCAACCGTTTCACTAGCAACTACAACTCGTCTTCAAGAATTTGACATCAGACAACACTTATGCTATAAGCTTGCAAATGCCCAATAAGCGTGCATTTACATCAAAGGTGTCGCTTGACTTTATGTTCGAAGGCCCCTACATCCAGCAGACCACCAGGCAGTAATAACAGCACGGTGGAAGTGATTACTTCTCCCCAACAGTGTTGATCTTTGTCCTTGTCACCAACCTCACTCTTTACTTTGTTCATGAATTTAATAATTACTATCATTTCTTGTGCAGAACACTTCATGCCTCTTTCGAAATCAACAACAGGCAGCAAGGGAAACAACAATACTAGCAGAGCTAGTGGGTAATTGCTCTCCCAGGAGTACATGAATTTACGAGGCGCTAAAGCACAGATAAGGAAGAACACAGTAGCAGGTTAAATTTATCAATTGGGCCTTTGCAAAAGAATGTGAAAGCTGAAGCCCATGGGGCAGCTAATCTTACTTTGCTAATTGCTACTGTGCTTTACAGTGCTCTATTACTAGATGTCTTTCAAGTACAATGTTGTAACTTGCAAGACCTTTTTGTGACACCATTAACCTGTTATATAAGTCAAACTTCAATAACATGTTCAGCTAGATGAATCTAACTTATACAGAGAAAAATAGCATAAAGGCTAATGGATTATGTGAAGATATAGATGTACAAACAAGATCTCCATTGACGGGCACAAACTAAAATGAACCCTACTTCTTCACAAGGAAAGCAGGTTGTGCTCATTTCAGCTTAAAGTTAGCTTCTACTTCTACTTTTGTTTTTCACTATTTAGTAATTTTATCTTTTTTTTTAGATTTTTTTGGGGCTTTTTTGTCTTTTCTTTTTTTTCTGTATTCCTTTGCATTGTTCGTGATAGGCTAACGTATTTTTTCTATTTTTAATTTTTTTAAAATTTAATTGTGCTAAATAAATCAACTCAGTTACAGTAAAAAAATAAACTAGTTACAATAAAAAAAGTCATAAGCCACCGTCATTCTGAACGCCCCCGAAATCCTAGTTGGCCCGGCCCTATCAGCTATGCCTTTTCTCTTTCAAATGTAAGTTCATGTGAAGCTGTCATCCTCTACTGTATGATGACAGTAAGGACACTAGGGAAAAAACAGCATTGAGTACGTATCAGATTATTGGTGATTCCTAGTCCCTACCATATGAAAGGAGCTAAACCTATCTGAATTTAATGGCACTTTTGCGTAGGACATACATCTCAGATTCATGTTCAGTTTTGAATCATGGAGGCTGAAAAGGACAATAATTAGGTTTCTAGTTGCTGAGACACAAGGCCCGTTTTTTTTTGCTGTGGCTTTTGACTTTTAGCTGAAAATTTTGAATTTTACCTGTTTGCGACAGAAATTACAGAGAGAGATACTCGCTTGCGATTTTAGATGGTATAGATGTTGGGCTTTTAACGTGTACTATAGTTAACATGTAGACTTCATCTTAAAAAAATACTCCATTTGAAAGTTAAGTATTGTAGTAAAAGCTAAAAGCCGTTTTGAGAAACTGAAAAGAACAAAGCCCCAAGAGGGTTGTAATCATACTGTTGGTTTATGGGTACCTTACAATTTAATAGACATGAAATAAAGTCATGAGCTTCATGGCATATTTAGAACCCTTCTCGAATGGACAAGTATAACCATTGCCAAAACTTTTATAACGTGCTATACATTTTTGCGTAACAAGTAAAAAGAAAAGCAACAGATGGCATATAAACGGAAAATTTTACCAGTAATCCCCGCAAGAACAAGACCCTTCTCTGAAACAATGAAATCGATTTGCATCCCTAACAATTATGCACCTCCCATAAATCTTGCTTAGAAGTTTTATGGCATTATGACAATCTCCGCAAACCCGGAGGTTCTTAAATACCCTAATAGGTGTGCCAGGCACAGTGCTAATCAGCCCAAAGGCAATTGCAAGCTTCTCGCTGTGAAGAGCAAGTGAGCTCTCTTTCACATCCTCATCATCAATATCTAGCAGCACTTGTGAAGTGTCCGGAGTATATCCCGCAATTTTCAACTGCTGACACATTTCACTTAGCATATCATATACATCCTTCTTCCTTGAGTGACTTTTATCTCCAGATATGAACTCATGAATAACACCATCAAGTTCTATTGAGCTGCTCCCAGGTACCTTCTGCACTCCACGATCCAACATCAGCTTCCTCACCTTATGTACTCCTTTCCAGTTGCCATCTAGCGCATATATGTTGGATAGCAACACATACCCTGCGTGATCATTTGGTGCAGCCTCAATAAGCCTATGGCCTGCCTTCTTTCCCAACTCGAAGTTTTTGTGAGTTCTACACGCACCCACGAGGGCCTTCCACACGGCAGCATCTGGCTCCATTGGCATCATCTGGATCATCTCCTCAGCCTTCGCAAACAGCCCCGCGCGACAAAATAGATCCACCATGCAGCCATAATGGGCAATGTCGGGCTCAATACCATAAACATCGGTCATTCTCTCGAAACACCTTATACCTTCCTTGACAAACCCCCCGTGGCTACAAGCATTCAGCACACTGTTAAAAGTAATCTTGTTAGGCACCAACCCTGTTGGCTCCATTCTAGTGAAAAGCTCCAGAGCTCTCTCACTGCAGCCATTTGCTATGAAACCAGCCAACATTGCGTTCCAAGTATCCACGCTCCTCATTGCACACGAATTTTCAAACACATAAACTGCACCGTCAATGAAACCACACTTCGAGTACATATTTATCAGAGCTGAGCTCAACTTCTCCTCGAACTCGATCCCTTTCCTGCAAACATATGCATGTGCCCAGAGTCCCTGCGCAAGTGCTCCCAAGTATGCAATT
The DNA here is from genome assembly GCA_036346265.1 of Melocanna baccifera. Lineage (NCBI taxonomy): Eukaryota > Viridiplantae > Streptophyta > Magnoliopsida > Poales > Poaceae > Melocanna > Melocanna baccifera. Next base: position 21,327,337 of record CM070700.1, on the reverse strand, counting down.
GCCGAGATGACGCTCACGAATGTCACCCTATCAGGCTGGCACTCCCGGCTCACCAACATCTCCCGGAACACCGCAATTGCCTCCTCATACTCCCCGTTCACAACGCACCACGCAATGACTGTGTTCCAAGAGACCGAGTCCCGGGCTGGCATCCGCGCGAAGAACTCAAGGAGCGCGTCCGCGTCCCCACCCTCCGCGTACCCGCGCAGCAGGCAGTTCCAGGAGACCATGTCGACCTCGGGCCCGCCGTCGAACACCTTGCGCGCGTCGAAGAGCATCCCGCAGACGGCGTAGGCGTGGATGAGCCCGTTGCGCACGCGGCGGTGGGAGGCGACCCCGCGCTTAGCGGCGTGCGCGTGGAGCTGCGCGGCGGCGGCGTAGCCCCGATCGCGCGCGCAGCGCCCCAGCGCGAGCGCGTACGCCAGGGGGTCGGGATCGGCGCCTGAGCGGAGCAGGTGGTCGAACAGGCGGAGCGCGAGGTGGGGGTTGAGCCGCATGCGCGCCGTGTACGACGCGGCAAGGGAAGTCGCTTGCGCTTGGGCGTCGCATGGCGGCGGTAGCTGTTGCCGTTGCGGCTTCGTAGCCGTGGCGAGCGTGGTGGAGGTGAGGAAGAAGGGCACAGTGGAAGAAGGCATTACTAGCGGCGGCAAGCGCGGAGACGGTGTGGCAGAAGCGCGCGGCCGGCCGGGGAGCACACGACACAAGGAGAGGAAGCCGTGCCCGTGCGCACACCGGTGCCGCGGGTGCGTCGCGCCGCCGCCGTGGATCAGGTGCTCATGTGGACGTGAACTTTTCGGGGCAAAACTGGGCCTGATTGTCCTAGGCCCAACATCAGCTTGAGATGTCGCGCGTTAGGCTTGGCCTGCAGTCGATTCAGAGTGGCCAGAGTAACACTGACAAATGCCGCGGATGGGCCTAGATCTAGAGAAAAAATAGAGGTGGGCGCAAGCCGTAATGTAATGGATTCCGTCACTAAACTCATCTCATATTGTGTATGTGAAATACTGTAGAACGGTATAACGGTTTTTACCGATATGATAGTATAGCTCATAACCATCTGATAGTTATCACTATCCAATGACTCCTTCACTGGGCTCCATAGACACACTGGCTCCTTTCTGAAACCTCGCTAAGACCGCTACCTTCCGCTTTGACTTCGACGATGACTCGTCACCGATGCTATGCCCCCTCCACCATCTCTCTCTCCACCTCCTTCATCGCTCGGTGCCACCCCCTCCTGGAGGTCTCCTTGCACAGGTTCGATGAGTATTTCACACCTGCCGCTGGTGAATCTCCCTGCGCAATGCAACGACCGCAGGCGAAGGAGCAGCACGACGTTGTGTATCATCAGTGGTTACGACCAGTCAATGCCACTACCAGTCGATACCGCAACGGATGCCTACCATCTATCCATGTTCTACTCGAGTTCGTTCCAATTGCATTTTCACCTCTTTTTGCTTAGAACTTGTGAACTATCGCTTAAAAGTTTCCATGCATGTAACTGAAATGAGTGAATAAGCTACTGCTAAAACATAGCTGGAATGTTGAAACTTTTTTTACACTTGCCAAAATGTTTGTGAAACTTATGCAGAACTTGCTCGATGCATTCCTGAAAATTACACTACACTTTTTTTTGCATGAAACGTATGAAACATGTTGAAACTTTGCCAAAACTTATAATACTCATCGAATCTTTTCTAAAATTTGCTGAAACATAGCTAGAACTTTTAAAAGTTGCTAAAACTCGTTCTAAACCTGAGAACAAGACACTATGATTGTCTTGAACTAACAAACTCATTTGATACCCAATAAAAACATAGATCTAGCACAAGAAAGAGAAGCATGACACTTTAGAAACTTAATATATGCATCTACATCAAGTACAATGTGCATATTCCTCTTTTTGACCATCATGTGCGCTGGTAACAGGATCAAACAACACTTCCACTTGTTGGTCTTTTTTGTTGAGGAGTCAATTCCTATGAAATCTTCTTGCTAGTTGTGTCAATGAACAAAATATTCTTGTAAAGAAAAACATGAAGAAACTAAGTTTTTTTCTCATGGATTGGATGGCAAGAATGCAATAAATTTGAATTTTTGTTGCAAAGCTAGTATGGAAATTAAACAATCCTTTTCAACTACATCATATATCAAAGAAATCCTTTAAATCAAAAGTTGAAACTAACAGCAAAAGCAACTTAATAATTTTATTGAACAACATATATGCAACCATTCTGAAACCTGTACATAGCCTAAGAAAAGCTTTTCTCTTAAGAAAGCCTCAAAGAGTCATCAATCATGAGAAAGGACAGCGAGGTCCCACCTGGTGTATGTGGAAGGAGACCCCGAGGTCTCGACGACACCCACAGAGGTGGTGGTGAGGTCCACACTGACAACATTCATGCTTACTAGAGGCGAAGCTTCATGTGCAGAGGATAAGGACGACCTTCAGCCAAGTGTGGAGGATGGTGATGCGGGGTTTCATGCAAGGAGGAGGCCGGTGGCCAGGTTTCACAACAGAGGAAGGGAGCGAGGGAAGGCGGTGACATGTGCTCTCATGCGCGAGACGGAGGACGAGAGTGATGAGGATAGGCGCATGCGGATCAGGTTCATCCAATTAGACAGGGATATGAAGGCTAGATCCTATCCCGTTGGAAGGGCCTTAAATGGTATAGGGCTACATAGTTGCATCCATTGTGTATTGGGTGACTAGCGGATTGTAGAATCCGTAGTTCTTCCATATAGGTTAGCGTGTTTTAGGGGGCGTTTGTATTGGCTTCCGCTGATGACTTTTGGCTGAAAATAAATAGTAGCGGCTGAAAAGAAGTGGCTTTTAGAAAGAGAGGGCAAGTGGTGCAAAAAGTGAGAGAGAGATGAGTGATCACTTGGACAATATTTTGTGATCCAACCTCCTCAACTATTGTTAGCATATTTTCGGTGATGTACTCCTTTTTCTTGACTTTGCCTTCAATGTTTATTGCTCTTAAAAATATTGGTACATCTTTTGTTACAGCCAAAAAATTTAAGAGTGGTCGTCTTTGAGCATTGGACCACCCATCTGATGCAACACTCACATCTTTTGAGTTCCATGTTGACTTGATGGGCTGCAATATTCGCTCAACATGTGTCTTCTCTTGTACAAGAAGAGTTGTCCTCAACTTGTTTACACTTGGAGGGCATAGCCACCCAAGTTGTGGTTGGTAGTATAGGTAAATGCCTTCTTACAATAAGAATTTTTTGCTACATTGAAAGGTATGACTACAAATGAACAAATGTCCAAATTAATTTCTAAATGTAATTAACAATCTAACATTGTAAGAAAAGGAGATTAGTTAGTGCAAAAAGATATTAACCCGCAGTAAAGAATATCTTAGCAATCAAAGTGTCAAGTTGGCTATGAGCTTCATTATGGAAGTTTGATTCAATAGCCAAAACCCATTTTCTATTCCTCGCACTCAACCCCTCTGTTGGTAGTGGAACTTCCCTTGGTAGGCTTCTTGCAATCACTACCTCCGCTTTAGCAATTTCGTTATGAAGTTGAGAAATAACATCAACTATAACTTTTGGACAAAACTTCACACCATAATTTCGTATCTTCAAGAGACATGATTTAACTCTTGAGTAGCTCCTATGGATAATGTGATCATAAATCTTACATCTAGACTGTGCATTCCCTCTTGCACCATTTCTAATCTTCTGTAGCAACTCAACATACCTCCAAAGTAACATCTTTTCGTTGTCAGTTGGTGGTACCATACGAGCAGCATTTAGGATGTTCTGGCCAAGGCGGCTCCACTAGATGGGGCAGGACACTCACTAGTACTAGTACTACATGACGCACTCGAGCCTTAGTACTAGTACTACATGATGCACTCGAGCCTCCGAATCCACCACCACCAGATGCCATGATTTGACATGTTCAAACATCGAATGAGCTCATAATTCTTTAGCAAGGACAAAATATTATAAATAAGCTAATAATATTCTATGTGATAACAGACATTGTGATGGGCTATAACATCATACATTGATACATACACTGGTTCATGAAAATGTGCACATCTATTTATTTAATTGGCATGACAACTTATATCATTAATTAACCACAGGAGGCTAGACCAAATGAAGAGTGCAAAAAAAAAGACAAACACAATTAGATATGTCATACTAATCGACTCTTGTGCTTGCAAGAGGTTTTGAAATGGCACACTGAATTTCAACTTTCAAGTGCTAACTATGAATGCAACTAACCACCTATGCAGCTAAAGTACAGTTGCGACAAATCATTTACTATAGTCCAAACTTTCAATAAAAGGAGTTACATAACTTAAATCATAAGGATTTAATCCAGCCCATGAATCCATGATCGACAACTTAAACTATATTAACACAACAGTATAAACAAAATATAACAAGCCAAGCAAACTTAATTCTTGTGTGCAACTCATAATGTCTTGTCATTTCTGTCAAAACCCAAACCAAAAGGTGCAGCGGCCAAGCGGCGTCAAGACAAGGAGGGAAGGGGATTGGGTTCACTAAGGGGGGCCCAAAGTGTGGATGTGTTAGATCGAGGCTATGGCAGCCTGGCGGCATCGAGGAGCCAGGCGCCAACGTCTTGGCAAGGAGGGAAGGGGATTGGGCATGGAGATAGCAGGGTCTTGGTGGCATGGAGGCGATAGCGTGGGACCGAGGAGGGAAGGGGAGCCAGTGCGAAAGGGGAGCGGGCAACAGGAAGGAAGGGGAGAGGGTGACCGAAGGGAAGGGAAGTTATCAACGAGGGAGCGGCGATGCCAAGGGGACATTGGCGGCAAGGGCGGGGAGACAGAGTCGTGAGATGCGGGTGTGGAGAATGGTCGAGTGGATCTATGGATGGGCTAAAGGATGGTTATTAGGTCAAGTAGTATCAGTGAAATACGACGAATTATCGGGATTTATTTTCTTTTTTGAAAAATAAAAAATAGGAATATGTGCAAGATACGTATCAAAGAATATCGGTGGAGTATCCATATCTGATATGGATAAGAGACTTTTGAAAAGTATCCATGCAATGTACCTATCATTCTCAAAATATTTTAATCCTTCACTAGGAAATTACTCTTGTTACTTGGTGACTTGCTTAGAGCTTTGATAGCATCTTACCTTCTTGTATGTCATATTATCCCTATTCTTGGTGGTTACTGGAGCTTAGTTATTTTAAAATGATTTGGCCAACTTCTTTGTATAGAAGACAAGCAAGAAATAGCGAGTGCTCAAAGATGTCCTAATTAGTGTATGAATTGTATGCTACTAATTGTATCAATAGTATTATAACAAGGTCCATGAACATATTTGTAGCACCTCACATACTAATATGAGATACTAATACAGAACATCATCGCCAAAGTAATGTATAAATAAAAGCAATAATAGAAATCACAAAGAATTAAAACTTTTTTAGCACTTTATTAAGGAACCAACGGAAGCTGAAATAAATGGTTGAAACATAGGACCGATCCACTTTTAATCAAATGAAGGATAAGTAAAACTCGAGTGCTCCCACCCATGCATGATACTATCACTCCATTGGCCTTTTACCTGAGAATGAAAAGAGCAAGTGTGAAATTTAGAAATCTCAGCAAGTACCCAACAACGGTCGCAATAAGGTGAGTGTAAAGGACAAGTAATACAAGCAAGTATTAACATAAGTTAAATACAATAAAACTATGTTACCAGAAACACAGATACAGATCAGGGATGGAGATAACGGGAATGTGGAACTAAATGTAATAGTTATTTAGTGAGTTATGGCAATGGCACTGATGATTACTTGCCACATACCTGATTATATGAGAATAGTTAGGTACGTCACTATCCTCGACTATATAACCGCAAAAAGGGTATAATATCTTGAATAACAAAATTGTACAGCCCTTTGTACGTTACTAAGTGGGTGGCAGTCTCCCCTATATGTGGGTAACTCCAGGCCAGGTAACTGTTATATTATTAACCGATTATATAGTAAGAGGTTAAGATAATTAAGAGAAAGCTAAGATAAGAGCACGAAAAGTGAAAGAATTTACTAAGGCTGGAAATGAAAAGGCATGATTCCCAATGTGAGGGTGATATGGAATGAATTTTAAGGGAACTAAGAGAAGGCTGAGATAAAGTTATGATAAGTGGAAGAATTGGTTAAGGTTAAAATTGGAAAAGCACGATTCCCGATGTAAGGGTGATATGGAATGAATTTTAAGGGAACTAAGAGAAGGCTGGGATAAAGTTATGATAAGTGAAATAATTTGCTAAGATTGAAAATAGAAAAGCACGATTCCCGATGTGAGGGTGATATGGAATGAATTTTAAGGGAACTAAGATAAGTTCATGCGAGGCTGTACTTCTTGATTGGCCACCATATTCCTCAGTTCATACTGCCATTCATGTGCCCTTGCTCTCATAGGTCACAACGCGGATTCGGCTTCTCACGAGAGCAGCCTCTGAAAGGATGGCATGAATGGCATTATATATGGGTCCTCGCTAAATAAATATTTTCAAGAGATGGTGTGCGCAAGTTGCTTATCATGTTCTGTCGATTTCTACGGGTTAAATTTAGGTAAGTATTTTCTTCTTAATTAAATGATTGAGATGCACTCTAAAATTTGTTGTGTTTTATAGTCCTTCAGATACTAATTACCTCAATTCTATTTGGCTTTTGAAGCAAAACATCGCTATTTATTATTTAGCTTGAGGGTAAAAGATCTTTTATGGATTAGCCCTATCTTTGATAATTGAGATGTTGCTTGATTGTTTCATGGCTATGATGTCAACCTTGGAGTGGAGGATCTAGGGGTCCTTTTATGTTTGACTACAAAATAAGCACAAGAAAGAGAGTTTACAAAAACCCCAAAAAGAAAAAAACGATTGCCTAGATTAGGTCCACGTTAACTCTGACACAAGATGCTGAGGATTGCTAGCATTTTGTTCCTAAAGCACAAGATTGTCTTGAGAAAAGGATCTCCCTAGGAGAGCACCATACAGGAATCGGGAAGCAGAGGAGCTTAGTTGGGCACCGTGGTGGAGCCAAGGCCATAATGTTGGCCAAGCCTGGTCATGATGGCTCAATATGTTAGAATAGTACTATTCTTTTTATCAGTCACAACGCTGCCGCTCCCGCCTAATTCCACTTATATTATCATGTTTCCATGATGTTTCTTGGATCAGCTTTGTACCATTGTTCCGTGGCAGAGGGGAAAAAGTTTAAGCAGATACAACTTATTGACTTGTTTTCTTTTTTCAGGCATTTAATCAGTGAGGTTATTACCCTCTGATTTTAATAGGTTCAAGTTGTGGGGTTAATTATTAATTCACCATGTGGTATTTCTTTCTTACAGATGAGAACCTCTCGGAGCTAAAGAACTCAAAAGGGAAGCATCCTTAGTTTTTACGTGACATGCAAGTTCTATAGAGATTGGCATGCCAAGTTTGACAGCTTTCGTGGTATATAAAAAACCTTTATTTTTCATATGCTTTTGCCTAAGTTACCACATAGAGATTGGCATGCCAAGTCTGACAGCTTTCGTGGTATATAAAAAACCTTTATTTTTCATATGCTTTTGCCTAAGTTACCACTGAATATGAAATAAATAGTTTCACCTGATTATCGCAATCTATTCAGGAATTTTTCTCTATGTTCTTGTGAGCTTCACCGCCCTAGATATGCTATAGATTGCAATCAAATGCAATATGTTAAATTTCTTTTGGGACTTATTCATGTTATCAATTATTTGAGATCCGTTGCAATGCACGGGCATTTGGCTAGTCCCTCCTTAAGTCCAGATAAGGTAGGCAATCAAACCGTTTTAATTTGTTAGGATTCTTCCTTAATTTTCAGGTGCTACAATATTAGCTCCTTGTAAGTTTACAGATGCAACTAGTTATTCTCCAAACATGCTTATACTACATCTGCAAGAATGTTCTTTAAGACTATTCTTTTCAGAAATAAGAAGTGCCCATGTTTCTAATGCAGTTTTGTATATGTTCGATCACATCAGTGTGCCTAATTGTCAGTTTGATCTGAAAATGCATTAGCTTGCTTGCAATATCATATATGGAGAAAGGTGTGTGTGTGAGAGAGAGATGGCTGTAAGTTGTGATGCATGTACTAAATGTTTTACAAGTCATTCGATTTGAAGAAATTATGACTATGGAATTTTGGCAACCTCAAATCTCTTCACGGTTATTTTCTAACGGTTTACCGATAGGAAAATAATTACCGACGTATGTGGTAGTGAATGAAATCGCAACAAAATTAGGTGTATCTGTTTTAATTTATTTCTTTTAAACATCACGGGAATTTTCGAAGTGATTCAAATATAGTCACGCCTCGCTTGCAGCGAGGAAAAACCACATTTGCTGCATTATTGTCCACAAAGCCGGAATAGTGCTGCTCAATTTGCAGCGGCGGCTGTCAACTCGGTCGGAGAGGTGACGGCATCGGAGCTGCTCGCTTTGCGAAAGCAGGGCCATGATAGATTCCGGATGATCGAAGCGACCCAACCTTGCAGCGGCAGAGCCGTGGGGCCTGTCTTACTGGCTGAAATGGATGGTTGCCTAGCTGTGTGGCAGCGCCGAGAGAGAGATGAGGACCAGTGATAAGACACTTCACCACAATCACCACGAATAATATTCTATAAAGCCATTGTTAGCCTCCTTTATTAGCTTGTTTTTGCCTCTTGTCATGCCCTTGTCGAATGCGTCGTTTTCGTTTTTTTTTTGGGGTACATATTGTCGTGTATATACGTTTATGTGACTGAAATATCTGGCTTTTGTATTTTTCAAAATAAAAAGATATAGCGCCTATGTTTTTCTTCAATTTTTGACTTTTAGACTGTTCGTGACACGATACGGAGTAACAGAATTCGTGTGCGATTTAACCAATATAAATAAAGTCACTACAATATGTACTACTGAAGGACCATATGAGAAGATTATGTTTAATATTGTGATAAGCCATTGTAATATTTGTGGAGTGATCAATTAATTTAGCAAAAAGTGCATTTGAATTGGACTATTTTTTGAAAGTGTCAGGAAAATTGGAAGTACCGACGAAGCAATGGTACATTTTGCCAGGGAGGTCCAGTGTGAGGTGCGAAGGAAGCGGTAGTACCGTAGTTGAAGGTGCGGTACTATTGATCTTCCCAGAAAAACAGAGTTTTTTTATTTGAGTTATGTATTGAGTTGGAATGACCTGTGTCATTGGATTAAGGTTGTATGATACATGTCTTGGCTAATATAGGTTAAGTTGTGAATAACTTGTACCAGAAAATGATTTCTTTATCTTTGGATGTGCAGGATCGCTTAGAGTCAACTGTGGTCAACAGCGATGATTGGTGCTAAGCTCATGAAAGAGTTGAGGCCCAGAACGATCGAGGATGCTGAGTGAGATGGTGAACTCAAGCATAGCTCGAGAAAGATGAAAAATGTTGAAGACGAGTTCGAACAGCAAGATGGTGCCATGTGGCTTGCACGAGCCAAGTAAATTGTGGTTCGATGGAATCGGGACAGAAAAGGCTTGGTGACGCGTGGTAAGCTAGTGTTGCACATACACATGGCAAGCATGATGATTGCTTGCAGTGGTTGGTGACGACCGGGTTAATGAAGGGTATTTTGGTAGTTTGATCAAAATATCAGAAATTATCTTGGATCAAAATCGCAGCGCATCGACGATGTGTTGGAAAGCGATTTAGATCAAGATAGAGCTGGTTTGATCAAGACAGATCAAGACTAAGGATTTAGCAGATACATACTTATGCGTTTTGAAAAGCGTGCATAAGTGGACTTGAGAGAGTAAAATCTGTGTGTGTAGGGCAAATGGGTTTCCCCCATTGTAATAGTGTATATGATCTATTAAAGGGTGTAGATGACTGGTTGCCCACCTATATAAAGGGTTGGGATGGAGACATATGAGGGATCCATCTAATTCATCCCTTGTGCTTTCTTCTCTAGACTTAGGGTTTGGATTTGATAGTGAATACCTTTGGTGCTCTCTGTTCTCCAAGGTGGAGTTACTGTAAATCTATCTTCTCAAGTAATCAATAAATTAATCTTTATGCATCTCTTAAGTCTATCGTGTGTTTTATTGATATGCTTGTCTTTTGGTTAGTTTTGATATCTCTTCTTTCTCTTCTTATGATTTTGCTATGCCAAGGACGTGTAAGAGGTGGAGATAATAATCCTTGAGAATCTATTTTCATCTATCTAAGTACTTTGATAGTAAGATTCACGAGAAAACCCAATTTGCTTTATTTTGGCCTCATCGAGTGATTTCTTGTCTTAAGAGTTTTTAGGTCATATTCTTTGGTATTCTAATTTGCTGTGACATGTGAAAATATATTTAGAGTCATTTTGGTCATCATCTACCCACGAGCAAGTTATATTCACCGTTTGGGGTTTTGGCTTGGTTTTGATGTAATCCTCTAATAAACTGAAAAAAAATCTTTTTAAAGGTGCTATTGGAATATGTTTCTAATATCTTAGAGTGGATCCCTGTAAAATTTCATATTAATTAGATCTACGGATCAAAAGTTCTCTCGATTTTGGATTTTGAAATCTTGCTGAAAACATTGTTTCTCCTGATTTTACTGCAGTAGCGAAAGTATCGTGGCTACTGTAGCAGTAGTACCACAGTTACTGTAGGAAGCGGTAGTACTGCAAGTTTAACTACGGTAATTCCGATTTTGCTAATTTTTCTTAGATTTTCAGTGTATCGAATCGATGGTTTTTGTGGTAGTCTTCCATTGTAACATTCATAGCTATGTAGCTATTGGAGTGAAAGATTGGTGAATACTTGATGGAAAATTTGAAAGCAACACTTATCCCTTCTATTGCCATCTTCAATCTTACAACTACAATCAACTTGTAGACTTCACCGTAAAAAGATACTCTGCTTGAAAGCTATTTAATGTAAAAAAGCTGAAAAGTAGGTTTTCGAAGCTGAGAAGAAGAGGCACTGTAGTTACTGACTTTGCTTGTGGGTGCTAGTGATGGAGGAGCGGGCATCAAGGGAAGATAAGAACTGAAACCAACAGCCAGTGTATAGTTCAGCCGGTGGATACTTCTCTTTTTCGAGAATACACAACGAAGGTGCGTATCTTTGCATTAAGAAGAAAAGGATTGCAGAGTCCGTTTGCGTGCCAACATAAAGGAATTACAAAGTGAATACCTCTAACTTCATTTCCCAGGAAGCTTCAGGTCTTGTTGGTGTGTCAACATAACTGATTTACTAAGTGAAGATAATTTTTTTTTTTAAAAAAAGGAAAAGGCAAAGATAGTTCTGAGGATTGAGATTCTATGCATTCTGCAAATTAACTTTGTGAAAGTAGAAAAACATGAAAGAGCCACTTGGTCAGTTCTTGTTAACTTCTTCTGATCGGTAACGCTTTATTCCATTTGATGATGTACTCACACAATGTCACGCTAGCACCGAATAAATCAGTCCTGCGTGAGGCACGAAAACGTTTCTTCGATGTTTCTGGCTTTGCTTGGTTGGACGCTTGTCTCCTTCGATTATTCGCGTCGTCTTCTTCTCTTTACCCCAGATATATTCTTAGCACAGCTGTGCATTTGCCACTCATGCAACAAGGTCGTGCCATGAGACGGTGAAAGAATATATGCAAGTGTCAGTGTGAGACAGAAACACCTGGCCTGGGCCGTTATGTTTTTGTTTGCCAAATAGGGTTCGTCTATCGCCGTAGCATTTCTGGGAAGCCCTGTACAAATTGGATGTCGTGCTGTGGATAAAAGCTCATGTGATTGGACTTGGGAAGCAGATGAACCGTGAAATGCAGATAAACTGTAGTGTCTGCATTTCAGAGCAGCAGTGAAAAGAATGTGGTAGCTACAATAAGAAAGATCACTTTCTGATTATGGGACATCCATTAGTTCTTAGCACATTTTAGGTTTGGATTTTTTTTTTTGCAGAGTTAACTCCAGATGTCAAGCATAATAGTAAAAAAAAGAGTTGGCCTAGCTGGAGGTAGCTTTTTAAGATATTATTTTAGAGACAATGAGAGTGAGTGTATCGTGTTCAGGATTGAATCCATTTAACCATTCTTGTTCCAAATCTTTTTTCATTTTTTAGAAGATCTGCATAATAAAGGTGAGATTAATGACATCCACAAAAATTGGTGGATATAATATCTTGCTTTGAGGAGGCACCAATGCACCATCTCCTTCAAGGCAAAGTTGCAGAGACCATGAGTAAATGAAAGAAAAAAGAGAGCTCTCCATCAGCTTGAGATGATACGCTGGGGGTCGAGATTCCAATTGCGGTGCGTTATGCGTTCATGTTGCCACATTTTTTGTTCCATAAACTACCTTGCCTGCCACTGTTAGGGCTGCATTGAAAATAATGTCGCATCATACGGTCTCTTATCTTTCTGCTTCTCTCTCTCTCTCTCTCTCTCTCTCTCTCTCTGAGAAGAAAAAGACTTCTGTTCACGAAAATGATCCCTTGCTGTTCAACTGACGACACATATAAAGTCCGAAGAATGAATCAGCGGACTTCTTAAAAATTTCAGGGACTTGTATTTAATTCTGAAAACTTTTGTGGGCAAAATGTATATATAGTCCTCCTTTAAAAAAATCATGTAGGACAGCAATAGCACGTTTGATTTCGGAGGGTTAAATTTTTTTTTCACTGGCGAAAGGAACGAAAGAACGAAATTTCGTTCCTTTTGTTGAAATCTTGGATAAAAAAATCCAATTTAGGATGAAATTTAACTAAAAATTTGATGAAATTTGAACAAATTTCAAGTAAGACTAAATTCGGCCAAATTTTGATTGAATAAAATATGTTTCGGAGGGCATCGAAAGGGACGAAATTTCGTCCGAAATATTGAACACTGGTTTGATGTCCTTTTCTACACTAGTACTAGAAGTACTGGATTTCATATAAAGGTGGATGAAAAGTTACGGAATGCAATACTATCCAGACTCTTTCGGTCATCTTCATCTGATCATCTCGATCACTGATTTCCTATCTGATATTTGAAAATATTACTCCATTAGTTCCATCTGAATGGCATGGCAGCACCGCAGGAGATTTGAATGGATGCAATTTTCAACCGACCAGTGGAAAAGTTGCAAGCTAATCCCATGATATATATCTCCTCTTCCTAAACAATGTTCTCCATACTCCTAGTGATCCGAATGGATTGGATGCACTTGCAACATGCTTGTTCCTGGCTGCTCACAGGAAATAGTTCCCCGGCGGCTGCCTTCTATCCACTAAGGCTAGAATCAGCTCGATCGTGCTACAATGTATAATACTTGTTCTCAATGCGATTGGGATTAGGGATGAACACAAGTTCCCTTTTGTTAAATCCTATGTTCAATCTACATGTGTCAATTCTGCATTGCACTATTACAGACCTGCCTACAGTTCATGCACGCATGCAAAACCAAACAGAAGTTGATTAGACAGCAAAGGCATTGGTGGCTGGACTGTCTATTATCTGGAAGAAAAGAAATACTTTTAGTGGATGCATACGCTGCATTAGTAGGAACGATTTAGCACATGATCCCAACGCAAAGGCAACAAGATGCATGATTCGTGACCTAAAATGTGCAACACAAAGGAGAAAGCGAAGGAACAGGTTGGGGTGGTCAAATCACAGGAACAGGCAAAAGAAGTTCCAAGAAGATAGACAAAATTCATCAGAAGATCAAACAGGTCGATCGCTTGCTAGCGTCGGTTGCTTTCATGTGCGGTAGTGTTATGATTCCAAGGATTTCTTCTTTCTCTGAATAAGGGTTTCAAGTCCATTATGTTTCTATAATCTTAGATATTGAACAATATTTTATCCTTGGCCTATTTTCTAAAATTTCATGTTTATCTCATTAATCTCTGTAGTCCTTATTGATTCAACTACCGGCTAGAACAAGCATGGAATCCACTTTCCATCCTGCTTTTATTTTCTTTGCTTAAAGTAAACAAATTATATTCCCTTTGCAAAAAAGAAAACTGTTATGTTCTGCCAGCTTTGGATAATAAAAACACCCACCCGCAACACTATTGGCACACCAATTGTTAAGATCTTAAGTCTCTGTTTGGTATTGCGATGACTTTTGAAAAGCATTTTTGTTTGTTCTTTTTTATGTAATAATTATGTAAAAGCATTTCTTTGGATATACCACAGCAAAATCTCAATAGCATTGATAAACATTTCCATAACTAACTAGATTCCACGTTGCAACACAGCGTAAACTGGCCTAAATTAACGTCCCTGCAATGCTTAGATAAATTTTTTCCAGTCATGCTTAAATAATATTGAAATAGTACATATTTCAGATAGGACTTGAACAGCCTGCAGACTCTATACAAAATCATGCTTGCAAACACCAAATTCTACATCCAAGTCAATGAAGTCATTGGTTTAATCTGTAGTTGTACCAGTGGCACACCGAGCAGAGGTTATCCATGTATGGCACAATCCAACCCGTCCCGTCCGATCACGGAAAGCGCGCGTCGCCTGAGATCTGACGGGAGTCCGCACGGCGCCTCGCGAGAGGGAGTGACGGAGCCCTTGCCGGCCACGGAGGAGCTAGCTAGCACCGGACACCGGGCGGCCCACCCCGACGAGGCGCCGGCCAACCACAGCGCGAAACGTCGCGGCGCCTCGACCATGCACCCACCCGGCCAATGGCGACGCGGCCGGTCACTTCCTTCCTTGGCCTGCCTGCCTGCCTGCCTTTCCAAGACCCAATTCGACCACTCGACTAGTAGTAAACAGCGGTTTTCTTTTTTCGTTAATCACACGCGTGCAGGGGTTAGTTAATCCACCTTGAGATTCTTGATGTCAGTGCATCACATTACTGCCCCGCCCCAAGCAAGATGCTACTACTGTGGCAGCGTACACAAGTGTCTGAAAATAAAAACAGTCTACGTGTGTATCCGATACCTGTATACTGTTGATGTATACAAGTCGTACATATGGATTGGTAGCTAGGCTGACGCACAAAATGAAAGGTTTTGCGAATGTAATGGCCATAGTTAAGTCAACGGTTCGTTTGTCTTGACAGCTAGCTGCTCTTGTTGCTAAGATTTGTTTCTCCTGTTTGGCTGTTTCTGCTGTGACACCAGGTGATTCATCCATCCTGGACCGGCAAAAACTTGCTTAGATCCTATTGCAGTGAAATGGAACCCTATTACGTGTATATTTCAGTACAGCGATACGGGCAGCCAAGCTATAGAACTAATTTAACGAGCCGGCTTCAGCTTCTAGCCCGAAGAAGCTGAAGATCAAAGCTAGGTTAAACAAGCTCAAACTCTTTGTCCGATCGAACTTTTTTGGATACGTTTCACCAGAATTGTGCGTACTCGTACGTGCAAGCTGTGGTCACCAGCTTTTCTCTCGCTGGTGCGCACAAAGATCTCTTTCTTGGCATAAAGCATAGCTCTTCACATCTCCTTAAACTATTGCCAGTTTAGATGCGTCTGATTGGGTTGCATAGTTGCCTCCAAAAAACGGCCCTCTCATTGGACTGATGTGGATAAGCCCTAATCTCTCTCGCTCTGATACGCATCTCGATTAGCAATACCCTCCTCCTGCAAATCTCTCGAAGTGTTCGATTAAATCTAACAGTTATGTTTGATGTACTTGCAGACTGCTCCACATTAAACTTTAAGCAGAAAATTTACGATATACAAAAAATCCGACGTAGAGTACTGTAATGCTTTGCTGCCATATAAATGTTACAGTTAGGTAGTTACTAGAAAAATACAAAAAAATAGTTACACAAGGTGACAACAAAACCTGATGATTCTGACTTAACAAAACCTTGATGGTTAAGAACTTAAGATTAAACAAGAACAAATAAATAATGGCATGCAAGTTGGCCACCTATGGTGATGCAAACAAACTTTGGCACGAAAGCAAGGCTTCAGGCTACGGTGTACTCTCCAACCTCAAACCAAAGGAGGTCCATCTTGTCCTCTCGCTACTCTGGATCGCCGGCAAACGCACAGCACGTGGCGGAGCCACGGCCAGATCGGAGAAATTAAAGATCTGTTCTTTTCGGTTTTTAAAAATAAATTTTGATTTTTACTACAATACCTAACTTTTAAACATAGTACTTTTTAAGACAGGGTCTAAAAGTTAATTGTAGTACACATTAAAAGCCTAACATCTGTATAATCCAAAATCGCAAATGATTATCTCTCTGTCCGTAAGCTTTATCGCAAACAGCTAAAATTCAAAAATTTCAGCTAAAAATCACAACCATATCAAATAGATCCAAAGTGCAAAGACCACAAGACGGAAGCTGCAGCTTCTTCCACTTCCCTGGCGTTGTTTTCAGCTGCTCAAGGACTGCGAAGTAATTTCATATTTCATTTTAGTCCTTTTTCTTCAAAGCTAGAGGTTGATCTACAATATTTTATCTTCACAAGGAACCTTCTGTAACGTTTAGGGTGGTTCTACTGTCGCTCTCGTATTAATCCAGAGCTAATGGCCCTATGGGCCATGTTTGCCTAAAAGAACACTTTGGCACGCACGTTAAACTTTGCTTACGTACCGCTTTTAATTAAGCACTCGACAAATTCAACTAAGGTCGTCACGCACTAGCAGCAATGTGGATATATGATGGGGATAATGAAGGCCATTTAGGGCAATAGGGGGGGCCTTATACTGATCAAGGGGCAGCCACGTTGCACTCTCGTCGATTATAATATATTAATCGCGGGATCACCATCAAACCATTCTCTCGCTCCGGTGCGGGTTAAGTAATATGGTAGGGCCTGTTTTTTCGGCTTTTTAAATCAGCTTTTAATTTTTATTATAGTATATAATTTTTAAACAAAGTATTTTTTGAGATAAGATATGCAAGTGAATTATAGTATACATTAAAAACCCAATGTCTGTACCATCTAAAATCACAAGCGAGTATCTCTCTCTGTAATCTCTGTCACAGACAGCCCAAATTAAAAAATTTCAGCTAAAAATCATAAACTACAGCCATATCAAACAGGCCAATAGTACCACGGAACAATACCGTGTCACCGACCGGCAGGTGGGCCCAGGACGGCCCGAGACTATACGTTGGTGACACGAACTGCTATATATAAAATCTGTTCTTTTAAACTATGATTAATAGCCTTCGATTATGTTTTTTTGAGAGACAACGAACGGTAGAGATATCAATATGAGCAACGCATGATTTTAAGCATAAGAAATCTTTTAGAGAAACGGTTTTAAAAGATTGCTCGAAGAGACCACCCTATTTATTTCTTATGAAAAAATCATTGAAAAAAGTCCCTCTAAAAGCCTAAAATAACAGTACGATAGCCGCGAGAGTGGTAGCGATGCTGTCCTCGGGTCGGCGTCGTCGCCGAGGTAGGCTTTGCATTTTGCTGCCGCGTGACGATCGCGCGCGGTGCTTTCAGGTGTCGCGCGACGAGTCGAGTCCGAGACGCCTCTTATTTCACCGCCTTTTTCGCGTGGTCTTGGCCTACGATGTTTCGTTTTTCTTTTTTTCTGGTGTGCTTTGTGGGCTACGTCGAGTTGTTTGTGCGAGCCTATTTAATCGCCTTCGGAAGCCAAACTCTCCGGTTTGTCGTAAAGATAGTGGCGGAAACGTAAGGGCATGACTGGAAAGCAAACAGACAAAGGCGCATCCAAATCCGATATAAGTTCAAGAGAAACCCGACGAGAAAAGGCGCCTAGCAGTCCAACTTAAAAAGCTGATGGCTTAATTAGAAGTGTCTACCATTGGAATCATGTGATAGCTCATTTACCATCTAAGACGTTACACTACGATTGTCAATACCTAATATAGCTTGCACGGTTGCACTTCTCGGTGGGTGCTTAGGCTCATTTGGATTGATTACTCTGTAGTTAGGAGTGTAAAATGCACGCATCATCGTCCTACATGTTTTATTTAGAGATCTGTCCCTATTGGCTTCTGCTTTGATATAAATATCTGGTTTTCGAAGCAGATTCTCTACTACTCTCGCTCCGAGGATAGGTCAGGAGGTCACGGATGCATCACGTACCATATTCATATCGCTCCCATTTCACGCCAATTGCAGAGCTACGAGGTTGATTGTTGAGCAAAAGTACTCCTCACATTTTCTGGATCCCATGCATCGTCCATGTCTTGAACTTTGGCTTGAAGAACATATGTGCTGCTAGGGAAATTGATGATGAGGCTTATGAAGATTGCCATTGGATCAGTGAGGTTGCAGTAGATACTAATATTATAAAGAATTTCATCATGAATCATTCCATGAGGTTATCTATGTTTAATGAGCTTAGTAAATTGAAATTCCTTGCCATTGCTGATATGATATTTGCTTCTATTATTGTGATGTTGATGAGGTTTCGTTTGATCAAAGAATTTCTTGTATTGATGGTAGTGAGTGAAAAATGGACTACATATAGGAATGACAATGTGGGTCAAGCACAGTTTGTCAAAGATAAGATTTTGAATGATGTGTGGTGAGATAAGGTGCAATACATCCTTGATTTCATTGAGCCCATCTATTCTATGATACATGTAGCTCACATCGGCAAACCATGCCTTCATTTGATTTGTGAGATATAGGATACAATGATTGAGAAGGTGAAGACTATAATTTATTGCCACGAAGGGAAAGAACCCCATGATGAGACTACTTTTTATAATATTGTGCAAGAGATATTGGTGAGTCGATGGGTAAAAGGTAATACCCCCTTGCATTGCCTGGCACACCCAGTAAATCCCAAGTGAGGTTCTTTGTCTTTTAAATTTTTATTGGTTGCCTCTAGATTTCAGTTTTAGGATACTACCTTAACATATACAAGGAACTCCTAATTTTAAAGAACACATAAGATGGAAGGATTTTAGTAGATTATTTATATAGAAAGTTTGCTCTATATAGCTAAAATCAACCAGGAATCATATTCATCTTATTTCTGTTATTGTAAAATGGGACAACTTCTAATGTTCTTTGTGCCCCTTTTGCCCCTTTTTAGTATTACAATGAACCTTTAGAGAGTTTGCAGAGTTTGAGTTTTGTTTTTGAGAGTTTGCAAGTTTTTCAGTTGATTCTGTTGCTAGTAGTATGACTAGCATTGGGGCTACGATCATACCGGCCAGGCGTGGTACTACTGGTGTTATATGGGCAGTACCACCGGAGTGAGGCTGTATGACTGGCTTTCGGTTAGCGGTCACACCGGCTGAGGGACTGTTGGGTTGTACATTTATTTGAGTTGAGTTATCTGAATGTGGACACGATATGGTTGCTATTGCTGATGTACACATAGGTTTATTATTTTGTCCTAGGTTTAGAATCAATATTTTGGTTGCATATATTTTGCATGATGCATTGTATGGATTAATTATGTCAATTGATGACCTTGTTTATTGTGCGGTGCTCCATGACAGTTTGCTTGTTATTATTAGTTGCAGGACTTCGAAGCTAGATCATGGTGAGATGTAGGAGGACCGGGACTAGGCACAGGGTGGTGCTAAGGTTCAGAACGGTCAGGGAGACGCCGAAGATGACCGAGACTTGTGGGTGGTTGCAAGCTAGGATGACGAGGAATTGGAGCGGGAGCTACCGGTGGTGGACATGACAGGCAACAGTAAGGTGGACCAGAACTAGGCTTAGGAAGAAGTCAGGGTCCTATGCGGTCAAGGAAGCCAGGTGTCGTCATGTGTGAGAAGAGGCATGTGGTGCGCCAAGTGACTTGGATCATTTGCAAACAAGGATGGTTTGGTGGGATTCAAACACATGAGAGGCTTGATGACAAGTCATTGAGACCACATGAAAGATGATGAAGCATAGGCAATGCTTTGTGGCAAAGAAAATAGGAAACTTCATGGAAGATGGTAGAGGTGTATTTCGGTAAATTGCCTAATACCAAAAAAGTGATGGTATGTGAAATCGTGGTATTGGCCTATGTGGTTTAGGTATTGTATGTACTAAAAATGTGAAATAGATTGAGTGTTGATTCACTAATAGGTTAATGGTTGTAAGCCGCTTTGAGAAGCATACATGAGAGAATAAAACTTAGTGTTAGATGGTGTTAATGAGTTATCTCCGGTTTGGTCTAATTGGTAGATCTATTAGGTTTTGGTTCAGATTGTGACAATATATAAGGGATGAGAGGTAAGGGTTAGGGTTTGAAAAGGTTGACTAAGCTTTTTGGTGGCTAGCTCCTCCTCTCTCCTATGTGTGATTAGGGTTCCTTGGGTTAGAGCCTTGTGTGTGTATGCTTTAGGCTGAGAGCTCTACTATTATGAGGGATTGGCTACAAAACATACCCTTTAAAGCAAATAATACATCAATTTTTGATCAGCTCCATGGATCCATCATGTTTTGATTGATTTGCTCTTGATTTGATTGGCTTTAATCTCTCCTCTTTTCTTTCTTGATCTTGTTGTGCCAAAGACGTGTAAGAGATGAAGACAACCTCTAATAATCAATCTCCACCCATCTAGGCATTGTGATAGCAAGTTTATCAAGAAAACCTGGTTTTGGTTGATTTGGCCTCAAAGTGTGATTTCTTGATCTGGGGATTTTTAATGGATTTGTTTCATATTCTTGCTTGCTGAGATATGTGAAAATACATCTAGACCTATCTTGGTCATCGTTCATCCACGAGCAAGTTGTATTCACCGATTTTGATTTTGACTTGATTTCGGTCTACTTGTCCTTTAAACTGAAAAAGGTCTCAACTTTGATCATGATTTTGATGATCGTTTATTGGAGTAGATTCTTGATAACCTAGAGAAGATCTTTGCAAAATTCCATGTCATTTGGGTCTACTGATAAAATGTTCTATCAATTTTTGGATTTGAAATCGGATTGAAAACACTACTCATTTCTGACATCACTGTAGCAACGGTTTGACTGACACTATAGCGGCGGTCTGACTGGGGTTACTGTAGCTTTACCTGATTTTACTATTTATAGCGGTCAGGCCGCTGGAACGGAGGTCAGACCGCATCCTTCATGAAGGTCAGACCATCGGAGGTTGCTTAAATGTGTTTTTCTCGATTTTGATTGGATCTTTTTCTTATAATTATTTGTCTCTGATCTTCATAGCTTCCATAGCTACTAGTGTGAAGAGTTTTGCTTCTGGTCAAAGGAAAAGATTTTAAAAAGCCTAGAAATTAATTAAGGCTCCTATTCACCCCAAGCAGGAAGTGGGTTTGGGGAGTTAGGGTTTAGAGGGTGTGGGCTAGCCAGTTGGGAGAGGAAGCTGCAATTAGGTTCCCGTTGGTGCAAAAAAAGCGTTAGGAACATGTATTTTCCTGGTGGTTGCTGTTAAAACCGTCACGAAAACTACATATTTTCCTGGCGGATTTATAATCCCGTCAAGGATGCTATTATTCTTGACGGTTGACTGCGGACCCGTCAGAAAATTTGAAAACCGTCATGAAAGATCATGAATTGATTGTTTTTTTATTTTCCCCCCTTCTTCTCTTGGAATTATTTTTAGTTGTCAAATAAAGGTTTGATAGAGCCCTCCTCTCCTGTTTCATTTGATTTTTTTTATGCGTTTTAGTTGTCAAATAAAGGTTTGTAGGGGCCCCTTCTCCTGTTTCAATTTTTTTCAGAAAAAAACACTAAAGAGGATTAGAGCTGAAAGGCATGTATATTGCACCTCATCCACCAATGTGGCCACATGGGGCCATGTACTTGTTTATGGTAAGGAAAATCCTTCAAATGGTTGAATGGCCAATTTGCTATAGCTCTTGTACTGTGCCACTCTACCACTACAACAACTGTAATAAGTGGTGTCTTAGCTACTACTAGTGGGGGCGTTCATTTTAGCGATGACTTCTGGCTTTTGGCTAAAATTTCACTGTAGCTGGCTTTTTTTACTGTAGCTGATTTGGCTTTTTGGGCATAATTAAATTTAAAAAAATAAAAAAATAGAAAAAAATATGTTAGTCCATCACGGACAATGCAAAGGAATACGGGAAAAAAAGCAAAAAAAACCCCAAAAAACTAAAAAAATTCAAAAAAAGACGAATTACTGGATAGTGAAACAAAAGCTGAAGCTAAAAGCTGAAACTGAAAAAATGCTGAAACGAGCGAGGCCTAGACAATATAAGTAACTTTTGTTAGTATTTAGTAGAGCATGCCTTTGGAAATGGTACCCTTTATTGCCTTTGACAAGAGAAGGCATGGGTTATAGGAGAATAGCACCATGTAAGAGTGTGATGATTAATCTTAATTTAACATTTTAGATTAATTGCTACAATACTAGCATCCAAATTGATATAACAATGCATCACAATACACACACTAATTGCTACAGTATCCTCAAAAGTTCTTGAAACTATAGCACCATGCTTTTTCTTTCAAAAATCAAAAGGCAGGAGATACCAATCCATCCTCTAAGGTGTCATACTTGTACATCCATACTAGCAGGGGCGAAGCCAGGATTAAACCAAAGGGAGCCAACAAGAGACATGAGTTTGCAATGATCTAGAGTGTTGATAAAAGTATAATTTTTGGATTGATGTTTTGCAAAAGAAGCTACTTTTTAAACTTTGCTGGACCTCCATGTATGAACCGTGAGGTTGCATGGTTTAATAGTCCAAATCATGTTTTCCCGTTGATCCTTCCATGAAGAAGCCACAGTAGTAAAAGTATTGTCTTTTACATAGTGGGCTATGACATCTACTAATACAATACCCTTATGTTCACTTTGCTAATTTGCCATCAGTCTGTCATCCAAGCCGCTATAAAAATCTTCATACCACAAAATACTTGTAGCTTGGACTGTACTAAAGAGTAGAACAATGGAATATGATTCATATGATTTTCGATGGGTCGCCCCGCAGCACTACCGAAAACTAAATGCAAGGAGCAAGTGCTTGACGCCCTAAACACATAAAGAGATGAAATATCGTGCATAAGTGCACTAACCGTGGATAGTTACAAATTATACTAGGTTTCATCTTGTAATATTGAATCACAATAGAACCTGATAATAATAAAATGAGTTAATGGGTCTTGAATTAATTCCTTGGTATTTTAACTCCATCCATGCTGCACATATGTTTGTTGGTAGGGGCTCACGCTAATTAAGCATTAATCCTTAATGAAGGTTGGCTTGAACCATGGGGGCGCAGGCCGCCCTTCTCTCCGCCGATGCATGCTAGTGATCCAATGTTGGTCACTAATCAAAGCACTTGTGAGCAAACTCTTAGGTGTCGGATTTGCACAGTGCATACTGGTACATGTAAAAATTCTCGATTGTTAATGCCCAGAGCCGATCTACTCCATTCTCTAGTGGCCTAAAAATTTTGTTCGCTTATTCCCACAGTGGCTACAGTAGGTAAAGCTATCTATCTGTCCATCCATCAAGCAGCTATCCCTGGTGGACTTCATGCCACTCTAACCCAGTACAAGAATTTTTATCTGTAAACTAATGTGAGTGACGAGAAAAGCTAGCCAAAGGCCGAGCATCTTGGGGGAGAATACATGTAAAAAAGCAAGGTTTGGCATGGATGAACAGGAATAAAATTTACCTCAGACAAGACTACTCACGCAAGTCAAGTCATGGATGCAAGCAAGAGGGACAAGAAAACTGAATTGTTCTCTTCGAAAAGCAAAGCTAGAGAGATAGAAGACTAATCCACAACTATAGCAGGCATATTATTTGGATGTCTGAGTTCTTTCTTGATGCTGCTGCTGATGATTTACGGCTATGGCTAATGGTTTTTGATTTTAGTGTGAGCGTTTATGTAAACGAATCAAATGCCGACAAAACAATAAGATACTTCTGAAAGACTATCTCAATAAATCGTTTTAAAAAGATAGTGAAAAATCATTCTATTTATTTATTCAAAGAAAATCATAAACCATAAGTCCAAAAAACAAGCTATAGTTATGCACCAAAGGCGAAAGCTCACTCTCATGGCCGTGTACCAAATCGACAAAAAGTAAAGCTAACAGATTCTACAAAAACAAAGAGGGATGGAGAGAGGAGAGAAAGAAGGTGGCTTCTCTCTCTCTGGTCTTAGGCAAGCAAAGGCGCCTTTGCCACACTATAAAAGGCCTCCACCAACCCAGTGCCTCCGCCGCTCACCCAGAGCAAAACCATCAAGAAGCGGAACCAAAACCAAATATAACCACATCTACTCCTGGCTCTCTTAAGCAAAGGTCTCCACTCTCCACTACGCAAACAAGTGAAACAGCCATGCTGCACCATCACCACGGCGAAGTGGCCAGTCTGCACTGCCTCTCACCTCCCAACCCGCCATTCCACACTCACTACCACAGCAACATGATCACCATGGCGCCCCCTGCCTTCCACTTCTCAGCAGCTCCCTACGAACCTATCCAGGAAGCACCGACTGTTGTCGGCAATAGCTCGGCCGTCTCCGGTGGTGCCGATGACACCTACGGCCGGGTGGCGGCAGAGGAGGAGCGGAGGCGGCGGAGGATGATCTCCAACCGGGAGTCGGCGAGGCGGTCGCGCATGCGCAAGCAGAGGAAGCTCAGCGAGCTGTGGGCGCATGTCGTCCACCTGCGCGACGCCAACCGCCGCCTCCTTGACGAGCTCAACCGCACAATGAGGGGCTGCGGCGACGTCCACTGCGAGAACGCGCGGCTCAAGAACGAGATGGCCGAGCTCGAGACCAAGCTAGAGCACCTCATGCAAGCAAAGACAAACACGTCGTCGAGCTCCTCAGAGCCATGCAAAAATAGTACTACTGAATAAATCATGCTTATCTTCTCATTTTAACTTGGAGGATTGTTACTAGTATACTCAAATAAGACATGATCTGAGGTGGTTTCTTCGGCTTCCTTTTTTCTTCCATGTCTTTGGGAGTATTCTAACTATCCATTATTGAAATATTTTTGTCAAGGTGGTTAAGATAAATATGGATTGGGTGTACTGACGGGTTGCCAGCAATAGTTCAGTAACATCAGATAGAAGAGAAAACAAGAAACTGCTGCAAACCAATAAGGAATGAAAAGCCTTACCCTTGGTCTCTTCCAAACAAATGATTCTTTCCACTGAAAATGATGTGATGAGTGGGGTTGCACATGTTATTGCTGCAGACTTGGCCTCTTCTGCGTCTCCTCAGTGCTTACCCAGAAACTTCCATGATTTTTTTGGGTGGTGGTGGTGTTTTGGGGGGGTGCATTAAATCGTCATGAACTCTCTTGAATTGAATTCTACGCAAAAATGTAGTAAACTCTGTTTGAGAACAAGCCAAATCCATGTTTTAACTTCACCAGAGAATCGATAAACATAAACATGAAGATGTTGTCTGAAAGAAAGATAAATGATCGCGCGTGCAAACACATGCTGTTTAGATTCAAATGGAACAGATAAGCATGAAGAAAATGACACCTTGATCACATCTCTAGTTACTTACAGTGGAAGAGGAAAATCAAGAAAATGTGAAAGAAGTGTTGGCGGTGGGCTTACATATCAAATTCGCTGAGCCCACTAAAGATTCAAACATCTCAAATCAGGATATCAAACAATTTTGGATGATTATGCACTCTTTCAATGGCAAGTCTAAAATTACAAATTCCTAAAGATAAATGTGCAGTGTCTCAATCACAAAAGCGGAAACTCAACATTAAATGTAATTGCGAAGGATTCACATGAAAATAATGCAGTAACATGTCAATGGTAAACCAGACTCTTTGGTTTTCCAGATATGTGCGTGTCAAATAGTCAATAAATATAGCAGCAAAGAAAATTGCAAACCAAACAGGTTTCAGGTATAAGCATGCATTTCAAATCTGCAGTTGGCATGCCGCAAGGGTGCCATCAAATCAACGCTCTTGCTTGAGCATGTGAATACAAAGTAGAAAGGCATAGGCCAGTGTAAGGCGCTCACGTCACAGGGACAAAGCAAAAGTGATCAGAATTGCTTCAGAAAGAAAGAGCTCTGGGGGGCATACACAATGCATGGTAAGAAACCATCCAAGCTTCTATCCTTCCAATGCATGGTAGCTTTAAATGGGACCTATAAACCCCATCTCCGCGGCCACCCTTCCAATGCGTGGTTGTTTGATGGTCGAGAAAGACAGTACATCCTCAGGTCCCTTATGTGTATAGTACATCCTGTCTCGAGTCATCATCTGCTTCCACTTCGACTGTGACTAGGTGTCGCCGGCCGGATGCTGGACTAGGGGTCCCAGAATTAGAGATCGACGGGGAGGGGTTGAGGGTGGGGGGTAGTGGCGTCTGGATCGAGAACTGAGCGTATGGGAAAGGAAATTGCTGGGGTTGGAAGTGGGGACGCGGTGGTGGTGGAAAGGGGAAATTTGCGGCAAAGTTCGGATCTTGGAGAAAGTTAAGAAAACCACCAGGGGGATGAAAATCCATCGCAATGAGGAGAAACACTCGATTTCGAGAGGCTAGAGACGGGGGAATGAATCACCGGGAAGAGGAAGAAGACGATGGATGGAGACCGAATCACCTAGGGTTTGACACCGCGGAAGCCATGGACGCCGGTGACGAAATCGCTTCACAGCGAGGGGTAGATCAGGTGGGTGCGAGCATCTTGGCGCCTTCGGTTCGACGGGAGAAGGCTGGAGGAGATCGAATCGAGCGGCGGCGGGGGCGGGGGCACTCGACGGGCAGCGCAAGAGGAGGAAGAGCGCGCCAACGTTTCGCGGGCTCGGGTGGGTGCGCGCGATTCCGCGGTGTAGGCGCCGCGCGAGGGGTGGCTCGGCGTGGTCCCGGGCAAGCTCGCGTCATGGAGCGAACGCCTCCCACAACGCAAAGTTCAGCTATCGCCTCGTCCCTTTTGTCAGGGAAGCACCCGTGCCTGCGCAGACGTGGAGACTCGGGGCACCCAGCCACTGATAGGATGCAAAGGGGTGGGTCAGCCTATTGGCCCGACCCGCAAAACAGGTGATCAACTAGGTCAAGAACTTAATAGGCCCTTTGGTACGAGTGAATTGACTCTCTCGTGGCTCTGCTGTGGTATACGGTACAAATTGAGCTCATCCGTAATAACCCTCATTTCGCTAAGCTGAAGACATGCTTACTGCCTCATTTGGCCAACATTGCAGAGCGTCCCTCAAGAACTACTAAGCAACTAAAATGATGTGAAGATTTAACATAGGAATTATAGTTCACCTTCCTCGTATACCTCACCTTTCTCAGGGCCTTTAGGTTCTACATTGTAATGTTACACCAGATAGTACTCCTGCACATGTCGTTTTGAGCGCTCAGTTTTATGCCCACGTCCATCTTGACTATAATCATATGCCTCATGACTCTGCTCATACTGATCATAGCTATAATCCTGACCATTATCAGCCAAATTTCTATCATGTTTTGCTTCACCATTGGCATAATCAGTATCCCTCTCATTCAAGTGATCGCGGCCCCATTCGTGACTTTCACTCTAGGTTGTGCTCTATCTTCTCTATTGC
Organism: Melocanna baccifera; assembly: GCA_036346265.1. Classification (NCBI taxonomy): domain Eukaryota; kingdom Viridiplantae; phylum Streptophyta; class Magnoliopsida; order Poales; family Poaceae; genus Melocanna; species Melocanna baccifera. Next base: position 21,299,949 of record CM070700.1, on the reverse strand, counting down.
GTTGAAGGAAGTAAGGAACCATTGATGTGCATGCAAGTCGCGGTTGCCGATCGAGGCCATCACATTACTCACCTACCACAACCAGAAATACCAAGACTTATTCTCTCAGAAGTAACAACTAATAACGCCGTCGCTTAGAAGTAACAATTAATAATGCTGTTCAGCACCTCATCAGACACCTCTCCTCTAGAATAATCTGAGAGCACAGAAGGTACTCTATCTCTCCGTTGGTGGTAGCATCTCGAGGAACATCACTTTGCTGGCGCCCATAATGTTGCTTTACTCTGTGGTGCTTGCCAACACACTCAGCATGCACCAAGGAGTGGTGACCCACTAACCCTACGGGTAGTACCGTTTCCCGGCCATGAGTTAGTTGGGCCAGCCCTTTACCCATTTTCTTTACAAAGGGCCATGAGGTTCAGGTCTGGGCCGAACCGGACCAACCCCTTTTGCATCCCTACATGCTGTAGTGTTGTACATGCTAAAAAATGACCTATCATTTTCCCATTTAAAGGTGAGTTTTGTAATCAAAGATAATTGATTTATGATATCAATATTTTCTATATTTAGTGAAATAAGTTATATTCTATGGTGATAGATGGCTTAGAGTGAAGATATTTGTCATCAAGCTTAAGTGGATACACGAGGCAAAGGTATAACTACCTAAGTAAACGATGTGTTTCTAATATTTTACTGGTCTCGAAGTTAGTTGGAAGATCAGATTGATAGTATAGGTAGCCATACTATTAAGATGAGTCTTAACTAGTACCTTGAGTACGTCATGTGTTGTAGCTCATTGTGTTTGCTCCAAGCACTTTTTGGCATGACGCTAGTATTTGCGAATGTATTTTATAAATAGTTGCGGCTCATACATTTATCTTTTTAGCATGTGACTAAAATTTACGAATATATTTCACAAATGGTTTAAGTCCATATCATTAATCTTTGTAGCATGACTCAAAAGTTTGTGAATGCATTTTGCAATTGTTGTGAGTCATGTCTTTGATCCTTGGTTGCACGGTACTATGATTTATGAATGTGTTTTACAAATTTGTTGAAATACATGTATCTGTAAGATCAAGGATAACCGACTAGGGGGTGAATATGAGGTTATAAAAATTCTTGAATATGCTTTAGTGACAATTCTTTTTAAATGCAATGCTATTGCATATACTTTGCATTTGAGAGGGTGTTAAAGGTATTAGAGATAGGGTATGAACTGTATTATTCCTTTCCTTATATGCCTTGGTTTCCTTATCCATATATGACATATTTCCCTATAATATTCTCTTGTATTCTCTATATACTATTAAGGTGCCCGTACGTTGCAATGAAAAACCAAATAAAAGTGATGCATACTATCAAATATGATCTCAAACTGAATAATAAATATCTAGACATTCTGGCATATGAACATTGACAGCACAAAGATGTAGAAATCTGTACATATTTATACTCTAGTGTGTAGCGGCAAAAGGTTAAGATGCATTCATATAATCTGAGCAAAACTATGAGATAGGTTGTTAACTCCTGCAAAATCTCAGGTGCAAAATGAGACAAAAATAATACAATAGTAATCTCATGTAAGCAACCCATAGCCAAACATAATACGGTATGTGTGCAGAACATACCTATATAAGCAAGAGTTGTAGAAGAGCAGAAATTGCCAAATACAGATAGCAGCCAAAGGACAGACACAACCTGTGAAGAATTTCCCTTATCAAGCAACCATAGTAATCTCATGTAATCAACAAAGAAAATACTGGCGTGGCAAACTAACTGGAAAAAGAGCGGAAGTCCTTGCCGAGAGTAATGTCATGCACAATCATCGACATGTTGTTGACTTTAACACGAAAGTTGCCGCATTGCTAACCATCTTCTCTGATAAAACTAACTCAGGTAGTGGCCTAGGTTGCCTACGAATAAGTAACAGATCAGAAAAACAAAAAGGCACTCCACTTAATTTCTAAGTTCTTCCTTCACCCTAATAGCCTCTTGTTGAGAAGTCTGAGAGAATATAGTCAAGTCTGGTTTGCGACTTTCAACTCGCAAGAGCCTTCTTGAATTGTGCCTCTGCAAGGACAATGCAATGAAGGACTGAGAAACTGTATGCCCTGTTCAATACCAGCAGATGCTAAGTTGATGACCAAATAGCAGACAAGCATGCTCAAAAATGGCTTTTTTCCCCTCTCGGCAAGATCAAAAGACACAAAAGAAGCAAAGAGCGTTAGAATCCATTACCCAGCTCGGCAGACGGGCATTATCTGTCAGATATTGCTTCTTCTTTCAAGCACAAGTTTTATTGACCTTAATATGTCCTTACTATTATGGATATGTTCTGGTATTTACCGAATCATTACATGGCTTTAGTAATTTGCAAGCCATACAGTTCCTTCTTGTAGTGTGACATCAGCCATCAAAACCCTAATCACCAACCAAAATCCCAACCGAGATTACCTCCCTAAGCACGAATCCCCAGCTCCCGTCGCAGATCTGATCCCTCTAGCACAAAACCCTAGGCGCACGAGTAGATCAAACGTTCTAGCAGCAGAAATAGCCGGGAAAAAAAGGGATCACGAGGGGAGAGAAGTGGAGGGGGGAGATGGACATGGGGACAGACATGCGCCTTGTCTGCAAGGCGGAGCGCGGGCCTGGAGACAGGGAGCGGCGCGTCGTAGACGAAGGCGTGGTTGATGCACTCGGAGCGGAGGAATCGAGAGAGGACACGGCCGTTGGTGGTGAGGCTGGCGAGAGCGACCCCGGCGTGGTCGGCGACGCGGAAGACCGTGCGCTGGTGGGAGGAGAGCTCGAGGCGGCCTGGTTGCGGCGGCGGGGCGGGAGGGAGGAGGAGGCGGCGCGCGGGGGGAGGAGGCGGGGCGGCGGGGGCGCGAGAGGAAATGCGGAGGAGGAGGAGGCGGTGGGAGGGGGCCGTGTAGACGAGGGGAGGTGGGGCGGATCGGGCGATTAGGACGGCGGGGGGAGCGCGAGGCAGGGGCGGCGGGGGGAGCGCGAGAGGAAATCTGCAGAGGGGGAGGAGGGGGGCGGTGGGATCGGGGGGATTTTATGGCCGAGAGGGGAGGGAAGATCCGACGGTCCAAATTGGATGGAGGCTTCGGCAACCACCAACTCCTTTTTTTTAAATAGTAAAGATATTGCTCATTTGGCACCTTCAATATACACACAATATTTATAATAATTTTTTCAAAGAAACTTATGAGAAAACTTGGTTGTTATGAGTGATTTGGTGCTCATCATACCCGGAGTGGAGGAAAAGCAATCTAGTGAATTTGAGGTGTTGGCTTAATTTATGAAGCCGATCCAATTCATTTGTATTTATCTTAACATACATTAGGAGAGACCGATAAATCTCCGAACACCATGGTAAAAAGATTATGATTTTTGTTGTTTGCTCTCTTTTGTGCTTATTTACTTTGTGCAATTTATATTCCTAAAATTAAATTATTTGTTTGTCACTTTAGGATTATCAACGTTATCATAGACTTAGTTTATTGATACACTTAGTTGAGACTAGTCCATTTAAACTTTAATTATGTAAAACGACTTGATTTACACTTTCGCTTATAAAATTGGTTTTAGCTAATTTTTTAAATCACTTATTTACACACTCTAGTCTAGTCGGCCTCCGCCTACACAGGACGGACAGCCCATGCTCTGATACATACCTACACAGGCGGACAGCCCGGGGCAAGCACAATAATGTCTTCGCAGTGGTGGTGATGGAGCTTTCCATACAACAGGACAGGAACTCAGGAACTAGAAAGTACTACAGCACTTCGACAAGCTGTTACAAGAGCCAGCATTCAGATATTACCTATGTATTTTCGGCTGCATGCAGATAGGACTAGTTTACAGTTCCGTACACGATTTTGTAGATAAGAATAGTTTACCCTCCCATAGATGACTGCAGAAGCATTTCTGAACATGCAGATCTCAAGGTTATTGCGAAATCATTGACAAGTGAGTGTAAACGTTGAACTTCAAAGGGTATTGGCAACAAGATGACACTGCCCTACAATTGTTAGCACCGGGCAACAAGGGAATAGGAAAAAAACAAATATCGAGAATATGGACATTAACATGAGATGAATAATAGAAAAAATTACCATGAATTGTGAACAGAAGCACCATCAGCATACTTTCCAGAGCTATCAATCCTAGTGTGAAAAAAGTAACTACATTTTCATCTATTTGGGTATCACAGAGTATGTTATAACAAAAGAAAGTAAATTGTAGGGGCTGTGAAATTTGAACCATAGAAAGAAATTTGAAAAACCTAAGCCCCTTCTCGTTGTAAATTTTTTATGTAGTTAGCCTTACTTAATCGATGTTGGACTGCCGACCGTTTGGCCCGTCGTGATCTTAATCACCCTGAGTGTTGCCCACTGTATGATCAAGAAGAAGAGAATATTTAACACTTACTTACTTCTTGCGTATTCACAAGAAATATTTGGTTCTCAGTGCTATCAGTGGTGGGTTTGCAACAGCTAACTCCAGGGCCAGATGATTTGGCTTTTATCTTATGGTGACGTCAAGCTTTGCAGAAAGTTCCTAAACAGCGGCACAAGAGCTTTAATTCGTTGGTCGTGTTGGTGGCTTGGTGGATATGGAAGCATATGAATGGATGTATCTTTGACGGCACCTCACCCAATGTTAGCATGATTCTACAGGACATTAGAGATAAAGTCAATTTGTAGTGTTTGGCAGAGGCCAAAGGCCTTAGTACCATATGGTCATAAGTGTTATATTTTACTTTTAGTAGAGGGTTGTAGTCTAGCTTTTGTCGGTGAGGCTTGATGTAATTAACTTTGCCTAAATGGCGAAGGGTTGTTCGAGTCTTCTGAGACTTCTTTCTTCTTCTTCTTAATATATTAATGCGCAGCTCTTCTGCGTGTTCGAGAAAAAAAAAACAAAAGAAAGTAAATTGCATAGTGACACTGTAGCACCGAAGTATGAGATTCGGATTTGAACAACTAATGAAATGCTTCACCATGAATGGTCTATAATACATCAATTTAAATACCAAAAATACAACAATGTTCCTCGCTACAGATGCTGCTGGAACAGGTTCAATGAAATGAATCTAGCGTTGGCTACAAACATCTGTGGAGTGAATTTTCCTTTCATGACAACTTACATGCTTCAGGTTGCATACCTCCAGACTTCAGAGGAACATATAACAACCCGAGTAGCCAACAGCTATCCCATCAGGTCTTCTTGGATGGCTGTCTCTTGCCAGGTGTTAGATTGTTCTCTGTTGCCTAAGCACTTGCATTATTCTTTGGTGAGGCTTCAGCTGCTACAGATGAAGAATTGTTCTTGGCAGAGGAATCTGCTACCAAAGATGGGGAATCACTCCTCTCATGGCTGTTCTTGTCTCGAAAAAAGTTTACTGGGTTTACAAATGAACTTGTACATGGCCACCTAAGAACAAAAAATCGAGATGGTTACTATATTAAAATTTGAGATAGGAACTGAAAAGCTCACAGGAAACACACCTGCTTGACTGAATAGTTTCGCCTTCAACAATGGTTTCTGCTTCAAAGATGTTCCCTGTTAACAGAACGAAGAAAATGAAGAACACAATACTGACATGTAAGGCCTAATAACATAAAAGGAGCAGCAGTTGAATGCAGACATATTAATCAGAAAATGAAAATAAAATTTTACATTCAAGTGCAGAGGATAGACTCCCACTAAAAAAAATATGGCGGAAAATCAAGAAGAGGAATAACTATTTTTAAGTAAACTATAGCAAAAAAAAATGACAATAAATGAAAATATTTAACAAAAGACCAAGTTGTTTTTAGATGGAACAATAGACCAAGCTGAATTTGAAACAAGCACAGTTTTCAGTCATTTGCAGAAGTTTCTAGAATAACTGTGCAAGTATTGACTATTGACTTCTGAAAAAGGCTAATATGCAAATTGAGCTAAAGGATGATCCTAGTAATGAGTTGTCCCACTCCATAAAGTCGCTTTTTTCTCCTTTTTTCCCTGAGAATCCATTTATATAGGAGATTGCTAGTGGAAGCTAGCAAAGTAAATGTAAATTCAAAAAGAAAATGGCAGCTTATCAGATAAATGTTAATGTGAAGTACATGTTTGTTGTTAATAATTTTCAATAGGTATGCTCCCATAGCCATAAATTTGTAGTGCTTTGGGATGTTGATCATATGAATTGTTAACATAAAAGGTCCATTCACAAAGGGTAGCCATATACCATGTCTACTCAGTGCTGACTAATAAATAAGTCACATGGCCCCATACGAAGAAACAATGGATAATTGTCAATATGGAGTGACAAACTAGGCATAAATATCAAGTATAACATATACTTCAGAAGTAACAATTTTTTAAGGATAGTTGTACGTATGTATAAATAAAATAAAATTAAACATTCATATCGTATATGTGTGAAATCATGTGGGAGATGTCTTGCTCGAAACTTTGGATTATTGGCAGTAAGTTAGCTAATTTGGCCAATGAAGATGTGATCTTCGATAGAGATGTTTAAACTTCAGTTATTGGTAATTGGCTCACTTGCGCATGAAGGTGCATTAGTTAGTTCCTTATTACTTGGCAGCTAAACAACAAAACAAGGTGGTTTTTCTAGTTTACTATCTGAACCAAGTTGAGCTGATCCTAAAGCTCACTAGAACTCAGCTCAGCTCAAACCGACCCTACCCCTATGTACTTACAAGTCTTACATTAGAAAAAAGAAGAAAGTGTGTTAAATTTCGAGATAACCTATCAAGATACCAAGCACGGTGCAGAGATTGTGTGCTTCTTCATATGGAGTTCTGGTCCCACTAGGCTAGAGATATTTTGAAATCTGGTCAAGATTATGATTAGAGGCTATGTTCTGTTCCACGTCCTGAAGCCATAATTTTGGTTTCAATTAGATGCTGGTTTAGTATTTGACACTTTTTTTGTTCAGGATAGGTCCCACTTCCACACAAACAGCAATACAGCATGGAAGTAAAGTACTTAGATTTTTCAATTTAATATGTACTGCATAATGGCCCGTTCTCCGTTTTACATATATGACGATAATTGGCTTCAAGAAGTGTACAATTTGTAACAGAATTCTGTCTTTGACTTAATCGTAGAACATATAACGGTTAATATGTCAAGAGAGTTTTTGTCCTGGCCTCCATTGAAAAAAGAAACATGAAGACTACCACCCTAAGTTTAGTTCCTTTTGCTTATTTCATCCAAATATTTTTTGAGAGCAACTTGATGCATTGTGAATCAATGGCAAAGCTGCCATCATTGGACAAAAGGACCTGCTTCTATGAGATAAAACAAGTGAGTATGATATACACCAGAATACTAGGTGGTTCTAGTTACTGCATGGTGCTGAAGACTGTATAAGTACCTCCATCAAAAGCCTTATTAGAGAAGTATTTGGCCTTCAAACGGGCTGCGAGTATGGCTTGGTATTTGTTTATCTTCTGTTCATGCTCTTGGATTTCTACTTCTCTGCACATGATAACTCAATACAAAAAAAACTTTCTGTCAAGATCGATGATTTCTTACAGCGACAACAAGCAGAAGCTAAGATCCACAACAAAGGAGTAACTGTGACCTGTGAAATGTCAAGTATGAGCCTCTGAGGGCTAAAATGTTCTAAATTATAAGCACAATTTAACCTTGAGGTACTGTGGAAGGGCCAAATTGGTCTTTTTCGAAGTTCATCTGTATTTAATTTGTTAGGCAAAACGTTGGTTTGAGATTCTTAACGAATAAGTTAAATATTTTACCATGAAGAAAGGAATGTACATCATATATAGGGGTTAGCTTAGGTTGAGATTGTTAGTAGGAAACATAACTAAAGATTTCTTCATTTCTTAAGTTTTTTTTACCTTCATTGTTTTTACCTTATTGTTAAAGGGTAAGTTATATAAGACAGCGGTCAGACCCGTAATACTATATGGAGCAGAATGTTGGACGACTAAAAGACAACATATACAAAAGATACGTGTAGCGGAGATGAGGATGTTATGGTGGATCTGTAGTCACACAAAATGGGATCTTATCCGCAATGATGATATACATGACATGGTAGGATAGCACCAATTGAAGAGAAGTTTGTTTAATATCGTTTGAGATGGTTTGGACATCTTCAATGGAGGCCTCTTTAGGCATCGATATGTAGTGGAATTTTAAGATGTACTGAAAACGTAAGAAGAGGTAGAGGTCAACCAAGACTGACTTGGGAGGAACAGTTAAAAAAGATTTGAGGGATTGGAATGTATCTAAAAAATTAACTTTAGATAGGAGCGCATGGAAGTTAACTATCTATGTACCGGAGTCATAAGAAAGTTTAGAGCAGTGTTTTAGACTCTCGGCTCAGTTGGCAGGTTGTACGGCTTAGGGTTTTAGCATTGTAGGTCTACAAGACTTTCGTCTCTTTGACCTTAAGGAGGTTTCATTACTAGCTTATTTCCAACTTGTTTGAGACAAAAAACTTTGTTATTGTTGTATTGTTTTTACCTTATTATACTAGTAAAGTGATATGCCACTTCGAAAGATAGTAAAGTGATATATGTTAAGTGAATCATCGTAGCACATGTTGCAACCAGTGTTCTAAAAGGCGGTATTAGGCGTCCGTCTAGGCGAGCCTAGGAGCTAGGCAGAGCCCCACGCCGCACCTGGGCCAAAATCGGCATGCTAGGCGGCCAGCCTGCCTAAGCGGCCTTCGGCGATCAAAGGCGACTATCGATGGTCAAAGGCGAAGCAGGGGAGGGGAGATGGCTTTGGCTGGGGGAGCAGGGGAGGGGAGGCGGCTGCAGCGGTGCTAGAGGAGAAGGGGAGGCGGCCGCAATGCTGAAGGACAAGGGGAGGCGGCAACGCTAGGAGAGAAGGGGGGCAGCGGTGGCGCTGGTGGTGAAGGGGAGGCAGCGGTGCTGGGGGAGCAGGGGAGGTGGCGGCGCTAGGAAAGAAGGGGAGGCGGCGGCGCTAGGGGAGTAGCAAAGGGGAGGCTGCGCTGGGGGAGCAGCGGAGGAGAGGTGGCGGTTGGGGGAGCAGGGGAGGGGAGGCGGCTGGTGTTGGGGGAGCAGGGGAGGGGATTGAGGTGAATGAAGGGAAGGCTAGGCTAGGGTTTGATATGTTAGGATATCCGGCTTGGGCCTTGGGCCGATAGTGTGAGATTGATGCCTTGCGCTATGTTTGGCTTGGACCTTTGTCAGTGTAATAATGCAACTCCATACTCAGTTAGCCTTGTCCAAGTCGGCCACCTAGGCCCCGCCTAATCCACCTAGGAGCCAGGCCCCTACTCGCCACCCGCCTAACGCCTACTTGAACACTGGTTGCAACCTACAGAGCAATATCAGCGAGCGAAAATGCAAGTTACTCCTTCAATTTTCATAATGTCAAATTCAATTTCACAACTCTACTTTTGCTAATTTAAGTACTAGATCTGTTGAACTCCAGCCTTCTCTCACTCCTATTGGAAAAAATCTGCACCAACCTTTATTGACAGTAAAACGATTCACTGCATAACTTCCATAGTCAAAATCGTACAAATCAACTTCCCAGGCATGGGATTCTGGTAGATAAGGTGATCTTGACACCTAAACAAACGAAAAAAAGAGTGTATAGGCACGAAATCTAACTTTTTGTGTCATTCAGTAGAGGACAAATGTTATCCTTTTCTTTATTTTGGAAAACCCCAATGCTGGTGAGGAACCAGCATATTTGGAGAATATGTCAGACAAATGATATCCTTGAGTCCTTGACACAGTTTTTTTAAGAAAAAAGAAACCTGCTTTCCCTCCTTGTTGCTCACTAGTTGCACACAATTATCGACGATAGGATCATATAAGATAATCATATTATCTCAACATACTCTCACACCGCCACACATGAGGTGATACTCGCCTGTGCAAGCCACAAAAGTGATGAGGTACTCCCGCGACCTCATGTGCACAAGGGGCACTACAAGTTGCTACCAGTGTACCGGTAACAGGCAAACAGCCTCACCTCATCGATGTACTCATATCGGCCATGTACCACAGCTGACAGCAGTACAAAGGCTAGCGACTACACAACAGTGCGGTTACAGTTTCTACTTCATGTAAGTAAATCATAAATAAAGCAGCGTTCGTATCGGCAATTACGCAAACACAAAGCATGCATTGCGGAAACAACAAGCAGACAAATGAGAGAGGGAGATCGCAATTACGAGTCATCGTCCCGCGCCAACTGGAGCTTGGCCTCCTCCTCCTTCTCCCGCACGACGGCCGCGGCGGCAGCGTCTCCTCCCTCCTGCGCGAGCCTAACACGAGCTCAGTGGATTGCACAAGCGGCGGGCAGAGCTGAAGAGCGAGAGAGAGATGGGAAGACGGGGGGAACCCTGACCGGGTGCTGCTCCGACGTCGGGGCGGAGGCAGGGGTGGCGGCAGCAGCTGCCGCTGCTGCTTCCGGGGGCTGCAAGGGGGCGGCACCGGCGGTGGGCGGCCACGGAGAGGAGGACATCGGCGGCTGCGGCGGTGTGGGAGCCGGGCGGCCGACGTTGAGTAATTTGCTCGAGTATTTTGGTGAGTGGGTGGAGACCGGAGAATGCGAGGGGTGCCTGCCGGTTTTATTTTGGGCGCACACGCTGGTGGAGTGCATAGTTACCGCGGATTCGGTATGACACGAGGCGCATAGTATCAGCCTGGGCACGGCACGGTCTGTGCGACACGACGGTCCGTTTAGTACGTTTGGCTCGTAGACACGTGTAGTTTAATGGTACAGTTTATTCTGTATGAAAATATAATTGTCAGACATATTTGACTTAGACACCGTACCTTAGGTATAATCTATTTAGCTTATTTAGCCCGTTTAGCTCGCACAAGTAACGACCAATTTTTTAAAATTTATATGCCCTAAAGTGTTTCTTTGAAAACTTCTAAAAACACTCATATAAAACAACCATGTTTGTTTGAACTTTTATGGGTAAAAGGATGTTTTCATTAGGAGTTTGGGACTAGGTTGTAATGTGGTTGACAATAGCCTTTCAGAAGTTTTATGAGGAAAGTGAAGATGATGTCGCTGAAAGTAGTCAATGCAAGTGGTGACATAGTTTGAATCTTAAGGATGGGGATGATAAGGAATTATCCTTAGATGTATATCAAGGGGCTATTGCCTCCAATCTTAGATATATGATGCCAAAGTCAAATCATTTTTTCTTTCCTATTTGAATAGACACATGAAAGCAAAATTCATTTTCATATGAAAAACAGCTTTGAGAAATCAATATGAACATGATTTCCTTTTAATTCAATTTGGCGCTTATAAACATAATATTTCATTTTTTACTTTCTTCTGCGTGTAACAACTCTATCACTATTATCACCTTATGTGGTAAAATATTTAGTGTTTTCTTGGAATGGAAGTGTTTAACAGAAATTTACGTAGTTCTCGTATGATTGCTATCTTGAAATATGAATATGAATCCGAATATTCTCAAATACAAATTGAATATTGTAATGAATACGAATTTGAATTGAATATCTACTCAATTCGGTTAGATCTAGATATCATCATAACTTATGTATTATGAAGACATTAATGACATTATATCCTCATACAATCATACTTAATTATTCTAATTCATTTACTTCACCTAAAGAAACAAGAATTCACGTTCAATAAAAAAAACTTGTCCAACTAATTAGTCATATTATAATAACATATGCATATTGTTTTGTCGAATATGAATACGGATACGGATAGTCCGGATAAATTAATATTTTGGATGGTAAAAGTCCATACCATATTCACATCCATATTTTTTATGCGAATTGGAATACAAATGTATAGAAATTGTCAATCAGATGAGAAAATCTATATCATATTTGCATCCTATCAAATACGGTAATCGGATAATACGGATAATCTGTATCCACTTTTCACCCCTAGTGCTCCATTGCTCTGGCTCCATATGAGCCATCAGATCCACAATGGACAAGTGGATCAGATCCATATGAGCCCCAACACTCAACTCACCTCTCCCTTTGTTCTCTTTCGTATCCGAGTGCCGAGGTTGCGCCACCGCGAGCCACCTCCTCCTCCCAAAATCCTTTACTCTGTGATAAGTTCAGTGTTTCAACTGGAGACTCGGGCAGTAGATGGCGTCGAGGAGAACGGTTGACCGACTTCACTTAAGACACTTCAACGGATGAGATCCAAAAAAGAGGAGGATAAAAGCAAAATCCAACGGTCATGAGCGAGTTCAATAATTACTATTTATCATCTTTTGTTTGTCATTTCGTGTGTAGTTTTCAGAGTTAAGACTCATGTTAGCTATTAATGAACAATTTGTAATGACTAGACCAAATATGGGGCTTTATAACCCTATGAGGAAAATGGAAAAGAACAGAATGGAACTCATATCATATCGTCCCTTAGTCTCAGTATAGTAGAACCCTAGTTGCCACACTTTTTTATCAATTTTATCCCCAAATTTGCTTCTAGAAATCAGTACTAGGATCTGTAGCATTCCACGGGTCCTGACAAGGGTATCAGAGCAAGTTATTTCTCGGAGCGTCAATCTAATTTGGGTGAAGGTTTGGGGCGGAATACATTCCCCACCTGTAAAATCCCTAAGCATGATCCAATTGGAACATTGGAGGCAGATTTCTCACTGGCTAGAATTTGGTTGGTGAGATAACGCTATAAAATCCCCAGATCCAGTAGGTGGTGAAGGTGGTGGTGCAGATTCGGTTGCCCTATGGTAGTGATGACTTGATCTCAATCATAAGAAGCTATGGTAGGGAAAGAAGAGGTGACTGATATCAAAAGCGAAATCTCGGCTCTGAAGGAAGATATTGCTAAGCTGAAGAGCAAACAACCCAAAATTTCAGAGATGATGATGATGATGACCCAGATGTGGACCAAGATGATGGGAGGAGAAGTTTCGGTGGTTCATACCAATCCGAGCTCACAATGAGTAAGTCAAATCGCCACTTCTAGTATCGATCCAATGAAAGGAGCTGGACCTCTACCAATTCATATTATCAATGAAACTGAGGTAATACCCCCCATTCAACTAACTACTTCTGTACTAATGGTAACTCGATTACTATGAGGAGAAATCCAGAAGTGCAGTTCATGATAGAACTCAATGTGGCTAGATATGAATATTACACAGTGTGCTCAGAGTCTATTAGGTCAACCATAGCCCCTGCCATGTACCCCACATCCAATGTGTTGAGTGGACTGAGCAATCCTATATTACAGCAAACAGGACCTCATTTTGGGATGAGTAATGCTCCGAATTATGCAAGTCTTAACCTGAGAGTTCATGTGGTTGACTCCCAAATGCGTCAAACATTGAATCCCAATTGTCATACGGCTCCTTATGCTGAAGCTATTTTTAAGGGCCCTAGATTAGAGATACCTTTGTTTGAGAGAGAGAGAGGATGTGTTGAACTGGTTGAGGTTATGTGAATAGTTCTTTGGCTTATCAAGGACACCCATGGATCAATGGGTAGGACTGGCAGTGGCACATTTTCAAGGCAGGGCTGCAACATGGTTCAAAGAAGTGGGAATACCTAGTGGGGTACTAACTTGGCTACATTTTTGTTCAATGATCAGTGTCCGTTTTTCAAGGGCTAGTGCACATGAAGCCGTGGAAGCATTGTAGAATATCAAACAATACCAATCCAATATATGAAGATACATTGATAAATTTGAAAAGTGCATAGCCTTGGTGAAAAGAGACCACCCATACTTGCAAGAACACTTCCTATTGAGCTGCTTTATTGGAGGACTCAAAGGAGACATCAAGCACGATGTAAGTGGACAAAGACCTCAGGGTCTAATGGAAGCCTATTGGTACGCTAAAGTGTATGAGAAGGCATCAGTTGCCAGAAGAACCAACCAAACCGGGAGCTTAAATAGAAACAAAGTCAATATGAACAATACACCCAAGTGGGCTGAGCAAAAACTTGTTAATCTGATTAGGAATGAGAAATAGGAGAGAATTGTAGGCAAGGACAAAAAGACTTGTTGGTATTGTCAAGAACCTTGGACTCCTCAGCACCGGTGTAAAGTCAAAAGGGATATACATGCTTTTCTCACAAGAGGAGAAGAGGGGGAGGAAACAAGTGCTGATGAGAACAAAACGACAGTGGAAAATGGATATGTGACAGCTCCAGACAGCCCACATCACACTGAGGAAAAAGAAGAAGCAAAATTGATTCGGATTTCCTCCCATGCAGTAAAAGGAACAGCTAGCCCTTTGACTTTTTCAGTGATCACTATTATGGGGGAAAGATAGTAGTTGTCTTGGAAGATAGTGGGAGCATAAACACTTTTATGAACACTAACCTCGCTCTGAAGCTCAACTGCAATTTAAAGAAAACCAACTAGAGAAGAGTGACCCTAGTTGGAGGGGGAGAGTTGGTGTATGAACTTCTAGCTACTCATGTCAGCTATAAAATACAAGGAAATCATTTCACAAATGACTTCAAACTATTGAATCTGCACAGAGCTATGATGTCATCCTTGGGGCAAATTGGATATATGAGTTATGTTTAAATTTGAGGGAGAGGACTCTTTCCATTACAAAAGGCAGTGACACAATCTGGTTCCAAGATCATACTTTACCGATAAATAACTATAGCATAATATTCAAAAAGTTGAAAAAAAATGATTCCAGAGAAGGTGATGGGCTATATTATACAAGTTAACATGCTTGATTGTCAAGAGAGCATTTCAGAACCAGCGAAGGGGATTGTCAAGAGAGCATTTCAGAACTAGCGGATAGGAGTGGAGTTGAAGACATTATTGAATAGTTCCAAGATGTTTTTCAAGAACATCAAAGTTTACCTCCCTACCGAAGCTGTGATCATACTATTCCTTTGAAACTTGGAACTGAGCCACCCAATTTGAGACCATATAGAGTTCCTCGCCAGCAAAGGAAGCTATGGAAGTGATCATCAAGAAGCTGATCAATTCAGAAGAAGTCAGACCTAGCTTTAGTCCATACTCTTCCCCGGTTGTGATGGTAAGAAAGAAAGATGGAAGCTAGAGGCTTTGTGTTGACTATAGTCAATTAAATTCAAGAACTATCAAAAACAAGTTTCCCATGCCTATTATTGAGGACCTATTGGATGAACTTCATAGAGTAGCTATTTTTACTAAGTTGGATCTGAGATCCGGCTACCACCAAATAAGAATGAAGGAAGAGGATATACACAAAATGGCTTTCAAGACCCACATGCGGCATTATGAGTACACGGTGATGCCGTTCGGTCTTACCAATGCTCCAGCCACATTTCAGTCATTGATGAACACAATCTTCGCCAGGTATATGAGGAAGTTTGTGTTGATGTTTTTTTGATGACATACTAGTGTATAGTGGGAACATGGAAGAGCACCGAGAACACTTGAGAAAGGTTTTCCAGATTTTGCGGCAGCACCAGTTGGCAGTAAAGCTTAGCAAATGTACATTGCCACTGATAGAGTAGAGTATCTAGGCCATGTTATATCAAGGGAAGGAGTTGCTACTCACCCAAGCAAGATTGAGGATGTTATTAATTGGCCCACTCCCACTAATATTACTAAATTGAGAGGCTTCTTGGGGTTGATTGGATATTGCAGGAGGTTCATAAAAGATTATGGCAAGATTTACAAACCTCTTCATGTGATGCTTAAAAAAAGTTCTTTCAACTGGTGGAAATAACAAGATGAGGCTTTTGACAAATTGAAAAGAGTTATGACTACATGTCCTGTGCTAGGGCTGCCAAACTTCCATGAACCATTTACTATCAAAGTTGATGCATGCAGGACTAGTTTAGGGGCTATCTTGATGCAAAATGGACGGGCACTAGCTTACTTCAGCAAAGCTTTGGGGCAAAAAGCTGCATTAAAGTCCATTTATGAGAAGGAAGCTATGGCAATTCTAGAGGTCATCAAGAGACGGAGGCATTATTTGGTTGGAAACTCATTGATTATCAAAACTGACCAAGAGAACTTGAAATACATAACTACTCAAAACCTCACAGATGGAATTCAACATAAGTTGCTACTGAAATTGTTAGAATTGACTACCATATTGAGTACAAAAGGGGAAAAGAAAACAAAGCTGCAGATGCACTATCGAGACGAAAAGGAAAATCAAAATGGAGAATTGAATGCTATCACTACATTGATCCCTAAATGGATTGAGGATATCAAGAAAAGTTACGAAAAAGATCCTTATTGTGTAGTATTAGTAAGTAAGATACACATTGGGGTCCATGATGACAAACCTTACACCATAGAAGGGGGGGTAATTAGGTACAAAAACCGAGTGTATGTGGGTGAGAAAACAGACCTCAGATCACAGTTATTGCATACCTTTCACACTTCTTCTCTTGGAGGACATTCAGGACAAAGGGCCATGTACCACAAAATTAAGAGGAGTTTCTTTTGGCCAAGACTCAAACAACAAGTGAAGAAACTAGCTATTGAATGCCCAGTCCGTCAAATTAGCAAATCTGAAAATATTCATCCACTCGGACTTTTGGATCCTTTAGAGGTCCCTGACATGGCATGGACCCATATCTCCATGAATTTTATTGAGGAGCTTCCGAAATCAAAAGGGAAGGAAGTAATACTTGTGGTAGTTGCTAGACTGACTAAATATGCACATTTTGTGGCAATGTCTCACCCCTACATAGTGCAACAGGTAATTCAACTGTTTATGGATAATATATATATAAGCGGCATGGGATGCCTATGGTGATAGTTTCAGACACAGACATGATTTTTTACCAACAAATTGTATCAAGAATTATGCAAAACTCTAAAGATTTCTTTGAGATTCAGCACAACGTATCATCCGTAGTCAGAAGGGCAAACAGAACGAGTAAATCAGTGCATTAAGTCTTATCTTAGAAGCATGACCTTTCAAAAGCCAAAGGAATGGTATAGCTGGTTATCAACCGCGGAGTGGTGATGTAACACTTTTTTTATCACACCTCACTAAAGACTTTGCCATTTCAAGCTTTGTATGGGTATCCACCACCTCAAGTGGGGGAAATTTCTATCCTAGGTGATGTGTCTGTAGAAACAAGGCTAAGTATTGAAGAAAAGGAGAAGGTATTGGAGAAATTGAAAGGGAATTTGCAGACTACCCAAGATAGGATGAAATACTTTGCTAGTCGACTAAGGTCTGAAAGGCAATTCGAGGTGGGAGATATGATCTACTTAAAGATGCAGCCGTATAGATAGAATGTATTTGGTCTCAGAGGGTCACTGAAGCTGAGAGCAAAGTATTATGGACCATTTTGTATTATAGAAAAGATTGGAAAGGTGGCATACAAATTACACTTCCAGGGAGGAACAACTATTCATCCAGTCTTTCATATGAGCCAATTGAAGAAACATATTGGAGCTCATGCTGTGCCTTTGCTGTTTGTGCCTCTCATAGGACCAGATGGCAAAATCAAAACTGAACCTTTTGCAGTTCTGGATAGGAGGATGATTCCGAGACAAGGAGTGATTATAGCGCAATGGTTGATTTATTGGAGTAACTTAGCCCAAGAAGACGCTACGTGGGAAGATACAAGCTTCATTTGGGCGACATTCCCAAGATTTAAACCATGAGGACAAGGTTTATCTTAAGGGGCAGCAATTGACAAGTTCAATATTTTCGCTGGAGACTCAGGCAGTAGACGGAGCCGAGGAGAATAGTTAACCGACTTCACCTAAGGCATGAAGAAAGAGGAGGATAGAAGCAAAATCCAACAGTCATGAGAGGATCCAGTAATTACTGTTTATCATCTTTTGTTTGTCATTTCGTGTATAATTTTCAAAGTTAAGACTCATGTTAGTTGTTAATGAACATTCTGTAATAACTTGGACCGAACAGGGGGCTTTATAACCCTAATGAGGAAAATAGAAAAGAACAGAATGGAACTCATATCTTATCGTCCCTTGGTAGAGTAGAACCCTAACCGCCGCATTTTTTTATCGATTTCATTCCCAAATTTCCTTCCAGAGATCAGTACTAGGATTTGTAGCATTCCACGGGTCCTGAGCCGCATCAGGAACTCTGCCGGCTCCACCTCCAAACCTCCCTCCTCCGGCCGTCCGCCTCCACCTCTCGGCCGCGTGGTATCCACCGGCTCCATCCCCCACGCTTCCCCCGCCCCACCTCGATCTGTGCGGTGCGGTGGTCGATCCTTACCAAGAGTTATCGTCCTGCCCGCGGCCGCCCTCTGGCGGAAAAGTGCTTAGGAGTCCGTCACCTCCTGCAATGCAGAGGCTACTGTAAATGAACTACCCATGTAATGATTCCCGCTGGTTAGGGCATCCCTGTGATCTCACATTTCTCTTTGTTGTCACTTTGTCATGTACCATTCAGATCGAGAGCTGCTCGCCGGTGCGCCAACTCCGCGGCGTTCAAGACCCCTCACATAGTACTGCAAAGTTTCTACCCTATACTGTTCGTGTTGTGTGCCTGTATCTTGGATGCTAACGTCGCGGAAGTTTTTCAGGCACAGGCGAATGCGATTAGTGGAGTTCACTCTGGAGAGGCCGCAACTTGTTCAAACGGTACGGGTCATTTCACCCTTTTCGTTTGTTTTTGCTATTTTTTTCTTATGTAATGCTGTAACGGTTGTTTCTAGGCTAGTGACCTGTCCCCATGTTTGCAATTTGTTTCGCTTTGTTGGTATGAATACTAAACTGGAAACAATGCATCAATCAGATCAGAATTGTGCTAGTGCGGGGCATTAGACGGTTTATTTTTGTGACACCTTGAAGTTCCCTTCTTAATGTATGGGTATTAACTACTGCCTGGCACGGCTGTGATTTTCCTCCATTTGCAGTATATGTACACAACTTTGATAGTATACATCTGCTGACTTAGATTATGAGACGCTCTGGTTTGAGTAGTACCCATAATTAGTTATTTTAAGGCAAGTGGTTGCACATCAGTGTATGAGCAATGTTGTGATGATTGCAGAGTATGATGATTTTACATGGAGGACTAGTTTGGCTAGGAGATCCATGCAAGCAAATATTGTGAATGCTCTTCGTAGAGGTGATCGGCAACGAGCATCTGTTATGCTTTCAAATCTTCAGCACACTAATGGAGCATTGACTTCAGAAGATTTTTCTTATATTTTGGAGTATTGTGCAGAAGCACCTGATCCTTTGGTAAATCTACAGCTAAATGCATTTTTTACCCAAAGCATGAAGTTTGGTATAGTCATTTTGATTAGAACTCTTTTTGGAGCTTTTCCAATGTGTCTAGTTTGTTATGGAGACTTTGAAACTGATGGAGGAGAAGGACATAGATATGAGTAAAAACATCTACATATCTGCCACTCGAGCCCTCAGCAAAGGAGGGTATTTGAAGGAGGTATGCCATACTTCTCATTTCTCAAGCAAAATTTTTGACCTTGTAACTTTAGAAGGTTCAGGGTTTAATCTGTTTAATCATATATGTACACCTGTACCATTGTCTAACTGCTCTAAATAGCATTGTTAGTAGCAACATACACATGCACCATCTGATACACACTATCAGCAACATACACATGCACCATCTGATACACACTATCTTCTGTGTAAAGTTTTCATTTCTTAGTGATAATAATGAGTCACAATGTCAAATTGTTAATACCAATATGTCCATCCTTTGTATAAAACTGAAGCTTTGACACTGTAGGTAAGGCCCGTTTTCATGATGCACATTCAATTATTTGTTTACTCTTTTTTAATGAATTCTTTTGATGAAAAACTGGTTATTCAGTTAATCTTTTCTTTCTTTTTCTTATAGATGCAATCTGCAATTCTTTGCAATTTGAATTTTCTTTCATTTATGCTCATGTGTTATATGTTTACCAGCTTATTTGAATAATGCCTTATAGACTATCAGTTTTTACAGGAGATTTGTTTTAGTTCCTTGCAGCCTACAAGTTGTTCACAATCGTCTTTCCAATGTAGGCACTTCATTGGCTGACTCTTCTAGGGGACAAAGAAAGCTCTCACAGCACTTTGCCTATTTTTAACATCTTTTTAAGTGCTTGCGGAAGTACTGGAAATCTGAATGATGTTGAATGCTGTCTAGAGAAAATGGAAACTCATCTTCTTGGGAAGTCTGAAATTACATACTGTGAGCTTCTGAAGGTCTGTATCAACAGATGTTCAAGATGCCTATTTATGATCTTCAGAAGTTCTATTTCATATGGACAAGAAGTATTAGTTCATCAGACTTCCTTATTGTGGCTGCAACCATGAGAAGGCACAATTGTCTATTATATTGTTAACTGTTTGGTCCTTTAACCCTTTATTTTTTTATTAACATTTGAGTGCCTTGATTTTTAGTTCCCTTTGGTGCATCATTGTATCTATGTGACTACCTCTTATTCAGTTGACCTCTTGCTGAATACATGATCATATATGACCATGAATCCTTATCAATTAGTTTCTTTCCTTTTTGCTGGGAAATCTTGCATATTGATTTTAGTTTCTTTTGCTTTGGTCTTGTGAAAAGTGTTATGCCCTTTCCTTGTCTATATTTTATGCTTTGGACTTCTCATGTGTTTGTTGGGATACAACTGCTCTTACCACATATTTTACATATGGTGCTGATTGGAATATATTAAATGCTCATTCTCACATGGTTGTTTTAGATATAATGTCATGACAGCTTGCTTACTTGATTGTTATATCTTTTTAGCTTGCAGTTCTGCAGAGAAATTTGTCTGCAGTTCATGATATATGGAAGGACTGCACTAGGTATTATAGCCCAAGCATTATTACACACAGGAAATTTGTGAGGGCTTTAACTACACTAGGTGACCTTCAATCTGCAAATCATATCTTGCAGCATATGGTAGTCCTTGCTGGACAAAGCAGTGAAAGCACTGATCATCTGAGGGTTTCATCTAAAAGAAGATACCAATCATCAAGATTAGACGTTCCTGTACCTGCTTTAAACGAATTAGAAGATCTCAAACTTTTATTGGACTGTGACCTGCCATCATCGTTTCAAGGGAAGGTGGCAACTGGAGAATATTTGATTGATGCTCAGCCTGAGCTGTTCCATGTGGAAAATCAGTCATCAAAGCATGAGCAATTGAAGCGTGATCTGGAATTCATCGATGCCGGTCTGTTCTTCATTCCAATTTCATAAGCCACCCACTATATGCTCAATTGCAATGATATATATAAAACTTATTTACTATCAGTGTTGTTCCAGGCAACAATCTTGCTGACAAGTTTGAACTAGACAGTGGGAGGATGACAAAGACATTGAGATTTGCACCAATTGCAGTACGGAATTTTTTGCGATGGTCTTTCAATGATATTATACATGCATGTGTGCAACTTAAGAACGGCCAGTTAGCTGAGAAGTTATTTCTAGAGGTAACAAATAAACACAGTTTTGTTGGCTAATCTATATTATGGCTATGCAGTCTTTGTGTTGAACTTTACCTAAGTATTTCTATTATTTCATTAAAATGTTGAACATTTCTTTCTTCTGGATGGTTGAAGTGCAGTATGCTAACTTTTCATTTGCTTACTGCTTTGTTTCATCTGCTGTACCTGTTTGATGATCTTAGCATAGGAGGGGCATCATTTTATGAACAGAAGATCTCAGTCAAGTTTACTGGACCATTGTTTTTTTTTTTTGTAATTTTGTGTTTTTGATTTCACCTTAATAAGATAGTCACAAACGCAGATAATGAAGTCCATTTCTGCATGAAGTATTATTCCATAAACATTTGTGGGTCTGCAAAGAAATTTCATTTAAAATTATTGTCACCAACATGTGGGTCTGCGTTCTAGCAACTATTTCTTGATTTGTTTAATGTTTTCTGCTATAATTAGTGGAAAAGGTAGCGACATGTGGGAAATTTGCAATTTTCCCTTTTTTAATGGTGAAAGCATTTAAACCAAAACTTTTCACGTGTACAAACTGTTGGTAATTTGAAGACCAGAAATTTCTTGAGGTATATTTCACACCAGAGAACTCTGATGTTTATGTCAAATGTTAACTTTTCTTCCCAGATGCACATGATTGGATTGCAACCGTCAAAATTTACATATGATGGTTTTATCAAGACTGTGATTGCTGGGAAAGGAGTTGCACATGCCATCAAAGTGGTATGCTACCTATAGCTTGCTGTCACTTTGATATATCCAGTTACCTGAAAGCATATCATGGTAAATTGATGATTATGCACACCAATTATTTTGTGAAACCCTGAATATAGTTATGCTATTTGACTATCTGATTTGCATAAATGTAAACATGTTGTACGGTCCGATTTTTGTGAAGAGATACTGTAATATTAATCATTGTTTACTTACTCTCCATGAAAGGTACTATGCAAAATTGAACTGTACCTGTTCTATTATTATTATTTTAGCACACATGTTATATTCTTATGTTTTCCAGATTGAAGCAATGGAGAGAAGGGGTTTTGAACCTTACAATGATACCCTCGCTGCGCTCTCAGTTGGCCATAGCAAAAGTTTACAGTTGGATCTGGCTGAGGACATTTTGGAAAGAATTTCAGAGATACAACCGAAGTATATACATGCTTTTAATGCTTTGCTTTCTGGCTGTCAAATTATGGTAATGCATTGACTCTGGAAAGAGATTTTCTGATATGTTGTGTTTCCGTCCCTAGTCCCTACCTTCATGTCACCTTAATTTCAGCTTGGTCATTTATGCTGTCAGTACTGATCTGCTGCTGTATGGTCTTTCGTAATCTTTGTCATTTCCCTGTCCTTAATACTTATGCTTTGTGTCATATCCACAATAATACTTTTTCTTTAGCTGTCATTGCACCTTTCTTTAGCAAAAATATGTTGAAGTTTGCTTGTTGGTAATATGAAGTACAGACTAAATCCCCTCGTATTATTTTTGTAGAATGAACCAGAAAGAGCTGTCCGCATACTAGCTAAAATGAAATATCTGAACATGAAGCCAAATATCAGGACATATGAGCTTCTGTTTTCTCTGTTTGGTAATGTCAATGTTCCTTATGAAGAAGGAAATGTGCTCTCGCATGTTGATGTTTCCAAAAGGATAAGCATAATCGAGATGGACATGTTAAACAATGAAATCCAACACAGTTTTATGTCTATGAAGAACGTGGTATGTTTACTTCCCATCTACTGTATATATCTTCTGTTTTTCTGTGCAGTTGTTACGGCTTGGCAATGCAACCACTGCAGCGTAAACTGTGTGCACTGTAGCATGAACAGTACCGTTCGGTACTGTAGCACGGTACGGTAACGGTTGTTTTGGATATGATCTTAGGTATATCTTCGTATTATAAAATGTTAGATGCATATCTTTATATTAGATACAGTTAGATGCATATTTTTATATTTAGATAGTATAGTTATGATATTATTTTTAGTTAATTGGTTGCATTAGATTGTGTTAGTTTTCATATTGTTAGGGCTAACTTCATCTATATAAAGAGAGTAGCCGCACCATTCATGATTAAGCAATAAAGTAGTCAAGTTCTAAACCGGTTGATCTTCAAATCAGAGTATCCGCAAGGAGGGCGATCTTAAGCCTTCTTGGTCTATCACCTACCATAACAACTGATTGGAGGACACAAAGTATCACTTTTACTATTCTTGCAAGTTTTAAAAAATACACCCATCGCTATGTGGCAGTGATAAATTTAATATGCTATTGCTATGGCTTTTGTTATGGTCATTGGGGACAGGGTCTTTACATTTTGTTGTTTTCTCCTTACCCTGTCTTCTTAAGTAAAGTGGTCTATCAAGAGTGTTGTCACTTGGCGCTAGTAAGGAGTAAGGACACAACACCATGTGTCTAACCATTAAGAAATGATACCATTTTTATGGCTTTACCACTGTGTCCACATCATGTTCTAAGCTGGTCACAATTTGTAAATGGTTTGTTGATTGTTCATATTGGCCTCTGAAGACAGCAAACTAGAGATATGTTTTTCGAGCTGCTTCCTCTGCTCTTTTCTTCCTTCTTTATTTATAGCCAACAGGCTTAAGAGACAATAACTATAGTTGCGGTATTCTAAAGGATACAATAACTGTAGTCCAATATACTAAGAGACTGGAAATAAAGAGTCATGCGCATGCTTCTTTGAATGCTAAGAGTTGGGCTGCATGCACTAGGATTAATGCTAACAATTCTCCCCCTAATCCTTGTGCACTAATCCTGGTTTGATTTTGAACATTCCAATCTTCACACGTAGCTCTTGGAATTTGACTCGCCCAAGTGCCTTTGTTAAAATATCAGCGAGTTGGTCCTTGGTCCCAATGAAATTAGCGCTGATACTCCCATCCTCCAAGCACTCCCTGATGAAGTGGTAGCGAAGATCGATGTGTTTGCTACGTTCATGGTAGACTGGGTTCTTGCTTAGAGCTAAAGCGGATTTGCTATCCATCCTTAACTCGACTTTCTGCTTTTCTCCTAGGAGCTCGCCGAATGCAGGGCTAGCCAAAGACCTTGTGTTGCGGCAGAAGTGGCAGCCACATACTCTGCCTCACAAGATGATAAAGCCACCACTCTTTGCTTGAGCGATTGCCAACTCACCAGGCTTTTGCCCAAAAAGAATAGCGTGCCGCTTGTACTCTTTCTTGTGTCGATATCGCCGGCGTGATCGTGTCATCAGTAACCAAGCACCGTGCTCTTCCATCCTCTTGCCCATAAAATAGTCCATGGTGGATTGTTCCGCAATGTAACGAAGGATGCGTTTCATCGCCACCATGTGCTCTCTCGTTGGTCGTTCCATAAAGCGACTCACAAATCCAACAATAACGTTAAGTCCGCGCGTGTGGGCGAGGTAGCGAAGGTCGCCAACAATATGCCGATACTTTGTGGCATCTACCTCCATGGCCGTGCTATCACGACTGAGCTTGAGCCTTTCCTCCATCGGGGTGTGGGCTGGATTGCATTTCTCCATGCCTTCTGACTGCAGAATCCGTGCGGCGTAATGTGCCCGCCAAGACCGATGTGCGTTGTTCTCTGCTGTACTTCAATGCCGAGATAGAATGACAACAAGCCAAGATCACTCATCTCGAATTTGTTTCTCATCTCGCCCTTAAACTCATCTAGCTGCTCCATGGATGGCCCGGTAATGATTAGATCATCCACATAAACCCCGACAAGCAGAGTCTTCTCACTATGGCCACGTCGGTAGACTGCATGCTCGTGTTCACTTTGCTTGAAGCCAAGGTTCTTGAGAGTATGATCGAGCTTCGCGTTCCAAGCCCGCGGTGCCTGGCGCAAGCCATAAAGTGCTTTGCGTAGTCGCAGGACCTTCCCTTCTTCTCCGAAGAATGACAAAACACGGTGGTTGCTTCACGTATACCTCTTCCTTCAATTCTCCATTGAGGAAGGCGGATTTCACATCCATGTGGTGGGCGATCCACCCCTACGAGCGACTATGGCTAGCATCGCTTAACGGACTCCATGCGCAACAGAGCAAACACTTCGTCGAAATCAATGCCCTTTCTTTGGACAAATCCTTTCGCGATAAGTCTCGCCTTGTGCTTAATCACTTCACCGGACTCATTCTTCTTCAACTTGAAGACCCATTTGAGGCCAATAGGCGGTGACCATGTGGCGGATCGACAAGTTCCCAAGTCTTGTTACTCGCCGCTGCGTTGATTTCCTCACGCATGGCTGCACGCCATGCCTCGTCTTGTTCTGCTTCAACAAACGAGCATGGCTCACCTGCGCTTGCCAGATGTAGTTCGGCTTCGTCCAACTCTCGTAAGGCGAACCCCGGTGGCGCAGCTCCTTCTCCAATTATATTTTCCACAATGCGATACCGCACTGGTGTGTCGTCGTGTGCTGCGTCGAGCCTGGCAGAGTCATTTGTTGGAGGTGAGACAAACTCCGGCGCAGGTGAGGAGATGGGAGTCGCTGCCGGAGTGCTTGGTGTAGCTGCTGTAGGAACTGGCGACGCTGGAGCCGGTGGTGAAGGAGTCCGGGCTTCTTCTACTGGCTGGACAAGATCTTCTCCCCCATCATTTTGTACTGGAGTCTCTCCAATGTGGGGAAAAGTGTACTTGATGGAGAAATCGCCGGCGCCGTGGAAAGCACCCCATCATCCTTTTAGTCACCCAATTCGGTAGCGTTTCTCATCAAACACGACGTCACGGGCGCGCGCGCGCGTCGCGTCCTCGAGTCCACAAACCGACACGCCTTCATTCCTCTTCGAGCCGATGAAGGCGGCGGAGAGCTACGGTCATCAAGCTTGCGGAGATGGCCTTGCTCCTTCACATACGCCAAGCGGTAGAAGGTGCGAGAAACCGGGCGCGGCTTGCGCCCGTGCCACGCCTCATAGGGCGTTTTCCGACAAGACTTTTGGTGGGAGCGATTGAGAGAAACACCGCCGTTGTCACAGCCTCCCAAAATTCTGCGGCATGCTTCTGCTTGAAGAACGCGCGTGCCATGGATACTATGGGTCGTTCGGCGTTCGACGACGCCGTTCTGGCGTGGGGCAAAGGAGCGGAGAAGTGACGCTGCATTCTTGACCGGCCACGATGGCGGCAAATTCGAGAACGTGAATTCGCCTCCGTTGTCCGTCTGAAGAACTTCGCAACCGCCGCGCGCCTCGGAGCTCGCTGCTGCTGAATCCTTTTGATTGCTTCGGATGCTCCACTCTTGGCGTGAAGTGCTATCCACATGTACCGGGTGGCGTCATCAACCAACGACAAAAATCGCCGCCGCTGGAGTCGCCGGCGTTATAGGGCCGCATAGGTCGCCGTGGACGAGTCCAAGCGGTTCCTCCGCTCGGTACTTGGACTGCTTCGGGAAGGCCGCTCGCCGTTGCTTGGTGACGACGCAGGTGTCGCAGAGCTGCTCCACATGCTCCAGTCGTGGCAGTCCACGCACCATTTCTTGGCGGCTCATCTGCTCCAGTGAGCCGAAGTTGATGTGGCCAAAGCGCTCGTGCCAACGCCAAGCGTCGTCGTCGTGATGCGCAGCAAGGCAGATTGGGCGTGCTACCTCGAGATGAAGCACGTACAGGCAATTTCGCCCACGCTTGACTTTGGCAAGGAGGCGGCGCTGCTGATCCCAAATCCGCAGCACACCGTCCTCAATCACCACGCGCGAGCCGCTCTCGTCGATCTGCCCGATGCTGAGGATGGAGTTCTTCAGACGCGGGATGTAATAGACCCCGCTGAGAGCTTTGTGTTCTCCATCCTTGCCGGCGAAAATCACGGTCCCACACCCACGGATGTCGACAAGGGAACCGTCGCCGAACTTGACGGAACCGACCACTGCACGGTCGAGCTTGGCGAAGACGTCGCTGTGACCCGTCATGTGGTTTGTAGCGCCGGTATCAAGGTACCACCTTCAAGGCGGTCGCCGTTGTCGTCGATCGAAAGCGAGCTTGCGCCGCGCCGGCGATGTGAAGCGGTGCAAGCGCGGCGCGCAGAGTCGGCGGGATGGCGCCAACTCGCGGCGCGAACGGCGCAGGATGGCGAACTCCGCGCGCAGAAGTCGCGCAGATGGCGCCAGCTCCGGCGGCGCAGGATCGGCGCTTAGTGGTTGGCGTGGCGGCTAAAGCCGCGCACGGACGGCGGCGCGGCGGATGCGCCACTG
Source organism: Melocanna baccifera (assembly GCA_036346265.1). NCBI lineage: Eukaryota > Viridiplantae > Streptophyta > Magnoliopsida > Poales > Poaceae > Melocanna > Melocanna baccifera. The sequence continues at coordinate 21,272,369 of CM070700.1, read as the reverse complement.
GCGGCGCGACGGATGGGCGCAGCATCGGCGGCGCAAGGTCCGAGGAGACACAGATTTGGGTCATGAGAGTCTTGGCTCCTCATCCACCTCCTCCGCTCGGGCGGATGGGCCTTTTCTTTCTGGGTCATCGGCAATCCCTAGCCCAATGTTCATGCCGCCACGATTGTGGCACTTATCATCCGTCGCCTCCTTCGCTTGATGGCGCGGCGAAGCCTCTGCTCGCAGCGCCGCGGCCGCCGACGGCTTCCGCCTCGCCTCCGCCTCGCTTCGCGCGCCGGTGAAGTCCTCTCGGCCGGCGGTTCGCATCCGCTCCATCCACTCTTTGCTCGGTGAGGTAGAGCTTCCGGGTTCGCGCGGCGGCTCCGGCGGCTCGAGGCGGTCTTCCGCAGCCTTCAGCCGCCCGGTGACTTCCTCCAGCGACAGATTGGAGATGTCGAGGAGGGTTTCGATCGACAGCGCGATCTGGGAAAATTTGGGCGGCACAACCCGTAAGAACTTCCCGACCACCTTAGCTTCGTCGATTTGTTCTCCGAGGGTGGCGAGGCTGGTGACGAGGTTGGAGAGGCGCAGTGCGAAGTCGTCGACATTCTCTCCGTTGCGGAACGAGATGTCCTCGAACTCCTTCATCAACTGCTGCGCCTTGCCTCTTCGCACGCGGTCGCTCCCGACGCGCATGACGCGGATCGCCTCCCACGCCTCCTGCGCGGTCCGTTTGACGGCGAGGCCCGCCATCATCTCCAGGGGCACGGCGTGGAGAATCGCTTCTAGTGCCATGCGGTCCTCCTGGAAGTCCGCGGCACCAAGCTCGATCGAGTCCCAGAGCCCGCGAGCTTGCAGCATAACCCTCATGAGCAGACTCCACTCGGCGTAGTTCGTCTTCGTGAGCGTTGGGTATTTTCCACCTCCAACCTCCTTGACCACTCTCTCGACGACGACATTGCGACCACCCTGATCTCGGTGTCGAGGACGTCTCGGTGGTGGTGTAGGCGAACGGCGCCGGTGCTGGCGAGGAGGGCTGCGGGACTGACCCTGGACAGGCGCAGACATTCTCCCAGGTATGCTCTGATACCAATTGAAGACAGCAAACTAGAGATATGTTTTTCGAGCTGCTTCCTCTGCTCTTTTCTTCCTTCTTTATTTATAGCCAACAGGCTTAAGAGACAATAACTATAGTTGCGGTATTCTAAAGGATACAATAACTGTAGTCCAATATACTAAGAGACTGGAAATAAAGAGTCATGCGCATGCACTGCTGAATGCTAAGAGTTGGGCTGCATGCACTAGGATTAATGCTAACAGCCTCTCCAACAAAGGAGCTGATTTATGCTTTTCTTAACCTTCTCTATTTTCTTTACAATATTCCCTTAACATCTTGATTACTTCAGGGTACTAAACTCACTATTAGTTCCAGTTTTTAATCCGCTATAATTCATGATAAGTGTGATCTGAACAGGCTATCTCAATTGTTTGTATGTAAGGTTGGAACGTACTTCCTAATATGGGTGTGCTGGGCCAGGACTAGGGAAGTAGGAAGCACTTGGCTATGAATAGCATTCCAGAATATTCCTTGTCTGTGATGATCTAAGGACAATATGGACCATGGCCTGTGCTGCTATCTGTTCAAACTAGCATATCACTGGTGTTTTAGTGAAAGTCTTGGATATCATATCCCAAGGATCAAAAAACCGGTACCGAGGCAAATCCCGGCCGCCGGGCAGTACCGGTAATCGGCCGGTAACCGGAAATCCCGGATAAAAACCGGATAAATTTTGGCAAATGAATTTTGTGGTCGGGGCGGGAGGAGACCGGTAACCGGAAAAACTGGTAAAAAACCGAAAAACCGGTGAAATTAATTCAACTTGACCATGTGGTGATTCCTTAGGAGAGAAGTAATATAGCATTGCATCATAGCATCAAGCATCATCTCTTTCCATCAAGGTGTGTACCAAGAATGCTTGTAAATCAAAGAGTACTATAGAAAGTAAAGATGATTAACGATGCTTTATATGATAGAGGTGTTCTTGAGTGCATGATGGGTGTTTTTGTTATGGAAACTAGTATGTTTATGATTGCTCTTAGATTTTCTTTATCGTCACTGAGCTATTGTTATAGATCTTTGCATAGTACCAAGCTCTTATCAGTTTTGTTATGTGTTCTTTTAGCAAGAAGGTGCTGCGTAGCTATCTGACAATAACTAGTATGCATATGTTGCTCTCAGCTATTTTGCATCATCGAGCATATGTGCATTTCCTTGTCATGGTTCTTTGTCAAATGGATGCAGTAGGAAGAATGGAAGATAACTAGCATGACATAGTTTCTCATGCAACACAAAAAAAACATTGCTTTCTCATGCCCATAGGCCCAACATATCCCTAAATTGATTCTTAAGCATCCAATATAGCTACAATGCCCCCTGGAACTCATCCAAACATCTACAAATTCAATTTTTTGAAATTTGCATCTCGGCCGGTATTTTCCCTCCCGGTCGGCGCCGGTAAAACCGGTTACCGGCGGTAACCGGCCGGTTACCGCCGGTATTTCGAACCTTGTCATATCCCAAGGCCTCACCAGCTGGTCCTCACTAGCAGTTTGCTGATTGAAATATCATCATGTTTTTTGTCAAAATTTCTGGTTTTGATTTTTAAGAACACTTGTCAGTATGTTCTTTAATGCTTCTTACAGTGATGAACGCTTTGAAATCTTGCTGTTTAATTTCTGCTATTGCAGATACAAGCTTTTGGAGCTGAGGGGATGATAGAGGAAATGCTGAGGTACTTGAATGTAGCTGAGAATGTCTTATGGAATATGAATTGTTATCAGAAGAGTGATCTCTACGGCATTGTGTTGCATTCTCTAGTTAAAGCCAAGGAAGTATGTATCTACTGTCTTTTACTGGTTCTTTTGTTCCGATGAAATGATGAATTGGGTTTATTATCCTCTTTATTGGAGAGTATAAATCAGGTTTTAGAGGCTGTTATTGATGCTTGGTCTGTTTTTTAATGGAACATTTTCTCGTTGAATTTGATAGACCTTTTTCTGGTTTGCAGACTCACAAAGCAATAAGAACCTTCAAGATCATGAGATCATGCAGTCTTCCAGCCAATACTGCAATTTATAATATCATGATAGAGTGCTGCAGATTGTTGCCTTGTTTCAAATCAGCTAGTGCTTTGCTGTCCCTGATGCTCCGTGATGGCTTCTGTTGTACTGTTTTGACTTTTACATCTCTCCTAAAGGTAAGTCTGGTTAAGTGCAGAGCTGTTACTGCTCACTATGCATTTTTTTTAATTAATACACCGCTGATTCCTTTGTTTGAGTTGATTCGAGTTTTGGGGGTCCATTTATTTGAGTCTCATATCTAGTTTTTCCACGACAGGTTGTATTAGCAGAAGAGGATTTTGAAGGGGCACTGGATCTGTTGGACATGTGCATAATTGAAGGAATCCAGCCTGACATTGAGCTTTTCAATACAATACTCAAAAAGGCAAATGAAAAAGTACGTCTTTGATAAAATCGATCTACTCTTCCCCAAAATAATGTTGAAGCTAAACTCATGTCTGAACATTCTTCACAGGGTCAGATTCATGTTGTTGAATGTATTGTTGAGTGTATTCGCCGATCAAAAATTCAGCCCGATCAATCAACGCTTTGGTACACATTTTGTGCTTATGTGGATCATGAATTGTACAATACTGCAATTGAGGCATTGCAAGTCCTCAGTCTGAGAATGATATCAGAGGATGCCAGCATTCTGAAGGAAAAAGGAGTAATTTTAGAAGATCTAGTCCTTAGTGAAGAGCCAGATGCTGAATTAAGGATCATGAAGACATTTGAAGCAACTGAAGAATATCTTGCGACAGCCTTTCTGAACCTGAGATGGTGTGCAATAATGGGTTCCACCATATCTTGGTCACCCGAGGACAGTCTCTGGGCAAAGAGGCTGGCATCCTCTTTTGATGCTAACAAGAGACCACATGTCGTAAAGTTTGTGCATGAACATCCTAAATTTCACCAGTTCCTTTCGACATGATCTGTCTGCTGGCATGTTGCACGGTTTTAAAACGCTCCTGAGACCAGTAGCTTGGTAATGCCATTCTTCACATCAATTTAATGGGCTAGCAGCTCGCTTGCAATTGTCCCAGCTCTAACTGGTTCTGGTAATGGCACTTGTCAGGAACATCAGCTGCAGTAAATTAGTAGGAACTCTGTTGATGGTGATGAAAAGATTGAACTGCATAGCAGCAGCTGATTGTTCTGATATTTGGTGACAAGAAGACCACGAGGTGTTACAACTTACAAGATCTGCGAGCTGCCTTCTTATACCTTTACCTGTTGCTTGTTCATTCTAAAGGACGCTCTGACCTGTGAGTTTTGATACATGTTGTCATAAAGCTTAGCCTGACGAAGGTAGACTGGGAGGTAGGCTGGAGAAGTATGAAGCATTATTCACTGACTATTTATCTCACACTGGCCTTTGTACAGTCAGCGGTGTCGTATCATGTGCTTAGTACTTCACAAGTAATCAGTTCTCCTGACGACAGTTTTGATCACTTCTGTAGGCTGCTCTAACAAACCTTGCATCATTCCATGTATTGTCGCCATAGATAATAGTTTATAATATGCTCTCAATAAAAGGGTTTTGGTTTTTTTCACGCCTGCTGTGTGGTTTTGCTCATAAGGCAATCCTGCTTCTAAACAGATGTTATTTGACTGGCCCTGCTTCTATACAGGTTTTTTCATCCCTGTTGTGTGATTTGAGAGAGAGAGAGAGAAAGAGAGAGAGAGAGAGAGAGAGAGAGGGAGGGAGGGAGGGAGGGAGTACTCAAGGTGCTGAGTTCCGGGGACTGTTAGTAGTTTTACAGGGATTTCGTTCGACACGTTTAAAATTGCCACTTCTAGATTATCACATTTTAGGCTGTCTGTAACACAAGAATTTTAAGTAATTTTGCAAGGATTTAAAAACAGTTCAATTCTGTTTTAACTCAGCGGCTAGTGTTCGATTGATGGTCCAAATGTGCAAAGCCAAAATTTTGGCATAGCTAAAATCTAGATAAAGTCAAATATTAGTAAAAAAATGTTGTTTGGATTGTGGCCAAACCAAATTTTGATGGGTGATTTCTTCGCGCCTCGTATTGCCACATGTGATATTGGATTTCATTGGTATTGTCAAATTTTTGTAGATGCTTCCGAATTTCAACAACAAAACAAACAATAATTTACAAATATTTGGTTTGATTCGCAAGTCAGGAAACCAAACAGCCTCAGCTTTCTGTGTGAATATTGCGTCACGGTTCACAAATGACGCAAGCGTTCGTCCAGGTGGTCGGCTGCCATTCTACAGAATACACATAAAAATCATCAACCATAGATTAAAAGAACAGAGCTAATTATATTGCGTTGTATTGTATTAGAATCTGCATTATCGCCTGTCACCCTAACATTTAGCAATTACCAAATGTGCCATGTGGAGTACTTTTACCCAATGATGCAATTTCTGGATAATCTCACGAATTAAACTAACTGGGGCCTGGGTGTCCCCTCATTGTTGACATGTGCCAGAAATGGTGTGGCTTTTCACGTGCGGTGCCTCCATTTGACACGTGGGCTGCAAGGCTCGAACTATTTATATAAATAGCATTAAATAGCATTGCAATCATTTTTTTTTTCAAATTTTACCACCAAACGTCCGTTTTTATAAATTTAGTCCCTTCTATGAACCTACCGAGCTCAATGGATCTACCGAGCTCAATAGGTATCTACCGAGATGTACTAATTAAGCTAATTAGCTCATGATTAGTGCTTCTCACAGGAGATCATAGATACGAAGATATATATATTGATTGATGATCATGTTTCACCGATCATAGATATAAAGATATCGAATCAATAATATGGATATATGTTAGGGAACATAATATTAGATTAATCTATTTTAAGATACTATTGATCTTTGTTATGTTTCTCTATGTTATCGATTGTTCTCAAGTAATGATGATGAATAATCCTTAGACTTAAAATCAACATAATTTTCGACGTGAGTAATAGTACATTTAGTGGTTGCCAAACACTATTTTGTAACTATATAGTTACAAAGATAGCTTTTGGGGTTACTATGAAGCATCTAGAGGAGAGAAATTGGTTGGATGGAATTTACCCCTCCTATATAACAGGAGAGATGTTTCTGGCCCCTCGATGTAATCGTATAAAGGAAGTGCATAATTATGTCACAAGTGGTCAAAGAGTCAATCATACAAAGTTATCAATTACTTGTAGGTCCGCTGTGTATGCTTAATTAGTGCTAATTATATTTAATTATTGCAAATCATAATTAATTAGCGCTAATCATGAGCTTAATTAAGGTTCATTGTGATGGTTTCGTTAGTGATTTAATTAGCGCTAATCATGAGCTAATTAGCTTAATTAGTATTTTATTAGCGCATGGTCATGCATTGCTTGCTGCCACACTATGCCAGCTCGGCAGGTACATGCTGAGCTCACTTAGTTCTTTAGGTTCACATAAGGGCTGAATTTGCAAAAACGGATATTCAAGATCAAATTTAAATAAAAATAGCTACAATGCCATTTATACAAATGGGATTTGCCCCTCCTATATAACGGAAGAGATGTCTCTGACCTAGTGTTTCAAAAGGCGGTATTAGGCGGTCGCTTAGGCGGGCCTAGGAGTTGGGCGGAGCCCTACCACCGCGCCTTGGCCAAAATCGGCACTCTAGGCGGCCAACCTATCTAAGCAGCCTTTGGCGGTCAAAGGCAGAGTAGGGGAGGGGAGACGGCTTCGGCTGGGGGAGCAAGGGAGGGGAGCCGGCTGAGGCGGCGCTGGGGGAGAAGGGTAGGCAACTGCCATGTTGAAAGAGAAGGGGAGGCAGCAACGCTAGGAGAGAAGGGGAGACGGCAGTGGTGATGGTGGTGAAGGGGAGGCGGCGATGCTAAGAGAGAAGGGGCGGTAGTGCTGGGAGAGAAGGGGAGGCGGCGGCGCTGGGGGATCAGCGGAGGGGAGGCATTGCTAGGGGAGCAGCGGAGGGGAGGCGGCTGCTGTTGAGGGAGCAGGGGAGGGGATTGAGGTGAACGAAGGGATGGCTAGGCTAGGGTTTGATATGTTAGGATATCTGGCTTGGGTCTTGGGTCAATAGTGTGAGATTGATGCTTTGGGCTATATTTGGTTTGGGCCTTTGTCAGTGTAATAATGTTAGCTTTGTTCAAGTCGGCCGCCTAGGCCCCGCCTAATCCGCCTAGGCACTAGGCCCCTACTCATCGCTTGTGTAACGCCTACTTAAACACTGCTTTGGCCCCTCGATGTTGTTAGATAAAGGAAGTACATAATCATATCACAAGTGATCAAAGAATCGATCATACAAAGTTATCCATTACTCGTAGGTCCACTGTGTATACTTAATTAGTGCTAATAGTAATTAATTAACGTTAATTATGAGCTTAATTAAGGTTCACAGTACCAGTTTCGTTAGTGATTTAATTAGAGCTAGTCATGAGCTAATTAGCTTAATTAGTATTTAATTAATGCGTGGTCATGCATTGCTGTCGCACCGTGACACCTCGGCAAGCGACGAGCTGGAGTAGCTAGGCAGTTAGCAACCGAGTTCATCTATTTCGGTAGATCTATAGAGAAAGTTAGATTTATAAAAATAGATATTTAAAATTAAAATTAAATAAAAATGGCTATAATATTATTTATATGAACCGTTCGCAGGGCTCATCCGGCCGCCGAAACGCAACAGCGAGGAGGTAATGCGTTGTGTCAGGGAATCAGCAAGGTCAGATGCTGTCGCAGTTACACGCTTGCTCAGCGTAAAGCCACAGGGCTTGGTTCCCTGGTCATTTTCAGAGGATGGCAGTAGCTACCCCGATCGGATTACTGAGCTAGGAGCAATCGTTAGGATGAGGTTCCACCGACGGCAGTTCATCGATCTTTTTGTTAGCGAATATCAAGATGGATTACCTCCTCCTCGAGGAGCGAGCGCATGAACGGCGTGAGCGCGAGGTGGGGGACGGAGTCCACGGTAGGGAGGTGGAAGAGCAGCGGTGACGGGCGGCGGCGCGGGATACGCTGCGGTCGCGGGGGAAGCCGAGCTCGCGGTACAGCTTGCCGGCCTCGGAAAGGGGGATGCGGTGCGGAGGCGGGAGGGAGGCTAGGAACGACCGCGCGCGGGTGAGGAAGCGGAACGCGGCGTCGCGGTCGAGGACGGCGTCGAGGGCCGGCACGCGGCGGGAGCCCTCTGGCTCGATGGGCGCGACGCGCGGGCTGTTGAGCTTCTTGCGCCGCTTGCAGGGGAGCAGCGGCAGGAGCGAGGCCGCCGCGGCCGCGGTCGCGGCATACAAGGCGGGAGAGGTCGCCGGCACCGGCGCTGGCGCGGGAGTTGGGGCGGGCAGGAGGAGCGCGCTCGTGGCGCAGAAGAGGCGGCGTGCCATCGGGCGGCGACGGCGAGCCGCGGTCGCGTGGGTGAGAGTATCAGAGTACCTGGGGGGCTCAGTTCTATTTTGATCAATCGCACGCACGAAGATAAAGCCACTGCAACCGTCCGATCTGGAAGCCCACTCCACTTCCCACCCCCGCTTCTCCCGTTTCCATCCTCGCATCCATCCCCTTTTGCGTCTCCTTCCTCCTGAACCAAACCCCACGTTCCAAATCCCCCGCCCGCCGCAAGACGCTGCCGCCGCCTCCCGCCATGGGGACGGAGGTGGCTCCCGTGGTGGACCTCCGATCGCTGTCCCAGTCGGATCTCGTGGCGCTCGCTGCCGCGTCGCCCTACGGCGTCGACCCCCGCCGAGGCCGCGACGCCGACGTCCTCCCGCCCCCTAAGATCGACCGCGCCGTCTTCAACGAGAGCGCCGGCTCCCGGAAGCAGACCTTCTCCCGCCACCGCGTTGCCACCAATCTCTCCCACAACCTGACCCCACCCACTGCCTCCGCCTCCTCCTCCGGCGCCGCCCTTACCGAGGAGGACTCCGAGAACCGCCTCATCGTGTTCCACCTCCAGCGCCTCTTCGCACGCGACGACCCCTCCTACCCATCACCACCCCCGATTCCACCCCAGCCACAAACCCTAATCGTACCCACGATAACCGCACCGGCGCTCCCCGCGTCCTCACTGCCTCTGACGCAGCCGCTCCCGGACCCCGACCGGGAGGTGATGAATTCCAATGGGGTGGCGGTTGATCTGGCGAGGCTCGCGGAGCTGGTGGACCCGTACAGGGAGGAGATACGGAAGCGGACGGCAGGGCTGGTGCCCGAGTCCGAGCTGTTGGGATTTATGAATGGGCTGGAGGGGCAGTGGGGAAGTCGGAGGCGGCGGAGGAAGTTTGTGGATGCCGCCATGTTCGGTGACCACCTGCCCCGTGGGTGGAAGCTGCTGCTCGGGCTTAAGCGGAAGGAGCGTGTTGCCTGGATCAATTGCCGCCGTTTTGTGAGGTATGTTCTTCTACCCAAGCATGTTTGTTTTCATTGTAGTCTATGCCAGTTGGATTGCGTACTAGGTTTGGACGATTCAGATTTTTGTGTTCCAAACATGATGCAATGTGACTGTACGCAATGGTTTTCATAAGGATCGTGGTGCCCTTCTAATTCTTATATTGTAGAAAGATTGTCTCCTTAAAAGGACTCAGATATCAATAAGTCAGTAACCTGAAGGAAACAGTCAAACTGAGGTTAGGAACATAGGACTTGTGTGTGGTACATGCACCTGAGTAAGTGTGTGACACCCTCAGATCCATGTCCTGCTGTGTGCACGCACAAACATATGCGATAACAGCTACAAGCTGTATATATCTGACCATCTTCACTTACTGTTTTATGTATTATGTGCTTAGACTTCCTTTCTGGATCTTCTGTATAGCAGCTAACCACTGTGGGCGAGAGTTCTTGATACTCGGAAGTTGGAATTCTTGATTATTGTAATCATCTTAAATAATTATACATTTTTCTTGAATGGTGTCATTTCATATTTTTGGCATTCTTTGTGGGCTTTGTCATTATACATGCGCCAATCTACAGATAGAGATTTAATGTATATCACTGTGTTGGTACCCATTCTCACTTTCCTAATATATATTCTTACTCTCATTGTTCTTTGCATAAGAAAGGTATATCTGTGCTGTGAAAAAAAACATCCATGTATTTCCTTTTGGCATTGTCAATCATGTTAATTTCTAGTTGAATGAAGCGCCTAACTGAGATAGTAAATGTTTGTTAGGACAGTATAGCACTGTGGGTCTGTAACCTTGCCTGTATGGTGTTTATTCTTCTTGCTGCCTCTGCATGCATAGTTTGTGAATATTTGTCTCATCTCTTTCAGTAGAAGATTGCATTTTCATGTTATTTTGCCACTTCCATTGTTTGCCCTAGCTAATTGTGCACAACATACTTTCCAGCCCCAAAGGACATCAGTTCGCTACTTGCAAAGAAGTCTCTTCCTATCTCATGTCTCTTCTTGGATATCCAGAGGCAAAGCCAACTGCCGTTCAGAGAAACGATCCAGGAGTGCATGACTTGAATGCTGTTAATGTAAGTTTTTTGAGTATGCACCTTAGTCCTTGAACTTGAGCTTTCGTGGTTTAATTCAATGGAATGCTTGATTAGTCTATAGGTCTTCACCAGCAAACTGATTCAACTGAGGAAAAACCAAGTGCAATGCCAGTTACTTCGGCTACATTGTCCAGTCACTCTGGTGATTCTCAGCGACAAAAACCTGATAAGGATGAAATTCGGGTAGAAGCAAATGCAAAAGAGTGCTGGAAGTGCAATTTGACTTTTCATGACCAGGGTGCCTATGTGCAACATCAGTTGTCCTTTCACCAAAGGAAAGCTAAAAGGCGCAGGGTTAGTAAATCTAGCGAACTTGGAGTCAGCAAAGATGGAAAGTGTGAGACTCAGGAATGGCAAAAGACCTCTGAAGATAGACCTGGTAATTTTGGCCATGGTGTAGCTGATGTTAGGTCTCAAGGTCAGAGTCCAGCAAAACTGTCTGATGGGGCTATTTCAGGAGAGTTAGGTGGTCAACCATCCTTGGCTGGAGTGCCAAGTGGATTTCAGGAGGTGACTGCTTTGCCTGAACAGGAAAAAGAACCTTCTGCTGGAGAACCTGACTCTGGGCATCATGAGGACCCTCTTCAGGAGATGACTGTCTTTCCTGAAGTGCAAAAAGGACATATTGCTGGTGAACCTGTCTCTGGGCATCACAAGGACCCTGATGACAATTCTAATGACCATAAAACCCATGATGGAGCATGTCACAATGCTGAAGAGTCTCTTGCTGTTGATGCTGCAAGGAAATTTAGTACTTGTAACGACGTAAATGTTCATGAGAATGACAGCTCAAAAGATTTAGAACTTTCCAGCGCAGATTGTTCCCTAAATTTCATCAGGCCTGATGAAACTTCTAGCATACTTAAAGAGGTTCCTCTGACAACAGACGCACCAGGTGGAAGCGAGTACACAGATGATCCAATGGAGTGTACTGATATAACACAATCCAAACAAGTTTCTGAGCCCTGTGATCAACTGGATGGCAAATTTGGTAATGTTCCTGAAGAGAATAATTTTAATAACCTGGCAGAAAGTAATCCACTTTCTGCAACCTTGGATGAGCCTGATCTTGATCAACTGGATGGCAAATTTGGTAATGTTCCTGAAGAGAATAATTTTAATAACCTGGCAGAAAGTAATCCACTTTCTGCAACCTTGGATGAGCCTGATCTTAATTCAATTGGTATGGAGATAGATGATGGCAACATAGCTTGTAAGTATGGGGATGTCATCAATCCCACAAGCTTTCAAAATGACAAACCTGTTAAAGATAAGATTATTGATTCTGGAATCACTGCTTTGAAAGAGGATGAGATCAACAGTGATGCTAGAATAAGGAATGTCAACCTCAATTCATGTTTAGATACAATATCTTCTCCCGTTTCTGGTGCAAAGTATGAAACATCTAATGCCCTTGATGATGCTAATCAATCATCCATCATTGCTCAATGCTTTGGTGCTAGCTCTAATGCTGACAATGCTTGTGAGGACGAAAGTTTTGTCAACCAGAACAGTGCTTCTAAGGCTGAAAATTTTGTCAACCAGAACAGTGCTTCTAAGGCTGAAATTTTTGTCAACCAGAAAAATGACATGGTGTATCAATCTAATTTGACCATGGACCCTATCTCTCCTGCCCAAATTAATGTGGATTGTTTCACTTCTTCCTGTTCGATGACTTCTGAAGTCAAGAACAATGGCAACCGACGTGAAGATAATTCCAAGGAACAGTTGGTAAACCCACGGAACATACCGAGTAATGAAACAGGATTTGATGTTGAAGCTTATAACAATGATATCTTCAATGGTACTATCACAGAAAGTAGCCTTGCCCAGCTGAATAATGTCATTAATATGAAAACTGATTTCTCAAGCTGCTACTCATTATCTGACCTAAACACACTGACTGGTGGTACTGCAACTGATGAAATTGATTTCCACGGCATGAGGAGTTCTTTTGTTAATGGCTCCAGCAGTCGCAATGAACCAAATGAACATTGCACATTGGATTTCAATATCAACAGTTCCATGCTTGAGGCACTGGAAAAATCTGACAGTGAATTGGAAAATAAGTACAATGGTGGGGGTCCTGCTTGTGACTCACTCCCTGCAGCTGGCACAAGTGGGAATATCGATGATTTTTTGTCCATGCAAACCAATTTTGGTAGCCTGACCTCTTTGGTTCGTGCTGTTGAAGATGTTCCGCTGAGCAGAATTATTCAAGATCAGGTATTTTTTGCAGCATGTGCTGACTCTACAAAACCCATGCTATTCCTGCTTAACAATTGTTTGAAAATTTTACTCACATGAATCTGGTAGAGGCTAGCCTGCTTAAATCTTCAACGGGTTATTATTCTGTTGGGTTTTACATACATCAAGTGATAGAAGATTTTGTTTTTTTACTTTGCAGTTAATTTAATTTTGATCAATAATCACTTTGAATTCTGTGGGTTCATAGGGCACATTTGAAGGAAGAAAGAAAGATGTTTTTCTGCTTGACAACCGAAAACATATATTATTGCGATCGCATGATGTAGCATGCTCATGTAACTATTGCAGTAGTTGAACTAATGGAAATACTTCTATCGTATACTTATCTTAAAGAATCTCCTAAGCATCTATTCGTTTACTCATTATGTTCTATTTTGTAGAGTTATATCCGTTTGCTTGCTAACTTAGTTATCTGATTGCATGCTGGAGATGGACATGACAATATGATTGTTTTGAAACAGTGCGATTTGCAACTTGGATTTGGTGGCCAGAAGCAGCAGATGTTTCCTAGTTTTGAGCAGCAGCTCAGGATGGCCTCAGCTGGAGCCCCGCAGTTTGGGGCCATGAGCAGACATAATTCCGTACCTGTACCCGAGCCAACATTGATGTTGGGTTATGCGCCGCAGCTCCCTCCGGTCCAGTTAGGTTGGGACCTGTCCTTGTCGAAGATGGTCGGCGGGTGTGTGCTCCAGTCCGTATGCGTATGGTGTAGCAGTCAGTTCCAGCATTTTGGCACCGTCGCCGAGCAGCAGGCTGATTCTCTTGGCTTCATTTGTCCCGCGTGCAAGGAGAAAATTTCTGGTCATCTTAGCATGCTCAACAACGGTTCGTCGCAGCTTTAACATTCAGTTTCGGTCGCTGTTTTGATCTTGTAGCCCGATCTGGTGGTGAAAGCGCACGTACTTGTGTGTGTGGTCTTTTCTCGTTTATCCTGAAAAATAACTTGTCTACCTCTAGGCTCTAGTTAGCATGCCCCCGAAGTTGCACGGGCTGTTTATTTAGGAACGGTGATGTACGTATCCGTTGAACTTTGTGCAATGAAAGAAAATGGTTCAAAAATTCAATATCCTGAGAATGTTCAATAGCAATTGTTGGGTAGGGCATACATCATCCTACTCTAATAACAGGGCTTTGAGCATCTCCCATCTCTAGCTGCTAAGGCAATACTAGAGATGAGAGAATCTGGTCAACATCGATGCTAAACATTGTAGGAATGTTTGCTAAGGTGTGAGAATCAGCTTTCATGAAATCAGCAGAGCCTTTTGTCAAAGCACGTTCTTAGCTTTATAGTATATTTTTGTTAGTCAATGTTATTGAATGCCATGAAATCAGCATGCGAGTATCTCTCTTGTAATCTCTGTTGTGAGCAACTAAAATTTAAAATTTTCAGCAAAAAACCGCTGCCATCAAGAACAGGCCTGTCTCACACGTATGAATGAACATAAGGTATTAAATTATTTACTCTCTGTTAGCACATATTCTTTCACATATGTAGATCTGAGTTTGTGCGTACTTTTTTGTCTAGTGGTTGACACTTAACTTTTTTTGTCCAATACTTAACTCTTTTTTTTACTTAGTGCTCACTAAAACTTGTCATTATTGCATACTGAATATGAAACAAAATGATTAGATGACAGGCAATTATGTTAGCCTAGAAAGTGTCCAGTTAGATGTTTAGAAGCTATGAACTACAGTAATATCAATTATTGCAAAGACTTCTTAAGTTATTTCTTTATTAAATGCTACGAATGTTTTATACAATATTATGGCTCAACTAAGCTATATTCACTATTTCCTTGTTGCATGTTGCATACATGATGTCTGTCACTCTAGTTGTTCAGCAATTTAGTGTAGTTGTTATAAAATTCAGCAAAAGAACAGATTTCACACCATGCATTTCCATTGCATACACCATCCATTTGTTGCACATTTCAGCATAAGAACAAATACAATTGCAAATAAAATAATATGAAGCCATTCATTTCACACCAGTCACTACCATTACATACACACGAATTTCAACATCTGCCATACATGCCTATCTTCATAAACAAACAGTGTGACCCAAATAATTAACAACAGCACACACAAGGAGCAAACCTTTCAGCACAAATACAACTTTCTTTCCTACTTCTAACACTCCCATCGACATGCGAACAAGCACATATAACTTTTGCTCCATGCCTTCTCCAAGTAGTAATTCTTCTGCCTTTGTTTCGGTCTTCATTACTACCACATTATATTCATCAGAACATATTATATCCCGTTCACACAAATACTTGCCATATTGTTCCTCCCATAGCCAAAACCATCTCGCTGACTCAAACACAGTCATAAGAACAAAATCAGAACCAACTCCAAACCCCAAATTAACATAGGAACTCACCTGATGGTTTAGGCACTTGAAGAAATCGCAGTCGGTATTCTCTCTCATTTTGGATATCAACCGGACCACGTTCCTGCTCACACAGCTTGGGCACACGATCAACGGGAGCACAAGCTTTCCCCTGTGGCGGCTTCTCGTCGAGGAGCTCGAGTCTCGGCCATGGAGACAAATGGTGGAGCAAAGGCCGGAGGAGAGTGAGGACTTCGTCGCCGAAGGTGGACGCGGAGTGGGGAATTAGGGATTGCAGATTTCCGATGAAATCCAGTGGGGATATAAATGGCCAATCCGAATGGTGGACACAGACGTTAGCTGCAAGCCACGCTGGAGACTCCACGTCACCGGTCAATCTTCCACGTCAGCGGTCAAGGCCAACCCAGCCTCTTTTTGGACCTTCGATGACTCATTTAAATAGGTTTAGGTATCGGATTAGACAGTTTCATAGATTAGTGATCTATGTGAACCCCTCTCACAAGTTTAAGGACTCACCGTGTACTTTTCTCTTAATTTTATGAACAAAGTAAAAATGGGTGGCTTGCAGATTTAATAACAGTTTGTCCTTGTCATTGCTTAGAAGGATGGCCACAGATCAACAGGATGCTACAACAGATTTAAAAGGCGCAGGTTTTGTGTGTGCCAGCACAAGGAGCTTCGCTTGTGCCAGGCCAAGCTGTTGCTCCGATCCCCCCCTTCAGCTATGGCGGAGCTGATCACTACATCACGCTTAGCTTATATACTGTGCGTATTTCTGCAACTAAGAGACAATTTATTTTTTAGGCGGTACATGAACGTAGAAGGCTAGATTTCTTATTTATATTTTCCCACGTTTTTTTCCTGAAAATTGTAGATCTGGGGATTGGGTATTGTACCGGGATGACTTGGAAACCCCGTCATTTTTTGGGCATTTTCCAAAGGAGCTTTGTCCGGAGTTGAATGGCAATGCGTCTACACTAGCATGGCAGGATTTGTGACTTACCCAAGCAAGGAACCAGGCCCTTCGATGGGTAGAGGTCACTTTCCGAAAGGTGACAGCAATGCAGCTTACTTCAAGAATCCCATGCTCTTCGATTCCCATGCTAATGCTCATGAACCAAATGCTCTTCATGTGTCTCCTTACATGGCCAAGGAGAGCTGCGAAAAGGTTGGTGAGTTCTTCAGTGCAAGAGAGGATCGGTACATGTTTTACTATGGCGGACCAAATGGCTGTGCTGGTTGATAAGATGGTTTATTTCAAGTAATGGAATAGAGCAAGGATACTTGCTTCCTGAGTTTAATTTGTCATATGACTCATATCCTTTCCTCTAAATATGTTGCTAACCAGAAGTGTAGTAGTAATGGTTCTTTTTTTTTTCGAAAGAAAAACCATTGATGCTTGTCGCAAGAGAAGTGGGGTGAGAAAAATGTTAGAAACGACACGACCCTGTCTAGAATTCATGTTTTCTGATTCTTTCTTAGCTTGTAGATTATTGATTTGGAATATGAATGTCGGTCAAGTTGTAGCACATATCATCAAGCTACACCTTTAGCATTCTTCAACCCTGTCAAGAATCTACCGCGAATGTGACGTGGTGACGAACAGAATGGATGAAATTGACGCAGTATACATATACATGCATGGAGTACGTGCTCCAGGGAAAAGTAAAGAAACAGAGGCAAACGTATCAAACCCATACGGCCGTATAGCACTACTTCGCTGCGTGCTATACAATTACAAAGGCCCATTTCATCGGCCCGTGACACATACTGGACTGAACTTACAGATACGAACTAACGAAGCCTTGCAAAGCTGCAAGATGTCTCCTTGTCAACGCGAATTTGACAAGATTGCACACTTGCACACACTGCCCATGTACCACACTGCAAATATAGTACCACACGGTTCAATACGTAGTTCGACGATCGAAGGAGTACTACTACTGTCTAACGTTTGCCTCTACGTACCGAACAAAACCACCGTGCTCTCTCCGCTTGGATGGTCGTGGGCTGCCGGAGCCCTACTCGGCGACGTGCACCGACGGCGCGGTGCTCCTGAACCTGAGCCCCTTCACCATGGGCTTCACCTTCTCGGTGAGCTTCACGATGGCCAGGAACAACACCCTGTACAGCACGACCATCCCGCAGAGGATCGCGAAGTCGACCCACTTGCTGTACCCCATCTCCACCTGCCAGTAGTCCCTGAGGATCTCGCCGCCGGTGATCGTGGCGGCGCCGCCGGCCTGGTTGTTGGGGAACGTGAGGCCCATGAACTCGTTCTTGTAGAACCCCTGGTTGGCGTACTTGTGGAAGGCGACGTAGTACATGGGGTACCGCCACACCGGCTTGGGCAGGTCGCGGGGCAGGCGGAAGAAGCCGCCGTTGAGCATCATGACGCCCTGGATGCCGGCGCCGGTGATGATGCCCATGAGGAAGTCAGGGACGGCGCTGGCCACGATCATCATGAGTCCCTCCACGAGCATCATGGTCATGAAGAGCACCAACGCGAAGTAGGCGAAGTGTCCGAAGCTCCTCTGGAGGCCGACCAGGTAGTAGGCCATCGCGCCCGGCACCACCGAGATGAGCGCCAGGTACGGCGTCGCCGACACCGTGTTCGCGATCACGAACGACGACACGCCGTAGTGCCCGTTCAGCCTCTCCCTCCCAAATATCTGCGTCGTCATATGTCATATATATACGTAAGAATGAAGCGAACAACGATCCATTTCATGATGTAGAAATGTTCTTGGACATTCAGGAACTAGTGAAGAGACCTTCATGTCCTCGACGAAAGAGGGGAAGCCTCCGATGGCCATGAACGTGAGGAAGGCAGCGACGAACATGAGCATGGATCCACGAGCCTGCAGAGTTTTCAGATGATCACCATACAATAAACGTACACGTATGATCAGAGGCAGTACAGTACTGTAGTTCACAGTGAAGCATGGAACACTGTGGTGGCCACGGCAATCTGGCAACGCATTATATGTAGTCACCTGGATCGACCCGTAGCTGTGGCCGACATCGTAGTAAATGGTGCCGACGCAGAGGCACAGCGCGATGTAAATGGCGAACCGCAGCCAGTAGTAGCCCAAGTCTCTGTACATGTTCACGAAGGACCTCTCGGTGAGCACAAGGGATTGCGTCAGGAAGCTTGGCCGCCCTTCCTTCTTCACCACCGCCCCTCCCTGCAAAAAAAGTTGCAAAGGTCATAAGATTGCCTCTCATACTACAAGAAATGGCAAACGTGTAGTGGTACAGTTCAGATTGTGACGTGCGACTTACCGTGTGGCGTATATCGGCGATCTGCCGCGTCACTTTCTCCAAGTGGACGGAGGATTTGTACGAGCTCACCAGCGCGTCGATCGCCTGAGCGGTGGTCATTCCCTTGCCGTCCAGGCCTTCCTCGATATCCTGATGAATGGAACGTATGGAAGGGGAGGCGAGGAGTTAATTCACCAATTCAGGCAGCTTTCAGATAGTTAAGGTGACTCCTTGATGTGCTCACCTTGTCGAAGTCCTTGTTGATGGTCCTCAGGAAGTGGTCAGAAGGGTTCATCAGTGACGGACAAGGGAACCCGCTCAGAGCGAAGAACTGTGGAAAATGAAGTAAGCGATTAAATTTCAGATGTTGTAGCCCAACCAAGCCTGCAGAATTTCTTCTGTACTATGCTGTAGTCCAAGTCCAGCGAGTCAGGAACAGAGAGCAAGTCTGAATTGCAGATGTTGGTCCATGTAATACAACTGTCTTCAGTTATTTTATGACCATGTCATGTCTTGCTCCTTGGTACGTTGTACGCGACCGCCGTGGTCAAATAGAAAAGACGCGTGTTTTCCTCGTGATTTCTCCGTGCTCCCAACTTTAAACCGAGGGGTCATACGCTAAAGAAGTAGAAGGCTATGCAAAGAGGTGACATACTAATAATACTTCCTAATTTGGTCTTCAATCGCACCTGTTGCTTTATTGCATCGGAACCGGGAAAAACTTATAGCCAAAATTTCATCGGAAACAGCCGGTTATTAGTATTATCGGTGGAGTCCGATAAAAATTCAAACCAGATAAAAAAAATCAAATTTATCTAATTTTCATCAAATATAAAAGAAATTTGCAATTTTTTTAAAAAAATTTCATTTGAAAGCTTTAAATTTTAATTCAAAATTTTCGTCCAAAAAAATCCAGTAACAAATGGTTATCAATTCTATTGCTACCCTCCGAAAAGTTTTGCAAACCATAACGCTTTCCCTGGGGAGGACTTCTTTTGCACAGTGGTTATCTGGAACCTAAGCTTTCGGCATTGAAAAATTATCAAACGAGTTCATCCGTATTACTGTATGGATGTGATGCTGCAACCGGCAGAGATAAAATGTACACGTCTGTTGTATAAGCTTTTGCTTAAAAAAGTCAAAAAAACAATATAGAATATTTGGTTTTTCAAAACAGTTTCTCCCCTTCTCTCGCTAGTCATCTCGCTCTGGGGATAAAACAAGATATCACAGGTACATCACGTACCCCACTGCTCTCACTCCTATCACGTGCACACATCTCTCCCTTATTTTTCCAACCTCTCGTTATCTTTTTCTAAAAGTAACTTTTTTCAACTATTACTATTTATTTTTTAAAAAAATCATTAACAAAAAGTTATACGGACGCCACGGATACAGTGAACTTTACTCCTCCATAATGAAATTTAGGATATGTTTTGCAGCTGCGCCTTGCTGTTGTCATTAATGCATTCTTCAGCAAAACCACAAGCAGAAGTGCAGGGCAAGGATGCATGTTCACACGCGTCCGACCGATCCGAGTCACTGTCTAAATGCAATAAATTTGTGCTGTGCTTCTGTTGTAACTAAGCTAGTGCTATCAATTTGATGCTACCAAAACGAATGTTTCCCTAACGCAGTTCATATGTTGTGACTAAGAATATATGGACTTGAATGGACAATTTTAATGAGCAAATATTGGATGCATTTTTGTCTATCCTTTTGTGCTAGTAGTACATACCACTAAGAATATAGGGTGTGTTCGTATTAGCTTTAGCTGATAATTTTTAGAAGCAACTAAAATGAATAGTAATAGTTGGAAAAACATAATTTTTAGAAGGAAGGGATGAACAAAAAAAAGTGAGAGAAATACGTGCGCGTGACGGGAGCGAGAGTAATGGGGTGCGTAATGCACTCATGATCTCTTGTCTTATCTCCAGAGCGAAATGGTAACTATAGGAGTAGAGAAGTGAGTGTTTGTACTGACTTTTTTTTTTCTAAACAGAAGTCAGAAATAGAAACGAATAGGAGTAGACTATAGTATATCTAAGTGTGAATCCACAAAGCGTATATACTTATTTTTTTTGTTTTTCTAAATATAAGTTAGAAGAAAAAACTAATACAAATATATCATAATATATCTAAGTGTGAATCCACCGCCTGGGTGGCTACTTGTCCAAACTCATCTAACCATAACTACTACTGTAATTCTTTTCTCTAAACTAACTTAGACGGATCTGATGCAATTGGTTAGCAATAACAACAATTAATAACGCTATACACGTATGCTCTAGTAGTGCGTATGTACCTGGCTGGTCTCGGCGGCGGGGCCGAAGAAGACGGTCTTGCCGTAGGCGAGGAGGCAGAGGCCGTGGAAGAGGCCGAACACCTCGGTGCTGGGCTGGTGCACGGCGGCGACGACGGTCATGCCCTCGCGGCGCGCGAGCCGCGCGATCCGGCTGACGACGTGGTAGGACGCGGCACTGTCGAGGCCGCTCGTGGGCTCGTCCAGGAACAGCAGCGCGGGACACGTCAGGATCTCCATGCAGATGCTGACCCGGCGCCGCTGCCCGCCGCTGATCCCCTTGTGCGCCCACCCGCCGATGCGCGTGTCCGCCGCGCCCTCCAGCCCCATCTCCCGCAGCGTCTCCTCCGCGCGCTCCCGCTTCGCGGACGCGGACATCGCGCTCGGCAGCTGCAGCTGCGCCGAGTAGTGCACCGCCTCGCGCACCGTCAGCGTCGTCATCAGCACGTCGTCCTGCGTCACGTACGCCTGTACGTGTGTATTCGTACACGCACACGCGATGGGTTGAGTTCACGACCATGAATTAATTTACTTACACATACTCAAAAGAGGGCTAGCACCCAATGCTATCCCGTTGGACTTTAATTTAACGAAATAGCCACCTGACCGCTCCCCTTCCCTCTCTCTCATCTCGCTCCTTGGCCGTTTGCCGCTCACCCTCTCTTTTCTCCAGCACAAGCAGCTCCACACCCATCCTCCCCCATCCCCCTCCTTCACCACTGGCGGCCAGCAGCGATGTCACCGTCTCACCACACCGCTGTCTCCCTTTCCCCCGCCACCACCACCCTACCCAATCTAATATTTGTAGCGTCTCCTCTCATCTGTTCCTCCCTTCGTCATCATCCACCGCCGCCGCTCGATGCCCACCGCCATCACTCACCGCTAGGCTACCACCTCCCTGGCCTACCTCGACATTCGGGAGTGTGGTGAATCCATCGGCAGCACTTTACTAAATCCAGAGCTAAAGGCAACGGAGAGGAGGAAGGGAAAGCTGTGCTATGCTGTCGGTGAAGTAAGAACTGGTATACTGTTCGTAAGTTTCTCATATTCAAATCATTATCAACCAAAACGAGATTCTCCGAACCACCGTATGTCCGTATCATGCGCTAGGCTTACCGATGTTCCAAACGCCAACGTCTGCCTCCGGCCATTGATCAGAATGTCTCCCTTCTGGCTCACATTAGAACCTAACCTTCCTGTACCACGAAAATGCAACATAGTATCAGAGCACGCAACTCGTAAAATTTTCATCTTGCTCCTCATGAAAAAACCATCTAGAGATTAGATGTGCGTATGAACAAAATCTTTCGCTTAACGTGAAGATTGATCGAAAGGCCAGGCCATAGACGGATGAGTGTGCAGAAAATATTTTCGTAAGATTCACGTGCATGCATACAGTACCTGCTAAGGCATCTAGAAGAGTGGACTTGCCGCAGCCGGACGGCCCCATGATGGCGAGGACCTCGCCGGGACGCGCGTAGCCGTTGAGGCCGCAGAGGATGGGGACGCGGCCGCCCTTGCCGCCGGCCGCGGACACCCAGAGGTCCTCCCACGCGAGGACGATGCCCTGGTCGGTCCGGTGCAAGGACGTCTCGCGGACGACGGCGGCGGCACCGTTCCCGACCCCCCCGTTCTCCACACTGATATCCAGCGAGGACTGCGGCAGCCGCATCGGCATCGGCAGGAACGGCGGCTGCGAGAACGAGCTCCCGCTGCCGAAGGGGAAGCCGTCGGTGCTGCGCACGGAGGCGCTGAGCTGGGAGGCCGTGTCAGATGGCCCCTCGTCGGCGGCATCAGCTGGTCGGCTTTGCCGCCGCGGCTTGCTCGGCGTCCACCTCGGCACGGCGGGGTGCTGCTGCTCGGACGCCATGTGGGAATGCTTGACCGGCCCGTGGGAAGCGAACGTATACGAGCTAGCGAGTGGTTAGCTAGCTAGTGTTCCTGTGCTCGTTGTGGTCGAGTGTGAAGAAGGGTGTAGCGACCTTGGCTGCTTAAATAGAGGCTGAGCTGGGCTGTGCCTCTGCACCGGCGAGATGAGGTTGTATAGCAATTCCCATTAATTATTCCTAATTCAATTCACAGGTGGATTTGATCACTGTTATTGCATTATCTTTGCATGCGCTTTGAACACAGGAGCGGGTCAAGATTCAGTATTGAACACAGGAGCGGGTCAAGAGTGAAGTAGCAGTAACTTTCCTTCTGCCGTGTTGTCTAAACTTCCTTTTATCCCGGAAGGTGTCCACGCAAATGTAGTCAAGAGTTACACGACTGATTGCCACCTCGTGCCATTTCGATCTGCAGCAAAAAACTGATCACATAAATAAGATCATGCAAATGCGAAACTACAGTCAGTAATAATGTGGTGGTGCTAGTGTTAAAAATGCTTAGATATTTAAAACTTCAAATTAAGGGCATGTTCTGTGCTGCCATTGTCCGGGCATTATCTATTTCGTTTTTGCTATTTTTAAGTGTCTTGATTTTTTTTAAAAAAAACTAAGTCGACTTTCCTAACCTTTGGATTAGCTTTGAGAATTGAGATAGTGTGCATCTGATTCTGATTTAAACGTTAAAAAATGTGACATATTCTTATTTTTTTACTTTCTCAACTAAACTGATTGCAAAACTGCATGCACCACCCTGTAGTTATTTAGTGTGATCCATGGTACTTTTCATCGTGACCAAGGATTAAATAATTTATAATAAATAGTTTACTATCTACTTAGCTATAGGAATAAAGTCTAGTCGGTAGCCTCCGAATATACCCAGTTGGAGGAATATATGCCTACTTTATACTAGGTGTTAGTCACCTACCAGTCGAAGGGTTCATGAACTAACATATGAACCCACTGGGGAGGAGGCAGTGTGCTTGAGGAGGAGGTGGCACTGTGCTCAGGGAGGAGGAGGCGGCTCGGGGGAGAAGGAAATTGGGGAGGAGGCAGTGTGCTCAGGAAGGAGGCGGCGGTTCCTGCTCGGCAAGGAGGAGGCGACTCGTGTTTGGGGGAGAGTTAGGATATATTAAGCCTCTGAGTGGGGGCACGGGCAAACCATAGATTGATCCGAATATAAATAGGTTGGACACAGTATAGATGATTCTAAATTATAACCGTTTGTGATAATATACATCTTAGATGATTCTACTTTATAAGTGTCTGTGATAAATATACATCATAGATGGATCTGAAGTAGAACCGTCTGTAATAATAAATATCCCAGATAGTTCTAAATTCATTCTCATATATATATATATATATATATATATATATATATATATATATATATATATATATATATATATATATATATGATACATTCTCATATACATAAATACAAATTCACATATACATAACACATTCGGTAATTATACTGAGATCGTTTACAAACATAGAAGATATTAAATACAAATTCATCTGGTTTGTTGATTTTTGTATTTACATACAGCCAAACAGTGTGGCTAGTCGCTTCTTACAAAGATTGAAAAAGTAGAAACATAGGGCAGTCGTTTCTTACAAAGATCAAAGTTTTTCTACATCTTCAAAGCTTCGTAGGCAACATGGTCAATATCGAACATTTTAGGATCATCAGTGAACGAAGCCCGAAATACGTCCACCCACTGACGCGCTCATTCGAGTGTCTCCCGAAGACCCTTTGACTGATGAATCAAGTTGAATTGATCCTATAGGCTCTCTTCCCTTGCTTCAGGGGTCTCGGTAAGGTTGACTCAATCGTCCGCTGCCTCAACTAAGCACTCTAAGTGACGGCAAGCCTCTTAGAGACATGTAATGTCGTTGTGAAGGACCACATTGATGGCGAGGTTAGCTCATCTGAAGTGGATGACCAACCGAAAGACACAGCGGAGGAGGATGTTAAGACGATGGAAGGTGGCCGTCACCTTCTTTAGCAAATCCTCGGACATAGGTGGGTGGACGCTATTGGCACAATGTACTTTCATAGTATCTGTCAACGTACAGTCAGTGAGGTGCTTGTACATGATGGCAAGGTTGGTCATCAATGTCGGCAATAAGGAAGAGGTCGTCAGAGCCATTTGTTTATGCTTGAGAGCAGATAATATGTATATCAATGATGTGGGGATTCATATTAATTTAGTACATAGCGCCTAATCATCTTTATAAATTCAGCGCGTGAGACGAAGAGACGCATCGGGAAGCCGAAATGATTAGAGACACATAAGGAAGACGAAGCGATAAGAGACACATCGGGGAGACGAAGCGCACACTATTCTTTCGGAGATACATCACAGACAGTTCTAATTCTTTTTAGTAACCGTCTGTTATAATATCACAGATGATTCTAATTAAAAAACATCGGTGATGTCTGCAATTATTACAGACAGTTCTTTTCAATAACCGTCTATGATAATTATGTATCATAGATGGTTCTAGCATTTCTAGTAACATAGACGCTCACACTTATAAAACCGTCTATGATAATTACAACACAGACGGTTCCCCATAAACCATCTATGATGAAGCGTTCAGTATAGCTTATTTTGTAGTAGTGAACCTTCTCCATGTGCATTAATTCCTGGAAGCGACAAGGGCCTCTTCATCGGATATAACTGACACACCTTCGGTGCTATTTAAGACCAAGTCAAGCTACAGTATGAGATCTCTCATTTGATCTATAGTTCATTCACACTAATTGTTCTTTGTCATGACTGAGCACGTGCTTCAACATATACTTAGCAATAAAGACATTCTGTTTCTTTCTGTGTAGTTTAGATCATAGTTTGCCCACTTTTACTTTGTAAGATTGACGACTTAGTCTATCCCTTATCAAACAACTCAGATGTCATCAACATGTATGGGATGTGTTGAACGACGATAATGGTCTGCCAGCTCCGGACCATGCATGCATGCACAGAAGTGTAGCAACTTGGAAGCCTTCCCATCTGCCGTACTTGAGTGAACTCAGCCGTAGGATTCGTAATTAGCCAGCTAATTTCCAAAGAGGGGAAAAAGAAATCATTCAAAAACTAGGTGGTCAATTCTACGGTCGGCATGCTTCTTCGCGCGCTAATTAAGAGGGTCATCACCAAGTTCCGACGTGGTGAGCGACCACATGCCCAACTTTACCAAGCGGCCCAAGCCGGTCAAATTCTCTTTTACTTCTCTTTTTGGACTTGGAGCATATATGATGACTTGTCAAAAATTTATAAATACCAAACTCAACTCATCCGTTGAAGATTTACGGGTGTTCGGGCGACATCTTGTGGATGTAACATAAAGATTTTGGATTAGATCTTGGATGTCTCAATTATATAATTTTTGGATAATTACGTGTGAATTACCTGCTCGTTTCTTTAGCTTGTTATCGTAAAACATGAACAATTAATGTTTTTAGAACGGGCATTCCTAGCGGCCAGGCATAGAAACTCTCCTATCACGCGGTCCCATCTCAGTTGGCATAACATTTAAAAATACTATACGTAACAAATGTGATCAATCACTGTAACAAAAATATTATTAACATGTGCAAAAAAAATAGATATAGCCTCGATAGATAATTTTGAAAAAAGATATATCTTAATCTCACCGAAACATACCAATGACTAATCTTATTTGAATATACATAGTAGTGTTTCTATGCTACCTCACCAGTATCAAACAAACAAATACATAATGTTATATATGATGCAACATTGTAGGTCTTCATATGCAACAATTAAGAACAATGTTTGCAACAAATGAAACATTTGACACAAAATACAACCCAGATTTAAATGTTCGTAACAAATAAAATATTTGACACAAAATACAACCCAGATTTAAATGTTTGCAACAAATAAAACATTTGACACAAAATACAACCCAGATTTTTTTTGTAACAAATGAGAACTACTTGTGCAACAATACAAGAAACTACTCCTAATAAAAAAATATTGTTGCAATAAATGAAACACTCATTAGAACACTACAAACAACTTAAAACAGTATTGCAATATGAAAAAAGACCTAGTACAATAATTCGACTTACTTGTTGCAACATTTTGGATGAGCACGAAGGAAGAGGCGACATCTGGCCAAAACTATCACCTCGTCGCCAACGGGCCCAGATCCGGTGGGGGTAGAAGCAGCGCTTGGTTGTGAGATGGTGATGCCTCGACCAGTGGTGGAACTTGTGGAGGTAGAACCCAGCGGCAGGGATGCTTTTGGAGGTCTCTCAAAAACACAAAAGACACCAATGATCTCCGTTGTAGCCTCGGATGGGACATCAGTATGCAAGGACTGGGAGGCATGCAAGGATTGAGAGGCGTTGGACTTGGAAGGGGAGCGCTCCATGCGGTCTTCAACTACTTCTGCTGTGGTGATGTCCAATGAGAAATCTGTGAGAGATTTGCAGGGAGGAGAAGGGGCATAGAGAGAGATGGAATGGGTGGTTGGTACTTGGCTTGGAGTGATGTAGATGAATAAGGTTAGGTGGGAGATTTGTAGTGAGGAGAAGAAGGGGCATGGAGAGAGATGGAATAAGTGGTTGGTGCTTGATTTGGAGTGATGTGGATAGATAAGGTGAGATGGGAACTCGAGGCATCCGAATGAAACAATTTGCTTCATACATGTGCACTGTATCAATTACCCTTTAGAATTTATCACTTGTACACATAAAAATATCAGATTTGTAATATAAAAATGTTATTACTTCTTCAAGAGATAACGAGTGGGTTCTTTTGGGCCTATGGCTTAGCTTTCTATAGTAACTAGTTTTTAAATAAAGTGTCTTTTCAAGGTGGGGTCTATAAATTGATTATTGTAGACACTGTTCTGACTTTATTTATATCGGCTAAAATCGCACTCAAGTATCTATATCCGTACTCTTTCTCGTGATATTTAGGCTTTTTTGGTCTTTTTTTGTATCTGTGATGGACTAATATGTTTTTTCTTATTTTTAATTTTTTAAATTTAATTATATTAAATAAGTCAACTCAGTTACAGTAAAAAATAAATCAGTTATAGTAAAAAAAATCATAAACTAATGTCATTCTGAACACCCCTTATAGATCAGCCGCGTCAAAAGAAATGATTTCTATCTAGGTAGCTGCGTGAGCACGTACTCGGTCTTCTAGGGGCAAATTCTTGACTTCATTCCTAATTAAGTTCACCATGCAACTTAGGGGGCGTTCGGAATAGTAATAGCTTCTGGTTGAAATTTTACTACAAGATAAAAAGTGAGCAGTAACCGAAATGCCAAACAGTAGAAAACACAAACGCCAAACACTGAGAAAAAGCTCTTTAGAGCGCTGCCTTAAGCAAGTAATAGTACGAACAAAACTAGTAGAACTACGGTAGTACATATCTGCACATGCGCCATGTCGTTGACGTCAAAGCAGCTATTGCATGCAACTGGAGATCCATCGAGCACGGACACATCCTAGGTCAAAGTTGCTAGTGCTCCTACATTACAAATGGATCGAGCATGAAGAAATCCGCTTAAGGTAATGCGATCATTTCCAAACATCCACCGTTCCATGCTCTTTACGTTCTTTCTTGCACATGGTCTGTGCGCCAAAAATGGTTGTGGCGAACACGCGCGAAACGTTTTCCAAAAAAATGAATGACGTACGCATCTACAAAGGCATATATCCACGTAACGTACATGGATTTGATTCATGGCCAAATGAATGAGTGAATTCTTTTGGGCATGATTGATTTATGTCTTATGATTTCTAACATTTGCAGAAGATATTATAGAGAAAGCTATTTGTATATAATTTTGGTCACTATAAATAAAGTCAGCATAATGTGTACTACAATTAACTTTTAGAACTTAACTTGAAAAAACACACTGATTTTGAATTAGATATTGTTTATCATAATAAGCCAAAGGTTGATAGTGCAAACGAACTCAGCCAACGGTCTAGTATGTTCCTTCTTAAACATCTGAATCACACTGGTCAAATCATCAAATAGACAGACATTGAAAGGCCGAATATAACAACAGAGTAGGGGTGAATGATGTCAACTCAGAATTTTCCCCTAATTATTCAAGATTCTATCCTCAGACACCTACAGAGGTGTAGAACACAGAATTCTCAGATAAAAATCAAACCAACTAATCTAAATCAACAAAACTGGCCTTTTAATGGCAGTCTGACCGGTTGCTACAGCAAAATCAGGCTGATGAATAGTATTTTTAGCCCAACTTTAAAAACCAAAATCAAGAAACTTTTGATTTGTAGATCCAAATGATATGAAATTTTATATAGATCTTCTCTAGGTTATTGTGAACTTATTCTAATAAACGATCATGAAAATCATGGCAAAATTTGAGAACTTTTTCAGTTTGTTGGAATGTTTCACCAAAATCAAGTCAAAACTCCAAACGGGGAATACAACTTATTTGTAGGTAGATGATGGTCAAAATGACTTTAAATATATTTTCACATGTCACAACAAGTTAGAATATCAAAGAATATGATCCAAAAATTCTTGAAATAAGAAGTCACTCGATAAACTCAAAATCAAGTAAAAATGGGTTTTCTCGTAAATCTTACTATAAAAGTGGCTACATGGATGAAGATGGATTCGTGAGGATTATCTCCACCTCTTATACATCCCTGGTATAGCAAGATCATAAGAAGGGAAAGAAGAGATATCAAAACCAACCAAAAGACAAGCACATCAGTTAAACACAAGATAGACTCAAGAGATGCATAAAAGATTAATGTATTGATTGTGTGAGAAGGTAGATTTACAGCCACTTCACCTTGGAGGACAGATAGCATACCATACACTTCAAACTCTAACCCTAAAATATGAAGGCACAAGAAAGATGTGTTAAATAGTTAACCACATGTCTCCATCCCAACTCTCTTTTATAGTTGGGCTAGCCAGCCCCATCCATCTCTTAGTGGATACTATAACTTAACACAATGGGAGAAACTTGTTAACTCCACACACGGGTTTTAACTCACACATGTCACTTATGCACGCTTTTCAAAGTGTATAAGTCCGAATCCATTAAGTCCTTTGCCTTAACCCGTCTCGATCAAACCAGCTGCACCTTGATCTAAACTGCTCTCCAACGCATCACCCACGCGTTGCGGTTTTGATCTAAGGTGATTTCTAGTATTTTAGCCAAAACTACCAAAATACCCCTCACTAACCCGGTCATCACCATCCATTGCAAGTAATCATCATGCTTGCTATGTATAGGTGCACTACTAGCTTACCACATGTTGTCAAGTCTCTCCTGTCCTGGTTTCATCGAACCACAGCTCACGTGACCCGTCCAAGTCTTATGGTGCCAGATTGCTGATCAAATTCGTCTTCAACATTTTTCATCTTTCTCGTGTCATGCTTGAGCTCACCGTCTCACCTAGCATCCTCGATCGTTCTGGGTTTCAGCTCCTCTCTTAGCCTAGCCCCGATCCTCACCGTTAACCACGGTTAACTCTAAGCATTCCTGCACATTCAAAGACAAAGAAATCATTTTCAAGCACAAGTTTTTCACAACTTGACCCACATTAACTGTAACATAGCTCAGCAACATAAAACCACTAACCATACTTACCAAAATCCCTTCCTCAACTCAAAATCCACAAATATGAATTCCAATCGAAAGTTCCCATCTGAACAATTCTCAGTCGGTCAGACTGCCAACCCTCAGACGGTTAGACTGCTGCACCAACCACTTAGACCGGTGACACATTATCGATCTGATCGGCCTTTCTCTGATTGACCAATAACACTATCAATTAAATTTTCAAATCTCTACCTTCCCACATGCCCAAACAGACGCTCAAAAAGTGAAAGGAACAAGCCTTCAATTCAATTCATCTTGAATAGACTGTACGTAGAATATTATATAACGGAAGTGAACATACAAACGATCGCTATGCGACTCTTCAACATGCAATTGTGCATTTTGTTATTGCCGGCCATCGCCAAGGAATTCTTCGCGAAATTTACGTTTGGATATACGTAAGAAAAGCTGACGTCGATCTAGTGCCTTTTTCTAGTCACACTCTTTGGATGTATTTGGAAAAGTGTCACTAGAAATAGATCAAAATTCATGCGTGTGCCTGCAAATACACGTAGCCGACTTGAGGCGAAATTCCCTTGTTTGACAATTTGTTTAGCATGCCATAGCATGTGCTCGTACCTAGCTAGCGAATCTTTCGATCAAAAGGGAATTCGATCTCACAGTTGATAGCTAGATTAAGATAGCGTTTAGTTTGATATTGATTTTGATTTTTTTACTATAACTACTTTATTTTTTACTATAGCTAAATTGATTTATTTAGTATAATTAAATTAAAAAATAGAAAAAATATGTTAGTCCATTACGGATAATGCAAAGGAATACGGGAAAAAAGAAAAGCAAAAAAGCCTAAAAAATCTAAAGAAAATAAGAAAATGATGAAATTACTGAATAGAGAGAAAAAAGGAAGTCAGAAGTAGAAACTGGCTCTAAACTGTTTTAAGTGGTGCCTAATACTAGTAGTCCATGTTAATTGTCCTTTCTAGATTAATAGCAGTCCTTTCGTACTTAGCTAGATTAATACTAGCAGCCCATTTTGTCCTTGGATGCATATATATAAATGCTGATAGAGACATTGATCTCACCTCGTTCAACTGCAGTACAATAGCAAGAAAGAATGCGAGACGTGCATCCCTTGACATTCTTCAGCCAAAATATACGTGGAGCTTGCATACTAGAGTTGTCCTGCCGTACCATTTCCCCATATTACACTAATTAAATTGGTTAGCAATTAGAATACTGTGTTAGTACAAGATGATGCAAGCTAGACACACGACCAGACTTCCGCATCTACTACTTAGTTATATAGAAACAAGCAATCGAACGACTACTACAATTTTTTGTACGCGCCCTATTTCATACGTTGTATAGCTACATGGACCTAGCTACCCATATCAGACGTGTGCACAGCTACCCCTTATTTTGAGTTCATACATGCATGGGTCCGCTCACTGTCATGAGTTCACAAGCTCTCTCTCTCTCTCTCTCTATATATATATATATATATATATATATATATATATATATATATATATATATATATATATATATATATATATATATTCGTTAACACGTAGTCTAGGAACACGTTTTTACTCTGGAAATTCCTAGCTATTTTTATCAAGAAACTCATTTTTTATAGAACTCATAATATGTTATGTGCTTGTCAGATGCATGGTACGTACCTTCCTAAGATCTGTTCTAAACTTGGCCAAAATTTTCTTGTTTACTTGTAAGGCATAGACGTCATGAAGTTTAATAACTCCATGGTACTATTCAGATTATTGTAGTAGAACTGCATGATTACATCAGGAGAAGTACTACAGTACGATATACCTCCCGATGGTATATCTCTCTCTTGCGCCACCCCTCTCTCACTCTCTCAGCGCCGCTGCTCCCCTCCCTTCCCCCTCTCTTCTTCTGCTCTGGAGCAACTCCGTGTGTCTCCTCCGCCGCCCCGCCCCCTCCACCACCACTTGTGGCTAGCGGCGTCGTTGCCGCCTCGCCGCGTAGGGCCCCGACCCCTCTCCGCTGCGCCGTCCTGCCCAATCTAATTGCCATAACCGCCACTGCCACCACCCTTCTACCTTACCCATCGCCCCTGCTGCCGCCCACCACCTCTCCTCGACCTCCTTTCATGCCAGGGGAAGGGTAAACCTGTAGATGGGGAGCTAGATCCGACGGCAGAGGATAGTGAGGGGATAATGGTGGTGAGGAGGGAGGGAGCGGCGGACGGGAGTGAGAGGGAGCACGAGAGGGAGGGAGCGGTGGGAGAGAGAGGAAGCGATGGTGCTTCAAGAGTGAGAAGAAGCATGAGAGAGAGAGGAGGGGTGGTATACGTTGAGCGGTATACCGTTTGATAGTTTTTCTCTAAATTAGAGGTGTGGTTGGGTCAAAAAAATCAGTATGGTGTGGTCAAGCTATAGATCTTGAATTGACGCTGAGAGCGTTCTCATTTCTAACTTCTAAGTACTCGTCATAGTTGTCTCCCTCAACAATTTCTGGCACGAGTACGTCTCACCGAGCTCATAATGCTAAATACTCATCATCTTTTAAAAAAAAAGGCTGTTCACTCAACATTTGTCAAAAGAGATGATGTCACAAGCTCACAGATCATTACTAAACACGTACCTGTGTAACCAAAAAATCTAGAAAGTTAATTTTGTCATAAGCCACTACTATAGAAAACCGTATCACAGATGGTTCAAAAACATCATCACAGACAGTTTTCTGAACCGTCTGAATTTATGGGTAAGTGATAATTGAAAGTTATCACAGACGATTTGAAAACCGTCTGTGGAGTAAATATCACAGACAGTTTGTAACTAAAAACCGTCTGTAATAGGTACCATCGTAGACGGTTTGTAAGAAAAAATCGTCGGTGATATAGGCATATCACAGACGGTTTTTAACCAAAAATCGTATGTGATATATCAATATTACAGACGGTTTGTAACTCTTCAACATGCAATTGTGCATTTTGTTAATTTTCAAAGGATACGTGTAAACCTGCAGCTGGTTGTAGCTAGGGATAGGAGAATATGGTACTGGAATATGTACATGCCCAGATTTGTAACGTTCTGGGATGTGCCGGCCGTCGCCAAGGAATTCGCGAAATTTAGGTTTGGATACATGTAAGAAAAGCTGACGTCGATCTAGTGCCTTTTCCTAGTCACACTCTTTGGATGTATTTGGAAAAGTGTCGCTAGAAATAGATCAAAATTCATGCGTGTGCCTGCAAATACACGTAGCCGACTTGAGGCGAAATTCCCTTGTTTGACAATTTGTTTAGCATGCCATAGCATGTGATCGTACCTAGCTAGCGAATCTTTCAATCAAAAGGGAATTCGATCTCACAGCTGATAGCTAGATTAAGAGGGGCGATCGTTTTAGCGATGGCTTTTGGTTTTTGCTGAAATTTTACTGTAGCTGACTGAAATTTTACTGTAGCTGAGTTAGTTTATGAGCATAATTAAATTTTAAAAAATATAAAAATAAAAATAGCACACTAGTTTAGAGCGGACAATGCAAAGAAATACGAGAAAAAACAAAAAAAAAATTCAATACGTGACAAAATTGCTACAGTGAAAAAATCGCTGCTACAGTAAACACGACACTAAACAGTGAAAAAATCTCGTCGCTGAGCTCCTACCGCTCATCGCTGCCACCACTCTCCTACCTTGCCCATCGCCCCTCTTGCTACCGCCCACCGCATCCCTTTGACCTCCTTTTATGCTCAGGGGAAGGGTAAACCTATAGCGGGGGAGCCGGATCCGACAGTGGAGGAGAGTGAGGGGATAATGGCGATGAGGAGGGAGGGAGTGGCGGACGAGAGGGAGAGGGAGCACGAGAGGGAGGGAGCGGCAGTGCTTCAGGAGTGAGAATGAGCATGAGAGAGAAGAGGGGATGGTATACCGTTCGGTAGTTTTTCTCTAAATTAGAGGTGTGGTTGGGTCAAGAAAATCAGTGGGGTATGATCAAGCTATAGATCTTGGATTGACGCTGACAACGTTCTCATTCTAACTTCTGGCAGAGTACGTCTCACCGATCGAGCTCACAATGATAAATACTCATAATCTTTTAAAAAAATGGCTGTTCACTCAACATTTGTCAAAACAGATGATGTCACAAGCTCACAGCTCATTACTAAACACCTGTGTAACCAAAGAAATCTAACACAAGAGTCGCACCGCGTGCGACATGCAAACAGATATTTTCCGATTGGTCTTGCCCGATGACTTCACCGATTCTTCAGGAATCTGACATTATCGATTAGGCCAAATGGGCACTTTTGTCATCGACACTTTCGTCATCGATGACAACCTAACTAAATAATTAATCAACTCCTTATCATATTGACTCGATCTTCTTAAAAAAAACTCCTTAATTATCACATTCTTTTTTTAATCCTATCAATACATCATTCCATGTACCACCTTGCACCTGCAAAAATTGTACGTGCATTGCCATGTGAGCAAATTGGCTCTCAGGACTTCAGCAGCCCAGCTATAGCTTTGCTAGTCCTAGGTAACTGTTGGTAAATGTAGTTCTATTCACAAATATATGATAGTATTCTGTTGATCGTCATACGACTGCGGCCCTGATCGTTTCGGTTTTTTTCGGTTTTAGCTTCTAGCTTCAGTTTTTTTTACTATTCACTACACTATCCACTAACTCAGCTACAGTGTTTTTTCAGCTAGCTACAGTGTTTTTTCAACCAAAAACCATCACTATTCCGATCATCCCCTGCGTCAGGCGAAGCCTACGTTTCCACGGAATCGAGACACTAGCAAATAGCAATTAGGTAGCAACTAGTCACACTACGAAACTAAAAGCTACCGGGGCCTCTCTCCGACGTCAGCACCGCGAATTTTGTTGCAGCACGTACGACAGTTCAACAAGCTAGCGTCGCCACCTGCACTGCACGGCAAAATACTAAAAGCTACTGGGGCCTAACTCTTCACGACCTTTTCTTTCCTCCGTCTCGCGATCGATCGCCGATGGACATTTCCCAGGCCAGCCACGACGTTTCGCCGGCCGTTTCACGTCACGCCGTAGATAGCTTTGCAGCCGACGACGGCGTGCGTGCGCGCATTTCCATCTTCTCTCGAAGCGAGTCGAAAGCCATCGCGTATCCACGGTCGTCGGCGCGTGCACGGCCTCGTCCCTGCAGCAACAGCGCACGTTCGATCGTGTGCTTTTCACGAACCTTGAGGCGGTTCAGGAGTCATCGCGGTCTAGACCGCGCGCTTCGATGCGTCGGTTTTCTTACTCGTCGCTCCGTTCAACGTTCGCAGGGACTTGGACGGGTAGGCGCCGGTTTCGTGGGCTGCGGGGACGGGAAACACGACGCACGCGCCCGCTTTTGGCCGGGTCGGCGGCGGAGGAGAGGAGACCGAGCTCCGCGGTGCAAATCCTGGGAGTACGATTGCTCGAGTGCTCTCCAAGTCTCCATGCTCGGACTTCAGAGCCTCGGAGTCTTTCTACTAGGTCCAGCCATACAAGTCCAATCCTTTGATCATTTCCTCGGATCAGTCAGGTTTTGCACGAGGTTTTTCTTCCATCGATCAATGTTTCTCATGTAAGAGGTTTCTAAGCACGGGTTTCTCTTGTTGACAGTCTTTCTTTATCTTTTTAATCCTAGATCGTGTTAATTGAGAAAAAGAAAAATAGCAAGAAATTCCTATATTAATAGAAAAAAAATGAAAACAACTTCACCATCCAATCCACTAACTAATCAAACATGCGTTAATTGTAGATCCACGTTAATTGAGAAAAAAAAGAAAAATAGTAAGAAATTCTCACATTAATCAAAGAAAAAAAAACATCTCCACCGTCCAAATCCACTAACTAATCTAACATACGGCTAGATTATATGTACACGGCTACATAGAAAAACAAACAAACGGTAGCCAACTATAGCGTGCAGCTGCCCAATCCGGATACAAATCAAATTGAACACACAAGCCTTCTCCGTTGCAATGGAAAATAAATGAGAAGTAGGTGGCGGGCCGGTGGGTATGTGGCAGCCATCAAGGTGGCTCAGCTAGGGCTCAAGACCACCTGCATCGAGAAGAGGGGCACTCTTGATGGGACCTGCCTCAACGTTGGTATGCATCCCCTCCAAGGTGATGGATGATGCCCTCCCGTTCCCTTTACCACCATTGCCATGCCTTGTCATTTTTTCTCGATATATTGGCTATGAATTTTGCAATATTATGATTTCATGTTTGCAACAATTAGTAAGAACCAATACATGTACAACATCGCGATTTTTATCAAATATTTTTGTTGCATACGATGATTAAAATTGTTGTATATATAATTTAAAAATGTTGCATCAAACCGACTTCCATCGAACGTATAGACACCAGCAACGCCCAAAAAAAACATAGCATGCCCATATATATCCTATAATTGGTTTCCAAATACAAACCAGCTAGAAAATCACAACTCCATCCATTAATTTCTGTTATTTATTGATACAAACCGTCTGTGATATTGCGAGTATCACAGACGGTCGGAACAGGAACCATCTGTGATATCGTGTCTATCACAGACGGTTGTTGTTTTTAACCGTCGTGAAAGTAGACTATCACGCACGGTTGTTTGCAAAACCGTCAGAAAGTCGTTATCACGACGGCTCGGAGCCGCTCGTGATAACCACCTATTATCATCGACACATAAAAATGCATTTGTTCAAAACCGCTCGTGATGACGGTTCCAAATCGCTCGTGATCGTGGCCGCCTGGGGGCGCGAATCGGCGACGTGACAGGCCCCAGCTCGAAGTCCGCGCGCGATTTCGCCAGCGTGCGCGGCGTCGATCGGTCGGCCGCGTGGCGCTGCGCCGCCTGCTCGCCGCTGCGCCAGATTTTCGGCCACGCCGCCGGCACTTGGCGCGCCGTGTTTTCGTATTCCCGGGGCCCGGGCGCAGAAGTGAAGAGGGATTGCTGCTCTTCCCGGTCCATCTCTCCAAATTAGTCGTCACACACACCCCCAAATTCTTCGCCGTTGGTTGGGGGCCGCAGGATGAAGATCAAGAGCAGCAACTTCTTCTCCAGGAGCATCCCAAAAATCAGTGCGGAAATTTCACGGGAACCATCCCAAAAATCAGACTATAGACTAATCCAAGGTAGCAAATACTTGTTCGCACTCATCCCTACTTACCCTTGTTTTTTCCTAATGCCACAAATATCCAGTTTTTTTTTGTTTGGTTTGCCACGTTACTGCATAATCTGATCAGTGTTTGTTTCGATCTACTGTGCAGGGCTCTCTGTCATGGAGTTGTATATTCTTCTAGACTCTATCCATCCATGCACACTTCGCACATGAGGGCTTTGTGTGGTATCTTTCACGCATAAATCTGTAAGTACATCTAACATGGAAATTTACTCCTTCAAAAAATAAAAATCTAGATGTGCCCATCATCCTTATTAAAACCCACATTCAAGATAGAGATGTTGTACAAGTGTCATCCCCCATCATGAACAAGTTGCTGCATGTGTAAACTTGTCTTTGCTTAAAAGAAGACAAGAAACATATTACGTTTCAAAGTAGCACTATTATTCCATAACCAAACTATGTATTCAGGGAATGGTTGTGGTCTTTCTAGAAGCCTATAGAGTCCTCTGTAGTGTAATCAGCCCTTGGTATTCCAAATATTTTGACTTTTAGCTTCATAAGTTTATTCCGTGCATTTGAGCTTTCACTAAGAACTTTCAATTATCCTCCTGCTATTTCTAAGTTGAAGCTATTGAAGTCATACTTATGTTCTACAATGACACAAGAAAGACTTAATAGTTTGGCTACGATAGCACTTGAGAGTGGATTGCTGGAGAAGATTAATTATGAGCATATTATTGAAGATTTTATTTCAAAGAACACTAAAAGAATGATGTTATTCAAGTAAAGATTATGCAAACCAAGAGTTCAAAAGGTACCATTCTTGATATATCGTATTTGCTCTGCAATACATACATTATTTTAGCTATATTTAGTACTTTAGTTTAGATCTTACTTAGAGCTTTGTACAGTGCCTCTAAATTTCACGGCACGACCCTGTCTGTGATAGGCCTGTTTGTAGTAGTGTTCAGTGTTCTGGTCATGGTCATGAGGAACAATTCTCATGCAAAGATGCAGCGGGAAATTTGAATGCTCTGTACGGATGGAAGTAGAATCTGGCTTTTTATCAGAGCCACTTGGAACTTCAGCAGACTCACATTCAACTTGGCTTGTCTCTTTAGTACTGGGACTGCCACCATTACTGCTGTCAGCAGTTGCTATCATTGTTTCTTGTTCTCGCTCTACCATGTCTATGGAATCCTTCATGTCTGCATCAACTGCATCTGTGTTGTCGTCAACACTGCTGCCCACCATATGGCTATCTGTGCTGCCTTTACCTGAGGGAAACATGCTTGGTGATATCACATTCTTCCTGTAGCGGGGGACATCTTCATGCACGCCAAACCAAGACCCTCTATCCCGTACCTGTAATAGTTAGAATCATTGAGGGGAGCAGAATAAAATATTCACCACCTTGAATTATCAAATTTATAGAGGCCCCCAAGGATAGAATAACTGTGTGACAGAATACCAACACCAAAAGAGTAGAATGAAGACAAATTCTAGTTTCAAAAAATAACTGCAAATGGCCAAACTGAAACATCGATTGTTACCCCAATTGTCCTGTCACAAGTGTGTCGTAAGATGAAAAGGAATTATTCTTCTAAGTAGAATATTTACAGATTTGGCACATCTTCCCTCTCCTCTTTACTGATGTCACATGTAAAAACCAACTATCAAAAACAAAAGGAAAGCATTCAACAAAACAGTAAAACAGAAGATGTTTGAGATATAGTTGTGTACTGGTACATGCAAATGCAAGTTCAGTCTCCACTTTATCCAGTGAACACTAAGCTTTGATTAATGTCAGTACGCAATCAGTACGCAAGGTGCTTGATTAGACCATGCAACAAAAGGTCCACCACGTTATCAGCAAGACGTGGCCAACATGTATGACCGGCCCAGCATATTACAGCGCATGCTCTGCTGAATGACTTGGAAGAGGTTTTCTCTCCTGATCTTACGTGACCTGCTTGCATTAGCCACCAAAAAGAATAGCAAATTCTAGGTTCACAGGAACCCACAACTAATTATGAAAAACAAACACCTGATGGGGAAAACAAGGTATTACAATCAAGAAAATATGCATGATTAGTGACATGTACACTAACCTTCCAGGTGCTTAGTCCAGGACGGCGGACCAATTCAGGTAGCTCATTAGAAACATCAAGAAGTACAACAGAATCTCCACATCTCCTAGAATCTATTTAGTTATGAAAAATACAGTCAATGTTCAAAAAAGCACAGGATATGAAAAACAAGAACTATACAAGAAACTAGAAAAAGCAATATGCTGAAAATGAGCATGTCTTGCTGGTCAAATCTCAATACACTTCTGTGATAATGCACTTGCCATGCACTGAACATCATTTCAGGATAAATCAAACTATGCAAATACAAAAAGAAAAAGAAAAATAAAGAAGATTTCACCAAATCAAACATTAGTACACTAAATATCAGAGGGGGAAGGAAAGAGAGTACACTTAAAATCAAGCAACAAAAAGTACCTCAGCAACAACAGCTTCATTTTCAACAGGATTCATTGAACATGTTGAGTAAACCATCCGTCCACTCACTTTAAGCAAAGCAATACCTGAAGAAGCAATGAAAATGCAAGTCGTTGAGGTAACAAATCATTAGCAGTACAAATAACATATTATTTACTCATTGTAGTTGGAAAGTGTCACGGAAGTATCAAATTTTGTGCTAACTTCTATAACACATGATTGATTACAAAAGAATCCAAACCAGATGCACATATCTTGACACTGTATGTATCTGAAATGAATTTATAAGATTGTGCACAAGCTCCTAAGGAGTAAACTATCTTATTGATCGTATGATGAAATACTCAAATTCATGAAACATGTAATGGCATGCCACAGCTACGAGGACCTGGTTCATAATCAAATATAGATGACAATAGTCAATTGTGCACGGGGGAGACAACACCACAAAGGTGACATCAGAATGCTTAAATACATTTCAAGCATCAAAATTATAACATAGTGGACCAACTTAACATTCCAAATTTCCAATGAAACACATAATGGTCAAAGTATATTTTAATCCTTACCGCGCATAGCAATTTCCACTTGGAGACGATGAAGTCCATTCCCCATACCAGCATTCCTGATTAGCCAATTCAGTTGGTAAGGAACTAAGAAAGAAAATGACAGCAGCAACAAGGCTAAAAGATTTAGTATTTACCACTTTCTCCACATATCAGGAGCCTTACGGACAGTCCCATCACCACTACAAGGCACATCACACAGTACACAATCAAATTCCAAACTCTGCGGTATGGACTCATCCATACATGTTTCTGAATAAAACTTTGCAAGGTTACAGCCAGGAAAGTTTTGGGCTTCATGATTTGTCACTATCAGGTTGGCTGTGCACATTCTCTTTGTCTGATGAATAAGAAGATTGCATCTTTGCACATCAACATCATTAGCTACCACCTGAGTAGAGTAGGAAGCGCAAAGTAAGAAAATAGATGATATAAGTTTTATTTTCAGAAAATTAATAGAAGATATAAATAACTATAGCTGCATCAGCTATATACAATAGATAGTGAAATGCACCATGGCATTTGGAAGCAGTCCAGGCTTTGTTGACTGGTGGATCATCTCAAGTAACTGGAAAGTTTTAGATCCTGGAGCAGCGCACACTAGACACTACATAAGATCATAAAATCCATGAGATTATAGTATGAGATAAGTCTTTCCTCTCAAAATAAAATCTGAATACTGTAACCAAATACTGGCCTTCCTTTAAGCTCGAGTTCCACACAAATAAGCTTAAGCCAAAGCCAAAAAAGAAAAGGCTGGGCTTAAATGAGAAATTCAGCTGCCTCATAAACATATGGTGTAGCCACAAATGGTGGATGTTCTTTCTTTATTTTTTTGACTTGTTATTGATGTTTATAAAAAACCATGTTCTACAATTTCTAAACCTTTTTTACCAACTATTGTGCAAGCTATTTTATTGGACATTTAGGCTGCGGACATTACAAACTGGATTATGGAAGTAGCCGAAGTTAGGTCAAATAGGCAGTTCAAGAGACAGACAGCCAGTTACATAAACTGCATGGCATGCGGAACGATGGATAAGAACAAGGGATAAACATACTGTCAAGAATGTGATGGTCAGGTTGCACACTCAGAAACAAAGGTGGGACCTGCAAAAACAATATATGTCATTGAAACAAAAAATTTCCCAAGAAATGTAAGGCATCACAGATAAACAATATAGCACATCTTTGATATAAATATAAGGCACCCACCATGCTGACAGCCTCTTGCCTAGTTATGTTGCCAACTTCATTCTCTTGCTTCAAGAATTCATGAAAACTGGAGTGCAACTATATCTCACAAGAATATTAAATATGACTGCTTCAATGTTGCAATGGCAGCAAATTGTTAAGAAGCGTACCAATGGTTTCAGCACTTTTATTTTCCAGAGAAGGGGAAAAAGCAAACGAGCTCTTCCTTGGCTTTCATAATATGGCTTTGTTTATTTGCACATGAATATGCAGCCAATGCATCAGCTAATCTAAGGTACCACAATTACTCTATAAAATTATTTTCAGTTGGTACCCTCAAAACTCTTAAGCAAAACTTCAACAAGGAAATATTAACAGTGAATGTAGTACGAAATATGAAATAAAAGACCCCAAATAGGTATTTGAGAAGTTTCACTGAACCATTGATGGTATAACCACATAACAAAGAATTCAAGGCAAATCATTGATCCCTACAGCAGCAAGTTGGTTGAAAAATGATTCCTGCAAAAAAAAAAAATCTGAAATGCAGTAAATAAAATTCAACATTTTGGATTTTATTATACAGCATTTAAGGGACAATCATGTTGCCAATAAAGCATGGATACATCACTTATGTGAAAGGAAATTCTAAGTTTAACTAGATTTTTTTTTTTTTTTGCATCAAACATCAGTTGAACAAGTTCCTAAAAAACAATCATCCTATACTGCACATTGTTGACAAGCTTCTTTCCAAATAAACATCATGCAAGATCTGTTTACCTCTCAAGTGCCTGGTTTCTCCTCAGTTGCATTCGAGAAAAGTTCAAATGCCAAGCAAGATTGCCAGGGTACCAAGGCAAAGGCCGAATGGCATCTTCTTCATGCTCATCACTAACCTGTCCATGGAAAGGGATTATAAAATAGAACATTTCAAGGGAATCACTTAAATTCATGCAAAAATTTTAGAAGTCACCTCAGTCTCCAACGACTTCCTGAAGTCATTTTCTAATTGTGAGCAAATATCTTGGAAAAACTGACAGCTGAAAAGGCAAGAAAGACTTTAGCTTACTAGAATAGAATAATCAAACCCTAAACATAAGAATTAAGTTATCTGCAATGATACCAGACATAAAAAGTAAAAAAAAAGGTCTTAGTAAAAATATCAGGCCATTTTTTATGATTAATTTTTGCTCTAACTATTAGGTCAGTTGTTTATATTCTTGCAAGATACGCACAGAATAAAATATCTGGTGAACCATAGCAAGTGAACAGCACAGCAGGCAAACCAGAAGATGTATGGAAAAGAGAAAGCATATAGCAACATGGGGCTCAAGTCCAAAATTACATCAAATAGAACATTGTTTTTATCAATTCAGAATAACAATGGCCAAACATGCTTACAAACAGAATAAATAAATAACACTGATTGAAAGAAGATATGAAATTTTGATCCTCTTGAAAAAATGAACAAAGCTTTACCCCCCAAATAAATAGTACTTGTTTGGAGAAGCGACACAAATCAACCAATATTTCTCAAGAGGTTAGGGCCATAAGTATGGTTTTCAGTTTTCACAGTTAACAGGCCATAGATGATCTTTCACCAAGAACTAAAACATGTCAGGAAATTGGTAATTCACTAACCTGACGATTTCAAGAAAAAATGCAAGCTCTTGGTCATCTATAGTAATGGCAAACTACCATACCCAATTCTCAGGACTCACGAAGCGGTTTTCCTTCAAATACAGATACTGCCACCAAGCAAGGACCTGGGTTCATACAACTCTTTGCCAGCAAGCCTTTCAGGAGAAGAGTTGGTGTTCTTGTCAAATGGTGGTAGTATTTATGGGAGCTGGATGGATCCTGTCCCGAATCGCAGTGGAAGTGCTCCCCCAAGCATGGAAGGGTCTTTAGCTGCACTTGGTCACCTCATAGGTCAGAAGAGTGGGAACCTAGAGGCCACATTGGGGAACTTGGGCACTGGAGCTGGCAGTTTGAAGTCTG
Organism: Melocanna baccifera; assembly: GCA_036346265.1. Classification (NCBI taxonomy): domain Eukaryota; kingdom Viridiplantae; phylum Streptophyta; class Magnoliopsida; order Poales; family Poaceae; genus Melocanna; species Melocanna baccifera. Next base: position 21,228,735 of record CM070700.1, on the reverse strand, counting down.
AGGAGCACCTACGTTCAGTAAGGCATACTTTGAATATTATGGCTCCAAGGTGAATTTGAACCCAAGGCTTCCACCACCAATCGTTTCAAGGGAGCACTGCCACCTGATGAACCGGTTAGGCAAGGCTGGGGAATGGAAGCTCTGGTAATGGAGAAGCCAAGGCAGCTATAGGAGCAGGTGCTCTAGTCCAGGTAGGCATACAAGGAAGGATGGACTCAGTTTAGGTGCAGGAGAGAGAGAAGATCGGCGTGATTATAATGAAGAAACAAGATTAAGGGGGTGATTGTTAGAGCCTAATCTTGTTTCGGGTCTTTTACCGTATCCGAGTACGTATATGAGTTCTCTTGCCGCGTATAGCGTATCCGTTTCCGTTTTTATTTCAGCAATGCACGAGTATAAGAGAGGAGGAAGGCTTGTAATCAGGATGTAGCAACGAGATGCAAGAAGTTAGCAGGCAAGAGGTTAGAAGCAAGAAATAAAGAAGAAGCAAGGCAGAAGAAGTAGAGCAGGAAGCGCAGGAAGGCAAAATTAAGAAGAAGCAGAGCAACGTGAGAAGCAGCAAGGCTAAAAGAAGAAAGGAGCGCAGCTGTTTTCGTGTGTTGTGGCTACGCTCGGCGAGGCTTTTGGCTGCTGCGTTTTGGCAAAGAAAAGGAGGTAGAGAGAAGAACAGAGGGACGTGCAGGCGCTGTGTTGTCCGGGCGGAAAAGAAGCGGCGTTTGTGCTTCGTGTGTGTTTTTCTCGGGAAATAAAGATCGGATTGAGCGGCGGCTGTTTGTTTCTTGTACATGCCGAGTTCTTTGGAAGAAAAGTAGCGAGGCGAGCGCTTTGGGAATTTAGGAAGGAAAGAAAAATTCCAACATACTGCTACACCAAAATAGTCAAGAGTGTGGCATATTGGCTCATATAAGCTAATTGCTTGGCTATTCGATTTAGTCAAACCAATTGAAGAAGCAATTATTACACAAAACATGCGGATGCAGCTTTGATGTTTCAGAGAAAGAAGCATTACCTCGCATTAATCCTAAAAGTGGCTGGCAATGGCTTCCGGAGCATGCTCATGAAGTCATCCCACTCTTCCTCAGGAACAATTCGCTGCTCCTGTAAGGCATACACATGTTTACACATTCAAAAGGATTTAGCAGAAACCACATCCACAGTTTCTAAGCAATGCTACATCCAGCTGAAGAACTAAGGCTATAAGCAATCACAACAGAAGCTAAGGCAGCATAGCCCAGCTAGGCTGCTATTAGCACAAGTCTAGAGATCAATGCTCAAAACTGCAATCAATCCATAGAGCTGCGCCTTACAAAATAATAGCTAATATGAACATACCCCCTGCCACTACATCAACAAATTATCATTTAAAACGAAATCTACATGAAGAGCGAGCCCATACGATCAAAGCTAGCACCTAGACACCGCCCAGGGCTAGCTCACCTCCGTGTTACTATCATCAAAAGTTCGAACCGCACCAAATCATGCCAAAAATGCAAGAATAGTAAGTTACGCATCATCTGAACCAAGTGGCTGCACCTTGTAGTAGTCTTCGAAGGCCGGGTTCTCGGTGGCGAATGGCTGCCAGGACAGGTTTCCCTGGCGGTCCTCGCCGCCGCCGCTGGCGGCGGGAGGGCGCTGGGGGTTGTGCCTCCAGACGTTCTCGCGCCCCTGCTTGAAGTGGCGGCGCTGCGTGCGCCCGCGCTTCCTGCCGCCTCCCATCTCTCCCTCTAGCTCACGTTCTACAGCTGCTGCTGCTGCGGCCTACCTCAGCGGTGGAACGGAGGAAGGTGGCGGTGGCGCGAGGGAGGTGAGGAGCTTGAGCGCCTGCGGTTGCCGGTGGGGTTTAGGAATGGCGGCGATCGAGGTGGGACTGGAGGAAAGGCGAGGGGGTCGTGGGTGATGGGGAGAGTTAGGCGGGCTCGATTGGACCCGGTGCGGATCGGAAAAGCGCGAAGTGAGCAAATTATGGGCTGAAACTTCACACCAGCTTCCTGATAGGCTGGCTGCTAGGTCACCTGTTCAGTGGGCTGGCCCCAAACGTAACACTAGAGCTGGGAGTTGGGCCGTGCCGTGCCGGCACGGCCCAAGCCCACCGCGGCTTCGGGTCGGTTCGCGTCGCGCCGTTCGGCCGCCTACCATCCCACCGCGCCGCGCCGCGCCGCCCGCCTCACCTCCGGTCAGCCCAAGCACGGCCTAAAGCTCCGCTGCGCGCGTTGCGCCGTGCCACCCAAGCCCGCCCAAAGTTACTATGCACGACAAAGGTCGCGCGACAATTGTGGCGACGTCCGTCATCTTACTTTATCTCGCACCCGCCTCGCTGAAAATTAATTCAAGGTCTTAATGCGTGTAATTTTTTGCTAGTTGCTCGGTTGGGACGTCCAGACGCCGTGGAGGAGGTCGCCAACTTCTTGGCGAGCTCGTCGATGTGGAGATGTAATGCAGAAGAAGTCAAGAGGGCGCCGACGCCGAGGGACGCGGCGATGGGGTTTCGCCGGCACTCGGCCTCTCTGCACGCTCTTTTCCTTCCCCTACCCCTCTCGCTGTGTGTGATCCGTGATTGTGATTGTGATAACGGGATGGCGACGGAGGGCGGGGCGGGGACGCGGAGGGGGAGCCGGGAGGGCGGGGCGGGGACGCAGGAGGAGCCGGGAGAGGCGGGCGTGCGGCCGTGCCCCGTGCCGCCCGAGCCCACCGTGCCGCCCGAGCCTGCCGCGTGCCGCAGCCGGCCAAGCACGCCCGGCCTACCGCGCCGCGCCGCGCCGCCCATCGTGCCGGATTTTGAGGCCGCAGACGCCCACGCCGTCAGCCGCACGCACGGCCGCCACGGTCCGTCGGGCAGCGTGCCTTGGGCCGCTTGCGTCGTGGCCGTTTCGGCCGCCCAAATAAGCCCGGCCCAAGTCCCAGCTCTACGTAACACTAAGGTACTAAAAACTTGTACGGTATTGTATGTCTGCTGTTTATAAATCTATAACACATAGGATTTTAAATGATATAAAGCAGATAAAAAGATATTATAGATAATTTTTTACTGTCTATATCATTGTATAGACAACTTATTAATTGTGTTAGGCCTTTACAGATAACTATATAAATAACACATTTTATGAGTTATCTTTAGCCCTGTTTATAAATGACAATGAGGTGTATTATAGACATGCCTGCTAGATCCCCTTCGACGCACATGCCAGTGGCAGCCACCACCGCCTATGCAGCGCTCGCCAACTTTGTTAATGCACGCTGCCAACTCTATCAATGCACATCGGCAGTTCGATGAAATGCCAGGCCACCAGGAGGCGAACAATGGATGTGTTCTTTGTATCACGATGGGCCATGTGCTCTATCCAGTGACTGAGGAGGTGCTTCACCAAATCTTTGATGCATATGGCGGCGAGAAGGTGTACATGCTTGAGAGGATGGATCGTGTTTTGGTGGTCGTCTTCTTCCGGTCAGGTCATGATGCAACATGAGCTCGATAAGCCTCCCATGGTCGCTGCATCTATGACAATTGTTGCTATCTAGACATCCAACACATGCTGTTGCATAGCACCGTGGTAAGGTGTTCGATTGAGGATCTCGATCATGATGCTAGTTAGCCAACGGCAGCCACGCCAGTGCCAACTCCAGTGCGCACGGCGTCCCCTTCTGCCACTACTTCGAAGGCAGCTGCCACCATCGAGCTTGATGCTGTAGTCATAGCCCTGGCTGATGCCCGTCACACCAACCTCACCATGGCATTGACAGCAGCACACGCCATGCAGATTTTGCTAGTCAAGGAGGAGCAGCTTGGTGCATGCCAAGTGTTTGGTGAAATGCCTGACCATACCACAGTACCTACAAGCATAGGTACACGCAATGGCATCGTCAAGTGGGTGCCCAAGGTGCACATACGATGTCATTCTATGTGGTGGGTTCTGAGGAGCAAGTAGCGTGGCTCATTATCTATGTTACAGCTGCCAAGGGCCATGTCAAAGCTCATCGTCATGCTGGTGCACATGACCACCTCAATCAAGCCAATGTTGGTCCTCGACATACCTAGTCGCTGGGACTAGGCAACCAAGTTGCCACCATGGACAACTATGGTATCCTTCTACAAGACATGATAGTGTTCAGGACCACTGCCTGCGCCACCTCATCCTCCAGATCTATCGGGTTCCATCCAAGAACCATCTCCACTTCCATGGCCGTCCTTACACTTCCTGACATCGACACCCACCAACATTCATGCCTTTTCCAACACTCTGCCCCTCACAGCGTCACACCTGACTGCTACCCTCATCGATGCCCATGAGCTCGAGGTTGCTACCACACCATGTTGTGTTACCATGGTGTTCACTAGCCATGATGACCATTCCTTTTGGTTGCTTGGGAGTGATCTCAGTTTGGACCCCGACACATGCTTCTTTCTAGACCATATCTCTACTGTTGTCCTCGACATGTCTGATGGAATGTCGATGAACACCAACCACCCAGAGTCCATCCTCCATAATTTGCTCGGCATGGCTATGCTGGGGCATGTTCATTGGCATGAGTTTGCTGCCTAGGGCATATGTGCTATGAAGCTACAACACCTATGGCTACCGCTCGTCTATACATCTTTCAGAAGCAGACTTGAAGATGTTGGGAAATTCATGTGGCTCACAACAGAGATATTTGAGAGGTGGTTGATGCTACAACAAACATGGCCACCGCCAACCCAAACATCTGTGGTTAAGGAGAGTGATCCATTTTCAGGGCAAATGATTGAACCAAAGCCGTGGCCACCACCGGGGTGCATCAAAAGAGCGATGAGACATCTACATGCTTGGTCACCAAACACGTGCAGCATAAGTGCAAGATTACAATGGCCACCACCCAGAGGAGGAAGTTGTGCGCTATTTAGTTCAGTTACAGGCACTCACAATGAGTTTGATGCAGTTTTGCAACACCATCTGAAAGATTTACTTGTTGTATAAAATTCCTCAATTCAGCATGAGTGGAAGTCACCTTAGGCATTGCTAGTGTATCTGGTCATGGTGATCAACAACTGGAATGCTTCCTTTAGAGAATTCATAATTTGTGAATATGTTCTAGATGGCAAGGCTGCTGTAGGAAATCTTTTGCAGAATTTTAATGATATCGCACTTGAAGTGGTAGAGATGGAACATCTTATAAAATTTTGTTGGATGTGTTGCACTCAATTGAATCATTTTGTCATGGTGTCACCAGATTGTAAACAATGGCATTGGGCAAGCTGCAAGCTTCTAAATGGTTGTGAGGGTGAATTACCTATTCTTATTTTTCTTCAGGAAGTGATAACATGGGCAGTGACAACATGTGAGCAAGACTATCGACACATTCTGAACTTCATTGCCTTGGAAGGGTTCAGAGCTACAAACTGCGTGCTTGGTGTCAATATGAAGATGCATGAGAAGGTTCCAACTGTTGCTCTTTACATGGCTGCAAAACTACCTCATCCTTGCTTACTGCGCAAACTATGCATCATTAAGAGCAATAACCATGTTGTGGATTTAGTTAAGGAACAGCAAACACCATGGGTTTCAGAGCAATGACCATGTTCCTTTATTGGATTGCCACTGGTGGAGTTCACCTTTTCGATCAGATACTGCAATGTTTGAGCAGGAAGCAAGTTTGATGGCACTGGACAAAGCAAAATTTGCATGTTATCAATTCTAGGCAACCAATAACATAGACAGCTTTGAGTGGACACAAGCGAAAGATGGTCATGATGGTGAGCTATACCTTCAGGCAGACTGCCTTAGTTTTAATGATCGACAACTGACGCCTTGCATAAAAAAACTGCAGATATCTTGGGATGAATGTGATGGTCATACTATTTCTGAAATTTTTCATGCTGGAGTTTTGGCCATTGTGGGATTGCTAGTTGTTGGGTATGACACTAAGGAGGTGACCACTTGGGACTTTGTCTGTGATATACATGATGAGAGTTCATGTGGCCTAGAGATTTTCTTCAGTGGTGTTCGAGGGATCAATACTAGCGAGAGAGCAGTGAGCAAGTGCTATGCTGATGGTTCCTTGCTCAATTTTGGCTTGATACAGAAGTGCAGGTATGTGGACTTTACATGATTTCGAGCACATACAAGACTTGATGAAGTCGACACAGAGAGGAAGTCAGCTCCACTACTAAGGCTCATACAGTTCTAAGATCAAGCAGTTGAAGACCCTTGAGGGCAAGAGTCTCAAAAGGGGGAGAAATGTCATGTACCGAGTCGCTAGTGTAAGGTAGTGTTGTGTGTGGGCTCACAGGTGGTGTCAAAGAGAGTGTGGGTTAGTGGAGGCTTATATATGCCTAGCCTTGTACTCAAAGGAGGGAGAACTGAATAGAAGAATAATATGAATCTTCCCCAAATATCTATCCTCTCTCTGTATTTCTTCCCCAACCCTCTGAATTTCTCTCTAGTCCTAGTCTAATTCCTCTAATCCCCAGTCCAGTTTCTATCCAATCTCATCGGAGTGGTACAGGAACGTAACAGTGGTGCTCACGATAGCGACGGAGGGCGCGGAAGGGTCTAAGCGGCGGTGCTTTTTTATTTGCCGGTGGGGCGATACGGATAGGAGGAAAGGTGAGGAAATCGTCGTGGGGGAGTTGCGGCAGTTGGGCTCTGTGTGGGTAAGACGTGCAGAAGTTGTGATTAGCGGCCGAAACTTCGCACCTGTGGCCTGACTGGCTACCAATCACTAAAGTTAGACTGCAATGAAATAAAATTAAGAAAATTGCAGTTTTCTTTTTCGAGGGAAAAGAGATGTTATTGATTAAGCAGGGTGAGTTCTTAAGGACTCTGATTCAGCCAGACGACGCTATGTGGCCTGACCTTCTAGCTAACTGCATGAGCTCATGCGCTACCCTACTTTGCTCTCAAATCACCTTGACCACCTTCGCCTCTTGGTGGCAGGTATGCATCGTCACCTTCGCTTCCCGGACGACGAGACCGGCCCTGTGAACTCGACGACGCGAGGTTCTTCGGCACCGCGAGTGCTACGTACAGTCCGTTTCCAAAGCTAGTGTCTAGGGGCATGTTTGTGCTGACTGCTGAGCCGCCAATCTGATGCCCTCCCTGCATGCGAGATTGTGCTTCGTCTTCCCCTGGGTTTGAGCAATTAAACATAGCCCTCCAGGGCTCCACGCCGTGAAAATTGAAGTTAAAACATTCGAGTATCATGCGTCTATATCCAGGTAGAATTATGATAATTCAAACATGCTTTTACATCACAACTAGTACAACATTTCTATGACTAATTCTCCAGACGTACTTGTCTGCGTTAAAATGCCTAGCAGACTGCAGCATGACGCCCTCACTGTTCACACACGGTGTGTGTTCATACCGATAGTGAATCAACATTGATATTTCTTAAGACGATTCACACCTAACAACTGTCACACAAATAAATCTTTAGATCAATATTCTAGGAAGACGTTTAGGCCCCGCTCGTTTCAGCTTCTACTTCAGTTTTTTTTTCACTATTCAGTAATTCATTTTTTCTGAATATTTTTAGATTTTTTGGAGGTTTTTTTTGTATTTTTTCTTTTTCCTGTGTTCCTTTGCATTGTCCGTGATAGGCTAACATATTTTTTTCTATTTTTATATTTTTTAAATTTAATTATGCTCAAAAAATCAAATCAGCTACAGTAAAAAAACTAAAATTACAGTAAAATTTTAACCAAAAATCAAAAATCATCGTTGAGACAAACGCCCGTAAGCAAAGACTCGTTCAGTCAAGCAAACTCTTCCGTATGCAAGCGGCCGTACTGGGACCTCACAATTGTTGAATCATGGTTCCACAAAGACTCGTTCAGTCAAGCAAACTCTTCCGTAGCTGAGAGCTGATGATTAATATCTTTCCAACCTGTGCGGTTTTGCTTGAAAGACTGGGCAAGTCCAGGTCCTTCGTGATTCAGACGTACCGACTCCGTTCTTTGTCAGATATCAACGCGGCCTCTAATGTATGCACTTAATAATTACATTTTTAAATTATATGTTAACAAAAACCATTCAAAGTATAATTAAATGAAAGTATTTATTGAGTTTCTTATCCGAATCATGCTTGTTTCTCTTTTCAACACGGAATTCTACTCTTAGCCGAAGTCTCTTTATAACCACTATAAATATATTCCTATAGATCATAGGGAAGGTGTCGACAATCGACTCACCAATCTTACGAAATAATATGAGAAAAATGACTAAAATTTTTTAGAGAGAATAGAGATATTCTTTATTATAATGAATAGATTACAGGGAGTACCTTTGACAAGACAAAAGACTAGCCTTATTACACGAGATTGAATCTCCTTGACCCCATTGAATGAATCTCTATCCATCTATTGAACGTTGTCGTTGTTCAGCCTTTAAATATCAACGAAGGGACACCAATTTTTGTCGGACAAGATGCCTTATGGAAGCAGCATGTCTGGTCAGTGGAGCAGTTCTTGTTAGAGAGAGAGAACATCTGAATATCGATTGTTGTTAGTGGGAGATGAACGTGGGTAACAACCGCATGTCAGTTGTTGTTAGTGATTTAGGGCCGAAATGTCATTCAATTTGGAGCAGATAAAGTATATGCTCTATCCATTACACGGAAGAAATATACATGGAATCAGGTTCAGGTACTAGTTCAAAGAATCTCTGAGTAGTCATCTGATCGGGCAATAGGTACAGTGCCTCTCCAACCAAGGTACTTAGGGAGTAACCTTTGGGAGTTTTATGACCACAAGGGTCTTTGACCACAGGGGCCACGTGGCTTTAATTAAACATTAAAACTATATTAAGGGATTTATTTAATCCTCATCAGTTAGCCCTGAACTTTTAAGTGAATTTATGATGTTAATTTCTCCTGATCGAATCTTAATTGGGGAACTACACCTTTAACAGTGAAAGTAATGAAGCGGTTTGCATTCACTTTAAAGTTGAGAAACTAACCACAAAATTGAAAGGTTTTTTATCTGTTGGGCTTTAGGCAACCTCCTTTTATAGTTGGAGAGAAACCCTTATAAAAACCCTTAGTGTGACGCCTTGGGGTTTCACACTCCCAGAAAAAACCTTTCATCTTTCTCTGCTCGTGTACTCCTCTTTTGTAGCTTTGAAATCTTTCAATTCCCTTTTCATTCTTCCTTTGCCAAACCACAATGTTGGATCTAATCACCAACTAGTCAGTGTCGGAGATTGGGGCAAAGAAGCTGGAAGCGCTGGAGCAGATCGGGATGCTTCCTGACAAGGCTATGATCTCTTGGAGATCAGCGGCCAGGGAGCAATTCCTGAGCAGGAACAAGGGCAAGATTCTAGTGTTCTAGGCATATATCGAGTGTGGGTTTAGATTGCTGATGCACCTGTTCATCTCCTAGGCCCTAGAATTCTATGGAATCGAGCTGGCAAACCTCCCCCCAACTCAATTGCTAACCTCAGCATCTTTATCTATCTTTGCAAAGCATATCTAGGGATTCTACCAAATTTGGCGCTTCTCAGACATTTCTACAAGATGACAAGGTCGGGGAAAGCGATGACATTACCCAGAGAATCGCTCTATGCCTCCACGATGGGAAGATTGAAGAATACATTTAGATATATTCTAAGTCTTTGAGGTCATTATGAAAGAAACACTAGTTCTATATAAGGCTTAGCAAAGACGACAGCCTCTCCTTCACTAGTCGGGTGGCCATCGAGAATGCGAGATGAAAGTCCTCCTCAAAGGAGGGAAAAGTGGGGCGATGAGTTGATGCGATCCACCACCTTAGGATCAGAGGTCTTACTTCAAGGCACGTGTTGAAGGATTTCTCCATGTGCCAAATAAGTCCTCTAAAATCTTGCGAGCATATCATGCCTTATACGTTGGTAGAGATGATCCGATGGGGATTCTCTGGAATGTAAGTTTTGAAGAACTCTGATCAGTCAATTTTGATCATTGATTGGTTAAATCTTTCTAACCTTGAAGTTTTTTTAATTTTACAACCCTATCCTCAGAGGAAAGAGCAGATCAAGATGATCTGCTCAAGGGAGCCCAGCCAGAAGGTGGAGGTGCCCCTGATCTTGACGTTGACCTCTCAAGAAGAGAGGATAAAGAGGCTCAAGGTAAGGATAACAACCCTTTTCATCACTTGTATATTTTTCGATCAGTATGTCATAATGCTCTTATGATATGTAGATGGTTAGATCAGAGAGCAGCGAGCTATCAGAGAGCTCGAGAAATGCTCCTCCAATCCCAAAGAGGCGAAAGAGCATGAGGAAGTCGTATGGGGTTTTGGGATCAAACCTAGCTCCATCATCGACTGTTGTTGCTCTTCTTCTGGTCGCTTCTACGATCAGTTCTACTCTAACGACCACTCAAGGTGGAGGCCCATCGGAGGTAGGCTTTTACTACAACTCTAAAAGCTTTTGCATTAAGTCTACTCCTCTTATGAGGATAGGAAAAGAGCACTGAAGGGAATATATCTCTTGGATGAAGAATTTCATCACCGAGCTAACTTTAGTTAGTGACCAGGTGGAAGAGAGGGAGGAGCCACTGATCGAAGTCACTACGACCATAATATAAGGTTCTGCAATTGTAGGCTCCAGAGCGATCGTAACCGACCAAGTGGTCATTCCCCAAGAACCGGAGGGAGCGACTACACCAGTGGTTGAAGGAGCCACGACCTTTGAATAGGTGGTTAGAGAAATTGCTTCTGACCTCCCAAAGGAGAATCCGAGTAAGGATATGTTTATCCGGTCAGATGACTCAAATGGTCTGATCAGCCCTACCAGTTCAAAACTAGTAAAATTGGTCAAGGAGAAGAAGAGTAAGCCAAGCGCTCTGGACTTTGCTCCAGGGCATTTTACTTCAAAGATAAGAAGACCAGGTATCTATAAAATAAAGAGATTTCTATAAGTTCATATCATTATATTTTCTTGTATTTTGAAGTCATCACTTTTCCTTCTATTTTTGAAGTGCCTCTAGTACTCCAATCAAGGGTGATCGGTGTACTCCTTGTGAGTAAGCTCCCAAAGAGGGAGTGGTCGAGGTAGCCTCTGAGCAGGTAGAGGTGCTAGTAGCTGCCCTTGCTAATTTGGAATCTTTGGCGGCTCTGACCCTGTCCAAAGATGTAGAGGCTGAAGAGAAGTCTTAGCAAGATCCGATCTCTGTTGGGACTCAAGTAGTTGAAGAGGAGGGAGCAGGTATACTTCCTTCTCTCTTTGAAGGTCGTGAGGAGAGGAGTTCTTCCTTGGTGAGGAAGTCTCCTCACCCGGACATCCCCAACGGACTTGAGTCTTTGATAACAAGAGACTCGAGGAGGTCTGGTGGAGGCAGATCTTGAACTGTCAATCAAAGATAGGTTCCAACATGATTTACTCCACCTATGCCAACAAAGCGGTTTAGGTAAATTCCTATGACCACTTTAAGATTCATTTTTGGAGTTTTTTGAAACTTAGAGAAGTTTCCTAATTGCTTTTTGTAGCATATGGTGGAGGGCATCACTGTGGTCGGAGAGCTGACCAAGCGAATTTCCTCCAACTAGAAAGTAAGTTACCTCTTTAAACTTCTTCTACTGCTTCTTATTCCTTGCTTTTTCTTAATCTCTTTCCTTGTCATGATTGATAGAATTAGAGAGTTTCGAAAGAGGGGCTAAGGCTAAAGGAGCTGTTATAGCCAAACTTGAGGAGATATGCAAGATCAAAGACCCATTGATCGAAAGCTAGTCAACTAGGTTTAATGAAATCTCCTTCAAGCACAAGGAAGCCATTGAGACTTACGAGAAGAAGGATCATGGTAAATGATCATAAATCTGACTAGTTTACTATATATTTTAGTTTATCTTATCTAACTTTGAGTTACTTGTGCAGACAAGCTCAAAACATGGAAAGATTAGAAAATGCTCTTGATTTGAAAAGGATAAAGAGAAGGAGCTCGAAAGGAGTCTTCAAAAGAAGATCCTCGTCTTCAAGAAGATTCTTGCTGACTTGGGGAAAGAAGCATTTGATTCCTCTACAAGGGAGCCAGCTGAGAAGGCGAATTATCTTACAAGATAGCTCGAGACCCTTCAAGGTCTGTTTGCTACTTCTTGGAGCAACCATGCCCGGACCATGAGAGACACTGTGGCCAATGGAGTGAGCTTTGCCTTGGCAAAGATTAAAATTTCTGACCCCTCCCTCAATCTTCAAGTACTTGAGGCAGATTTCAATTGCTCAGAGGAGGATGCAGCCAAGATCCTCGAAGAGGTGAAACCTTTCAAAAACAAGGCTGCCGAGGAGATGAAGGTCGAGTATCTCTTAAAAAGCGACCAGTCCAGTGGCTCTGAGGAATGGATAAATGTAATATGTAAAAAAGTCTCATGTAAAAACTTACCTTTATCATCAATAAAGCTTGTGTCAATTTCTCAATTTGTCGAGTACTCATATATCTTCTAGCCCGCAACTGTTTGTTTAGTAGAAATAATTACTAAGGAAGCAGTGGACCAAGAATGAAAGAGTATGTGTTCTGACTAATGTATTAAGTATATCTTGATTATGTTGTACAAAGGAGTTTCACTAGGAAATCACTTTGGTGGAACGGTGGATGATTTGAACTAGCCTTATGTACCATTTTCATAATCAAAATAACATATATTCCATTATGTGGTCAGAAGATGATATAAGACTTTGTTGATGATATGAGCGATAAGAAATTATGCAATAATGTATGAAAGAATGATAAGTGCTTTTATTTATAAACTTTTTCCAAACTGGATGTAAGATTGCTGAGAACAGAAGACATGAGTAATACTTCTCAAAACATATTCATACTCAAGTTTTGTCTGGTAGCAATGATCGTAGAAAAAGGGTTGTCACTGGAAAACACCTTCTAGTGAGGACAACGTGCAAAGAGGAGAGATTTTGACTAGGAGGTTTTTCATGTCTTGACCAGTTCTAAACAAGAAAAGAATAAAACGTTGAAGTAAAAAAAAGTCTTCAAGCCCCGAGCATGTAAGGAACTATGTATAGTTGTCTGTGTGATGCCTCTTTTACTTGTTTTTCTTTAAGGAAAGAGTGTGCAGATTATCGTGAGAACCATCATTGTGACGGTCATGATAAGAATCCTCATGGCATTTTGATGGATATATCAAAGCCAAAAGTAAAAGATATCACTTAGAAGGATTTTCGGTAGAAAATGAGTCTGTCTCGACCACTTAAACAATAATAGTATGTGACCAAACTTGAGATAAAGAAATATAACTAACAACACTCATCGGAGATGAAAGAAACAATGTAACTTTATTGAAATATGAAATGAAAAGTATGTTTAGACATGGAACTTATGCAATTGATCAATATTCCAAGAGTTAGGCGAACATGCCCGTCGACATGGCAAGTCATACCGAGCTTGGTCAGTGGTCGTGACTACATTGTATGGAAAGTTTATTGTGATTTGCCTAGCTCTGAATTTTTCTGAGAACCAGATCACCTATAGCTAGGCTGCAAGGTTGCACCTTATGACTCTGGTACCTTTGCATGGCATGTTGGTAGACTGTCGATCATATCAAGGCTACATTTCTTCTTTCCTCGAGAAAATTGATGTCATCGGTTCTTCATTCTGCTTGATCATTATCATTATAACGATTGTGAGAGCCAATATTTAGTTCTTAAAGAAGCATGGATTTAGCATTGTAAGTAGAAAGAATGGTGTTTCACCAGTTGTATGAGTGGTCATGGTTTGGATAGCCCATAATACAGAGGGAAGCTTTTAATCCCAAGCTCCTGACTGTTGCATTAACTGGTCAAATACTCGGTGTTTAATTCTTTGTATTAGTATGCCATTAGCTCGCTCTACTGCCGCGTTACTCTGTGGTTGAGCCATTGAGGTGTAACATATTTTGATACCTAGATCTTCGCATAATTCTTAAAAATTTCTGCTTGAGAACTGGGTACCGTTATCCATAATTATATGACTAGGGACACCAAATCATGTAATCATGTTTTTTGTGGTGAATTTCTTGGCAGCTTTAGTTGTTATCTTAACAATAAGCTCGACCTCTATATATTTTATGAATGTATGAATCATGACAAAAAGAAATTCAGTGCCCCCAGGTGCTCTTGGGAAAGGTTCCAGAATATCTAGCCCCTATGTTGCAAAAGGCCAAGAAAAAGGTATTTTTTGCAAAGCTTGTGCAAGTTTATGTACTTGTCAGCTATGAAACTGACATTGTACACACTTTATCACGAGCATCATGGTGGGCAGTTGGCCAGTAGTATCCTTATTGGAAGGCTTTAGCAACCAGAGATATGTAGGAATGTTGTGCTCTACAAACTCCTCCATGTATGTTAGATAGTAATTGTATACCATCTTATTGAGATATGCATCTCATCAACACTCCATGATATCCCGTTTGTAAAGGGTACATTCAATTAGAATATATGATTTGGCTTTTTGAGCTATACGATCAGCCTCTGCGTTATCTTTAGGAAGTTTGCCATACTAAAAATATTTATAGATTGATGTCATCCATCATGACTAGGGTTGATCTATACGACCTCTAGTAGAGCGTCTTCAGAATGCTTGACCACCGAGGGTTTGTCGAGTTACTTGAGAAAACTTCAGGCAGGACTGGTGATATTGAGGAAACCATCTGTAACAACTAGTCTATTAGAAAGTTGTATTTTCTAAGAATATGTTGGATCTCAGAACTAAAGAAATGCCTTTCGAATTTCCTATCTTCCACCAAATAAGATGACATCATGGTACTTGAGCATTAATAATCTCTCTCGACTTGATTCACTACTAGTTGAGAATTGTCTTTCACTAGTAATATGTGAATCCTGAGTGCTTTGGTTGGTCGAAGTCTTGGCAGTAAATCTTTATATTCTACCACATTATTTGTAGCAGAAAAGTTTAGCTGAATGGCATATTTTATGTGTTCTTCAATGGGAGATATGAGGACCACTTCAGCCCATGAGCCCTTTAACATCAAGGAACCATCGGAGTATATAGTCCAGTCCTCGTGCTGGTTGTACTTGGGCCCTTGGGTGGGTTCAAGGTTTGTCCACTCAGCAATAAATTCTGCTAAATCTTGGGACTTGATTACTATTTGTGAAATGAAATGGAGATTAAACTCTCCAAGTTCGACCACCTATTTTGCTATGCGTCTTGATGATTCCCTATTTTGGAGAACTTAATCAAGAGGATATCCAGTTGGCACGACCACTCTGTGGGCCTGAAAGTAATGCTCTTAGTTTCCTCGAAGTCATAAGGAGACCATATATCAACTTTTGTATATTTGGATATCATTCTTTTGGTCTATGTAAGACTTTACTTACAAAATATACTTATAACAGCCTAGCTATTTTTTATAAAAAATATTTTAATTTAATTAAAAATCAGTGTTATTGGTTGCCTGAATTTTTTTAAAATTTGCTTTGCCTATTTTTCTGTTTTTAAAAAAGGCTTTTATCTAAATAGTAATTTAAGTAAAAACTCAAAAACTTTATTAATAAAGGCTATTTTGAATTTCTACAAAAATTCTAATTCTAATTAATTATTTGAGATCCGTTGGATTTTAATTTCTATAAAATCTATTTTAAGGTTAAAGAATATTGTTGGTATAAGAACTAAACACCAAATTAAGTTCAAAATATTTTTCCTAAGTCTAAAATGGTTCCAGGAATTTTTGTGAATTGTTCTAGAATTTTTAGACTCTATTGGCTATTTTCTAGGATTGTTTGAACCCTCTGGTTTTTACTTAAAAAGGAAATCAAAATTTAAAAATTAAAGTCCCGCCTTAGCCCTCCAAGCGACGCATGGACGGCCGGATCTCGCCTACATTGCCGCCCAGCTTCATCCTTTCCAACCACCCTCCCTTTTCTCTCTCTCCCTGCACCTCACGACCATCAAATCCCTCTTTCCCTACCCATATGGCTCCCATTCGGCTCTTCTTCCCCTCCCCATCTTCTTCCTCCTCCCTCCTCTCTCAAATCCACCTAGTGCCGCCACCTCCACCAAAATCGCCACCGCCATCCTGCCCAGGATTCCTCCCTTCTTTCCTGAGTGACCCGGCCACACCTGCCTCCCTTGATTTCAACGCCAAATCCCCTTCTCGCGCCTACCTTCCCCAACTTTTCCGTGCATCACCACTGTTCGATCCCCATCTAATGGCCTCCACTAGCCCTTCCCTTCTTGGCCTGATGTCCATCATGTGGCTGCCACATGGCACTGACGTAGCTACCAAGTCAGCATTGAGCCACCCACAGGCCATGTCAGCACCATGTGACAGACACGCGACAGCCACGTCAACAAAATCTACCATATCACTTTCCACGTGTAGGGCTGACGTTAACATCACATCATAATCCAGTTTTTCCTTTAGAAATTTAATTCGGCCGAAAATTACATTCCTTGCTGACGTCATAAATTAGAATTTCCTTTAGAAAAATAATCTCCTTAATTCCTTATTGATGTCATAAATATCTTTTCAAATAGAAAAATAATTCTAAAAAAATCCTGATTTACTGTTCTCTAAAATCAAACTTCTAGAGTCTCGTTCTCCTTCATCCTAATTTCGATTGAGCCTATTCAAATTTCTAAATTCATCAAAAAATCTCTCCTATCCATTTATACCCTTCTTTTTAAATTTTGGAGTTTATTCGATTTTATTTGAATTTGCTTGGGTATTTTCTTGTGTAGACTTCGACAATTTGGAAGAATTCTTCGACGACGATTCAACCCAATTCGTGGAGCAAGGCAATTGAGACACCTTGATCATGTTGATATTATATTATAAAATAAAATTATGCAATTTTAAATTATTCTGTATGCATATTTTTATTTAATGTATTTCTATTCCAGTTTAAAATTTAGACAATGCCTATTTTTGATTACCTCCGTTGATATTGATTCCTGAATACCTTATCACTCTAGAATAAAACTTTAGTTAGTACACTAGTATGGCTAGAGAATTTTTATAGCAAATGCTTAGACATGCATAGATATAACTTTATGTTGGGATACCCTTTTCATATAAAATGATAAATTTTTTAAAAAGTACTCTTAACTTCAGTGAATGAAGAAAGGCTATGAAATATTTTTTTTAAAAAAAATATAAAACTTGGTTTAGACTTAGGCTAATAGATGGATGGTGGGTGCTAGCATGCATTGTTGTTCGGTGACATAATATTGATTGTCAAGCACAAGGGGTATGTGATTTGAGCCTAAGTCAAGTTAAGAATCAGTTTGTGAGCTACTGCTATAAAGCCCTTTTTGAACTCAAGTCTACTATGGGACAGTCCTGACTAACTAATTAGTAGGTCTCAACCTGAGTCTCGTTGTAGGTTGGAAGTGAGCATGACGTAGGCTATGTGAAGTCGTATTCAGCTCAAGAGGGGGTCCCGGTCTGGTGGATTCCTTATTAGGGCAAAATTTTAGTGTTGGCTTAGCCAGGTTGATGGTTTTGTATTGTAAAGGCTTTTTTATGATTTACTTAGTCACACGTCTAAGGAAACGTGTTATGGTCAACATAATAAGTTAATCATATCTTGTGGGTAAAGCTATGTAATCTCTATAGAATGTATAAACTATTCTGGATAGTCATGTCTATGGTCATGGGCAAGCTGAGTAAAAATTTTTATAGATTAAACTTTGGTTTTCAAAATGGTTTATGAAAAGGCCTATGAATGGATGGAATCCATGGGAGATTAAAAAGCATATAGATGGATGAAATCCATATAAGATCTTTTGGACAAGATGGATCAGATCGGATATCTGTGGATAGGTTAATGTTTGGCTGAAGTTTACACTATCGATATTATTTTGTTAAATTACTGTTTCTATCTATTATATCAAATTCAGTTTTTGAATCTATTTACAGTATTTACTTCAATTCTGTTTTACGCTCAAACAAACATAATATGCCTTTTATTGTCAATCCTTATGCATGCATTAACTCTGTTAATCCTTCTAGTGTAACTTGTAGAGTACTTTATGTACTCATGTTGCTTAATTCATTATTTTCAAAGGATGTCTTCATTAGCTTCGGTGAGGATAACGACGAGTAGGACACGTCTTATAGTCATTCACCTGTGGGCAGACTTGAATAGGCTGCTGCTTTATTATTCTTCTTCTGCTGCTTATATTTAATTTTGGTTTATGGACCACTGATGTAAACTTTAGCCATTAAGCCCATATTTAGTTAATGAATAAATGTCATTATGTATGATATAAATCTTTGTTATCCATTATGTGCACTAGCTAATCCTAGACTAGTGCGATTTACATAGAGGATCCAAGAGTTGTTGCTTCGGGGTCCAACAATACTAGTAGTTGGATATTATCGTGCTCAACAACCAGTACGACATTGACTGCTCGTGGCGTCGTAACTAGATATAAGAGCAATGTTTCTTTCAGTCATGTAGGGACTAAGACCGGAGTACTCATAAGGTACTTCTTATGCTCTTCAATGGCATCATATGCTTTCTTAGTCCATTTGAAACTTCTATATTTCTGAAGAAGTTTAAATAAAGGTAATCTGTTTTTTTCTATAACCGTGCTATGAAATGACTTAGCGCTACACTATACAGCCGGTTAGTTTTTGGACTTCCTTCTTTGTGGTCGGAGGGCACATCTGCTCGATGGTCGCTATTTGTTCTGGATTTGCTTCAATTTCTCTAACCGAAACAAGGAATCCAAGAAGCTTTCTAAAAAAAACTCTGAACACACAATTCTCTATATTTAACTTAAGGTTACACCATCTTAAGTTATCAAAAGTTTCTTACAGATCAGAGATATGATTTCCAATGTTGATACTTTTCACAACTAAGTCATCAGTAGAAGCCTTTAAGGTATGATTAATCTACAGAATAAAGGTTTTTTTTGCATTAACTTTTTAAAAATAGCACAGGCATTTTTAGACCAAATGGCATCTTTACATAGCAAAAGGTGCCATATGGTGTGATGAAGGAAATTTTCTATTCATCATCTTTACTCATACTAATCTGATGGTACTCTGAATACGCATCCAAAAATCTTAATAACTCACACCAGAAGTAGAGTCGACAAGCAAATCGATATGTGGAAGGGAGAAGTCATTATTTGGACAAGATTTATTAAGATATGTGAAATCGATACAGATTCATCATTTTTCATTACTTTTTCTGACCAATATAGAATTGGTGAGCCACCCTAGGTGGTCAACCTCACGAATGAATCTGCCACATATGCATAAGAGTATACGACAAGTTTAACCAAAGTGTGGTGGTTTGATTTCAGACATTGATGAGTGCCTTGACAATGCTACTTCTCCTTGCCGGGGGATATGCGAGAACACGTTGGGAAATTACACCTGATCATGCCATCCAGGATATTACATGATGAATGGCGTTTGCATGCCAAATCGGAAGTCCGCTTTTCCGGCGGTGCCTTTCGTGGGTGGGTTCCTCTCTTCAGTAAGAACTAATAACACCACGCATGGACATCAATCTGAAAAGTCACAAAGTTTGCATCATACAACATCGCAGAAATCCAACGTGATAGAGTTGCTTTATTTTCACACTCGTCCAAGGAACTTGTGGGTACCTCGACCCAGAGTACATGCAGACATGCCGATTAACTGATAAGAGTGATGTGTACAGCTTTAGAGTTGTCCTTCTGGAGCTGCTCACGGGCAAGAAGGCTTTCAACCTCGAAGCACCCGAACACGAGAAGAGCCTATCGATGAGGTTTCTGTGTACCATGAAGGAGAACAAGCTTGAGGCGCACTAATTCTCATCCGATCTACCCACGGAGAAACTTACTTCGTTTTTTTTTTCCGAGGGAGAAACTTCCTTCGTTGGATCTCCGGTCTCATAACGGCGCACTAATTCTCGGGCTCTCGGAGTCTCGGCTCACGTTGCAAGTTTGCGTGCGCGATCTACCCTTGTTCATTATATCCTGCCGAAATAGAAAAGTCCAGACACATGCGTTCGCACCATGCATTCCCACACGGATTGTATGTTGCCGAAATAGAAAAGTTGTATGTTGCACCATGCTAACGTGCAAATCAATATATAGCTCTCAAGAGGTTAGAGTCCGTAAGGTCTGTAAGTGTATTTTCACACCTTAACAGGCTATCGATAACCATTCAGCTACAACATACAACTTAGCTCCAACAAGCTAACTAGGCCAATTTTAAGTAAAATTTGAAATGTTTTTGGTCATTGTTGTAATAGCAAACTACCATATCAAACTGTCCAGATCCATGAAATGTGTTTTTGTTCAATCTCAGATGCTGCTTTGCTGTAATATCAAAAGAGAGTGGCATAATACGGTTCATAAGTCAATTGCTTTGCAATTCAATCAAGTCGATCTCTGTCAGACCAATTCAACAAGAAAATTTCAGTAATCATGTGCATGCAGATCGCTATTTCAGAGCAAACAACATTACCTTACAATGGCATTGATCCTAAAAGCAACTCGTAATGGCTTCCGGAGCATATTCATGAAACCAGGGGCGGATCTGGGCCTCGGGCTAGGTGGGCTATAGCCCAAGGCCCAAATAAAATACCAATGAAACTATTCTTAGGAAGATCCAAAAAAAATCATGTTACAGTAGCCCAGCCCGAGGCGGCACAATCCAACCCGTGGCCACAGCCCACTGCGCCCACCGCGCCCCTGGCTTCCTCCAGAACGCCGCCCTCCTCCCCCTCGCAGCCTCGCTCTCCCCCGTCACCCTCCTCCCTCTCCCTCCCCCCCGCCCCCCCCCCCCCCCGCGGCCCCGCGGCGCCGCCCTCCTCCCTCTCCCCCCGCTCCTCCGGCCCTCCCCTCCCGGCCTCCCCCCGCCGCCCCCTCCTCCCCCTCGCTCTCCCCCCGCCCCCGCCACCCTCCTCCCTCTCCCCCCGCCGCCCCCTCCCCCTCCCCCCGCCGCCCCCCTCCCGGCCTCCCCTCCTCCCCCCTCCCGGCCTCCCCTCCCCCTCCCCCCGGTCTCTAGGGCTGCCGACTCCCTCTAGGGCTCCAGATCCAGCCATCCGGGGGGTAGGGGAGCCGACCGGGGCGCGGAGGCCGAGAGGGGAGCCGACCGGGGCGCGGGGGGCGGCGACGCCGGCGAGGGGAGCCGGAGCAGCACAGGGGCGGCGAGGGGAACAATGCTGCTGTGTCGTTCAATGAAATCAACACCAACTCAGTAGAGCATGCCAAGATGGTCCTTGGGATGAACTTCTACGGGGCCAAGATGCTGACAGAAGCACTTTGCCTCTTTTCCGGCGATCGCCAGCCACCAGCCGGATCCTAAACATCAGCTCATTGCTTGGCCTTCTTAACGTAAGTGCTCATGTGATTCATAGTATTTCAGATCAGCAAGGCAGGAGAAAATTCATTGAATTAATTGATGATAGTGGGCCTGAGAAATATTCTCATATGCTGTCGTTCTCACTAACTAAAACTATTGATAGATACAACCTCAGAGTCAAGTCAGTTTCTTGTTGCTCCAAAAGCTCGAACTATATATGTAGGGGAAAACACTGGTATCTGCTATCAAGCACTTAATAGTGCGTACGATTCAAGATAAGCATATATATGTTGAAACTTTGAACTTGTAAATTAATAAGTGCACACACTGTTTTGACTAAGGATTTGATCACCTCTCACTATTGTTGGATCAAACAAAATCAAATGCACACTCTGTTTTGACTAAGTAACTTGACTAGTTAATAACACATGTAGCTAGTTGAAAATTGCGGACTATGAAGTGTGAATGCACGAGGCTAGTTTATACATGACTCTGTGAAATGTTAGCGTAGTTCCTTTCTTTAGTGCATTTCTGTAATGTATTGGATACAATTACATCATTCAATTAACTTAAACAAAATGTAGGTTATTGAGCACATGGAGGAGGACCAAGCAAATTTATTTGGCAACGTTGTCTTGAGTTTATTCCATCTGATGGTTTTCATTATTTCATCACCTAACTATGAATACAACCCTATTCTCCAGAGATCAGCTATATCTAACAAAGGAAGACTGGCAAGGATGGCTAGTTAGTTTTCTCCAATCATTCTAAAGTTGCATCATAGTCTTGCAATACCAATAAATGACGTTTATTATATTGTATGTTGGAGCATTGAGCTAATGTTTTATATCAATGATGCATTTGTGATATACTTTTGTTATACCGTTGGTAGGTATAAATTGGCGTTACTTCTAGGTCATTAGCCTTTTAGATTTTAGCCCGGGGCGCGGTGAAATCCTGGATCCGCCACTGCATGAAACCATCCTTTATCACGCTCTGCTTCCTCGGGATTGAGACCGGAGCCGTCCGATCTACCAACGGAGATTGAGACCGTTCTCCTTTGTCCTTGGTGATTGAGACCGGAGCCGTCCGATCTACCCACGGAGAAACTTCGTTTTTTTTTTCCGAGGGAGAAACCTCCTTCGTTGGATCTCCGGTCTCATAACGGAGCACTAATTCTCGGGCTCTCGGAGCCTTGGCTCACGTTGCAAGTCTGCGTCACAAAGAGGATTCGTGCGCGATATACCCTTGTTCATTCTGTCGCTTATATCCTGCCGAAATAGAAAAGTCCAGACAGATGCGTTTGCACACGGATTCGTGTTTACTTTTCCCACAACGCAGACGTGTAGCGATACTGGATTCAATGAACGAAACGTGGTTCCAAACTACAGAGGTTAGTGATACTTTCCGCGTAGCGGCATGAGAAGGAGTATTTCGGGTGCTAATTGGAGCACCAAACTTCTTGGAGCTGCCACTTGAGGACCATGTGAGAAAGATATAGGATTATGTAGTGATGAATTATTGTAAATTTTATGGATTGGTTAAGTGGTTTTTATAATAATTATATTTTGTTTGGCCTGTTTTCTATAAGTTTTAGGGAAAACGGTAGTACTGTAGATATTGGTGCGGTTATACCTAAGGCGGTAGTATCGTAGATGTTGATGAGGTCATACCGTGGGATGATAGTACCGCTACGGTCATCCACAATGTGACGGTACCAAAATTTACACGGGGTACGTTATTTGCAGAGAGGTCTATTTCGAGAATGCAATGTGCAGTAGTACCAGTTTGAGGAGCGGTAGTACCGACATGTTGTGTGCTATACTAACGGATTTCGCAGAAAAACAGGATTTTGGTAAATTGAGTCGTGGATTGAGTTGGGATGACCTAAATCTTTGTATTAAGGTTGCATGATGCATATTTTAACAAAGGTGGGTCAAGTTGTGAAGAATTTGCGCTTGAAAATGATTTATTTGATTTTAGATGTGCAGGGTCACTTGGAGTCAACCATGGTCAACGACAAGGATTGAAGTTATTCTTATAGAGGAGCCAAGACGTAGAACGATCGAGAATGCCTGATGAGATGATGAGCTCAAGCAAAGCAAGAGAAAGACGAAAAATATTGAAGACGAGTTTGAACGGTGGGATCGCACCATGTGGTTTGGACATGTCAAGTGAACCGTGGTTCAGTGAAACTAGGACGGTGGAGACTTCATGGCGCGAGATAAGCTAGTGGTGTATCTACACGTGGTAAGTATAGCGATTGCTTGCAAAGGATGTTGAAGACCAGGTTAACAAAAGATATTTTAGTAGTTTGGCCGAAATACCGAAAACTACTATGAATCAAAACCGCGACACATAAGTGGTGCTTGGGAGAGCGGTTTAGATCAAGGTGGAGCTAGTTTGATCAAAACGAATCAAGGCTAAGGATTTAGCAGATATGAGCTTATACGTTTTAAAAAGCGTGCATAAATGAACATGTGTAAGTAAAACCCGTGTATGTGGGATTAACAAATTTTTCCTATTGTGTTAAGTAGATAGTATCCACTAAGAGTTAGAGGTGGGGCTAGCCTAGCTATAAAAGTGGGTTGGGATGGAGACATATTATTAACCATCCAACCCATTTCTCTTGTGCCTTCATGTTTAGGATTAGAATTTGAGAGTTGAGCGTCTTGTGTGCTCTTTGTCAATCAAGGTAGAGTAACTGTAAAACCTCCTTCTTAAGTAAGCAATACATCAATGGTTGTGTATCTCCTTGAGTTTTTCATGTTTTGATTGATGTGCTCTTATTTCTATTGATTTTTATTTCTCCTCTTTCCTCCTCTTGATCTTGTTGTACCAAAGACATATATGAGATGAAGATAATCTCTAGGAATCTATCACCACCCATCTAAGCACCTTGATAACAAGTTCGTGAGGAAACCCAGTTTTGCATGACTTTGGCTTCTTCGAGCGATTTCATGATCCAAGGGTTTTAGCTTAATTTCTTCAGTGTTCTAACTTGATATGACATGTGAAAATACATTTAGACCTATCTTGTTCATCAGTCACCCACGAGCAAGTTATATTCACTAATTTTATTTTTGGCTCGGTTTTGATGCAATATTCGTTCAAATTGAAAATGGTCTCAACTTTGATCATGATTTT
Organism: Melocanna baccifera; assembly: GCA_036346265.1. NCBI lineage: Eukaryota > Viridiplantae > Streptophyta > Magnoliopsida > Poales > Poaceae > Melocanna > Melocanna baccifera. Next base: position 21,204,386 of record CM070700.1, on the reverse strand, counting down.
TATGACCGTTTATTGTAATAGGTTCATAACACCCTGGAGAAAATCTCTGCAAAATTTTATATCATTTGAATGTACAGATCAAAAGTTCCTTCAATTTTGGTTTTTGAAATCGTCTGATTTTACTGTTTACCTTTCTTTTACTGTAGCAGCGGTAGCACCTTAGTTGATGTAGTGGTAGTACCGTGGTTACTGTAGCAGCGGTAGTACCTTAGGTACTGCAGTAGTAGTATCGATTTTACTGATTTTTCCTGGTAGATCAGTTTCTTGATTTTCTGGATTTTGTGTAGCCTTACTATTCTAATCTTTATAGCTTTGTAACTATTAAAGCAAATGATTGATAAATATTTAAGAAGTATTTTTAAATACTATTTATCCTCTCTGTTGTCATATTCAGACTTACACGACTTGAGGGTTGAGACACCAAACTGATTCAAAATGGCTGTCATCCTTCCCACACTCCAACACGTACAAATCTCCTGTATATATTGCACGCAATCAGGCGGGATAGATGTGTACCATCTTTTTTGTGGAATTTCGGGCATCAATTTTATAAATGAAATGTTATTGACCGTGTCGAAGTTTCCGTAATGTGCTAGGTGCCGTGCGTGCCGTTCTATTTATATTGTACAGAGCTGCCGAGTGCCGGACGCGCACGACAACCGGACACATACACCGCCACCCACGGACATCCGAGCATGGAGCATTCCCGGCTTCCTTTTCTTTTCTCCCTTTCGGCCGTCTGGATGCTGGCCAACGCCGGTGCACCGCCACCGGCGCGCGGGCGTCCTGGTTGCCAGACGAGGTGCGGCGACGTTGACATCCCGTTCCCGTTCGGCATCGACTCTGACGGCCCACAGTGCTCGATCGACGATCTCTTTCGGCTCAGCTGCATAGCCGACAAGCCTTTTTCTGGGGACCTCGAGGTAACCAAGATCTCCGTGCCCGACGGCAAAGCCTGGATGAGGACGGACATAATTATGCAGTGGTACGATCCGTCCACGAACAGCATGACGAGCAGCGCCGCTTCGTTGAACTTCAATGATTCAGCTTTCCGGTTATCGGACGTGGATAACAAAATTATCGTCATCGGGTGCAACACACTCGCTTATATGGAGAGTGATTCTGTAAGTATTTCGATATTTTGTCAATCCAATTGCAAAACTCACAACTAATAAATACATGATGTCTATTTGGCGGGGGTCCATCCACTAGGAACAAACCTAGCGAACACCACGCTCCCCTACGCCCACCTCACGAGTACACGGGAACCATAGGCTGCCATAGATTCCAGGGTATTCCACTAAATACATAAATATTATTATAAAATACCTAATATTTATTAGGCATATTGAATATATATACTGCTAATTAGGCTAAATGCTTTATATTCATATTCTTGATTAATTTCAACTCACTCACACCTCCCCTCCTTAATTCGCTTCAAGTAGTGCGGGCAAACAACCCATCTGTTCCTTCCTCGAACTTGCATCGTGGCTCATCCAAAGCCCCCATCTCACACTCCACTGCTCCATTCCAAATTTAGACGGCAAAGAGAAGGCTACGATAGGCCCGCAATGGCGATTCAGCACACAGTAAGATTGCAAGGAGCAAGCGGGCGGCGATGAGGGGGGCCTGGCCGCTGGACCATGGGGAGCGATCGGGTGGAGTAGGGATTGCGCCGTTGGATAAAGGTCATGCACATCAGTGTTCAGACAATACATGTGATCCTAAGACATAAAGAATAATCGAGTTAAATTATTTTTTCTTAATTATTTTCTCTAAATTAATTTCATATGTTCTTTCTGGTATTGTCTCTAGTACGAACAATTTGTCTTTTGATTTTAGCTAATATTTTTTTGAAAGAGATATTTTAGCTATTGTAAATATTTATCTTTTCTATTGAATAACATTTTATTTATTTTAAATACTCGTTCTAAAAATTATGGGTCCGCTATTCACGGGAATCATGATATTTTGAAAGCATAATGCTTAGAATGAGATTATTCTATACCCCTGGAGAAATTGAAGTTTCTTCTCCTTTGAGCGTGAGAATGGAATTTTTTTCAGCTGGGAATTTCAAAAGGGGGTTTAGATCATATATCCTCCTCATAGTTGGGAAATTGAGGATTTACCCTCCCCACTCAATGACATGTGGGGTCATCGTAGGTCACTGACACGTGGGCCAGGAGGGTAAATCCTCAATTTCCATCTAAGTGGAGGGTATATGATCAATAATTCCATTTCAAAATTCAACTGGAATTGAAAACTCTCAACTCAAAATTGAACTTTCACCTAGAAATACAACAAGCCTAGCGAACACCACGCTCCTCACCGCCGACACCAAGGCCTACGCGGCTGCCGGCTCCCCCAAGGCATGCCTCTTCGCCGCTGTGCCCCCGGCGGGGGCCAGCGTCATCTCCAGGGCCAACCTAGTGCCATCACGCCGTCGAGGAGGTGTGCTAGGTCAGTGTCACGGTCAGAGCTGTTGGGCCGGTAGTTGGCGGCTGTGCCAACACCAGGAACGGGCGAGTTAGCTTCGACAGAGCAAGTGTGGATCTCGCGGCAAACGACAACGCCTCCCCCCTTCTTTGACCCCACATCCTTATTCCCCTAGTCGCTGGCGCCGCCTCCCCCTCTTTCCACAAGGTGGGAGGAGGAACCCATGGTGGAAGTGGTGGTGAGAATGGTGGCCTCGTGGGCTGCGGTGTTGGCACCAACTCCAGCCCATGCCGCTCGAAGAAGGACACCGATGTGTTGCTCCTGGCCCAACTCCGGTCGTCGCTCCTGGTCTTCTCCCCCAACTCCGGCCGCGGGAATCGAATAAATTTATTCCTTTTAAATTTCGTAAAAGTTGCGATGGGTCATATGGACTTATTCTTGTAGATTTGGTGGCTCAAACTTTGACTTTTGGATAAGAAAAATAAAGTTGCGTGATCAAGAGACAAATCTTCCGTAGTATCTAGTTCAAGCGTAAACTGTTCATTACTTCTTGGCTAACAGATAACACTTGCAGTATGTACTCGGTTGCTTGTCTACATGCGGCAATGATACAACCCCTAAGAATGGCTCATGCTCTGGCGCTGGCGCTGGCTGCTGCCAGGTGGATGTCCCAAAACTCATACCATATTACAAAGGTTATTTCAACACAGACTACAACACCACTGAAATACGGAGTTACGGCTACATGGCACTGATGGAAACTGCAGCCTTCAACTTTAGCACCACTTATCTTACCTCGACGGTATTCAACGACACATACGAAGGGCTAGTTCCGGTTGTCTTGGACTGGGTGATAGCACCGGACACATGCGAGGAAGCTAAAAGGAACACCACCTCCTACGCATGTGTTAGTAGCAACAGCCAGTGTGTCGATTCCAGTGACGGGCGAGGTTACCGCTGTAGTTGCTCCGACGGATACGAAGGCAACCCATACATCAACGATGGATGCACAGGTCCAGTTCTGTTCTGCTTATGCTTCCTATTTGCGCTAAATATGCATAAGAGTATATTACATGGTGAGTGTGGTGGTTTTGATTTCAGACATTGATGAGTGCCTTGACAATGCTACTTATCCTTGCGCGGGGATATGCGAGAACACGCTGGGGAGTTTCGCCTGCTCATGCCATCCAGGATATCACATGATCAATGGCGTCTGCATGCCAAATCGGAAATCCGCTTTTCCGGCGGTGCCTTTAGTGGGTGGGTTCCTCTCTTCAGTAAGAACTAATAACACCACGCATGGACATCAATCTGAAAAGTCACAAAGTTTGCATCATACAACATCGCAGAAATCCAACGTGATAGTTGTTTTATTTTCACACAAGAAAATTGTGTTTGGCCAAATTCCAGGTTGGGCCCACGAGGCACAGCTAGTACCATTCTCTTTCTCACTGCACATGCTTTTCTCGAGCAAAATACTTTGAAGTGGTCGCTGCACATGGCAATTATGTCCATCTCGAACAAAATCATAGCTCTGAATTTCGATAATCATGCAGGCGCAAGTGTTGGACTCGTCATCCTTGTGATTACAATAACCTTTGCATACATGATCAAAGACAGACGAAAGCTACAACGCATCAAACAGAAGTATTTTCATCAGCATGGTGGTCTGCTGCTATTCGAGGAGATGAAGTCACAACAAGGTCTTGCATTCAAAATCTTCTTAGAAGAAGAATTGCAGCAAGCCACAAACAGGTTCGATGAACAACAAGTCCTTGGTCATGGAGGCCATGGAACTGTCTACAAGGGAAATCTCAAGGGCAACGTGGAAGTAGCCGTTAAACGATGCAAGACAATCGATCAGCAGCAGAAGAAAGAGTTCGGTAAAGAAATGCTAATCCTGTCCCAAATAAACCACAGAAACATCGTTAAACTATTAGGTTGTTGCCTCGAAGTGGAAGTCCCAATGCTAGTGTACGAGTTCATCCCAAACGGCACGTTGTTTCAGCTCATCCATGGCAACCACGGTCGGCATATCTCCTTGGCCACTCGCTTACGAATCGCCCACCAGTCGGCCGAGGCGTTAGCATACCTCCACTCATGGGCATCGCCGCCGATCCTCCATGGTGACGTCAAGTCCTCCAACATCCTCCTCGACGGAGACTATACGGCGAAAGTCTCCGACTTCGGCGCCTCCATCCTGGCTCCAACCGATGAGTCACAATTCGTCACACTCGTCCAAGGAACTTGCGGGTACCTTGACCCAGAGTACATGCAGACATGCCAATTAACTGATAAGAGTGATGTGTACAGCTTTGGAGTTGTCCTTCTGGAGCTGCTCACGGGCAAGAAGGCTTTCAACCTCGAAGCACCCGAACACGAGAAGAGCCTATCGATTGTGAGCTAGTAATCCAGGCTTGGATAGTCTGGAGAAGTTGAAATTTTGAATTAGGCGGGAAGCAACCGAACAACTCTGTTTTGGAAAGTCTTCAGCGCTTTTATTTCCAGAAACTTTTGTTATTTCCTTGTAAGGTGCAAATCACACCAAATTAGTTTGTTTCCTGTTTTGCGGATCGTGGGATGGCACGATTCATATATTGATCATGTATTGATTCTTTCCCTTTAACAGTAATAGAGAGAAAATTGCCCCAAAACTCACCGGACGGAAGAACTCTGAATTCCGTCTGCTCTCTCTGAATGTTTACTGTTCATCGTCCGAAAATTGTGTTCTGTGCTTGATCTCTGAACCTGGGCTGAAACCAACATCTGGTATCAGAGCACCAGCGTTGAGATCGTGACTCCACGTCAAAGATGGCGGCTGTTCCACCACAAGCGGCAAGGGAGAGCAGTGCAATGTCTTTCCAGCCGCCGATGTTGAACCCATCTAATTACCCGGTGTGGGCGATTAGGATGGAAGCTATTCTCGATGCTCATGGAGTATGGGAAGCAGTGGAACCAGCTGAAGGAGCACAAGTGAACGCAAGAAAGGACAAGATGGCGCGGGCGTATATTCTGCAAGGCATCCCCGAAGACGTTTTGCTGCAAATCGCGAAGAAGAAGACGTCAAAGGAGATTTGGGATGGTCTCAAGATGAGGTACTTGGGAGCAGAAAGAGTGAAGAAAGCGCGCCAGCAGACATTGAAGAGTGAGTTTGATGCTCTTCGGATGAACGAGAATGAATCAATCGACGAGTTTGCCGGTAAGATCAGTGCAATTTCCAGTAAATACACCCTCCTTGGTACTGCACTTGAGGAAGCAGCACTTGTCAAGAAGCTGCTTGATTCTGTTCCCGACAAGTTCATCAGTGTTGTCGCTGGAATAGAGCAGTTCTATGATCTGGAGGTTATGACCTTCGATGAAGCAATCGGAAGATTGAAGGCATATGAAGAGAGGGCGTTGCGGTGCAAGGTAATCGAAGCACCGGCGACGCTATCGCTTACACATGCTGAATGGCAGTCACGGCAAAAGGAGAACAACTGTGGATTGTCGAGTAGAGGAAGAGGGCAGCATAGTCTCATTGGTCCAGACCGAGGAAGATGGCGAGGACGAGGCCGTGGCCGAGGAAGACGCGGTCGATGGAATTCCTACCATGATAGGAATGCAAATACTAGCAGTGGTGGTCGAGGTACATGGGACAAGAGCAAAGTCAAGTGTTATAATTGCGGAAATATGGGACATTTTGCTGGGGACTGCCGAAGCAAGAAGCAAGAAGGAGAGGCTCATCTCTGTGCCATCGATGAAGAGCCAGCATTGATGCTGGCTGTGTCCCAAGAAAATTCACATTATCTGCAAGGAAAGCAAGCAACCGTGTTGCTTAACGAAGAGAGATTGAATCCTGAGATGTACAGCAGCGACAAAAGTGTTGAAAGTGAAGATATTTGGTACCTGGACAATGGCGCCAGTAATCATATGACAGGCTGCCGTGAAAAATTCCAGGAATTAGATGAGAACATTACCGGGAAAGTTAGATTCGGTGATGGATCCACAATTCAGATTATGGGGAAAGGATCGGTTGCTTTCACATGCAAGAATGGAGATCAAAAACTTCTTCAGGAGGTGTATTATATCCCTAAGCTATGTAGTAATATCATAAGCATAGGGCAGATGACTGAAGATGGGAACCAAGTGTTCTTGGTGGGAGATGTCATGAAGGTGTATGGCCGAGATAAGAAATTATTGATGCAAGTGAAGAGAACGAAGAACCGCTTATACAAGATCTGTCTGAAGACTGAAAAACCAGTCAGCCTCCTGACAAGTATAGGTGATCCTTCATGGCTATGGCATGCAAGGCTAGGCCATGTGAATTTCCATGATCTGAAGCTTCTGGGGGAAAAGCAAATAGTGGTTGGTGTCCCGGTGGTGTCCCAACCAAATAAACTGTGTGAGGCATGTGTAATTGCCAAACAAGCAAGGATGCCATTTCCAAAAGTGGCAAGTTTCAGAGCAAAACAGCCACTGGAACTCCTTCATGCAGATATATGTGGTCCAATCACTCCCTGTACATTATCTGGCAATAAGTACTTTCTTCTAATTGTAGATGATTACACACGCTGGATGTGGGTATATGCATTGACAGCAAAGAGTGATGCTTTCCAAACATTCAAAAGATTCAGAACATTGACTGAGAACAAGACTGGGCTCAAGATCAAGACACTCCGGACTGATCGTGGAGGTGAATTCTTATCAACTGAATTTACTCAATACTGCGAAGAAGCTGGGATTGAGAGGCATCTTACTGCTCCTTACACACCTCAGCAAAATGGAGTTGCCGAACGCCGCAATCGTACTGTGATGGCTATGGCCAGATCGATGCTCAAGAGTATGCAGGTACCAGCAAAATTCTGGGGAGAGGCAGTTAGACATGCTGTATATTTGTTGAATCGACTCCCAACCAAAATACTAGGAGAACACACACCATTTGAGGTGTGGGAAGGAAGAAAGCCACACCTTGCTCATTTAAGGGTGTTTGGCTGCGCACGGATATCTGAAGAACACCTCTCCTCATCTCAAGAAGCTTGAAGACAGAAGCACTCCCATGGTGTATCTAGGAGTGGAGGAAAATTGCAAAGCACACCGATTGTACAATCCTCAGAGTGGAAAGTTGCATGTCAGCAGAGATGTTGTGTTTCAGGAAGATCTTGAGTGGAAGTGGACTACTAGCAATGGTGAGAAGGAGGAGCAATTAGTTATCCCTGATAACCTGTTGTCAGATGAAGTATTTCCGACAACAGGAGCAGCAGACGAGACAGGAGCAGCAGCACCTATCACAGGAGAAATTCAGGGTAACAACTCGTCAGCTGTAGCAGAAACTGATTCGGGTGACATGCCATATACAGTTGAGATGCCAAACCCCTCCACACCTCAGATGAGTGCAAATGGTGTTGATTCAGGCCAAGCACCAATGTCACCCGAGACAGAAGAAGGACCAGTAAGGGTTCGGTCATTGGCAGACATATATGCACATACAGAAGAAGTGCTGGTTACTGATGAAGAAGAAGAGGGGGAGTTAATGATGGCAATATCGGAAGAGCCTTCAAACTTCCATGAAGCAGCAACTGAGAACTGCTGGCTTGAAGCAATGAAAAGAGAGCTGGAGTCAATTGAGAAGAATGGGACATGGACACCGTGAGAACTCCTGCTGGTCACAGACCTATTGGTTTGAAGTGGATTTTTAAGTTGAAAAAGGATTCAAATGGCCAAATAGTGAAGCATAAAGCAAGATTGGTAGCTAAGGGGTATGTACAAAAGCATGGTGTGGATTTTGAAGAGGTTTTACTTTGTTGCTAGGCTGGATCTGATTCGGGTGATTCTTGCCCATGCTGCAAACCAGGGATGGGAAGTGCACCACCTGGATGTAAAATCAGCATTTCTCAATGGAGAGTTAGAGGAGGAGGTCTATGTCACTCAACCAGAAGGTTTCGAAGTGAAAGGTCAACTGCACAAGGTGTACAGGTTAGTAAAAGCCTTGTACGGGTTGCGTCAGGCTCCACGAGCTTGGAATACTCGGTTGGATAGAAGTCTGAGAGGGATGGACTTCAAGAAATGTGCACAAGAACCAGCAGTATACACAAAGGAGGTCGAAGCAACCAGAGTTATCATTGGTGTGTATGTAGATGACTTAATTGTGACTGGAAGTAGCACTGCAGAAATTCAGAAGTTTAAGAAACAGATGATGGCTGAATTTGAGATGAGTGATTTAGGCCATCTCTCCTTCTATTTGGGGATTGAAGTGAAGCAGCAAAAGGACAAGTTGGTGCTCAAACAATCAGCTTATGCCAAGAATATTCTGCAGCGATTTGGAATGGCAGATTGCAATCCGACAAAGTTTCCAATGGAACCCAAGTCAAGACTACACAAAGATCCTGAAGGAACCCCGATTGATGCAAAGGAATACAGACGTGTGGTTGGTTGTCTTAGATATTTGTTGCATACCCGACCAGACCTCTCCTATGCAGTCGGAGTTATAAGTAGGTATATGGAGAGTCCTACTACTTTACATCACAAAGCAGCAAAACAAATACTCAGATATCTCAAGGGAACAATTCAGTTCGGGATTGCATATGTGAAAGGAAATAGTGAAGAATATGTTTTCGGTTACTCTGACAGTGACTTGTCGGGTGATCTGGATGGAAGAAGAAGTACAAGTGGTATGGCCTTCTACTTAAATGAAAATCTGGTAACATGGAATTCTCAGAAGCAGAAGACGGTAGCATTGTCTTCATGTGAGGCCGAATTCATGGCTGCTACTACCGCAGCTTGTCAGGCGCTATGGCTGAGGAGTTTAATCAGCGAACTGACTGGAATGGAGATGAAGCCAGTCACTTTGTTTGTTGATAACAGATCGGCAATAGCCCTTATGAAGAACCCGGTATTTCACGGACGCAGTAAGCACATAGATACAAAATTCCACTTTATAAGAGAATGTGTGGAGAAGAAGCAAATCCTGGTTGAGTTTGTCTGTTCGAGTGAGCAACGTGCAGACTGTCTGACAAAACCTTTGTCTGGAGTGAAACTGGGTGCAATGCGTCATTTGATTGGCGTTCATGATCTGCATCCATGCCAGGATTAAGGAGGAGAATGTGAGCTAGTAATCCAGGCTTGGATAGTCTGGAGAAGTTGAAATTTTGAATTAGGCGGGAAGCAACCGAACAACTCTGTTTTGGAAAGTCTTCAGCGCTTTTATTTCCAGAAACTTTTGTTATTTCCTTGTAAGGTGCAAATCACACCAAATTAGTTTGTTTCCTGTTTTGCGGATCGTGGGATGGCACGATTCATATATTGATCATGTATTGATTCTTTCCCTTTAACAGTAATAGAGAGAAAATTGCCCCAAAACTCACCGGACGGAAGAACTCTGAATTCCGTCTGCTCTCTCTGAATGTTTACTGTTCATCGTCCGAAAATTGTGTTCTGTGCTTGATCTCTGAACCTGGGCTGAAACCAACATCGATGAGGTTTCTGTCTACCATGAAGGAGAACAAGCTTGAGGAGATCTTGGATGATCAGATCAAGAGCGACGAGAACATGGAGTTTCTTGAGGTGATTGCGGAGTTAGCAAAGCAGTGCTTGGAGATGTGTGGTGAGAATAGGCCATCGATGAAGGAAGTTGCGGAGAAGATTGATAGGGTGAGAAGAGTGATGCAACATCCGTGGGCGCAGCAAAGTCCTGAAGAGATGGAGAGCTTGCTTGGGGAGTCGTCCACTGTCAGCTTAGAGGTTGTCAGTACAGGAAATTTCAGCATTGAGAAGAAATCTGTTATGGATCTAGAATCAGGGCGTTAATCACTATATTGTATATATCACATCTCATTACATGGGACAAGAATTAAGGCGTTAATCAATATATCGTATACTATATCTCATTACATTGTACCATATCATTGATATCCTTTTACCATAGGTGCCTCCTCGGCTATGCAAAGATTTGCGTAAGATTTATACGGTAAATGTTTTCAGAATGAATGTTCGAAGTTATAAAAATATTATTTAATGTAAAATATAAAGATTCACAATTGCAAAAAAAAGTATATATTGTTCATACTATAGATAATATCTCAAATAATTTAGAGGAATTAAAAAATAATTAAGAAATATTACATGCACATGTGTTGCTGCTGAATGCTCAGTTGTTGTATGATGTTTTTGCGTCGCTCCATACCCTGCTGGTCACCGCCACATGTTCCTTGTCCCGCCGGCACCGCACCCTCCACCCCCAGCTCACAGCGGCCACATGATTGGATCCCCAACCCCGGCTCTGGGCTTCCCTATGTTGTGCATGGCTCCTTGGCGTAGGATTGTGCTACCTACCGCTCCATGCCCTGCCGGCCGCCGCCACACGCTCCTTGCTGGCCTGCCCAGTTGCCTTGTGCTCGTGCGCCGCCGCCACAGAGAGATCAACAGAGTGCGAGAGAGAGGGTTAGGGGCTTTGGACTGGCTTGATGGCTTGGACTTGGCCATAGCCCACACACCAATTGGGTTGTTGCTTCTTCTTGGGCCTTAGGCCGAGATGTTGCCAGTTTGTTCACATGTGCATAGGGGTGTGAACGGGAGTGGGAGTGTGTGGAATGGGTTGAAATCAAGTGGAGGTTGAAATATACAGTATTAAGCCCAGTTAGTAGCAGTGGTGTAGTCAGTATCCTGAACCTATGGGGTCAATTGCATTAGCATATTCACATTTGACCCCACAGCTTCGACGTGGCTATGCCTGGTTAGTAGTATATAGAGACCTAATAGATCTGCTATGCACTGGGTTTTTTGCAAAAAAAAAAAAAATGGATGTACATTTGTACACCCATGTCCCTGTACGGCGTCGCATCCACTCCTGGTCATAGAACATAGAACCTCAAATAAATTATCAAGTGGGTTGAATTAAGAAGAATTGCAAGTGTTTGGTCATCTCTTGTTATGGCAAACTATTGTATCCTATTATCATGATTTGGGGTGTGCTTTTGTTCAAACTCAGATACTGCTTGACAGGAACTGTTCATAAGGCCCTGCTCGTTTCGACTTTTTTTTAGCTTCAGTTTTTTTTCACTATTCAGTATTTCGTCTTTTTCTGAATTTTTTTTAAATATTTTAGGATTTTTTGTATTTTCTTTTTTTCTCGTGTTCCTTTGTATTGTCTCTAATGGGTTAACATGTTTTTTTTATTTTTCTATTTTTTTAAAATTAATTATGCTCAAAAAACTAAATCAGTTACAGTAAAAAAAGTCAGCTATAGTGAAATTTCAACCAAAAATCAGAAGTCAGAAGCCAAAAGTCACTTGCTTTGCCATTCAGTTCAATTAAAGCCAACCTGTCAGACCAAATAAACACAATTACAGTAATTATGTGCGAGTAGATTGTTACTTCAGAGCAAACATCGTTACCTTGCAATCGCATTAATTCTGAAAGTGGTTGGTAATGGCTTCCGGAGCATACTCATCAAACTGTACCATTCTTCCTCAGGAACAATTCACTGCTCCACCTGTAAGAGAGATACATGTGTACACATTCTGTAGGATTCCCTGAAATCCAAATCCACCGTTTCTAAGGGCATTTCCAATAATCCTAACTAAGTACTATCTATAAAAATTCCATATCATCTATAGAGTACACACTAAAAGCTAGTATTCTAAAGAACTATCTATAAGAATAACTATTTGATGTTTACATGCACACACAGTCATTTATAGAACCTGACTCGTTTTGCGTTATAGACTAGAGACGAAATAGTAGCTAGCTGTTTGTGTTTTGCATACTCTCTTTCCTATACATAGGATATATGCTGATGTGTACATGCAAATAGCCAGCTGACTCAGCACCATTGAAGATGCCCTAAGCCATGCTACGTCCGCCTCAAAAGACAAAGTTACAGACAGAAGAAGCTAAGGCAGCACAACCCTGGTAAATAGTATTAGCGTAAGCCAACTCTAGCACTCTACAAATCAATACCGCGACAACTTCATGGAGTTGGGACCTGCAAACCATTATTGGTTGAAGTTGGGACCGTTATTGCTGAATGCTCAGTTGTTGTATGATGTTTTTGCGTCGCTCCATACCCTGCTGGTCACCGCCGCATGCTCCTTGTCCCAGCTCACTGCGGCCACACGACTGGACCCTGACCCCGACTCTGGGCTCCCCTATGTTGTGCATGGCTCCTTGGCGCAGGATTGAGCTGCCTACCGCACCATGCCCTGACGGCCGCCGCCGCACGCTCCCTGCTGGCCTGCCCAGTTGCCTTGTGCTCATGCGCCGCCGCCACAGAGAGATCGACAGGCCGCCGCCACAGAGAGATCGACAGGCCGCCGCCACAGAGAGATCGACAGAGTGCGAGAGAGAGGGTTAGGGGCTTAGGACTGGCTTGATGGCTTGGACTTGGCCACAGCCCACGGACCAATTGGGTTGTTGCTTTTGCTTGGGCCTTAGGCCGAGATGTTGCCAGTTCGGCCACATGCGCATAGGGGTGTGAATGGGAGAGTGAGTTCGTGGAATGGGTTGAAATCAAGTGGAGATTGAAATACA